>CM048755.1:174504820-175104820 GCA_026315105.1 Locusta migratoria | reverse complement strand
TCCAATTATAATCATGCAATAGTTGACACTTCAAAAGGATGGCGCTTGTTTCATACAATCAGAGTGCTCGAAATAACATGTGAACCATTCACAGATACGAAATTCGCACAAAAATTGGTCAGTTCACTTCTAATTCATTGTCAGACTTACATTCTTAATTGTATTTTGTTCATGAATCTTAGGTGTTTTATTTCACATTTCATCATGCAATTAACCACACAAACAAATCACAATACCTTAGCATTACAACACTTATTGTAATCACAGAGATCAGCGTAAATTAGATGACCCCATGATGTTATTTGAGGGCTGCAAATCATTATTGCAGTTAGATACTTACATTTGAAGAGTCCAGGGAAAAAGCCTGATGAGTCCAAAATTTCTGTTCTTTTCATAATGTAATAGTCCAGCCAATATAGTTTAGCTGGTTTTACAGAACTGATCAAAAATCTGATGACTCAAGAGATATTTTGATATCTTGGAAGCATGTGCAGGGGAAAAACATTAAAAGTCCATGCAAAAGGGGGGAACATCCTGACAAGTCCAGGGAATGCAACAATAAAAATTTATGACTTAATGATTCCCAGTTCGTGCAGGTCTGTTTCACAGAGGTACATTAACTAGATTGGCAATGTCACTGGTATTAGTGAAGCCTGACACCGCCATCTTACGGTTACAAATCTCAAGATGATTTTGTGTGGTACAAAAAATTACACAGCTTAATACGACTCATCCATTCACCAATTCATTTAAACTCTACAGGTGGTATAGATAAATCAGTTTATTCCTATTTTATGACTTTTTATCCACACGATTACCTGGTTAGGTTGGGTTTTGTAATAGCAACATTGTGGTGACCATATCTGGCTTCACTGGCACAAATAATTCTTCATATGGTATCGCCAGTCTAGTGAAAACAGATCAGACATACATTAACTAATGTTATCATTGTTTTATTATTGTTGCCAGAGTCATTGTTGTATATAAGTTAACCATTGCTGTTAGCTTTGTGGAGTTCGTGGAGGAAGTTCAATCTAGCATTGTATTCTGTCAGCGTAATACGAATAAAGAAGACAATGACTCATCTACTCGCGAAGAAAAATATAAAATATCATCAAAGAAGCGTATTAAGAAAAGGAAGAAGTATGGTCGCACTAGCGATGTCTCCAAACGTTTAAGATTGTAGTCACCTGAAACAGGAGAACCATGTAAGTGCCAAATGTGATAGACCAGGCTCAGGAATGTCAAATTCCAATGGACTGGTGTCAGGTTTCCCAGAATTTATGCACACCCCCTTCGCCTTTTGTCAACTGATGTTAAGAGCAGCCAAGATAATCAAAGGCTGGACAGAGCATCTGGATAATACAATATACAAGAAGAAACTTCCTTTCCAGTCCAGGCCAATAAGAGAATTCATAGTCACACGGCACAATGGAACGTATGAGCAAGCTTCATTACTTCTTCTAGGAAAGAAAATGTGGATATAGCAATTTAAATTAAGGGACTCTGCTTTTTTGCAAGTGATCTTAAAATATTTGCTGAGAAATAGAGAGATTTACAAGACTTGAAAAGATTTTGCCTTTGTGAAGTACAAGTGTACTTTGATCATCTTTTGCATTAATCCACAATCTAAAAAACACTTACTTTATATAATTTGTTGTAACGTGAATATGAAATTTTTAGTTACATGCAATATATTATGGACTAGTCATATTTTTCCTCTGTATGAGCTGCATTTGTGATAAAAAATACATCATATTGTTGTAAATCCTATTCAGATGAGTATAATTTCATCAGTACTTTGAAAGATATAAAAAAGGTAAAGCAGTCAATCCGAAGATTGGTTTGAACACCACAGTGCTTTACTAGGCATGGTTCTGTTTGGAGGTGGTATGCCGTTGCCTTCCTCCGACCTTCGAACTGACTTACCCAGCCAGTTATAGGGGGACCTACAGTTTAACGTGGGTTCTGAAATATTTATTTTTGTTTTAGTCCTCCTGAAAGGACTAAAACAAAAATAAATATAACTTGAAACTTTAAAATTCGTTTACTAAAAAAATAAAAATAAAAAGAGAATTGTGTCTTAACACGTTTTTCCCCCTGGACTCTTCATTTATAAATTTGGCATCCCAATGCCAGCCCCCCCCCCCCAAAAACCCCCCCCCCCTTGTGTAATGTAAAAATCAGTCCCTTTTTGTATGACAGTTCAACTGTCATATTCTCATAAAAATATGTTATATATAGACTACATTTGAAAGTTATATAAAAGACAGAATTATAGATGTAGGCCTAACACTGTTAAGGGGAAGTGTTTTTACCAAAAACCATGAAAAGGTCAATAACAATTTATTATAAATTTTTACCCCCACACTATTATGAACATTTGGAAGGACACTGGTTGTATATTTTTGAAATACAAAGGGTTTTCATAAATTCATATTATAAATTTCAAGGACTCAGAGGAGAGTGAATACATATTTTGATAACATGATGTCCAGAAATGTTTTCCAGTGACACTAAAAGCAGTCACTTTGAAACAAATCTCTTCTACTGCAAGCTCTTTGCTTCCCTTATTTTGTGAACTAAGCATGGAATCTACAATGAATACCTATGAAGACGTGCTCAGAATTCCAAAGTATGCATTTTAGATACCTTGATTACTAGACATTTTGGTTCCTATTATGTCCTAAAATGTAGAAAGCAAAGATCTTGCTGTAGTATCGTTTTTTTTAATAGTGTCGAAAATTAGAGAAATGCTCAAACCGTCAACGAATGACATTCCCGGACATGGGTCCCTTATTAAAATACTATTATTACTCTGCACAAGTACTTTAAGTTTCTAATAGGTCTTTCCGAAAAGTGTATGTAGTGGAAGAGTAGTTATAAAAATTGATCAAGAACTTTTCTAAATTTGTAACGTTACTTTATTGAACATTGTCAGAAACAGACACAGAAGGGGAAGGAGATTATCTAGATATATTGAAACATTATTGGTGTCACTTGAGCTTGTTGCATCAACAAGTAGTATTCTATACTGATTGTACATTAAATAAAATTAAATTTATGCACTCTAAAATATGTTACAATCAGCCTGAATGCCTCTTTGTTTCAATTTTTTGTAACTTACACATTCATGATTTTTCCGTAACCATCCCATGCAACAACGAAGAAAGCATCATAGAAAAGTGCATCCTCATAAGGCTGGTTGCATACACCGATTTTGGACAGCCGGTAAATATTGGCCGATATGTTACCAGTGGAGCGCTGCTTGCACACATGCTGGCATTTTACCGGTCAAACAAGCAGTCACTTGGTTGTCGTGGTCAAGTGGATTCCAAATTAACGAATCCCAAACGATTTTGCATAGTATCATGACAAATATTGCTGACACGATACAAATAACTTATCAAGTACCCTATCTTCACAAATTAGTATACTAAGTTACCAAATACGGTTTTTTTCTTTATTTTCTGTTTCCTCAAAACTCTCATTCAGTTCGCAGGAAAGTTGTCTTAATGTATCTCTGGACCCATTTGAAGATACAAATGCGACTAAAGTTTTGTTCCACAAAACTGTTCGTGCTTTCACTACTGAATCTCTGAATCCTTAATTCATTGCGAACATCAAACAGGCAAATGACCATTTCCTTGTGGGTATAGAAAGTAGTTCAATCCGCTGCGAGAAAGTATACGATAGGCTGATGATTTGGACAGGGCTAGAAAAGTTTGTCTAGCCACCCTCTATAATAAGACAAAGCGAAGATTTCAATAACATCAGAAAACAATGACACGATCTACCCAAAGAATAAAAAAGGAAAAATAAAAACACTCAAAACGAATAAAAGTCCCAGTCTGACAAAAATTTTACTTCACCATTCAATTTTATTTAGTGCCCTGGAACAGACTAGAATTTTAATATTTGTAATTTGTTGTATACAGAATCAATATTTTTATATTTTAGTCTTATGTGCGCTATGTCGACTGTATGGCGAGAAGAGACAGTGGGAATTATGCGTGGAGAACGGCCTTTAAAAATCAGTGCATGTGAAAGCTGCCATTTGACGACATGTGCCACTGTATGGCCAGCACCGGCAGTGACGACTGGCAGCTGACTGGCTTCTTGCCAGTGCCGGTCTGGTCAGCCAGTGTTCAAGCTACAATGCCTTCCAATGGGCCACTGCTGGAATTTGGACAGCCTATATTTTACCGGCTGTTCAAAACCTGTGTGTATGCAACCAGCCTTAGAGGGTCTGGCTTTATGCATCAATGAATCTCAAATCCATAAAGTTTTCATCACTTTCTTCCGAGATTATTGTTCCATGTGTAACGCGTAGCAGAAGTTATGCAATTCGTATTAACATCTTCAGATATAAGGAGAGAATTTCTGGTGACTGCAAGAAAATGAGATGGTATTCTTTTCAATGTCATCCTTATGTATTAGCTGTTTCATATCCGAGGAAGTGCTAACAGAATAGTTTCCATCACTGTAGCCCTTTATTTTCCAGTCTAACTATTGGGAAGACACATTTGCCACATTACTAGTTTTTCAAATTACGGGGGGAAAAAATTCCTGTCTTGAATATTTAAGGACAAAAAGTTAACGAGCAACATGAATGAACTTAAGGTTGCGAGATCGTTGGGATTCATCTGGCTTCCACAATGTTGAGACAAAATACAGAATCTCTTGAAAAAACTTCTGCAAAGTTCTGTATAGAATAATGATTTCAGATTGTCATATGATTTCATGTGCATCACTGTTGAACAGATAAAACATTGTTATAAAGACCAAAACTAACACAAATTTAAAAAGAAATATCTGTATTGTTCACCACATGAGGGTCTATGTACTATTATAGGATCAAAATTGGTTGTCTCTGTAAAATCCAGTACTAATTGGATGGTGTTATCCATCAAGTGCCATTTTCTGTTTTTTTAGATTTTTGTACCAGGTTGTGTATGGAGGAGTGAACTATCCATAAAAAAAAATTGTTTGACATGAGTACAGTTGATTCGTCAAGAGGAAGTTCATTTTAACCAAGTGCCAAACACTCCACCACTATTATTGTATTTTGCATCAGCTGACTAACAACCCTACCTTGCAACTTTTTTTTGCATCAGTTAGCTATCTGAAATCTTCAGATATGTTATGAGAAAAGTACAATGAAAATGGGTAAGTTTTTTGTTTTGACCTCGAAAAAACATGTTCTACAAGCGACAGTTGTAGTTATATAACCTAGGTATTCTTCATGCTAGTAATGAAAAGGGGCACTGCTACATCTGGTTGGAAGGTGAGGCAGGACTTTGAGCACAGGACGTAGCATCTTGTTTATTGAAACATTTAATGTAACAGGTATTGACAGCTAAAGAAGTAATTTTGTAGTCCGATTCATGCGGTGGGCAGAACAAAAACATCAAGATGGTTCTAACACTAAAAGCAGTTTTAGAACAGCATCCTATATTGCACACAATAAGACAGAGGTTTCTTATACCTGGACATAACTTCCTCCCGCATGACAGCGATTTCCGAGACATAGAATGCGCTCTCAAACTGAAACAGATACTATACACCAGACGATTACATGAATGTCGTTAAACAGTCCATATAATGAAGGTTGAAGATTTCAAGAGTACTTCGGATATGGAAAATCAAAGAACAAACTCCCGGAACGAGATAATATACTGAGATAGACCCATTTAAAGACAAACTATTCAAAACTGACTTTCATGGTGAGCCATTTGAAGTTGACATTAGGAAGAAATCGGCAGGTTGAGCTCCTCGAATGCGGAACAAAAGTAACTTTCATGCCCTCTTGACACCTATGGCCAAATGGGAAGACAATTTCTGAAGCCAAGCAAAAAGACATTCAGTCCCTAATAGACCTCATTCCAAAGGACAAACTAGATTTTTACTGCAAAATTATCAGCCACCTTGATTTCAAGGATGACACTGATGGCTTAAGACTGCTCACAACTATTTTACTATTAATAATGAAATATCGCAATAAAAACGTATTTTTTCCCATTACATTAAATATCTGCAATAATTTTGTAATGTTGTGATAGGTGTCGAGTACTGATATATTCAAATGACGTGTATAATTGTTCAGAAGGAATGTTCGTATGTCAGTAAAATACATCTTTATGCCCCTTACAATTTATTATTGTTATCGTTTGAGTTAATTGCACTAGAAAGAAAAGATTATCTTCCGAATATACAAGGAGCACTGTACTTAAAGCTATTTATGACTTATTGCTTCAATAAGTAGCCTCTAAAAGGCATAAACATCGAATAGTAACATTAATTCTTCTTGTATCAGTTGAATATAATTAAATATAGCCTGGAACAATACAATTATGTTGTATTGTGTGAAAAAATAATGTCAATGCATCACTTGAGACATTTCGCCTTTTAGTCAGTTAATCCCAAACGCAGAAATGAATATTACATATAAAAGCATCAAATGACCAAGCGCCATTTTTGTATAAATATTGAGTTTTGGTGCATTTTATATGTTTTTCAGATATGAGCATGTAAATTTAATTCAGGTTCATTACCTTACTGTGTCAAAACCTAGATTTGTGTAGCTGCTGAATTTATATTAACACTTTCGCGTTTTCGTTATCTCAACATCCAGTTTTGGCACTTGGTCAACTGATGCATCACACCATCCAATTACAAGTGGAAACTGGAAATTAGGAAGAAATTATTTGCCAGTACTGTCAAGACTATATAAAGTTGATTTGCAAAGTAAAATTAACTTTAACAGTTCCAAAATCCTGACATTCTGAAAATTCTCCAATATTTTACTCTGGCAAGTCTAATTGTATGGGACATGAAAAACACTTCCCTACTAACATTGCTGCAGTCACCAGTGTGGGCCACTAGCGCTCTAGGCGGACACCTGTAAGCGCATGTGCGGTGAGCTGAAATCAGACCCCCTGCAAAACCTGTAATATTGAAAGCGAAGATAATGTCTGCACAAGATGTGGTGTGAGATACAGAAATACAAGTACATTTTAGCTGCATGCCGATTATGTGATAAATGCTGCAAGCTGTCTGACGCCCAAAGTGTTATATGCATTTACTGAAAAAAAAATTCTAACACCACCCCTGATTTATTGATTTTATTGCAAACTACGAAGAAAATTAAATTCAAACAAGCAATAAATCCGCTTCATTGAGAAAGAATTAGTCTGAAAACACCAAAAGGTTTATAAACAGACAAAAAACAGGTCTCATCTGCAATGTGGTGCTGTGGAAATGCAATTCCATATAACAAATTTGCAAGGTGTAATGGCAATGTTTTTATAGCAAACCACTAAAGACGACAACACACGACTGCGGACAGGAAAACATTAAGTGATATTTTTTGGTGGCTTGTACTAATGAGTGCACAGCCAAACTAACTAAACTGAGTACTTAGCTAGCGCATCGCTTATAAGTGTTACCTGCACTGGCATGTTGATCGCGGAAACGCTTACAAGCGTCATCCACAGCGAACGTGGTAATGTAAATGATAGCCTATAATAGCAAGTTAAAAACATTGACGTGCCTCTTTCCAAGATTTCTCTCCCATTTGAAAAGAACACACTAATTCTAAAACTGAAGTCAACAACTGAAAAAATATTTTTCATAGTAAGGGATCAAACACCACAATGGTTACTCTCAAAACAGGGGAATGAGTTGTCACAAAATTCCCCATCAGTTGGCAATCTTCGCTGTGTCCAACGAGGACTGGCAGACCTGCCAACTCATGTGGCCGAAAATGCCTTCTGTGGGCCCTGCCCAACCCAATATAGTGACATAGCTCCATGGTAAAGGTAATCAATTATCCTGCAGAGGGTTGTAGGTTCAAATCTTGTGAGGCCTGTATTATTGTAAAATTTCTAGTGAATCAAAAGAACTATTTTATTCTGTTACTTTAATTTTTCAGGTAACCAATGATAACGAGAAATTAGTTTGCTTCTTGTACTCAAACTGAAAGTCCTGTCTCAATTTCGCTCGTAGGTCTCAGCTTTAATTGCCATGAATAAGGCAACTGATTTTAGTTTTACCACTGTTTACTAGTATACTGTGCACTTCTGAGGTTGTGATTAGGTTATGTCACGAGATTAAAGTCAGGGTTACCAAATGTCTTTTGCAGTTCAGTCATTGGCCACTTAAAATCAGCTGTTTACAGTGCACCTCCAATCTTGTCTCACTTTGTGGTAGCTGCTTTAAACGAAACTCATCAGCATTTGTGAGAGATCTGCCATGGATGCCGCTTATAAAGAAGTGACAGCCAGCAGCCTGTGTGGCACATTCTTTAGTACTACTTGATGTGTGGTATCCCTGTCAGGTCAGTTTGAAGAAAGATTCCATTCAAAGGGGAGTTATTAGATTGGTTACCAACAGGTCCTATCAACAAGCAAATGAGATGCTCCACAAATCCACATTGGAATTTCTGGACTGAAGGCAACAATTTTCTAGGAACACTTAAATTTAGAGAGCTGAGGTTTGAAGCTTTGCCACCAACTTACATTTTGTATAAGGATCAAAGAAATAAGGGCTCAGAGGCATTTAGAATGTAATTTTTCCATTATTATTTGGAACACAAAGGAAGTGACTAGTAGTGGTACAAGGTTTATGCTAAATACCATTAGGTGGAATGTGCAGTACTGATGTAGATTAAACTGACCAGTTGTGGCAATTTGGAAACGAGTTTCGCCGTGACATGCTCCCTCATTGGAGGAAAACACACATTTTAAGTTTAGAAGTAATTTTAATCTGACTACTAAATTTGTGGAGATACACAAGTTTAGACACAAAATGTTAAAAATCTTGTTTGCAATAGCAATCTTTAAACCTGGCTAATGAAATTTGTCTTCAATAAACTTCCCCTTTTTTTGCCAAGCATAAAGTTGTGTAGCGTGCTAGATGAGTCAACACATATATAGTTACTGTTTATTGTGAAGATTTGTAACTAAACAGCTTAAGTGTTTGCATTTAGAACTAGAAATGCCAATGACAGCTATTTGAGTTACATTCATTTGAGTGAGGTAATAAGTAATAGTAGAGACTACAATATTATTGGCCAGTGTTTCACCAAAAGGCACTCAGGATAAAGCTCTTCCATGACTAACGGCATAAATTAAAAAAAAAAAAAAAAAAAAAAAAAAAAAAAAAAACCAAATTATTTAACTGTGTTGTAGCAGTTTTCTTAAAATTTGTTTGCATTCTGGTGCTGAAATGCAGTTTTTCTGCCATTATGATTTTGACAGTGTCAATACCTTCATCACTGTGCTTTCATTACAGTATCAACATGCTGAATATTTTAAAGGGAAATTTACAAAATCTATGAATTTCACTCAGATTATGATTTAGTCGCACACAACAGGTTTCCTTCAACATGCATTGTTTTAATATAGCAACAAGCCTGTGTTCTGTTACTAACATTTTCCTTAAAGTACAAATCTGATCCTAACATGACCCCTCCCAAAATAAAAAAACCTCTTGAGATACCATATTAATGATTTCACTTTTATCCTTCCCTCTGCTGAGCATTTATTAGTGTACAATGTGAATTGCCTGCTTCAAGAGAGTGAAAACTATTTTACCTTGTAAATATGTTCTTTTTCAGAATAGCAGTCTTCTGTGGTTAATATATAATGATGAGCCAGTTAACAGCACTTCGTCATTTGACTTAGGGCACACAAAAGGAGTAGTAGTCGCAAATATGGATGGTGGATTTTGGCTGGTTCACAGTGTTCCTAAGTTCCCTTATGTTCCTTGCACATCACAGATGTATGGGTACCCTGCAACAGGACTTCACTATGGGCAGAGTTTCCTCTGCATTAGTATGGCTGCAAAATCCCTGGATATTGTGGGTATGAAAGTAAAATTTTCATGTTTTGAGGAGTTCAAGAATTGTCATTTTTAAAACCCTGCATACTTATACCTGCAGCTTCATACAGTTTAAAGCTTTGCAGTCTAGGCAGTGAACAGCATGTCATTGTTGCTAACGAATTAGCTCTCAGATCGCAGGAATAGTTTTAAAACACTGACTGGTCACAAAGTCTGCGTTCAGTCAAATTCTTCCCAAGAAGCTGTAAGGAGAAAAGCCGATACATCACTCAGTAGTACAATGGAAAACCTTTCCCACCTCTCGATTTAATGTTGTATTTTTCAATGCAGAAACTTTAAGCTTGAGTTTATTGTAAAGGAATAAATTACCCAATACTTTCTCCCCAGCTCCTGAATCATTGCTTTCATATAAATATTTTAGTTTGTTTCTCTAATAATGTGCGTAACAGAAATACCTAATGCAGTATCCTCCACAATGACCAACCTGGATGTTTAAGATAAGTTGCTATTCACCACACAAGACGTTTGTGCTTATCTGAAATGAAATACAATAATAGAACAAAGTGTTAATGATTTGCTTAAAAAATAGTTCACTTACCTTTTGAACAGAATAACATTACAAAATTTTAATCAGTCAAAGAACATTTTCATTCGAGGATGTAGATTATTTCATTGGCTCTGTGATTTAAAGGGGCCTTTATGCATTGACTCAGGATTAGTCCTCAGAACGATATGCTGTCAGTTACAAGTAAATAGCATGTATCAAATATTTAAGGGAATTTATATCTTCCTATAGCAAGAGACCTTACATATATTATTGCTACAGAATGAATTTTACACTGAACCAGACTGTCGAAATCTTTGCAGTCTGCTCTAATGAATTTTTTTTACAAATTTATCAATCATTAATTTACACTAATTCCTCTTTCTTACAGGAGAACAGTTATTGTATAATGAACCAGAACTTTACAGTTCACAAATACCTTCCAATTTGAAGAGTATATATCCAAATTTATCACTGGCAGCTCAAAAGAAATGGATACAAACTGCACCCTGGTTCCACAGAGCTAATCTTACTTCCAGCAAAGGAGAGTCCTTTTGGTCTTTTGCAAAGTCACGCCATTTTGGTGAAGGTAAATATAAAAAGTAATGTTCAAATGTTTTAAGCTTAAGGGACTTAACTGTGGGGTAGTCAGTCCCTAAACTTACGAACTACCTTATACTAAAGACAGCACAAACATCCATGCCCGAGGGGCAATGGCCTCGTGCATCTTAGCATAGCACCTCAATGCACTTGGCCGCAGCTATAAAAAGTAATGCAAATAGTTTTTTACATGATGAATATTTGTAAATCTATTGGACCAAACTGCGTGGTTATCAGTCCTTAGCTTACAAACTACTTAAACTAAGGTAAACTAACGTAAGGACAGCACACACCCTCGAGGGAGGATTAGCCTCCGACGGCGAGGCACCTTAGACCGCTCTGTTACTCCACCGTGGCATTTACATGATGCTACAAAATATAATTTATCAATCTTTACAGATCTATATGCAGACCTGGTGGCTCCCACCCTGAAATCCAACCTCTTTGTAGAATCATGGCAAAACGGTGAAGGGAAACTTCCATCAGAGTGCCAATCAAATTTCACGTAAGTTAAAATGAAATTTCAATTCTTAAGTAGAAGGTTAATGTTCTATTAAAATAAATTTTCTTTCGGCAGTGTTGAGAATATTGTTGCTGTAAGATGTGCCACTGGAAAATCTGAAGTTGTCAAATTTCATTCAAGTAAGGATCATTCAAAGTGGACAGTTACAAGTAACAGCACCAATCCATGGGTTTGCATTGGTGATATAAATAGAATGGTATGTACACTTATCTATACCAGAAATGTCATCTATGTTTTGATATTTTTGTAGGTAATTTTAATACAATTGTTACACCAGATTACTGTATTTTACCAAATGTTACAGGAGACTCAAAAAAAGAGGGGTGGTGGTACTGTGTGCTCGTCCAACCAAGATTTATGGACTGTTTACAGAAGTACAGTAGAATCTGTTGATTCATGTCCATTAATTAAATCTCTGCACAACAAAGCATCGTACATGAAAAAACAAGCAACTGTTTATTTATTGTTCTTTATCATTATTTATAACAGTTTGATATAAATGCAATGAAACATGACCTGTCAGTATTAACATATTTAACTAAACACCAATTAATAAAAATTAATTTCTTATAAGTTTCAATTATTTTATTATCTGAAACATTTTGATGAGATTTACAGTACTTTATCACAAATTGCAACTTATTTACAGCTTACATACTAATCATATCACACACTTTGGTTCACTTCTTCTTTGGTTTCAACATGAAGTACAATATTACCAAACCGAGTCCAGCATATGTAGCCTTTGCCACCTGAAAAGAGAAAAATAAGTTTAAAAGGCTTAATATAAGGGACCATTCAACAAATAATAGGGTGAAGTGGGGTAAATCAGGCAAATGGGATATTTGTGCTACATCTGAAAGATAGCTTGAATCTTACATTAGTTGTGGCAAAAGATTTTTTCTACAATTGTTTAGTATGGCATGAGTATGCCATATTAAGTTTTCAACCTCGAAAGTAAAGGGGGCACAACTTATGGGGGCCAAAAAACTTAATTTTACCAGTTTTTCACTTTTAACTAAAAAACTTTGATAACCATTCTATAGTAAAATAGTGGACAAAAATCCATATCAACTGAAAGAAATTGAAAATAGATCCTTCTGTTCGATTTTTTCTGGGGGATAGAAAAGCCATTTACCTCACCAGATAGGAAGAGTCACAAACCCACCCATTCTGTTCCAATGACATAAAATCTTGTGGCTGAGAATAAAACACTTGTATAGAGAAACCCAAGGACCCAGTCAGCCATTCATGAGTCATCTCATGAAACTACAGGCAATGAGTGTGGAATTCCATATTTGGCACAGATTGGAAAAAGGAACTGACATTCCACTAACAAGGAGACCACAAGAGTGTCATATTTTAGAATTTTTCATATTTACAGTATGTGAAGTATAGAACTTAAAAATTTTCAAGAAAATAGACATAAGTTTTGTAGGTACACGTAAGTATCAGTAACTAAATTGGTTGCACCATCTGTTGTAGCTTAGGTGGGCCGGTCGCCGTGGCTAAGCACCCTCTGTGATAAAAAAGCCGAGCCAAATATTCAACAAACAACCAGAAACAAACTGTACCAATGACTGCAAAGCAAAGATCTACCAGAAGAATGGAGAGAAAAAAAGGTGGTAGCATTCTGGGCTGAATACCTTATCTAAAATGATGGTTGGGTAGGGTAGCTGCTTTGAAAGCCATTAGTTACTATGGAGAAGACTTCTCAAAAACTTAACTCTTCATAGAGTTAACGAAGACTACCGCCCTCAACTAATAATGAAGCCGACACTGTAAAAATGTAACTTATGTTTTTCGATTGAAACCATCAGTATTTTATAAAATATTTTTATTTATAATTTTCTTTATGTGCATTTTTCATAAAAATTACCATTAGATATTAAAGTTACATGGGTATACAAACAATGAAAAAATAAAAATCAGTTTCTGCAGGAATCTAACCACCGACTAGGGTTGTGAGCCCAGAACGTTACCACCTGAGCTACACCAACAGATGGTCCAGATCTTTTAGTTATTGGTACTTATGAGTACCTGCAAAACTACAAAGTCAATTTTCTCGAGAAATTGAGAGTTGTGTCAAATGGCTTTGATTATTTAAGTTCTATACTTCATGTACTGTAAATATGAAAGAATTCTACAATCTGACACCCATGTGAGCCACAGATTGTAAGGCTCCGCAACCACAATGTGGGGGAGGCTCATTGCACAAAAAACCATGGGTCAGCCTGGAATGTCCATGGATTACCCCCGAGAAGGGTCTAAGGAAGAACTCAATGAACTGCAGTGGTAGACTTTATGGAGTGAAGTTTATTAGATGGGTAAGTATTTTGCCATCTGCTGTTCCAGTCTTGTATGAGCAGAGACTGCACCCCCAAATCCAAAGCCAGGATAACCAAGGGGGAATTGGTAGTGACAGCTGTTCTAGCCAACTAGTCAGCCTGTTCATTCTGTAGGATACTCATGAGTGATAACCCAGAGAAAAGAAATGGAGCAGGTGGCATGATGGCCAGCAAGGAGATCATTGATACAAGGATGAGGAAAGTAGCACCAGTCTATGGCCTGCAGGCTGCTCACTGAGCGTGTACAGATTAAAATACGGTCCAGGGCTGTTTGGTAAAATGAAGGGCGCTACTAATGGCCATGAGTTCTGATGTAAACACACTACATGATTCTACCAGAGAAAGACATTCCATAGCAATGAGCAATGTCAATGCATATCCTGTATGACCAGCAGTTTTTGAGTTAAGTGTTTTTCAACCTTTTCAAATATGTGACCCCTTCCAAATATATCTGCTGACCCCCATTCCCCTCACCCCACATATTTACAAACCATAACAAAACTTATCAAAGAAAACAGATAATATCTATTTTGCTACAGCCTTTGTTTTTATTTTTTATTGTTGGACAAAAGATTGTGTATTTTTTGGAATGGAACCCTACTTATGTTTACATGTCAAGCAAAATATATTATTCTGACTAGTGTTTCACATTTCAGGCAAGACAAGCTAATTATACTCAAAAAGGTCCCACTGTAGAAACAAAATTTAGTTTTTTTTCCTTTCTTCGATTTTTCAGAATTTCTTAATGTAATGTGTTATGCTACCTGTTTAGTTGCTGGAATCAGTTTTCAGGCTTTGCACTTTATCATTAACACACTATTATAAAACTGATCAATTCATAAATGTTATCTGTGTAACAACTTTAACATTAAATAAATTTTACTTGGGCATACATTTTCGTATTACTGTACCCTATTATTTTATGGTGCAAGTACTTGCTCCTGTGATGGCGACCCCTCTGAGGGTCGTGACCAACAGATTGAAAAACAAACACTGGTGTAGAAGATTGTACCATCCTGAATCTAAGTACTGAGTGCAACAAACTGTGGAAGATTGTGGGGAGGGGGGGGGGGGGAGACGGGCTTTTGGACCTTTGAAGAAATACAACTATTCGTGGCCGGGGCACCATCCAAGGTGATTTGCACGGTATAGCACAGCACACACAGTCAAGGGAAGGGAAGGGAGATCTAATTCCCTTCAAAGGGAAGTGAGTGAACCAAACGGGCAATCTCAATCTACAGCAAGTATCTGAAGCGACACTCCTTGTAGCCAAGCAGACATCACAATGGTGAACTGGGTTTAACAGTTTCAGAGCAGGAATTACTGAGCCATACACCTGACACCCATCAGGAAAAAATCAGTGCCTGATAAGATAGTGTTTGCATGGTCTGCATCCCAGGATGAGTCAGATAGGAAACAGAGGGCATTAAGCTTCCACATGCAGCTAGTTTTCAGGTAACAAATATGGTGCAGCCAGGTCAGTTTTTCATAACTTCAGGTGCTGAGTACCCAAGAAGAGTTCAGGATCAGGGTGGACTGTAGAACAACAAAAATGCATTACTCTTGTTTTAGATGTGAACTGAAGACCATGGGAGAGGGCCCATGTGGAAGCCAACCGAATGGCACCTTGGAGTTAGCATTCAGCTGAGGATACCAAGTAAGAGCTTTACCATGTGCAGAAGTCATTGACATACAGTGCAGGAATGACCAGTGGCCCAACAGCTCACTAGTCCATTAACAGCAATTAGGAAGGTTAGAACACTTAACGTAGAACAGTGTGCAATACCATTTTCCTGGATCTGTGGGATAGGTCAGTCAGGTACGTTTAGGTCCAAAAAAAAAAATTGCAGGAACTGCTGCATTTTTGGTATGTTGTTACGACATATTAGAGTAGTATTAAACCAAGTTTGCAGCTTTGAAATCTTTTAGCGTAACTTTTAAGAGCCAAAAAATCTCTTAATTATCAGACTTTTTTTCTGGTTTTGGCTTATAACTCGTGAAGGGTGGTTTTTTGACGAAAAGTCACTCGCGCCTTTATTAATGCAGATAAAATATTCTAAAATTTAAGCCCAACCGCAGCTCTAAGTCCAATAGTTCCCGAGATATTGGACTTCAAAAATTGACTTATTTCTCCAGAAAGTTCAAATTTTCGATTTTAGTCATCTTTCGGCTAGAATATTGGCTCTAATGATCATCCCACGGAGAATTTCTTACAAAAGTTTGAAAACAGTGTTGAAAAAATCCTATTTATGTATGATGCATTAATAATAATCGTCAATGAGTAATTCTTCCTTTTTCTTTAACATACACAGGATAAGAGGACTGCAATTCGTTTGCGTCAATTTATTGAATACTCAGATTTTTCCAAGTATTCGTTTTTTAACTATAACTAGTAATCTATTGGGCCTATGGACTTCGTTCAGTACTTAGATTAAAGTTAAATAACTGCTCTATAACTTTCTTGTATGACTTTCCCCATGGGATGATCATTAGAGCCAATATTCTAGCCAAAAGAAAATTTGAACTTTTTGGAGAAATAAGTCAATTTTTGAAGTCCAATATCTCGGGAACTATTGGACTTCCAGAGCTGTGGTTGGGCTTCAATTTTAGAATATTTTATCTGCATTAAAAAAGGTGTGAGTGACTTTTTGTCCAAAAAACCATCCTTCGCGAGTTATAAACCAAACCCAGAAAAAAGTCCGAAAATGTCGAGGTTTTTTGGCTCTTAAAAGTTACGCTAAAGGATTTCGAAGCTGCAAACTTGGTTTAATACTACTCTAATATGTCCTAACAACATACCAAAAATTCAGCTTCCTGCAATTTTTTTGGACCTAAGGCCATTTTTTTGTCTACGACTGGCGTAGGAGGCTGAATGAAGAACCTACCCTTTCCCAGAACAGGTGGTGGGATAACACTAACATTCGAGAAGTGGGATCATTGGAAGAGGAAAGGTCCAGAAGTAGTTCCCATTCTTGATATGTCTTTGACATATTTGAGACGAAAATCCGTCTCAGGGATTCTTTCATTGTATTTAGTTCCCATTCAGTAATGGGTCCTCCTGGTAAGAATTAAGTTGTAGGCTTCAGCCTGTTTCTTGGGAAGAAAGGACACCAAGCAGGAAGCAATCACTAGTACCTTTGCAAAGTGAGCCACAAGAATTTCAGACAACATATGGGTCAGTACAGAACCCATTTTGTCATTTTGTAGGGTAAGGCCAGGGATTAAAGATGGCCACTGGCAACAGATGGAGCAGAGCACAGCCCACACTCCTGACAAGGGTACAGAAGAACCCAAAGGAAGGGGGGAGAGAGAGAGAGAGAGAGCACTACCACTTGCTTTGATTATAGCACATAACAGCATAGGCAGGTGGCACAAAAGGTGTTGCAAGGCTTGACAATGCTCGCAAAACGCTGTGGGAATAGTTGCTTGGCACTGTATGGCAGTTAGAAGGGTCTGTCAAACGAGGGATAGCAATGCTAGAGTGGAGAGCGGGTACGAAGGTGGGTCAGGGTCAGATTTTGCAGTAGCAAGCGGAAGTGCACCATGTGACCTTCAGCCAACCATGCGCCAGTGGCATTCCTGTCTTTGTACTATGCGGGTTGTGCTGTGTTCTTGAAGTTCGGTGTTTATTAATGTGTGTTCTGCGCTAAGTGATTTTTCCATAATAGCCTACACTATGTTAAGCAATCACGCCAAGTTCTGCACAAAAAGGGAAGAGGAATAGTGTACTGTGTGTATCAGTAGTTCAAAAGTGTCTTTTGCTGAGGCGACGCCGGCACAAGGTGCATGTCACGCAGATGCCAGGAGCAGACGGCTGAGGCTTGCAGCATTGGCTTGAGGACTGTTCAGAGGATCACCAGTGAAGTTAACGCATCTCTGCTGGCATGTGGCTCAGCTGTTTTTAAATCACCAGGCAAACATCACAATTGCAGAAAAGTGGGTGAGATGGGCACTAGAGGCAAATATCTTACAGTGGAAAAATTGGTTTCATATATGAAAGACGACAAAAATTTTAATGGAAGTAAATGGACCATGTTGAGTTTTAAGAACAATGCAGCAGATTAGAGAAGCCGGCACCTCTCGAATTTATTATTTAGACGAGACTTAACAACCAGAATCGCGCAAGGGCTATGTGCTGGAAAATAAAGAGATGGATATGGTGGACTGAAAGTTCCAGTGGGTAAGGTTGGCAGAATTATAGTGCTTCATGTCAGATCAGCAGAAACTGGCTTCATTCCCCAGAGTAAGCTGATTTTTCAGGCTTCAAAGGCTGAGAATTCTGAATATTACCATTCTGAGATGACACAGTATCTTCAAAAAGTGGTTTAAAGAACAACTGTCGCCATACATCCGTCCCTGTTATTGTCATGGACAATGCGAGCATCTATTCCGTACAAGTCAACAAAGTTCCCTCTATGAATTCCACAAAGGGAGACATTATTGCATGGTTAACACGTTCGCTGCCGTTCATACTCTGGCGCGTGATCGTATTTTGACATCTTTTCCTAGTTTTGAGCCACCGAATGTTTTGGTTTTAGTTTTTTTATATGTTTTTTATTTGCATTTGTATTTTTGTGAAACAACAAATGAACAATATAAACAGTACATACAAGGTATTTCATAAAACATGCTTATTTGTATATAATCAGCAATATAATAAGTATGAATAATATCAAAACTAAGAAGTATTTTTTTATAAACTGGTAACTAATCTAAATAAATTAAAATAATCAAAAGCTTGATTGCTTGTTTACATAAGAATCCAATAAATCTATCATGACATGAGAAGCGTGTGTGGCTCGTAGCCAGTAATGCAAACGCAGAAATCTGATCAGCAGATCCTAATCCTAATGGTTCAATAGGCACAGTGATAGAAAACCAGTATTTTGTAAACCATTTAACGATCTGTCATTGATACCCTTAAGGTCATACATACCGATGACTGAATAAACTTCAAGTATCGGTACTTTCAATCACAGTGTATGCCTAATGTAGTAGTACAAAGAAATCTTAATTAGGAGAACGTTATTCTTGTTCAAAATACTAAACCATTAAAATTTTAAAGTGCTTAAAGAAAGGAACTAAATCGTGGATATTGACAGTGTGCACGCTCACTGTGGCACAATGTTTATGCTTGCGTGCGCTGTCTGCTGTGAAGAGTGCGCAAACTGACGGAAGGAAACTGGCATCGTCGCAAAGTACCTCCCCCTCTCTCTGTGCAGAATGCTTGCCTTGCCTGCTGCTCTGAACTCTAGTGGCTTGAGTAGTAGCATCAGACATCACAATATCAGTAGAGCCAGACACAGAGGGCGTGAAAATCTGGGATCTGACAGTTAGTGCAACAAACAAGCCAACAGGATAGCCGTCCATTGTCAGTAGGGACGGGAGTGAAAAACAGGTAGTGGTCACTATTGTAAATGTCTTAGTGCACTGACCAGTGAAATGAAGGGAAAAAGTGACAGATCTATGGCAAGGAAAGTGTCGTGAACTGTACTAAAATGTGTTATACAACTGTCACTGACAAGGCACATGTCATGGTCTGTCCCAGCTAGATGTATGAGCACTGCCCAACAAAGCGTGATGGGCACTGGAGTCGTCGTCTCATCCCCCCCCCCCCACCTCAAAACTGGGGTCAGTAAGGTCTGGCACTTATAATTGAGTGACCTTGGTAATCACAGGGAGACCAGCGGCCAGCTTAACACTTTCGCTGCGGTTGACTCTACCCTACATTGAGTGCGGACGTTTATAAGCATCAGTTGCAGCGAAACTGTTAAATTTCACCATTGGCACAATTTGAGAAAATTGGTGCTTTTTGAATTGAGTGATTCTCTACAACCCTTAAAAGCAGGGGCTATTGATAAAATTTTATGCTGGAAATTTACAGCACAATTAAGAGGTAAAACAGTTTTTAGCAAAGTTGGAAAAAATGACAGCATTTTGTCCTTATTTTACTATAGATCGGTCATTTCCAAAATATGGGCTGTTTTCGAGTTATAAGTGAGGAACTGATGAAGTCCAAAAAATCCAGTTTTCGGTCACAAAGTTGTCCCCCAGTTTCTAGGTCTAAACCTTGATTTTTTAGTATGATGTGAGTATGCCAAACCTATCTTAGAAAAAATACCTTGCCACAGTTAATGTAAGATGAAGCACTTTTGGATCCTCTATATACTAGGCTATTGTAATTCATGTAACATATGTTTATTTGCAAGTGTTAATATAGAATATATTCCCCCCCCCCCAAAAAAAAACATCTACTTTCTAATGAAAAAATTTGCACATCATGTGACTTCTATCTCATACTATTGGTAAGAAAACAATTTTAAGTTTACACAGAACACCACAAGCTATGTTGTGGTAACAGTTTTTCAGGAACTAGTTACATGATCATGAATTATTTAGTTTACATGTTATGGGTTAAATAGGATATGGGTTCAAACACGATACAATAGTATTGTATAATATTCAGTGTTTAGTGATCTTGCAGCAGCTATAGGCTATATTTATTACATGGTCATAGTCATCTATATTGTTTAAGTGAAAGTTATTGTGGCTTTTTGCTGTCAAAAAGACTTTAGGTGACTAAACTTTCACACCAATGTAACTTTCTAAGGATTTTTATATAATGGCCTTAGTTGATATTTCAGTGAGTAATATTGTAATTGCAAACAGTGGATCAAGATAGAAAACTACATGCTGCTGATGTCAAGATGTTTTTTTAAAGATGGAAATAATGGCATTGAAATCCCCAAAAGGGATAAATCTAGTTCTTGCAAAGCTTCCAGTCCCTGGTATCACTAAGACAGGTGAAATGTTTTATTGTACTTTTCAATTTAAAAGATTAATAATGTTTATGAAGCACAACATTGATTTTCTTATTGAAAAGGCCAGATTTTAGTGTACATTACTGATACTAGCTCAACAAACATATTTACTATAATCATTTTAATAACAGCATTTAACAGTCAATTTTATTTAAGTGCAATTTGAATTCATCATTTGCAATAATTTGTCACTTTTCTGTTATAGTTTTTGGTTGTAATTTACTTTTCTTTGTACAAAATTTTAAGTTAAAGTCTTTTACAATTGTTGAGTGAGAGTTTTCTTTTTGTGTTAAACTCAGGCAAAATTACAGTGCCACAAATTTAAGATTGCATCACAAATACTTTGTATCTCTTGTTTTAATTTTACCATGTTAATGAAAATTTCATGGTTATACATTATAGAGCAAGGTGTGTCACTATTACACAAACCTGTGTTTATAGTTTGTATGTACAGTGTTACAATAGTTATCACAGTTGCCCCATACTTCTATCTTTCACCCCCAAACAGTTGGTAAATATATATACACAAATGTTTTCCCACAGAACTCAAAATTAACTTCATTCGGCAGTTGTTATAACAGATGAACCCAATAACTTGCAGGATTTTTTACATTCAAATGATAGAAAGTTCTGAAGTTATATGAAGTATCACATTTGCCCCACTTCACTGTACATTATTTTTCTCAGAACATATGAAGGGTTAAAAACTATGAAAATTGTTTTCAGCCCAAAAACTGGTTTGATGCAGCTCTCCAGGCTACCCTCTCCTGTGTAAGCCTCTTTATCTGAGAATAAGAACAGCAAACCACATTTTGAATCTGCTTACTGTATTTGTCCCTTGGTCTCCCTCTACAATTTTTATCACACACATTTCCTTCTAATGCCAAATTGATGATTCCCTGATGGCTCAGAATGTGTCTCAACAACTTATCCCTTCTCTTAGTCAGGATATGCGAGAAACTCCTTTTCTCCTCAATTCAGTCGAGCACCTCAGTTACACCATCTTAATCTTCAGCATTTGTCTGTAGCACAACATTTCAAAAGTTTATCAAGATTTTGTCTGAACCCTTTGTCTACATTTCATTACCATACAGTGCTACACTGCAGGCAAATGCTTTCAGAAAGGACTTCCTAATATTTAAACTAATATTGGATGTTAAATTTTGCTTCTTCAGAAACTTTTCTTCCCATAACCATTCTGCATTTTGTATCATCTTTACTTCAGTCAGCAGAAGTCATTTTGGTACCCAAATAACAAAACTCTTCTACTTTTGTTTCATTACCTAATCAAATTCCTTCAGCATCACATTTTCTGACACTACATGCCATTACTCTTGTTTTACTCTTGTGAATGTTCATTTATACCCTTCAAGACAATGTCCATTCCATTCAATTACTGTTCTAGGTCCTCAGCTGCCTGACAATTACAATGTTATCAGCAAACCTAATTCCTTGTCCTATTATCTCAAATTTCTCCACAGCCTGTTCAATGTACGGATTGAACAACATTATTGAAAAGTTACAACCCTGTCTTACTCCCAACTAATAATTGCTGCCTGGTTTTCATACAAATTTAATGTAACTTCACTCACTAAATTTTACTCCTGCTACCTTCAGAATTTGAAAAGTATTCCAGTCATTGTCAAAAGTTCTCTCCAGATCTACAAATGCCTTTCTTTTATCTTCTAAGAAAAGTCTTAATGTAAGTATTGCCTACTGTGTTCCTATAGTTCTAAATCCAAACTTATCTTCCCCAAGGTCAGATTCCACCAATTTCTCCATTCATCTAATTTATGGTAGTATTTTGCATCTGTGACTTAAACCAACAGTTCAGTTATTTTCGAATTTGTATGCATTTTTCTCTTCCATATTCTAAGGCTATATACAAGTGCTGTGTAGACTGAGCAAGGTGGCACAGTAGTAAGACACTAGACTAATTTGGGAGGATGGTGGTTCAAATCTACGTCTGGCCATCCAGATTTAGGTTTTCCCTGAATCACTAGTCAAATGCTGGGACAGTTTCTTTGAAAGGGCACAGTTGCTTTCCTTACCACAAAATCTGAGTGTGAGCTCTGTCTCTAATGACCACACTGTTGACAGGATGTTAAACCCTAAGCTCCCTCTCCACTAGGGCTGTGTAAGAACATTTATTCCTTGGTGAAAGCTCTTGCTTTTAACACCAAACTAATGTTCACTGCATTATGCTCTTATCTTAGATTTAGGTGGGCTATCTAGTGGATAAGGCAATGAGGGCAAACAATTTGGCCATGTGTTCTTGGATTTTCAACTTGTGTGAGGGCACATTGCATTGACGTAAGGATTCAAGAAAAAGTCCTCCAGTTTACTCAGTCTTCACATACACATCTGAATTTATGGTTGACTTCAGGCAATCCATGTACAAGAATGATACCTAACAAATGCAAGCTTCTACTAATGACCAATATGGTGTCTTCCTACAGGGTGTCCAGAAAAGGGCTCCCTGATTTCAAAATTAAATATCTTAAAAACAAAGATCGATAGAGTAATGCAATAAACGGTATGTTTATTGTGAAAGCTGTAAGAAGTTTAATCAGCAGTTTGAAATAATAGTTACAAAAGCTGCTAACAGATGGCACTGTACGCTGTACAGTTCATATCCGCATACAAGTGAAATAATCTTATGAAAACACTCTTTGCAAATCACACCACAATGTTTTCAAAATGTTTACCATAGGCACTACAGAGGTGGCGCAAACTAAGAATGAAAGTAGCCATCACATTTTGTAGAGTGTCAACCGAAATGGATTCACATGCCACAGATTGCAGATTCAAGCTTGTCGAGCGTGGCGGGATGCTTTGGGTAGACCATGTCTTTCACTGTGCCCCACAAAAAAGTCACAGGGAGTCAAACCCAGCGAATATGGAGGCCAATCTATGTCTGCACCAGTAAATTTGGGATATTCCAAAGCAATGACTATTCCCGAAGTATTTCTCAAGAAAGCGAAACACTTGTTCGGTCTGATATGTGGTTGGGCTCCATCTTGCATAAACCATACAGTACCTGGTCGATCCTCTAACACTTGCTGTGTGGCAACAAATTGTTCCAAAATTGCAATGTAACATGCACCAGTGACCATTTCTCAAATGAAAAAGGGCCAATAATGCCTCTGCTGCATAACTGCAGCCCACACAGTAACTTTAGGAGAATACAGGGGTTTTGCTTCACACCAATATGGCTTTTCGGAACCCCAAAATCGTCAGTTCTGCTTATTCATGTATCCATTCAGGTGAAGTGTGCTTCATCTGTAAACCAGATGCAGCCAACAACAAATCCTTAACTATCAATCATTGTGAGCATCTGATTACCAAAGGCAACCTTTTGTTGCACAGCTCTTATGGGTATGGCCTGGTGCGTTTGAATTTTGAATGAAAACATGTGTAGGCTCTTCCTCAGTATTTTCTGCATGCTGGAACGCTTCAAACCACTCGCAGATGCAATTCTACGGACGGATGACATTGGATTTCGCTGAATAATTCCAGAAACTGTGGCAATATTTTCAGGCGTAACTGCGGTTTGCTTGCGGCCAACATGTCCCACTAGATGATCAGTTACGCTGCCTATTCATTGAAATTTTGCGAAGAGCGTACAAATGGTTTTCGCATCAGGTCCTTTCGGAACATTAAATCGTGGTTGAAAACTTCGACTTGTTGCCGTAGGACTCTTCTAACCTGTGGTACTCTAGCACCAGAAAAACGCGCCATTCAATGGATTACATGGTTATTAATCTCTTCCTTCGGTACACTAACCTCCTTTCACGTTTCAAGAATGGAACTGATTGCTCTGGGCTTTGGATCACTATTTATACTAGGCATTATGTATGGCGATTACAGCACCATCTGTAAGCTTTTGTAACTATTATTTCAAACTGCTGTATAAACTTCTTACAGCTTTCACAATAAACATACAGTTTACTGCATTCCTCTATCAATTTTTGTTTTCGAGATATTTAATTATGAAATCAGGGAGTCCTTTTCTGGACACCCTGTATCTTGCAAGAAAAGCTGCTCCCTTCCCCAGGTACCCTGGTATGTCAGTGGCATTCTCCTGTATATGAATGAAGACATATTGAGAATTTCTGGTATGCTTTATACTGTCCCACATGGTGGGAAAGCCTCCCCAATATGCAGTTCACACATTGTGATAAACTTAGCATATTGAGCACACTTTCAGATACACGCAATGTGCCAAAGGCTTTCGGCTATCACCCACATCTCCTGTCAATTTCTTTTTGTTGATTATGGATAAGACCTTCCAGTGCGCCTTTTTGCTTCCTGCTCAGTGATGCATACACTTTTTTAATCTCTGTAATAAAGTCCTTAAAATGCTGAAACATAAGAATTTTTTTTTTCTTCGAATCAGTATGTGTATCCCATAAGCTACATATACAATCACCACCACACATGCATATCCAATGCTCATTGAGAACTTTAGAGAAGAAATCTGCATGAATAATGGCATCTGTGTAAGTCACTAATTACCCTGAAATTTTCACTTTTGCAGCCATGAACTTTTAATTATGCATAGGCTGATTTATGCTTTATCACTACAGCTCTGTCTTATGCCAGAAGCATTTGAAACTACACATCTGACAGTCTCCCATTCTGGAGTCTCTGATTATCCCGTTCCTCTCGTCCTTGGGGGGGGGGGGGGGCCTCTCCAAATCTCAAGTTACTTTTTATAGTAATACCTATATTTCCAAATGGACAGGGGGGCCTCATTTTGTTTTGTTACCGCGCTGCGTCTCCGACAGCCTTAGTCCACCACTGACCTGAATGATGTAAATTTTCTTATGTATGTAATAATGGCTGCAAAGAAAATTGGGCATTACAGAATGACCCTTATTTATTGACAAAATTCCAACAGCAATACTGTTCACACAATGCAAATGCAATTTAGCAAAATTCTTAGAGAGCAAAACTGAACAACTGGTCAGAACAAATTTCACCACATTAAAAACTGTTTGGAACAACAGTAAATTATGAGTCCTATATAATTATTTTAGGATGATAAAGACATGGTACAAGCTTAATTGTTCCATGAGCATAGAGAACTTAAGTTCTCAACCAAAGAAACTTAAGGAAATGTAAAAACAAACTCCCGCCCCCGTCCAGGCTCTTTCAAAGTGCTGCAACACAGCAGATGCTTTTACAGTTTTACTCCACAAACCATTATATTGTGGCACACAGAAATCAATATTGTCACTATCTGTTTAACTTTGATCACTTTATACAAAAAGTTATGACAATCATCTGTTCAGAATCTATTCTTTTAGTTGATACTATGGAAGTGTTCAAAGTGCCATAAACTAACACTTTTCAAAATGGGATGGAAGGAAATCTGAAGATAGGATGGATATATAAAATTGCCTAATGATATATATATAACCATCCCCACCCAGGCAGTATTAGAGGTATTGAGGAAACAATCTGGGCAGATTTTATATCAATACAGTAACTTTTCCTCTTAACTAGGCCATTCCATGTCAAGGGGCCCACTCAACCCTCTATTTTTGATGAGGCTTTTAGAGGAAGTTCAATGGGGGACAAAATATTACCCATCCCGAATAATTCAGAGTCTAAGAACAGAGCATGGCCGTTGTAAACTAGTCACCTGTGCAGCTTCAGTTTGCTGCTTACTTTGTTTAATAGAAGCAATACAATAGTGATGATACAGTAAATGTCAAGATTCATTGCACTTTCTCTTATTTTGTAAAAAAATTATTCGAGCAGATAGAAACAGTTGAGGTACAAGAATTCCACTTTGGTATATTTACAACAAGGAACCACTTCTCATATTTAATTGGGCAAGTGGGTAGGCTGACAGTTTATGAACGCAACAGGCGCATGTTCAAATCCCACTGGAGTCAATTTATATTTTATTTATAGACCTCTTGCAGGTCAAATTGTAAACATTAATTCACTAAAACTTGAATTTTAGGCTTATGGGCTTTTAGAAGATTCTATTTCATAATAACCTATAATCAGACAGACATCATAGTAATGATATTAATATATAATATATATAATATAAATGGATGTATTTTGGGAGGTCATATGCAAAAATACCCTCAAAGAATGTTCATTTTTTGTTATGGGTGGTCAAACCGGCCACAGTGGCCGAGCAGTCCGCGGTGTGCCAGTCATGGTCTGCATGGCTGCTGCAGTCGACGGTTGAGAGGGGGGTTTCAAATCCCTCCTCGAGCTTGGATGTTTGTGCCTCTTTAGTATAAGCAGTTCATAAGTAGTTTGTAAGTTTAGGGACTGATGACCCCATAGTTAAGTTCCATAAACTCTACAAACATTTTTGAATGGGTGGTCAAATATAACCTTCCAAGGAAGAATATTTTTAGATATCAAACTGACAAACTAATTAGTTACTCACTGAAAAGAACAGTGAAAAAAGTGAAACCAATATAATTTAACAAGAGCAACTAGACCAAGAACCATTTACACTGCAATAAAAAATATAAACAAGGCTTCTGTGACATCTGATCCAATGCACATCACATAACCATGAAGGCTGACACTATCAATGAGCTACATGTCCTTTCTTGTTAGCGTAATGGTTGTATATTTCTACTGGAGTTGAAGAGTGAATATTCAAACTGGGGGGGGGGGGGGGGGGGAGGAGCAGATACTGTATGCATCCATTCAACTTTTACTATGGCTATGAATTGTCTCATTGTTTAAAGATTAGGCTATGATTAAATGGAATATGTTTAAGAATGTAGAATCTAGAAAAGTCTAACTGCACTATTCATAGCTAATTAATGTTTAAAAAGTATTACTACACAGGTCTAATAATGAAACCAAGCTGAAGCTCCTCAAGACCACTAGAGTTGACACACACACACACACACACACACACACACACACACACACACACACACACACACACACACTCTTCATAACTTGGGCATGCGCAATGCTCTGTTCTTGGACTTTAAATTATTTGGGCTACATAATCTTTTTGTCTCCCTTTGAACATATGTCAAATGAAGCTGGGCCACTAGCCACCTTTTAGTGAAAGCTGCTTTGACATCACAACTTGAATGAGTAAATCAAAGTTATTTTAACATTCCTCTCACACTAAGGGACGTGTCACATTGTGATCCTGTTCACCTGTTCAACTTTTTTAGTCTCATAAAACTAAGTTAAAGTTATGCCTAATTTATCATGTGCTATCTAAGTGGGTCATGAACCTTAAATTTTGACTACTTTATAATCCTGTAATTTTTAAGATTTTTTTATATGAAGAAAGAAGCTCCAAGTGGCACCTTGATTGCTTGAAGAACAATTAAGGTCAGTCTATTAAAAATTTAGTGTAATTTGGCTCATATTCAAACAGCCATATCTAAAAAAGACCGCTGAAATCTGATTTGCCTTGGCACCATTAAAGAGATATTACTATTTAATCTGAAAGTATTTTTCAAAAGTAAATATTTGTATAAGTAAAATTACTTCAAGATGCGACTTCCCTACAAAAGTTGTCTATGATTAACTTTGTTCATACAAAAAATGACACAAAAGGCAATTGGAAATAAAATTGTCACATGATTACCAAAGAAATGTAGCACTGATATTTCAGATAATTGTGCTTGGCATCTGACCACATAAATGAACAAGGCTTAAAACAGCTTTTTCAGTATGACATTTTACTGAAAACACCCAAATATCCTTCCCTTACAAAGGATTACGTTTGGATAAATTTTTCTACAGAAATTATGTTGCAACACTTTTAGCGCAAAGAACCATTCTGTAAAACAGGGTTTATGGATGTGGAAATAAAAGCTGTGGTGGCTAAACTGGAGTGTTGCCCAGTCTGCAAATGTTGGCAACACTACAGAATATCTATGTATACACCACAGCAGTCAACCATAAAGCAGGTACAGCATTTATTTATTTATTTAATGGTATGTACAAAACAGTGATCATTTTAAGTGAAAGTTAGGTTAAAAGATAAGCATTCAACAATCTGAAGATTGGTTTGAACACCACAGTGGTTTACTAGGCATGATGAAGGTGGTACGCCATTGCCTTCCTCCAACCTTCAAACTGACTTAGCCAGTTATAGGGGGACCTACAGTTTAACATGGGTTCCAAACCATGGTGTTAGTATTTTACACATCAGCAACATTAACAAAGGTGAAAGAAGTGGAAAATGACAATCCTACGACCTGGCGGGGATCGAACCCGCGATCTGGCATTACCACTGTGCTACGGAGCTAGGTTAGGTATATGTTAAACAGGAAGCTTTGTTTAGTATATGAGGGCGCATAGCGCCTGAATCTCCAGTTCAGGAACACTTCAATTATTGCTTTCCCATGGTCACTTGCGGCAAAGTTGCCAACATATGCGCCATGCTAATAACACGGGCAACAGACTCGTGTTTAAAATTTTCAGCACAAAGTCTTATTCCAGTCAAAAACTGAACCAAATGACCTTTTGCTGAGGGAGGCTATTGTAAATGTAAACTGCTTTCACTACATTCACTCCCAAATTTTAGAGTAGTAAACTGGGAAGTGTAATATATCCCCATCCCCCTGAAAATGAATTAGCGATATTTGCCCAGGCAGAAAGGACTGAGAATTCGTGGAAATAAACTTTTGATGCAAAAATTAGTTTTTCTCAATGTAAAGGATCTGCTGCGTATGGTTTAAACATTGGAATGAAATTATATTTCCTGAATTCTGAGAAGTGATAATTTTTATATCACTGTAGAAATGCACTATACACCGAACTGCAAATCTGATGCTTGCATACAATACCATTAAAGAGAATCACAAAGAGTGTTACAACTGTGTACAAAGACTGTACACTTCATTGGTACATGTTTTGTCTTCAGTCCGGAGACTGGTTTGATGCAGCTCTCCACCCTACTCTACCCTGAGCAAGCCTCTTCATCTAAGGAATGCAGCCTACATTAATGATACTCTGCTTACTGTATTCATCTCTTGTCTCCCTCTGATTTTTACCCCCCCCCCCCCCTCCAATGTTAAATTCACAATTCCTTGATGTCTAAGAAAGTGTCCTACCAACTGATCCCTTCTTTTTGTCAAGGTATGCCAGAAATTCCTTCTCTCCCCGATTTTGTTCAGTACCTCCTCATTAGTTACACAATCAACCCACTTAAGCTTCAGCATTCTGTAGCACCACATTTCAAAAGCATCTTCCTGTCCACACTATCTTCCATGTTTCACTTTCACACAAATGCCTTCAGAAAGGATTTCCTCACACTTAAATTAGTATTCGATGTTGAATTTCTCTTTTTCAAAAACTCTTCATTGCCACTCTGCATTTTATATCCTCTGTACTGCAACCATCTTTATTTTACTGCCCAAATAACAAAACTTTTCTACCACCTTTACTGTCATTACCTAATTTTCTGAAGACTGCACTCCATTGCCCTTGTTTTACTCTTGTTAATGTTCATCTTACACACACCTTTCAACACTGTCCATTCCATTCAACTGCTCTTCCAGGTCCTTTGTCTCTGACAATTACAATGTCATCAGCAAACCCCAATTTTTTATTTCTTCACCCTGAACTTTTAATTCCTCCTCCAAATTTCTCCTTGCTTTCCTTTATAGCTTTCTCAATATACAAATTTAATAACACTGGAGAAAGGCTACAATCCTGCCTTACTCCTCAGCCTCTGCATCCCTTTCATGCCCTTCAACTCTCATAGCTGCTGTCTGGTTTCTGTACAAGTTGTAAATAACCCTCTGTTCCCTATATTTTACTCCTGCTGATTTCAGAATTTCAAAGAATCTATTCCAATCAACATTGTCAAAAGCTTTTCCAAATCTAAAAAATGTAGGTTTGCCTTTCCTTTATCTTCTAAGATGAGCCATAAACTGAGGATTGCCTCCCATGTTCCTACATTTCTCCTGAATCCAAACTGATCTTCCCCGAGGTCAGCTTCTACCAGCTTTCCCATCCTTCTGTAAATAATTCATGTCAAAATTTTGCAACGATGACTTATGAAACTAATGGTTCTGTAATTTTCCAATCTGTCTGCACCTGTCCCCAAGGGCCTTGTTTCAACTTGGGTCTTTCAGTGCTCTGTCAAAATCTCTCAGTATAGTGCCTCTTCATCTTTATCTACTTCCTCTGCTCTTCCTACAATATTGTCTCAAGTTCATTTCCTTTGTAGAGACCCTCTATATATAAATTTACAACAACTTTGAACTTTTGCTCTAACCTAGGGTAAGCTGCCCTACCCAAAAAACTGAAAAACATCACAGTTACAGCATTACAGGCCCCCTTAGATACTGAGGAATGGCAAAAAAGCTTTTATTTATTCAAATCTTGGTGTCAAAGAGTAGCCTTCCTTCACTAAAAGGTGGCTACTGGCCAAGCCTCACTACTTACAAAGCTATAATTTGGCAAGGCTTTAAATGAACTATATACTTTATACATTCTGTGGAAGTTCCATAAAAATTGGAGGGGGTTGAGTTAAGACCTTTTGGCAGTCTGACAGGGCATGCTAGTGTAATGTCAAGATGAAAAGTTACTGTGCTGATTTCCATTCAAACTTACACCTGTCCATAGTGAATTTACAGAGTTTTTTTCAATAATAGGCCTGTTTATGGACTGACAGTCCTGTACAGTTTTTTTTTTTTTTTCCCTTCCAATATGTCTAATATTTCCTGGGGAGGGATAGTTCATTTTGGTACCTATCTCCACATTAGGCAATTTTAAGCACTACACACCAAAGACAAATGTTATTTTGACCGAGGTTAAAGTTTTGGAGGTAATGATCTTAAATGTGTACTTCATTTTTACATAAATTGGGGATATTACATACACAACAAAAGGTTTATCTGAGAAATAAAATTAACCAGCAGAAAGTAAGACAAAGAACATACAAACAGTAAAATTCCTGTAATGCATGTAGCAGTTTTTGTTTCTGTTCAGAAACAGAACAAAATTTCACAAAGTGGTACAACTGAATTTTATCCAGCATCTGAATCCCCCCATGTAGCAACAGTGCTCAAATTATTCAAACTGGAAGTCAGAGCAAATTTTTCTGTGCTCAAGTTGTTGAACTGACCCTTCTGGATTGAAAACTTGTACACTCAAAGTTTATCAAGGAAGTGAACAATCTATAACATTGTTTCTGAAATACGAGGTGTAACATTCTGTATGTTTCATTTTGTAAGGCATGTGACAGGCCTGTTTTTACTTCAAAATATGGTATTGTCCCAGTGCTGAGCCTTATCTAGCAGTCATGCCTCCTACACCCGAGAAAGTCCACAAAAGTGGAAAAGTTAGCAAGTGACAAGGTCAAATTGCAACAGACTCATCAAAAGTTGTGGAACATTGACTAAAAAATGTCAAAAGGGCTGAAGAAGAATTTCAGCACACAAACAAAGGAGGATAAAATTACTCTTTGGGTATTAGGACATGCTGTCAAATCATGGACAGGAAGCAATACTGCAGCAAATTGTTACAGAAGAACAATTGGTGAATCAACAAATTGACGAGATAGCACACAATATCAATGGAATGATTGAGGCGTTTCATATCCATGCTAATAGCCCAATGTCTCTGGTAGGAAGGATGTTAAATCCATAAAAGTTGGCAAAGTTGTATTAGTTATCTCTATACAACCTAGCTGTATAATTTGTGTCAGAACACTGAACTGGAGTGTGCCTCCACATTTATATGTTTTGCACAATATTTCACGTTGCCCACTATGTTTTAATTTAGCAAATTAATTTCTGTCAGTTATGTTTGTTTGAAATGTATTTTACTATGTGATGGAATAAGCCAAAATGGTAGCAAAGTCTAAACACATTTTCTTGTAACACTTGAGCAGCCTTGTTTGAAGTTGGCAAGAAACAAAACATTAACATCTGTGGCTGGCACACCCAGACAACTGAAGTTCACTATCCAGGTAGTTAAAAGATCACTGATTTATCCATACAAACTTTCAGAACAAACATGAAATTGAGGTGCACAATGTCATCTTTGTGTGGACAGATGTCCCAGAATGTGTTCTGGCTGACAATCCCCCTTCATATAAAAGTTAAGACATTAGTACACAATTATAAAGGTTCTGGACACCAGTGAAATATACCAAATTTTGGTAGATGATCAAACCAACAAATTCAGTCATGTCTTGTCACACCTAAAAAAAGGAAATTTTCTGTGCTAAACTAAAATGTTAACTTCCACTTAGCATTTATCATAACTGTATTAGTATTTTCATAAGTTGGAAAATACCTTGCACCCATTAAAAGCAGCAATGATAAAGTTAACACTTTCACTGCGGCTGACACATTCCTACATTGAGAGCGGACACTTAAGCGTCAGCTGCAGCGAAAGTGTAAACTTTCAAATGTCATGCTTAAGTAACAATACTGTTAAATGGCATGTAACTAAAAATTCCGAATTTTCTAAAATTTAGATTAGCACTGTATGGATGCAAAAGTTACCTTACACCATGTATGGAATTTTAAGAAAACTCTCCACAATTATTAATATAGGACTAGGAGCTACTTTCTAATAGCTACAGTAAATTGAAATGAGCTTCCTCAGAAAACATTACTGAAAAAGGATATTGTGTAAAATGTAGCCAACCATTCAGAAGAGTGAATGTAATTAGTATTTACACAACAGACTACCAGCACTGGTAAACAGCTTCCAACATATAAGTAGATACCACTGAGTACTTAAGCAACTTAAGTCACTTTAAATCAAGTCTCCCAGTCCAGACTATACTAGTTAGGTTACTTCCAGAGGACGCTGATGCTTTAGCTCCAGACGTAGTTACTTGTTGCTCAGTGAATACTCCATACCCAAACACAAAAGTTGCATACTTCAATAATCAAGAGAACTAAGTTACCTGCGAAATTATAGGCCTACATTATTGACATCTGTTTGCAGAAGTATTTTATAAGTGTGACAATTCAAGGACTTCCTTTGCCAGGATGCAGGTTAGCTGCCTTCTACTCTAGGAGTTCCTTGCAGTGTGGGGAAGTGGCTATGTATGTAAAAAACGATTTTTCATCTGAGTCAATCGATTTTTCTAAACACTGCACAGAACAGATATTTGAATGTTGTGCAGGAGTTGTTAATGTTAATGGAACTAAAATAGTAATAGTTGTTATTTATAGATCCCCTGACTCAGATTTTAAAATGTTTCTGCCCAAGCTGGAATTGGTTCTGGGTTCACTGTATAGGAAGTATAAAAATTTAATTGTGTAGGTGATAGCTCAAGGAAAAGTCAGCTGTTAGATCTATTTAATTCCTATAACATGATGCAAACAGTATTTTTTCCAACGAGAGTGCAAGGAAATAGCAGTTCTACCATTGATAATATTTTTGTTCATTCTTCATTATTAGAGGGGCACTCTGTCAGCAGAATAGTAAATGGCCTATCAGACCACGATGCCCAACTTTTAATTCTAAAAAGTATTTGTTCTCAAACAAATGTTAAACATAAATATCAACTACTCAGAAAAGTCAATCCAGTTGCAGTTGAGACCTTTTTAAGCTTAATTAAGGAACAAGAATGGCAGGATGTTTATAGTGCCGATAATGCAGATGATAAATATAATGCTTTTCTGAACACATTTCTTATGCTGTTTGAAAGTTGCTTTCCGCTGGAACAATCAAAACAGGGTACTTCCAATAACAGACAGCCAGGGTGGCTGACAAAGGGGATAAGAGTATCATGTAGAACAAAGCGGGAGTTCTATCAAAATGTTAGAAGCAGTCAGAATGAAGATGCAGTAGCTCATTACAAACAGTACTGTAAGGTTCTGAAAAATGTCATTAAGAATGCAAAAAGTATGTGGTACGCAAAAAGAATAGCAAACTCTCGGGTTAAAATTGAAACTATCTGGTCAGTCGTGAAGGAAGTGTCTGGTCAGGAGCAGCAGGTAGAAGATATAACGTCAGTGTGTAGTAGGAATGTTTCTGTTACTGACAAGTTAGATATATGTGCAATATTCAATAATCATTTTCTGAATATAGTAGGGGAACTAAACAAAACTAGTTTCTACAGGTAATCATAACGTTTTTAGAAAATGCCTTTCCGAGGCTGTTACCTGAAATGGTCCTTCATGATACTTCCATAGGTGAGATTGAGTCAATAATTAAATCACTAAAGACTAAGAACTCTTGTGGATATGATGGGGTATCTAGCAGAATTCTAAAGTACTGTTCTCCATATGTTAGCCCAATACTAAGCCATATTTGTAATTTTTCCTTTCAGAATGGTCAGTTTCCTAACAGATTAAAGTACTCAGTAGTGAAACCACTTTATAAAAAAGGAGAAAGGGTTAATGTAGACAACTATAGACCTTTTTCTATGCCATCAGTTTTTTTCTAAAGTTATTGAAAAGGCTGTATTTTCAAGATCAATTGAGCATTTCAGTTCACAATTTATTGTCAAACGTGCAGTTTGGATTTAGAAGTGGTTTAACGACTGAAAATGCTATATTTTCGTTTCTCTGTGAGGCACTTGATGGGTTAAATAAGAGGCTACGGACATTAGGCGTCTTCTTTGATTTAACAAAAGCGTTTGATTGTGTTGATCACAAAATATTGTTGCAGAAGTTGGAACATTATGGAATACGGGGAGTAGCCCACAACTGGTTCACCTCTTACTTTAATAACAGACAACAGAAGGTAATTCTCCGCAGTGTAGAAAATAGCTATGACGTGCAATCCCAATGGGGCACAAGTATGGGGTGCCCCAGGGGTCTGTTTTGGGACCATTGCTGTTTCTTATTTATATAAATGATATGCCTTCGAGTATAACAGGTGACTAAAATATTTTTGTTTGCTGCTGATACCAGCTTGGTAGTGAAGGATGTTGCTCGTAATATTGACAGTATCAAATAATGCAGTTCAAGAGACAAGTTCATGGCTTGTAGAAAACAAGTTGATGTTAAATCACAGTAAAACTCAGTTTTTACAATTTCTAACACATAATTTGATGAAAGCTGACATTCTGATTACACATAATGGGCATGTGATAAGTGAGACTGAACAGTTCAAATTTCTAGGTGTTCATATAGACAGTAAGCTGTCATGGAAAGCCCATGTTCAGAATCTTGTTCTGAAACTAAATTCTGCTATATTTACCATTAGAACAATATCTGAGATAAGTGATTTTTCAACACGAAAAGTAGTCTATTACGCTTTCACTCACTTATGACGTACGGCATTGTTTTTTGGGGTAACTCGCCTGATGCAAAAAGGATATTTCTGGCTCAAAAACGGGCGGTTCGAGCAATATGTGGTGTAAGTTCGCGAATGTCATGTCGACCCCTTTTCAGTAGTCTGGGAATTTTGACTGGCGTCACAATACGTTTTTTCTTTAATGTCGTTTGTTGTTAATAATATCAGCTTATTCCCAAGAGTTAGTGGCTTTCACTCAGTGAATACTAGACAGAAGTCTAATCTACATTTGCATCACACCACCTTAACACTTGTGCAGAAAGGGGTACAGTATTCTGCGGCATCTATTTTCAATAAGCTGCCACAAGAACTAAAGAATCTTAGCACTAATCCACACACTTTCAAATCTAAATTGAAGAGTTACCTCATGGCTCACTCCTTTTATTCTGTCGAGGAACTCTTAGAAAAGAGAAACAATTAAGCTAATTCATTTTTTTCTTTATTGATTCTTTTCACTTTGTCTTAAGATTGTTGTGTGCAAAGGACTAAAAAATTTGCTATTACCATTCTTGTGTAACAATGTATTGACTTGTTCCATGACCATGGAGTCTCACTCCTCAATTGGGTCCTATGGAACAGAAAAACCAATAAATAAAAATAAATAAACATATGCTGTAGGCCTAAAACATTATGAACTACCTCAATGACCTATCATCAACATGGCTTCAGAAAGTATTCTTGTGAAACACAGCTAGCTCTTTACTCACATGAAGAGATGAGAGCTATGAACAATCAATCTAAAATTGAATCCATATTTCTAGAAGGCTTTTGGCAACCTCACAAGCTCTAATAAAATTGTGCATATGGAATACCACCACAGTTCTGTGACTGGATTAGTGATTTCCTGTCAGAAAGGACACTATGTTGTAATTGACAGCAAGTCATGAAGTAGAACGGAAGTGATATCTGTCACTCCACGGGGAAGGGTTATAGGGCCCCCACTGTTCCTTATTTTTATAAACAATTTAGGGGACAATCTGAGCTCTTACAATGTTCACAGATGATGCTGTCTTTTACTGTTTAGCAACGTCCCCATAAGATCAAAAGCACCTTCAAAATGATTTTAGGTATCTCCATGGTGTGAAAATTTGCAATTGACCCTAAATAATGAAAGATGTGAAGTCATCCATATGAACACTATAAGAAATCCGTTAAACTTCAGTTACACGATAAATCAGTCAAAGCCACAGGCCATAAGTTTATCTAAATAGGGCTACCTAATAGTAATTATGGGCAACAAATTAGAATACACAGAAATATTTTAGGGAAGACATCTCATAGGCAAAACAGTATGCAAGTGCACTACTAAAGAAACTGCCTGCACTACACTTGTCCATCTTTCTTTAGAGTATTGCTGCACATTGTTGGATCCTCACCAATTGGGACTTCTAGTACACAGTGAAAGTTTAAAGTAGGTCAGCTTGTTTCATATTATTCAGATATGGGGAAGAGAATTGATGCACGAATTGGGGTAATAATCATTACAAGCAAGATTATTCATTGCAGTGAGATTTGGAAAATTTCTTTCACGAACTTCTTCCAAATGCTAATATTTTGTTAGCACCCACCTACATAGACATGAACATGGTAATAAAATATGAGAAATCAAACCGAAAATGGAAAAAATTTAGATGTTACTTTTCCCGCGAGCTATTAGAGAATGGAACAGAAATATAACAGCGTTTCAGTGAACCCTCTGCCATGCTCTTTGCTGCACTTTGGAAAGCATTTATGTAGATTTATTTAGGAAAGTTTTAAATAGCACCTTCACTGTGGCAAAGTAACCTTTTCATAAATTAAAAAAAATTATGGTGTGATACACATTTTGAAATCTTGTTTTAAGAATAGAATGTCAAATATCAAGGAATCTAATTAAAATCACCTTCCGATTCTCCTTGATAGGCCTCGTTGGGAAACTGTTCGATAATATAGCAGTAGTGCGAATAAACAGCGTACAGTTGTAGGAAATGAGTAACACGGCTCAGGGCGAGATTCCCCTCTTCAGTAAGCATTCCAAGTTAGTGCATTTCCCCCCCTCAAGAATTGACTTACCGGTGATAACTTCTGTACGCCTTTAGAAAGTTCGGACTGCTACGACACCCTTTCCAAAAATGGAAAGTCCCACTATACAGTGTATACGCAAATTTTATTATCGTTTCAATAGTCGCCTAAATACTTCAAAACCGAAGATTCGATCTGACAAAATGTCTTCGTTAGTCTAATACTGATAAATGAATCTCCTATCAAACAACAGAATAAACCCGACTAAATAGTTCTAGCAGGAACAGATATGCAATACTACACATTGCTTTAATATTCTTTCACTCTACTGCGGGTTCAATAAATGTAAGTACGGTGTCAATCACAAAATAGGGTAATGTAGATATATCCGAGAAAGCAAAGTAGTGATAACTAGATATAACCTTCTAAACAATCTTTACTCACATTTGCCCTCCCAGTATTGGTAACTGAATTGAAATACTTCGACAGCCCTTTCAGCTGTTCTCCTTCCACTTTGGCATCTCCTGCCATAGCTTGCAAAATATGATAATTAGTTTTAACCTTATCACACAAAAATCCGCCTCCTCCGTTCCTCTATTCCAGTTACCAATTCCGCATCAGACGTACGGCAAAATGGAACCAGCGCAATGCAGTCAATGCACATCGACAGCCAGAAAAAACTATACCATAGAGTCGTGCTCTACAGTGCACGAATTCAAAGATATGAATAATGCTGCGTCTCGCGGCGGCACGGCTCGACTTACATTATCCTAAGCTTCCTCGGTCGCAGTGGACGCTAAAAACCGAAAAGTGCCGCCGGAAGTTGACTACCGGAAGTCACCTACACTTCCTACCATATCTATGGTCATGTAAAACCGCGAACTTCATTCGAAAATGGAAAGTTGGAAACTATGCGGTGTGCAGCTAAAGAATGTCGGAAATTGTGGATTATATTGTGTAATGAGCATAACGAGTATAAAACATGGTGTTTTTTCAAGAGTAACTCCGAATTGTGCTGGAAATCTTGAACCAACGAGTTCGTAATTTTGCCTGCATGTTGTTTCAAAATCAGTTCTGTAATTGAGGTTTGCATCTCCCAGAGAAGAAAACATCAGTTGAATCGAATAACATCGCCTGTACATAGCACAAAATCTATCAAGTTTGTTGAAATTTTAGAAATTTCACGCCCATGTTTATGAACAAAACATTACACATTTTCTTGAAACTTGCTATTTAGGAAAATGATACAGGTTTCATTGTAAACAAGTGGGAGCAATGCTTGTGGTTGTGCTTCAGTGCTTTCTTGGACACTTAATACTACAAATATTTAGATAGAGTAAAACGTCAAATGAAATAGAAGTAATAGGTGTATCTTGTATGATAAATAAATTAGTCTGTGCTATATAGAAGTGACATCACAAAGTTCGTTGTGTATGTCTATTTTCAGTGTGCAGTGCTTGCAGAGCTTGAGATATTGCTTTTTCCCCATTCATGTGCATTACAAAAAAAAAAAAAAAAAAAAAAATAAAATAAAATAAATTCCCATTATTTGCTACATGTATTGTACTTTACTGTGCAAAATGAGATAAATATATTGAAGAGCAAGACGGCTGGTAATTATTTCTGAAAGGTGACATATTTCACATTTCATGATTGTGATCTCAGAAAAATACAATTTCAAACAAACATGTTACCTCGTAAGTAAGAAGCATCATGTGAAAAAATTATGGAACAATTAGCCTATAAATTTTACAGCAGTTCAGATACATTTGATTTTAATAACGAAAAAGTGCTCCATGTTAAGTGTTCCATCTTCAGATTTCTTCATTTCTGTGTGACAGCAATTGTTTAACAAATATATTTTTGAGTTCCAAGAGAATGTAGGCCTACCGTCACTAATTTTTTTGTGTTAGTTCATATTACACTGTCTGTAGCCTACATGATATAGTATAATATGATTTATAAGTGAATGGTTTTTAAGCAACTGAATAAATATGGCACGGTTATCATATTGAGCTAAATTTTTGTGTGTCACCTCCAAAATGTAAAAACACCTAGAGTAATGATGCCAAATCACCATAAAATTTAGGGGATAACTCACTGTAAAGAAGAACTATGAGCCGCCGACAGACACCAATGAAAGACACATACACACACAATTCTAAATTTTTGGCTGCAGCCTTCCTCTGAAAGAGAACACTCATCCCCTCACATCATCAGCCTGTGAGACTGTATTGGGCGGCCAGAGACGACTGGTGTGTGTGGGTCAGCATGCCTGAGTGATTGTGTGGATGAGTGTTCTCTTTCTGAGGAAGGCCGCAGCCGGAAATTTAGAATTGTATTTTTGTGTCTTTTATTTGTGTCTGTCAGTGGCTCAATGTTCGTCGTTAGGGTGAGTTGTTCCCTATCTACATTATTATTAACAGTCCTTACTGGACCTTCCATTGTCGTTAATATTTAGGGAATCTATACAATTGCTATTAAGAGAATAACTTAGGCAAAGTAACCTGCTATGATACATGAAACAGCACATAGTTGCTGACAACTGTATGCTGTTAAAGTTATTTTTCTCAAATAGCTCATGCATCATTCCACGTAAAACAACCCTTTATACCAAAATAGTTCAAGCGTATCACAAAAATAACATTTCTGAAGCAGAAGGCACCTTCTCATCATTTAACAGCTTACAGTGTTTATAAAAAAAATAGTGAAGTAGCCTATTTTTTAACGTATTTGAATTTAACCATTGTGGGATAGCTCCATAAAGAGTGATTACAGCTGGTAGGATGACTGTCTTGTTTTCTTATCGCAACCATTTCCCTCGCTGGTTGATCAATTATTCAGATATTTGAGGGAAATTTTGAAGCAAATGAGGGGAGTTTTTCCATGTGTTCTGTATCAAATGAAAACAATGAACTTTCATCACACATGCAACACACAACATGATTTTCTTTCTGTTCCACTAAATTAATTGAATTATCAATTTGAAAACTTCTATAAGTAAGGTAATGCAAATGGTTTACATTTTTGTATAACAACTTTTCTTTATAACAACACTTTTTTTTGCCAAAAATTGCATTGTGTGTATGACACTACTTTATGACACTATAGACTCCTATTACTGTTTCTGCAACAATGTTATACACTATGTAAACTAGGGTTTTTTTATTTGCTTTTAGGGTTTAAATTATTTCGTAGTTTTAAGAATGTCCCTACTGAGGATTATCATGTGTGTTTAGAGAGCAACTTAAAGAAGATCAGTTCAGTATGTAGATTACTGTTCAGTGGAGTGTAAAATGTTAAAATTATGAAGGATGAAACAAAGACATAGCCAAAATCATCAGTCAGGGCAAAGTACCTCCAGGCAAGTTGCCTCATAACTTGAAAAGGGGGATAAATTATGAATAAAGAAATGCAGTCTTATCTTTGTGATATTAGCAGAACTGAACTAGGTGAAGAGGGGGGCAGTTACCATAAAAGGTCACACTGAGGGGAAAGAAGTGGTGCCGAAATGTATGATGATGATAACACCTTCAAGCCTATGAAGAGATTGTGAAGTTATATACTGATTGTGCGATTCCAAAATCACAAGCCTGGAACACAATTTGTATTTCCTGTTTTCCATCTGGTCCATTACATAACAATTATATCTGTAGGTACTGTGCTGGAATACAGATTTTGGTGGAAATGGCAGGGAAAAAAAGTGTTTGCATATAGAATACAAAACTTTATAGCCCTCCTTGTATGTGACCCTGAAAACTTGGAATATGTTGCAAGTTTGGAAGTCTTGTTGCAGTTATGCAGGTGGATTTGGCCAGTAAATGAAGAAAAGTCTTATTAAGACATATTGTTACAATAGCGACAAATGTAATAGTGTTCATGTGGGGCTGTTTCAGCATTTTCGACACATGTCTATTAGCCAAGGCAGTATAAGTGTTGCAATTATCATCTGTTATGGAAGTCATTTTAATATTAGTATGGAGTCTTTTGTTATTGCACTATTAATTAGGTTGAGATCTAAAACCAATTTCCAATATCTTATTTTGGTATGAAATATAGTTGTTTCTTAACAGTGTCCCATGAGGGAACTTACACATGAGAAACTAAGCTTTGTTTATTATGTTATGTACTAGTACTTATTTAAAAAAAATTCATAATCTTTTAAATTTAGTCCTTTGACAAGCCGACATGTATTTATAGTGGTACAAAATGAGAAGAAAGAATTAAGATTGTGATATGCGCCAAACCCCTATATGAAGAGTTCTAAGGGTGTGGAATGGCCCCATATATATAGAGGAAAAATTCCTAGCAGGAAAAATATATAAATAAAAAATAGATGAAGTTTACTTACCAGGCGAAGGAGCACAGGTAGTGATAGTGACATAAATAAAAACACACAAAAAACGCAAGCTTTCGCAACCCAGTTGCTTCTTCAGGCAGAAGGGAAGGAGAGGGAAAAGGAAATGATGAGGGTTTTAAGGTAGTCGGTAAGGAGCCATTCCAGTCCCGGGAGAGGAAAGACTTAACTTGGGGAAAAAAAAGGAAGGCAAACAAATACACACACACCTACACATATACACAAACGCAGACACACCTAGGCAGACATACTGTAGAAAACTGGGTTGCGAAAGCTTGTGTTTGTGTGCGTGTGTTTTATTTATGTTACTATCACTACCTGTGCTCCTTCGCCTGATAAGTAAACTTCATCTACTTTATATATATGATTGCTTCAGAATAAGAAGAAACTTTACCAGAACTGTGAACAGCTCTTATGGGAAAGAAGCTCTCTCTTATAATAAATTGCCAACTTACTTGCCTGAAAGAACTGTCTTATATCTCAAATGATCTTACAGCCTAGGGTATAACTGAAGACTGGAATACCACTCGTCAGCTTTGACCCACGATGTCAACTTGTCGGAAAACCCGTATAAGGGATAATATTTTATGTATTGTAGATAATAAATAATGTGTGATTATCCTCACAAACTACAGATCGTACCATCAATCACAGGTCTCAGCCCAAAACTTCGTACCTTCCCATACACTTCCAAAAAAAAAAAAAAAAAAAAAAAAAAAAAAACTGTTAACCTATACCCCACTATCAGAGTGAAGCTACAGGTCACTTTTTAAACTCAAGAACTTAATATATAATCTACTTGTAAACAAACTGTTGTCTTTAACTCAGCTATCAAATAATTACTTAAACCCCCTTTTTAGAGACACAAGAAGGGTCAAAGCTGACAGGCAGTACCCCTATCTTCACATGAATCCAGCCTAGATGACAAGTAACCTCTAGTACTTTCAATACTGAGAGCTTGCATATATTGATTTATAAGAACAAAGCATGAATTTATTCATCCTACACTATATTTAGACACAGTCTCCTTTTGCTTTCATATGTGATACCAAGCATGTGATGTAAAGCAAGCTGGTAAATTTGACATTGTGTAAGGACTACTCTTGGCAAAAAGTATGTTGTCTAAATTTAATTAGGGATTTTTAATTCAGTGTATTTTTATCTGCAATTGTAATTCTTTGACACTTGTTAAAAAAGATTTTTTATCTGAAATTTGATAGTTTACTTGCAGTCACAAGGAAAGCTGTGATTTTCATTTTTTTTTTTTTTATCAACAATTGATACCTTGAATTTACAGCATTGTTTGATGTCAAAATTACACCTCACTCTTCTCTTATTATGGCTCATTGTCTTTTTGTTCTAAAATTGGTAACCCATGTTCTGAAAGACAATGCTGAAATTTTAATTTGCACTTTATTCTTCCACTCTTAAATTATGTTTTAAATCATGACAAATTGTAATGCATGGGATTCATGTTCACTAAAATAAAGTTAATAAATAAGCTGAGGCTTCATTGATTGTCACTGCATAAATGGAGGTGGCATGACAGGCAGTCTTAAAACAGGCAGAGAAAGAAAAAAGTTGTTTGACATCTTATGCAAATGTGTTTTATTGGTAGGATGTTACACAAAATTAACCAACTCTAAAAGCAAAACAAAAAGAAAATCACTGAAAAACCTTTTCCATTCCTGAACTAGACAGCTTTGTGCAGTAATATTTACATTGAAACTAGGTTTGCTTTTGAATTCACTGACATAATTCATTTTTGGAAAGTATAGGAACTGGAAGGAATGAAATAAAGCATATACACTGTATACTGTATTCAGAATTTTATTTCATAAAAAGAAACTGTTCTTGATTTGTTATTCAATTCATGTACATTTGCTTTTTATCATCATACATCAAAATTATTACAATGTTACTCTTTTCAATTTTTCACAAGGTAGCACAGTTCAATGTGAAAAAATATCAGTGTTATATGAAATAGCAGCAGAAAGGTCCATATTAAAACGAATTTACTGAATAATGTGTGTCCACTATCAAATGCGCTCCACAAAACAATATAACAAACCAATCTGGATGGAACTATGCGAGAAAAAACATTTTTCAGCACGAACATCAGGGTTTTCTATAGTAAATGGAAACAGTGAAAACAAGAAGCGTGAGCATTTTTACACAAGCCGTATTCATATAATGGTAATTAGACTTTGATGACCTGTGTTATAAGTATGACCTCAGCAAAATAGGGTCACAAATGCAACATTCTGCAAACTACCTGCAGAGAGATAGTGATACATCTTCATATGATTAAAAGAAAATGGGGCATCTGAAGATGGGGATACCACCCGCTGTGATGTCATTGTTTGTAGTAATCTTCAGGTGCATGCATGTTTGCAGATTGCTTGATTAATTGTGTGGTGTTAAAGGCAGTAGTTTACAAGGAAATAGAGTAATATTTTGTGAGTTAAAGTGTGATATTGGACCCAAGTAGAAATTTTGGTTGTGGCGACACACTGATCTGTAGCACAGCCCGAGGTTTAGGTTAGAAGGTAACATTTTACTTGTGAGCTGGCGAAGCCAGCAAATGTGAAAGCCAAAGAATGATTGTGCTAACAAAATTAACTGGTTTCAAAGTCTAATGTTTACGTTGCTGCCATACTGAGAAATGACATGGGTTAAAGCCGACGTGTGGTATCCCGATCTTCATTTATGGTAACAAAATTCTGACAAATAGCCATGATTGCATCCAGCATTCCCTCAAATGAAAAACCTACTGTGAATGCATATGATTTGTCAGACCAGAAGTGTTATTCACCATAGTTTGTGAACCGACAAAGTTATCCCAAATCAGTAAACTACCATAACTTCTGGGGATTGTATAGTTTTAGGATTCTATTTCTCATTAATATGTTATCACAAAAGGGGGGGGGCTTCATTCATCACAATACTGGCTAGAACAAATTAAATATAACATACTGTTGAATAATGGGTAAATATTTCCAGAATTGTGTGTCCCAGTTGGATGCAAACGGATTACAAGTTACTGCAGATCAAGTACTGCATACTGGTATGGTCGAGTATTAATCTGTTAAAAACGATATCTAAGGCAGTTATTAATATTTACAATTGTGTGTGGAAGGTATATCCGAATGGTTTAAACACACAGATAAAATCATAATTCCCTTTAGTGTGTAACATTTATTAAATAGAAATTTCACAACCTCAGTTTGCCTCCAAAAACAACTTGCAGAAGTCAATTAAGATAACTAATTAAATTGAGAGCGTGGCATTAGACACCTCATTTACCACACTTCAGAGTATAAATATCAGTTAAGCCTACTGTCCTTTAAATGCAGACTGTTGCCATGTTATTCGCATGGTGCGTACATTGGCAACTTTTCCGCAAGCGACTACGGGAAATCAATAATTGCCCTCATAAGATGAAGATTTAAAATCACTTGATCATTTCGTACAGATCATACAATAAACAAAACATGCTATACCTGCTCTATGGTTGACAGGTTCTTGCATGTACCCGTACGGTCAGTAAAAGTAATTGGTCACCTAAAATGAAGATTTAGAATCACTTCATTACACTTTCATACATGCCATTTGATACTCGAAATGTACTACATTGCCAACCTAATGCTGCTTCGGATGTACTACAACGCTCCCCATGCCGCTGATCTAGACTAGCTGACAGCACTCAAAGAAGCCACTTTCTTCTTAAGTCATCGTTTAGACTGCTGTAGAGTTTTAATGTGCCTCCTATATTGTTCATATTTTTTTTTTATCAAAGCTGATCGGAGTTTCTGTTCAATTCAGTAGTTTGCCTGAGACAGGTTTAATAGCCCTGCAGTGTTCTCAGAAGAAGAGGTGAAACTTTTATTTTATCTTCGTTGTAGACAGTAACCAAATCTGAAGATGTACAGGTAGACCTCTGCTTCTGCACTGGTGGTTCTCTCTTCTTTTCCTACAGAAAATAAACAGAAAAAAATTAAACACCGTTTCTTTTTTGTTTTGTTTTAACAGATAGCTCAAGGTGTTTACATTCTTTGTCATGTACTGCATGTTACAGCCTACTAAATGCTTATTAGGCCTCATCCTTCCCATAAATATAAATTCTATTTTTTGGCAACTATTTAATCTTGTCCATTGCTCTAACAAAAATGTGTTCAGCAGCCAAATTGAGATTCCTCACATGTGAGAAATAGCAATTAATACACAACCCATGCGAAAAAAAAGTGAACACTTATGCTATGAACATGTAAGATATTTATGCTGTGTTTTTTGTTTAACTAGTACAATGTAGGCTATTTGGTAAAAATAAATAAATAAATAAAGTTTGTAGAGATTATGGGACTTAACTACAGGGTCATCAGTCCCTAAACTTTCAAACTACTTATGAACTAGCTAATACTAAGGACAGCACAAATATTCATGCTCGAGGGGGGATTCGAACCCCCGACCATAGAGGCTGTGCAGACCATGACTGACGCGCCGCAGACGGCTCAGCCACCGCGACCAGTGCTATTTGGTCCAACAGTTAATGTAACAAAATTGTGTTCCATATCTAACTTGGTGGATAATCAATAAGTAGTGGATGATGTTAACAAGAAGGTTGTGTCAAAGCTTTTAAAATCAATAATTTTATATTTGTAAATGGGGAATGTCAATTCATAGTACATCAAATAGAAGAAATGTTACTTTGCTGTATTTACCTCACATGCAAAGTTGTATTTCAAACATAACAAGTGGTTTCAATTGTATGAAGTTTCTCACCTAGCTCCATTAGTTATGTTGGCTACAATGGTTAATGATGGCAACTCAGATGACCAAAAAATGTTTTGTCTTGACAACTTCAATTAAAATGATATTTTTACTGAATGGAAAAAGGTACATACTAGAACCTGTCAACCATAGATCAGGTATAGTATTAATTTTGCTGCGAGTGAAACAAGCTGCATTAACTGTAGCTTGTGAAAAATATTAACGCATTCCACACTTCATTGTTCATCTGTTGCCAACATAATCACTGGAGCCCAGCGAGAAGCATCATAAAGTTTTACCGTACGAAAGTTAATTTCTGTGACTTTAGCAAATAATTATACGAGAAAAACTGTTGTTCAGCAATGTATTTCAACATGACAATGTGGAGAGCTAAATAAACTCCTTATAATGTAATGTGTATAAGTAGAAACACCTTAGTGTTCCAGTATATCCCCTCTTAAAAGCCTGTATACAGCATGAAATCATACCCAGCTAAAAGTTGTATGTAAGAAGCTAATGAGGTGAAACATGAAATTAATTTATTTGAATGAACTGAATGAATACTTTCAAAATCAACACAGATAAAAAAATTCAATTACTTGTAGGTCATTACAACCATTAAAAACAGTGCAATGAAAATGTATGCCCTTCTACAATTAAAATGACATGTTCAACCATTGGCTTAAATATTCGTGTAAATAAGAACATTTAATTTATTTCATATCTGTATTCACTTTCGGAATTATGACTGAATAATAAATGAAAAGTTGGCTATACCCACCTTCCAAGGCCCCATACATAATGTACAGCAAAGGAACAGTTAAGTTACATGATGATACTATGAAACAGTTATGTAATGCGAATATTAAAGAATTAACAAGAATTGCAAATAGGCTAGTGCAGCCTTCTTTAGACAGTTTTGCCACAAGACCTGAAGACAGCACTCCTGTAAGTATGATTGTAATTTTGGCTCCATGTTTAAAGAAGCTACAAGTGAGAACCCTTTTTCGGCCAATTGAGACATCTATGTGATGCACAGCAATCTATCCCTTTCAAAATATTGTTGCATCCTTCCTGAATTTTCTACAAGTTCAGTGTCAACTAATTTGCAAAGAGGAAGAGCTTTAGAGGTCTTTCAGGTGTGGTGGGTTGTAGTTGCAGATCAGTGACTTATTGGTCACTTATATAATCATTTATATTCAATTACAATGCACCACATCAAAAAGGACCTTCTACTATTGGCAATGAAATTAGCATCAATTTCCATTACTTACAGAAAATATAAATCTGGCACACTAGTTTTCTGTGTTTCAACACCCTAATGCTACACATTTGGAAGTCATCACCGTAGATGTCAATGAAAATTCTATGGGAATACAAATTGCTACAAGACAATGCTTCGGGAAAGTACATCAAGGACCAGCCACTAAATGGAAGAAACAGTTCGTTTTATGTAATGTAAATGGACATTTATTTAATTACAAGTTTTATTTGTTGTTAGTTAAAGAGACTTTTCAGCCAAAGCTGTGTAATTTAAAATAAACTCTTACATCCATGTAGTAATGAGTCCTCAGTGTACTTTTCTTTAATTTATTCTGTGACAAAAGTGTAATGTGTAATTGTTCTTCGGTAATGTCATGAATTTTCAATGTTACTCATAAAAACATGGACATTCGCAATGTTGATTTGTGTTCAAAGCATAAAATGTAAAACCATTTCTCACTGTGGTTGCCTTCACCTATCATTCATTGTCACCACCTACAAACATCAATATGACAAGCAGCAGCTCAGTTCATGCAAACTACAATTTAACTAAAGTAGGCTATTTGTTTGAAAAATTGCAAACTTCTTAGGATTAACTAAAACATTTAATTTTTCCAGATTTTTGTGTTAAAGCTATTCTTAGTTTCTTTTTATGAGTACAGGAAAAATAGCTCCTAATGTACCAATTTCTTACACAAAAGGTAAAAGCTTCAAATTTTTCAATGTAAGTTTGTGCTTTCTGAAATACAGATTTCTTTTGCTAATAATTTTTATTCCTTTAAAATCTATGGAGTTATTTAAGGTGGGAACGGATAAAAGGTAGTTCCACAATATAAGCTCAGGTTTTGCAAAAACTGTATGTAAATATTCACTGAAACATTATTTATTACAAATAAGGAAATAATTGGTTTCAATATAGGAAGTATACAAAGTGCAGCAACACCAAAATTATACTATAGGACACAGTACTGCAGCAAAAAGCATACAAATACAACACAAGACATTAGGTAATGCCTACTAACAGCAGCAGAAAGAACACTAATTTTAATCGGGATACTGTTGCAATGCCACAAAAAATTTGGGAGCGTGAGTTAGCCTGTCCCAAGATAATGAGTTAAAGAATTAAAATAGTCCTGAACTAACTCACCACAAATGTAGTAAACAATCTGATGGGTATTGCTTCAGGCCCATGAACTTCATATCTGCCTCACTCATCTTGCATTGGAACCAGAACTACATTTAGGTAACTTAATGGCCCTTGATTTTCATTTGAAAGTAACATCTTAGGCCTATAACTGAGTTCAGTAGATCTGCTTTGCAATCTTCAATTTCAGTATCTCACTCGGCCATGAGTGTCTGGGTGATAACTTCAGTCCCACTAACAGCAGCTACATATGATAAAGCTTCTTTATGTTTTGAGAGAGATCCTTACATAAATATTCTGCTATGGCAGTCACTGAAGGCTTCACCCACTATTCTCTGGACAGACAAGTACGTTTCATTTAGCATATCACCACCAGTAGCTGTACTGTCAGATTTTGTTTTACATCTGTTATGTAGTAGTATCTGCTTCCTCAGAAGTTTCATTACAGTGGCTGTACACAATGGAGGGTCCCTCACTCCATTAACTGTTCTTCTAGGAACACGCCCATCAGGCACATGGTCCAATATTTTTACAAACATGTGCCATAACGCATCAATATGCTCTACTCTAATGAATTTATTAATGACACCACTTCCTCTTTATCTAATTTGCTGAAGATATAAATCAAACTACTTGCTCTAATTTCTCGTTGTACTTTTGTAGTCACTAAAGAGGTCTGGTCTATTTGTTGACATTAGCAAGCCTTTTCCTTAGCAATTTATCAGGAGTGCAATCTTGTATGTAAGTGAAACATGGATGATTAACATTTCAAACGTGAGTGTAGAAGCTTTAGAAATGTATTACTTAAAAATACTGAATAATGGATGGGTAGTTCACATAATTAATGAGCAGCTATTGAAATCACTTAGAGAAGAAATTTATCCTCACCTCTGTTAAAATGTATGTTAGAAGGGCACATACTGTGTCATCAAATATTTCCTAGTTCTGGATTTGAAGAGAAGTGTGGTGGCAGAGTAAAGAGAGGGGGTGGGGGGTGGGGCAGAGAGGAAGGAATACAGTAAATAGCTTACAGTGGAAGTGGGCTGCCAGAGTACTTTTGAAATGAAGATGTTTGCATAGAAGAAACTGATGTTGAGGAAAGCACCAAACGTCTTCCGACTTTTTATTATGACAGCAGCATATTTCCATCATAAGTGGGATTCCAGTTAATATGTTTTGGGTACCGGAAATTAATAGGCCTAATGTTTTGCAATAAGTCCCGTCACTCCAATCACTTGCAAATCTGTAGTTTACCCAACTTAAAGTTGTATATTGAAAATCAGCTCCAATTGTGACAATACGGTGGGGGAACGTACGAACTTTGGAAAGTCTGAAGTTACCAGGTGAGTCGATAGTAAGATGCAATTATAACTTTGCGGCCACACATAGTATTATGTAGTGCTCAACTAGCCTCACAAACAGTTAAAATTTCTATTACTGTGGATATGATTTTATTGTCGGCTGTGGCAAACACACCTCGTCAATGATTTCTACACAAATTGCTGAACATATCAAGGAAGTCCACAATGTATTACAAACACATGCGTCAATATTGATATTGATGGCTAAACTGCAGTGTGTTGCCCAAGGTCTGCAAATGTTGGCAACACCACAGCAGTGAACCATAGAGCAGATATATGTTTTACTTATTTTGTGATCTGTACTAAACAGTGATCATTTTAAGAGAACGTTAATTTAGGTATAGGTTAAACAAGAAGTTTTTTTCTAGTATGTGAGGGCGCGTAGCGCCCGAATCTCTGGTCCAGAAACGATTTATTTACTGTTGCCAACATACGCGCCATACTAAAAACACGAGCAACAGAAACTACAGTTAACGCCCAATTGTACACTCCAATGACTCCATCTCATAACACCACAACATAAAGTCATAAACTAATACAAACATGGCGTTGAATGACATTAATCGACTGCGAGGTTCGATAGCAGCCGCTATCGACTTAAATTCACCCTCTGGTTACTTCCGGCGGCACTTTTCGGTTTTTAGGGCCGAGTGTCCTGTGTTCGCTCGCGTTCGCTTCGGTGTAAGCCCCGTTTACAACGAAGAGAACGCGAGCGAACACATAACACATCCTTCCATACAGCGAATGCATGGAGCAGATCTTTGGTTATTTCAAATAAACTAATATAAATGGATTATTTTCTTTAATGAGTGCAGGAAACCCAAACATATTATTCCCTTTACTAATTTAATAAGAAGACGGTTTTGTGTTTCTGCTGCTTAAACCTTACCCCTTTAACTCTCTTCCATATCAGAAGAAGAATAAGCCTAATTTTACACACTATTATATCAAAGACGAAGAATGCTTTACGTTCAGTAAAAATGAATTCTCTAAAATTAGACATAATATGCAGGGAGGAAGAGATTCTTATGTTAACATCAAATCAGAAGACACACACTAAGAATCTAATCATTAATACCAACAAAATATTATTTAAAAAATAATAATAAACAAAAACTGACAGCAGAAATACTAAATATTGCAGTTATTCAGATGCATAAAAAAATTATGAAATTTGTGTTCAAGTCTGCATTCTGGTATTTTTATTTACTTTTATTTAAATTTTACGTTCACTGTCAACTGTAAATTATAATAAACAGATGTCAATTTACACTCAGCAAGAGAGTATATCCTGAATGCCCAATTAATCCTTCTATCTTCCTTCCATGGAGAAATGAACAAGTACGAATTGCACCAGTGTTATTGGTGAAACTTCCTGGCAAATTAATCTAATTTTACATGTGAGGATATTTTGTTTCAACATACACTCCACTGAAAAGTGGGAATTAATTATGGAGTAGCTATTACTGGTCTACAGAAGTAATTTCATATATCTCTATAAAACGTTAATAGTTTCATACACACCATTATTCAAAATAAAATGATATTTTCATTACAAAATGATTATTCACATTTATTATAATTTCCAGTGGACAGAAAACAGACCTGAAACAAAAGTAAGTAAGAAACGTCAGAGTAAAGTTTTTAACACAGAACAGACACACCATTGGTTATCTTTTTTATAATTTTCCTTCGGATCATTTCCTTGCAGACATGGTATTCTGCTGTTTCATGTTCATTGTTGAGATCTTGGCTCAGTTTCTTGTTGGAGAAAGCATACAGCCCTCTCACGAAACGTGCCGAGCCACTGCACTGACACATAGAGTTGTAATGTCTGCTTTGAGTGCAGAACACAAAATCCGTAATGTGTGACAATGTTACGCTACTATGCAAGTTAATTCACCCAACTGCACGGAATATGCTGAATCTAAGTTATAAAATGTTCAAATGTTTGTAAAGCTTATGGGACTTAACTACGGGGTCATCAGTCCCTAAACTTACAAACTACTTATGAACTATTTACGAACTAGGACGGCACAAATATCCATGCCCGAGGGGGGATTCAAACCCCCGACCGTAGTGGCCGTGCAGACCGTGACTGAAGCGCCTCAGTCCCCTCGGCCTCCGCGGCCGGCTCTAAGTTATATATGCCCATAATATCATCTTGTGTGATAATCGCATATATTTGCGCTTACTGAAGTAAAATTCCCACAATGTACTCTCTGACCAAGTGGCAAAGACATACCGATTGAGTAGCAAATCCGATTTTTTATTTTCCTTTATCTATAATTTAATTCCCCTACAAGGGCGGGCTGACAGCAGTACATCACGCTAATCTTCAGCAATGTGATGCCATTTTTCAAAATAGGTATGTAAATTAAAATAATGGAGATAAATATGAAGATATCATGGAAAAGCACAAGGTGGATATAAATAGGTGACATTACATGAATTGTGAGGTGAGTGGTTAACTAAAAGAACAAGCAGGATGAGTCACTAATTAAAACTATGAAAGGCTAAGGTAACGACCCTGATCGTGGCCCACAGTATTAAAACATACATCAGTGCAACACTGAGTCAAACCACAAACATAGCACAACACTTGGCTGCATTATTCCATAGCGGAGAGGAAACCTGCTGATGGGTTAGAGGGGATAGGGAGGGGGCAGTAAAGGGGGAAGGTGAAGGGTGGTGCAGTTTGAGAGATAGAGAAGGGGGGACAAAGGCAGACATGGGGAGAGGGAGAATCGGCTAGGAAAATGTAAGGACTCTGTAGTTGGGGAAGGAGAGGGTGAAGGGGGAGCAACGTAAAAGAGGGAAGGAGGAAAAGGAAGGGATGAGTTTAGAGTTGGAAGGAGGGATAGATATCGGGATGGAGCACACCATCCAGGAGGGAAATCTAGCGGAAATTGTCGTGGAATAGGACATGGAGAGTCTGGAGCCGGAAGCCGAGAAGGACATAGTGGTACAGGTCTGGCAACGTATAGGGTTAAAAAAAAGGGGGGGGGCATCCAGGGGTTTGTGGGAGTCAAGCTTCCAGATGGTGTAAAGCAGAATCTTGCTGAGGGGGGGGGGGAGGTCGCCGTCACAGGAGGAAGTACTTGCACTTTGAAATAACTAGGGGTTCAGTAATACAAAGTCATATGCCTAAGTCAAATTTATTTCATGTTAAAGTTACGGAGTTCCTTGTGTAACATTAATTATGAATTGCTGAAGCAAATGTATTTTTCTGTCGGAAGTAATGTAAAAATAGGATAATGTGTTCCATTCTGAAAAAGACAGCGAAAAAAATCGTCAGGAATTTAGAAGAAAACTGTAGCAAAAAAAGAAAATTCAATTTGTTTCCTTTGAGGTAACGTGGTTTTCTTATGGTTCGTGAAAAGGTGGGTGGGGAAGTCGCCAGAATATTTTTATTGGGAAGGGAGGCGCATGAGAAACATTGGTGTAGAGTATGTGGACATGTTAAAGGTAGAGGAGCAGTTAGGAGAAGGAGACGAGTTTCTAAGGATCCATGTAGGGGATGCGAGTTAGATCAGGAAGGCAAGGTGGACAGCATAGCATTCAGGGATTTGAAGGGCTTTGTAGAGTTTACTGTAGAAGGGATGGAGAGGCAGGAGACACTGGAGAAGAACAGGGTAGGATGGATTAAGGATTTATAGGTGGGGAGGATGGTGGAAGGGTGCAGGCCTCAAGTCTAGCCGGATGGCACCTTAAGGAGACAGAGTCTGTTGAGGGCTTTTTGCTGGATTGAGAGGAGGTGGGGAGTCCAGGTAAGGTGGCGGTCAAAAAAAAAATTCGACAATTGCACAAATATTTCAGTTATTTTCACATCTTGAAAAGAACTCGTTGTTCATTACATCTAGTGGCAGCACCAAGTAGCCTACTTGCGACTGTACTGTGACCTGCGACTCTCACAAAGAAGGCGTTAGGAGGTAACTCGTCGATAACACAGTTCCCAAACTTATTTTGTACTGTTACGAAGATTCAGTCATACTATAAGCAGGAGGAATACCAGCTACTGTGATCGTGGAGCGGGTTTGAAAGTGACTACAAATCGCGTGCCTGCCGAGGTCCGGAGCACCTGTAGTATATGGCAGTGACTGTTACTCGTGTATATGTAACTATCTTCAAGGAATAGAGCATAGCCACGATTAATACGTAATACGTAGATGCACTGACCACTAAGATCGTTTCATAAACATTTGCGATTTTAGTCTTAAACTTACTAAAAACAAAAGCTCAATCACTAGAAGCGAGACATATTTTACGAACATCTACAGCGGCTATACTGTCAATATTGGGAGTGAGCAACGATTTTCATTATGACTTAGACTTAAATAATATATTTTTTAATATGGCTGTCAATAGCAGAGCCTCCAATGAGAAGCACACTAATGAAGAGACAACTACAGTGCACTGGTTTCAAAACGTAAGCATCCATGGGAAGACTTGGTAAGCTTCTAATAACAGAGTTCCAAAATTTGAGGGGCGTCTGTTGTCAAAAAGTAGGATATGGGCACCTTATGCAGACAGTAATGTAGAGATTAACTGAACTTTAAAGGAAACTGTCATGCAGTCTACAAATATTGAAACAGTGACAAGTTATGACCTATTGGTTACAATTACAATAGGTACATATGCTGCCGATTCCTAAACAATTAAAGGGAACTGCACGTATATTGAAAACTTTTTAAGTGTCCTGAACAATCGAGACACAAACACCACAAAATAATAACGAGTTCACCAAACTGAGCGCGTTGTTGAGATTCAACGCAGCAATTTCAAAGTGTTAAATTTTAACCCCTCTCGTTTTCTTATGAATACAACCTCCAAGCTTCCACAACATTCATACGAGAATTGTGATGTGACAACGCATATGATCAAAAGCTTATAAGGCTTGCTGAGATTATTTGTATTGTGCTGATGGAGAACTCCCAATTACACTACTGGCCATTAAAATTGCTACACCAAGAAGAAATGCAGATGATAAATGGGTATTCATTAGACAAATATATTATACTAGAACTGACATGTGATTACATTTTCACGCCATTTGGATGCATAGATCCTGAATAATCAGTACACAGAACAACCACATCTGGCAGTAATAATGGCCTTGATACGCCTGGTTATTGAGTCAAACAGAGGTTGGATGGCGTGTACAGGTACAGATATCCATGCAGCTTGAATACGATACCACAGTTCATCAAGAGTAGTGACTGGCGTATTGTGACGAGCCAGTTGCTCGGCCACCAGTGACCAGACTTTTCAAATGGTGAAAGATCTGGAGAATGTGCTGGCCTGGGCAGCAGTCAATCATTTTCCGTATCCAGAAAAGCCCATACAGGACCTCCAACATGCGGTCGTGCGTAATCCTGCTGAAATGTAGGGTTTCGCAGGGATCGAATGAACGGTAGAGCCACGAGTCGTAACACATCTGAAATGTAACGGCCACTGTTCAAAGTGCCGTCAATGTGAACAAGAGGTGACCGAGACGTGTAACCAATGGCACCCTATACCATCACGCCGGATGATACGCCAGTATGGCGATGACGAATACACGCTTCCAATGTGCGTTCACCGCGATGTCGCCAAACTCGCTTTTCTTTCCAAAGCAATTTTGCATTTCATTTATGTTTTCTTTACTTCGTCCATCAGAATTTATTTTGCTACCCAAATAATAAACTCATCTGCTACTTTTATTGTATCTTTACCTAATCAAATTCCTTCAGCATCTCCTGATTTACTGACACTTTTTTTCTTTTTGCACTCCACTAGACCAAACTCGGATTTAAAAAAAATGATAATTACAACTTGTTGTCTACAGCAAATGAAGATATCTACTCTATAAAGTAGGACGCTAAACTACACACCGCTAAACCTGATCGTAAAATTTTTATCGCCATCGGCGCAAAAAAACAACAAAAAACCACACATATTTCAAAGTCAAAATGTCAATGTACAGACGATGATATATGATCCATCCTATTAACAATACTAGACGTTTCTTAAACACAATGAAATTTAGTCCAAAAAATGAGTCAAAGTGATCGTCTGCACTATCATCCTAACACCTCTCGGAATAGTATTACACAAACGAAAACGTTTCAACAAACAATTTAACGAAGAAAGTGGTGCACCTTAGGCATCACAAACAATAGTACACAGTGCGAGAAGAGCGTCAGCTCATCGACAGATAAACAGGCATCGAACATGTTGTGTTTACACCTTTTGCTTACAATACAATTGCACATGTGCAACGTAATAATAATGCAAACCCTTCTAAGGCATGCAAACGAGCGACTCTTTCGACTAGTCATTACAATGCAGGAAAACACACCAGGCCTCTGACAGATACGCCTACATCGAACATCATATTTCTACACGTTTTTCTGATTACCATACAAGTGCAATGTACGACAAAGACCGCAATAGTTCTATCAGACCGCCGGCCGCGGTGGTCGAGGGTACTGAGGCGCTCCAGTCACGGTCTGCACGGCCACCAGTGGCGTAACTAGGACTTGGCTTTGGGGGGGGGGGGGGGATAGATCTGCTTGACGAGCTAAATTTTAGTCAGTTTCCAGACAGACTACCATCTACCACTCCCGTTGAAGATTAATTCACTCCCATCCAATGAAAGCTTATGGTAAAACACCCGAGTTTCCAATCTTTACCTTTACCAGATTGCTGTTATACAATTTCTTACTTTCTTTCTTTCGTTTTTTTTTTCCTGGGGGGGGGGTTCTATCCCCCTCATCCCCCCCCCCCTAGTTACGCCACTGACGGCCACTACGGTCGGGGGTTCGAATCCCCCCTCGGGCATGGATATTTGTGCCGTCCTTAGTCTTAGCTAGTTCATAAGTAGTTTGTAAGCTTAGTGGTGTGCGCCTCGGTTGCACAGTGGTGCCAGACTACAAATCCAAAGGTCACGGGTTCGATCCCCGCCAGGTCCTAGGATTTTTATCTGTCACTTTCCACTTCTTTCCCCTCTGGCAGTATTGCTCATGTGAAAAATACCGAGGAGCACCGTGGTTCGGAACCCACGTTAAACTGTAGGTCCCCCTATAACTGGTTGGGTAAGTCAGTTCGGAGGTCGGAGGAAGGCAACGGCATACCACCTCCAAACAGGACCATGCCTAGTAAAGCACTGTGGTGTTCAAACCAATCTTCGGATTTTTGACTGCTTTACCTTTAAGCTTAGGGACTGATGACCCCGTAGTTAAGTCCCATACGTTCTACAAACATTTGAACATTTCTATCAGACCCCCTAGATTTATATCGAGCTGTCCAACCGCTCCTATAAACAATTACGCGAAACAAAGATAGCCACGAACACACAAAACAAGATAATCATAAACTCAAAATAGATCAATTTTTTTCCAAGGACTATCAATAGTCGTAAAATCTCTACGTATTCTACCTCAAAACGAGTTAATACAACACCAAAACACTCCATAAATGTTTCCATCCTTAGCGTAAACACAACTAACAGATTAGTAACGTAACAGTTCTAGACGAAACCGGTAATGCTTCGAGCAAAGATCAGATAACGTACAGCATGCATATTTTGACAAGAGATCTTATTCTGGAGTCTCTATTGAACTAACAAGAGTATTGCATTGCAATTTAAACAGCTACCTGTGTGGAAAAAAAATCTGTTGCTTAGCATTCGTTACACCTGATAAACGAAATTAAAACCACTCCAACATCGTAATATAATAGATACATACACATAGAATATTGCACTATAAAAGTTATATATATGTGGCGTCTTATCTTTCGGCACTACTAGGCCCTTACTCTTAAAGGAATTAGTTTACAATAACAACGAGTTTGAGTTCTAGTGGGCACGGGTAAAGTTGAGAATTTGTAACTGACGAGGGGCGTACTTGAGTAATTCCGTGCAGGTGTTCTGATCGCTGTGATCCCAGTGGAGTACAGGTCAGCGCAACCGCCTAGCAAGCAGAAGCGCTAGGTTCGAGTCCCGGCTGGACACACATTTTTAACTTTACCCATTCGCAGTAAACGTCATACATTCCGTGGATATTACTAGGAAAGATCAATGTGCACACCAAATTCAATCGAAACTTTACCGAGATGAATCTAGGTAGAAAATATTCAGCCCCACTTAGTGGGGATCCTGCAATGCGCAGCAATACTCCAAAATTAGATGAGCAATTGAAGTATACGCAGTTTCTTTAGTAGAACAGTTGCATCTACTAAGTGCTCTATCAATGATATGTAGCCTCTGGTTCGCATTGCCTTGAATATATTCTATGTGTTATTTCCAATTTAAATTGTTCGTAATTGTAATTCCTAGGTTTTGAAGCGAATTTGTCTACACATTAAACCGGAGGGGGAAAAAGCTTTAAAGTTCTTAAACTAAATCTCTTTACTCAATGCAAAGTAAAAATCGTGACAAAACGACCATTAACCAAACAATTTCTATCACCGACACAAACAAAACAAGTCAGATGCTTCGACAAGTTCTCTTCCTTCTTCTTCCTCAAGTATTCTTAGAGACCAAAGGAGTTCTCCACATGAACTACTATCAGCTACGATGATTTTTGTACACCAAAAAGTCATTTCATGTAAGATCTGTATCCACACCAAAACCAAATTCATTTTTCAAGGCTGATTCGACCAATCCATTTACTAAAGAGTCCACATAGATAATTAAGAAAGCTACAAAACGAGCAGACCTTCGAATGATTGACAACATTGCACGTTCTTCGCACACCATTCGTTTCTTTCGATAAATGCTCATAATACGACCAAATACATTGTGAGACGGGGGCTGTAATTAGTCTATTTTTCATACTAACTTTGTGTTACTGTACCTTTCTCTTTACGCTAATTATTGAAATATGTAACATTTTTCTTTGTAGATCTTTATTTATTTTGATTTCTGTGCCTATGGGGACACATCAGGGGTGATGGGCTCCTGAGATTGTAGTACATTCTATGTTTATATGAAAATTTCGGGATTTTAATGTTTATTTGCGCAGCTTGGCTGCTAAAAAGTGGTTTTACGTGTTGGGCACGGCCAGGCTGCACAGAGCAGAGACGCTCTTGGGGGTCTCCCCCTCCCACCAACTTTCCCTCGCCTTCGGAGAAGGACGAGAGGGGCTGGCTTGACCTATATGGCGCCGACGCTACAGGCGGCGAAGTATACCTGGCAGAATTTTTTAGAGTGTGTGAGACGCTTTACACAATGCTGGCCCGCAGTTTACAGTGGGCAATAGCGCGGACTGCCTTTTTCGTCATTCGGCCGTTTCACAAGAGAGGAATTTGCCAGATACGAACAACAGCAGAGCGTTCTGGGCCCCGGGCTGTTTATGGAGACGTATTGCCCTTAGGCGTTATCTAAAAAAACTTCCTAGAAAGCAGCAGAGTTTGAACACAGTTAGTGTGACAAATGGTTAGGTTGAGAGGAAAGTTTTCTGCCCGTCTGGCACCCCAGGGGTTTGGCTCCAGCGGCTGTATATGTAGCACAACGTTAACATTTTTAGGTCGTGTGACCGTAGCTAGGAGCAAGGTGAAATTCCTTGCAGAGCATTCACCCTGGGAACGGTGAAATCCGCGGGAAGCGTTGGTGCCGTGGGCGGAGCCTCTTGGCAGCCACAGAGAATGCGTCCTGATTCGGCGGAGTATTTTAGTATGACAACTAAACAATTTGTCAACGGCGCTACGCCATCCGATTGGTTTGACTATTAGCCGTTATCAGATATTGGTGCGTCTTTTCGCGCGTGGGTGTGGCCGCCTGGCACTTGCCGTGAGCTGCAGCAGAGCGCGAGGGGGCACGGCGACTCCTATTTGTGCGTCCGAGGGGTAAGGACCTCGGGAGACTCCTGTCTGAGCGTACGAAATGTACAGACGTCGGAGACTCGTGTTTGAGCGTCCGAAGTGTACGGACCTCGGGAGACACGGAATACTCCGTTTAGATTCGTGGGGAGGACATCGTCTTAAACGGTCCTCTGGTTAGACTTGTGTGTGATTCCGAAGATTCGGACCTTGTAGAATTTGTGTTTACTTCACGGACGTTAATTGTCCTGTGGTTACGCTGTGAGCGGCCACAGTTTAGTTTTCATTTTGCTAGAAGTGTCTATTTGAGCATTCGCGCCTTTGCGAATCGGGCATTGTTTTTACAGATCTTGTTACGCAAGTGACTGATCGATTTGTGCCAAGTGGCCTTTGTGTCACCTATGCAAAATATTGATTAGTCTACTAGCGTGATAGAATCGCACAGTAACTGCCTAGCGACGCTGACGCCAGTGACGCTGTGTTAAGTTAATGTCGACCCTGCGTAACAGGTCGCAGCAATTACGGTCGGATAAAAAATTTCAGCTCATCCGCTCCCACCGCCTGCTGCCTGCGAGCCTGAGACGCTGCCGTCAATGATCATCTGTGTGGGTAAGGTGACACACTTGCTGGAGGGTTATATGAATCAGACTTGTTGGATTCTGTTCCTTATTTTATTCTTTTGAGATATGCCTATTTACTCTGGGGAGCTTAGGGCTAACGATAATTTCAACCCCCTGTGTAGCCAATCTAATAGCATTCTGTTTTGCAAAACCTACGACCTTTGACTCAGCCAGTCATTTTTGTGACTCAATATTTTAACATTTGTAAAAGATTGTTTGACTACGATTATCTGATTTTCATGATAGGAAATGTCATCTAATTTTGTGTCAAGATAGGATTTTTCATGTTTAATTGTAATAAATTGATTTTGAGCAGATTGTCTTTCATTGAAGAACATTCCTTTTGCACTATTTTGGAGGGTAAACAGAATAGTTAAATTCCACAGTTTACCAATAATTTTCCAAGTACATTTTTGTTTGTTTGGTACAATGATACATTGCAATAGAGTAGGAATATTTATTATATGTTTGAAAATATGATCACATCACAGCTGATCAGTAACATTTTAATTTTCCATATTTTGGAGAAATATGGTGTCGACCCAAGATAATCAATTGCTGTCCTAAATATATATAAAAATATTAATTCATAACTAACGACCTAGTTTACACTTAGCAACTCCTTCCATAGGAATAAGGACATACATTACAACATCTTTAAAAAACCAATGCTACAAAGAACAGTTTACCAGGATAGACCTATCTACACATCAGCACCAAGTTCTTCCTTTTATTGAGTCAGAGCTCCAGTGCATCGTATCCTAACCCATATCGACCTAATACAGTACATAAATTCTACAGAAATGTCACCACTCTTACTGTAAACATGACTAACAAATGAACTTTAGTTTTCAAAGGTAATTATTCAACTCAGTACTTGGTGAATGGTGGTCTCTAGCGATCAAAGTTGAGTAGAGGAGAGGAGGGAGAGGAGGGATGTTTTGGAGAACAGTTGTGACTGACAGACTGATGTTCTTGGCAGTAAAAGATTGACACGGAGTTGTTGGGGTGCATGGGAGAGTCTATTTAACGAACAGGAATGGTGAGCTTAGGGGTGATAGGTTTTGGGCGAACTTTGCAATGATAGGAATAGATGGGATGGGATTCACCGCAGGTTTTATGTGGGGAATGGGGGTTAGAGGCACTGTTGGGACAGGCTTTAAGGAAATAGGGATTCTTGAAGTGGGGACAGCGGGCAGTGGTAAGACTGGTGAGGGGAATGGGAAGGATCCACTGTATAATGGCGATGGTAAATCATGGGCCTTCTTTAAGGAGATGGTCGATGGAGGGGTGGACTCAGTAAAAATTCACATAAGGAAGTTGGGACTGGTGGCATTATGAATGCATTCAGAGGAGTGGATTTCAAAGAAGGTATGGGCATTACATTGTTCCATCACATCACCCTCTGGCTCCCCATACTGAGTTTGATTATCACAGGAGTGAGGGAAGAAGGAAGAAGGTTAGGTTTGGTGGGGGGTGGGGGTTGGAGGAGGAAGAAAAGGGGTGGGGGTGAGGGTAGCAAAAAATGTTCAAATGTTTGTATAGCTTATGGGACTTAACTACGGGGTCATCAGTCCCTAAACTTACAAACTACCTATGAACTAGCTAATACTATGGACAGCACAAATATCCATGCCTGAGGGGGGATTCCAACCCCCAACCATAGTAGCCGTGCAGACTGTGACTGAAGCGCCTCAGTCCCCGCGGCCACCGTGGCCGGCTGAGGGTAGCATGGAGGCAAAAGTGGATGTGGGGGGTCCTCTGGAGGAGGTCAGACTGGTGTCCTTGTGGGGGATCAGTTGGGAGATGGGACATCAGGATAATTTCCAGGGAGAGGGTGTGGTTATCAAGGAAGTGAGAGAGGATAAAGGTGTGGATATCTTGGGGTTGGGTAGGATGGTGGAGTCCATAGAATCAGCAGTGGAAGAAAAAGTAGCAGGAGGTTGAGGGGATGGAATATGTGCTGGAACGTTTGGAGGACAGTTTGGAGACTGCAGAAGCGTTAGTGGCTGGAGAAAGGATTGTATGGGGAGGTGCCAGGAAACAGGTTCGATGTGCTGATGTTCAGTGGCTGGAGGCAGCGACTTAGTGGCCACCATGGCTCAGCACTGGGTGATACAGGTGTGGGAGAGGGGGAAGGGGGATATTCTTGCACATAGATGAGGTGCAAGGCAAGGACAGGACTCCAGGGATGGGGGAAAAGCAGAGGTGCCTACTGGCGAGTAGGAGACCCTCGATGGCGGCAGCATCAGCAGGGCGTCAGCAGCAGCAAGGTGTCTTTGCCAGCGGCAGCAACAGCAGCAGCAACCACAAATTGAGATGACCAATGGCTTGTCACCTTTTTTTCCCTTTATTGAACTTTTCAAGTCCTGACATGGGGCAGACTGGCAGCATCATTGTACACTGCTCTACTGACGAATGACTTAACAATGAACATGGTGATATGATTAAATGAACGTGGAGATGAAATATCAGATTTAAAAATTGACATAGCGAGAGATTGTAGACATACGTAACACATCAAAAGCATAAAACCATGTAGTCAGTTTAAAATCTCATACAGTGGCTAAAAAACATGAAGGCAGGCACAGTAACAAACCAACATGGAGACGAAGAAACAACTGAAAGAACACTGACGATACTTGTTCTACTGAGGGCGGCAGTTGCAATCAGATAAAATAACAGTGGCATAGATGATGCACTTCACAACACATACAAAGCACTCCTTCAAAGCAGGGCCGCACAGGGATGGGGAGTGGTGGGAAAGTTTGGAATGTGGGGATAGGGAGGGAGTGGAACCTCAAGGAGTTCAGGGGGAGGGAAGGGAAGCCAAGTGTGGGGAAGGAACAGAATGGGGGAGGAGAGAGGTGGGGACCACTGATCCATGAGGAGGGGAGAGGATTACAGCTGGTAGAAAGGATAAATCTCGGGATGGAGAGCGCTGACCAGGAGGGGACGCTGGGAATGAATGTGGAGTATATGGAGTTGGAGCGCAGGAGGGGTACAATGGTGAAGGTGTGGCAAGAGGCCTGGGGTTAGTGAGGATAGGATACACCTGTGGGGTTTGTGAGTCTAACTTGCAGGAGACGCAGAAGTTCATAAACCAATCAAGAAGGCTTGGAGCATGTTTTTGTTGGGAAGAGCCGATAAGCAATTGTTAGGCTCGCACTTAGAAAATGAATGGCATCGTTTAGTTCCGGTACTATGGATGTAGAGGAATTATGGACTAAATTTAAGTGCATTGTACATAAAGGGTTAGAGAAATATGTGCCTGTAAAGTCGATTAAGGATGGAAAAGATCCACCGTGGTATAATAATAATGTTAGAAAGCTGCTGAGAAAGCAAAGACTGTTGGAACTCTCGGTTCAAAAAAGAACACGCAAATGATGACAGGCAAAAGTTAGTAGAGATTCGTGCTTCTGTAAACAGATCGATGCGCGAAGCATACAATAATTACCACACTCATACCTTGGCAAAAAATCTTTCCGACAAACCGAAAAAATTCTGGTCCTATGTAAAATCGATAAGCGGGTCAAAGCCCACTATCCAGTCACTGGTTGAGCATTCCGGGGCAGTAATAGAAGAAAGCAAACGGAAAGATGAAGTTCTAAATTTAATCTTTAAGAAATCTTTCACGCGGGAGGACCGCAAAAATGTGCCATCATTTGATCAACGTACTAATTCCGAAATGGAGGACATAGTGATAGGTATTTCCGGTGTAGAGAAGCAGCTTACAGAGCTAAATACGAAAAAGTCTGCTGGTCCGGATGGAATACCAGTTTGGTTTTACATAGAGTATTCTGCGGCATTGGCCCCCTACTTAGCTTGCATTTATCGCGAATCTTTAATTCAACGCAAAGTTCCTTGTGACTGGAAAAAAGTGCAGGTGACTCCCGTTTATAAGAAAGGAAAGAGAACTGGTCCACATAATTACAGGCCAATATCGTTGACACCAGTTTCCTGTAGAATTTTGGAGCATATTCTCAGTTCGAATATAGTAAATTTCCTTGAGACGGAAAAGCTTCTTTCTATGAATCAGCACGGGTTTAGGAAACATCGTTCATGTGAAACTCAGCTTGCCCTTTTCTCACATGACATCTTGCGAGCCATGGAGGAAGGGCAACAGGCGGATTTTGTTTTTCTCGAATTAAAAAAGGCGTTTGACGCGGTGCCACACTGCAGACTGCAAACGAAGATACGAGCTTATGGAATAGGTTTATAGATTTGTGACTGGCTGGAAGACTTCCTAAGTAATAGAACGTAGTACGTTGTTCTCGACGGCGAGTGTTCATCAGAGACGTGTGTATCCACAGGCGTGCCCCAGGGGAGTGTGATAGGAATCGCTATGATTTTCTATCTATATAAATGATCTGATGACAGAGTAACTTGTAATTTGCGGCTATTTGCTGATGATACTGTGGTATATGGGAGGGTGTCGTCTTTAACTGACTGTAATAGCATACAGGATGACTTGGACAAAATTTCTAGTTGGTGCGAAGAATGGAAGCTAGCTCTCAATGTAGAAAAATGTAAGGTGATGCGCATGAGTAGGGAAAACAATCCCATAATGTTCGAATACAGCATTAGTAGTGAGCTTCTTGATGTAGTCGCGTCGTTCAAATATCTAGGCGTAATACTGCAGAGCGAGATGAAATGGAACGAACATGTAAGGACAGTTGTGAGTAAGGCGGACAGCCGACTTCGGTTTATTGGGAGAATTTTGGGAAGATTTACTTCATCTGTAAGGATCGATGCACACGGGCGATTTATTATCGCTCGATCGCGGCGTCTTTTTCTCGCGCGTTTTAGAAGTGCGCGTGAAATAATGTGACGCTGTGATCTCGCCGCGAGATCGCGGCGATCGAATTGCGCTCGCCAGCCACTGCTGCATCGCCGCGAAGCAGCAGTTGTGGTAGGTTAATGGGGCAGCGCACACGCTAGCAACAGGCGCTGTCAGCCTGCCATGGATGAAGCCCGTTTCGACGTAGAATTATTCATTGAAGAGGTGAAAAAATATCCTGAAATATGGGACACCTCTCCTAAGGATTATCACGACAGAATAAAGAAGAGAGCCGCTTGGTTTCAAGTGTGTGAGAAGTTTTGTGAGGGTTTTGCTGCGAAACCGGATCACGAGAAGAATGACATAGGTAAGTATCACTGTTAAACTATTTTATGTTTGTATGCTAGTAGGGCATTTTTGCTCGAATGCTCCCATTTAAAACTTGACACAGCGCTAAGAAGTAAACGCTTTACTCCCTGGGAAGAGCTCTTTCATCTGAATGAACAAATCTTCCGTTAATAATGACAATTATAATAAATAATAAAATAAAATCTGTTACCTCAGCTGGTTGAATGTCGTCAGTGCTTTATTGTACTGCAGCCATTATGTACATAATTACACATTTCAAAAGTTATGAAAATTACATAGTCTTTCAAGTTCAGGAATAAAGTGAATCATTGTTCACTGTGATTGTCATTTATGTACACTTGTATTTAAACGTCCCTATAATACTGATTCTATTCATTGTTTAATCAATTGAAAACTATTTATGAATAATTTTTCCTTTTACTCCTAATCAATGGGCGTAGGCTCTGATGCTATATCTCAAAATATTTTCGAAGTTTATTAATATTATACCAAAATATCGTGAGGCAAGAATATCATTTAGAATTTTGTTTCAGTTAACTGTATTTTAGTTTTTGTTTAAAATAACTGACATGACGTGAATACTTAAAAATTCTCTGTTTACCTCAAGGTCACAGCCAACATTTCTTAAGGTGGTATTGAAAGCCTCATCGCAGTGTCTCTGCTTTTGATGGATGACTGCAATTTTACTGTTAATTCATCAAAAGACTTCACACTCATTCGAAAATAATTAAAGAATTTATTTTCATCTTCTCTTAAATCAGCAAACAAGGTCGCGAACGCTCCTTTCAGCAACCGTGCACTAACCAGTGGGTGAATCCAGAATCTTCGGTTTCTCTTCTTAATGTATTCGTAAACAAAATAAGCGAACACTTATCCCAGTCAAATGGTGGTTTTTCCGTAACAAAATTTCGAAAGTTTTTTCTCAACGGTTCTGTATGTTTTTGGGGGCGCTGAATTCGAATTTCAAGTTTGCTGCCTTGTATGAGGTCGTTTTCACAACGAAAAACTCAAAAAACCTCAAAATTTTCGAACTTTTTTTCAGTTTCTTGCTTATATCTCGAAACCTATGCGTTTCTCGAAGATGTTCATTCGGAGCAAAATTAGACAAAATTTCCTACAAAATGCACTACTCATATTTAATTTTCTGACGAGCAGTATAGGCGCTAGAATTCAATGAAAAAGAGCAAATTTTTGGCCCTTCTGCGAAAACGTCAGAAACGCGCACTTGTACGCCCTACAACTCGAGAAATATACACGTTATCAACAAAATCCCTACACCACGTGAAACTACATTAAATTTCCTACTAGGGATGTCTATAATATTCAATTTTCTCGTAATGGGGGGAAGCAGCAGAAAGAAAATTACGAGCAATGTTTTCTGCGCCCCCTCCCACCTGTTTCTCTCGCCGGCGATATATTTTCGATTTGTTGAACTGAAAAGTGATGTTTTGAATGGATTTAAGAGAAAGTATGTTTAAAAAAACTTTCGGAATTTTGTTACGAAACAGGTTGTTTTGAGCACCAACTGACTGGACTAACTGCCTGCTTCCTTCTGCGTACATCCATACTGGTTGGTTTCCAGTCGGGCACTGCCGCGATTATCGCTGCGATGCCGCCGTGTGTGCACTGAAACGTCCACTTGAAGGCACCCGAGAAGTTTGGAAGAAGCCAGGACAACATTAGGGTTGGTGTTAATTTCAGGGCGGGTGTGTTGGGAGAAAGGGACGAGGTCGTCCCGAGGGATAGTAGAGAGGAACTGAAACCATTGCAGGAGTTCATCGGGGGCTAGGAAGAGATTTTAAGGTTTATGGTAACCACATAGGTCATATAGGTGCTATCAACATGGGAGAAAGTAATAACGGATGGGGGAGGAGGACTGGACATGAACGGTGGCGAGGGTGAAGGTGAGGGAGGGTAAAAAGATGCTGACGATAAGGTATTCAGTGGGATTATTACAGAGGGGGTTCTAACCTAACAGGGTGGTGGCAGAGATGGCTGATCTTCACTCATGTTCTGGTATAGGAAAGTGTAGGCGAAGCGTGCAGTGGGGTACTAGGGGGGGGGGGGCTGTAGATGGGAAAAGCAGTTAGGAGGGGGCTTAAACGAGGGTAATAGCCAGGAGAAGGCGATCTAGGAGTGGTTTTTGGAGAACATGGCATAGGTCTCAAGATGGAAGACGGTTTGGTGGCAAGGGCAATTTGTTGGAGGGTATGGGGACATTGGAATGGGTGGATGATCTAGAGAACTATGGTTTCAAATTGGATGACGTCTTCCACTACGCAGGGAGGGCAGAGAGAATTTTTAGGTGCATAAGTGGGTCAATGGGAGGAACAGGGACGGAGGTGGGTGCAGGAGAGAGAGGAGCGAGGCAGGCTTTACATTTGTAAGAAAAGTTGGGATGGTTATCGCCATATGTGTTGCAGGTGGGAGGAGAAGCGAGGCTGGGGCAGTTTTAAGGAAGTGGGAGGACTTGTAGTGAGGGGGTTTCGTCAGCTGGGAGTGAGTTGATCACTGTACACAAGGCACTGTGCACAACAATAGGATTGGGGAGAGGAGTGGGAGGGATTCACATTATAGTGACAGTCATAGATTAGTGCCCCTTTGGTGAGGAGGCAGTTGGAGGGAACAGATTCAGTACTGAAGTAGGTGGGGCCAGTGGAGTTGTATATACGCTCGACAGAGCAGATTGAGAGATCATGATGAGACTTCCACTGGCCCAACACCTCAGCCTTCGTGATCCCCAGACTGAGTTTGGTGTTCACAGTGATGAGGATGGGGGGGGGGGGGGGCGAAAGGGGGTACAGTTGATGGGGGAAGCAGTGTTATAGGGAATAAGGGTGGCGTGGGGACCGAAATGGATGTGGGGAAGTCATTGAAGGTGGTCGGTATGGAAGGTAGTACTGGTGGACTTTATCAGGACAGAGTCCTTGTGGAGGATGAGCTGGGAAAGAGGGATGGCAGGGCAGTAATTGCGAATTTTTATGAACAGGGTAAAGATGTCTAGGAATCGCTTGGTAGAGGATATTTTGATTACAGTGGACAGTGGTTGGTGGATGGGTTGGAGGGGGACATGATGGAGGGCGAGGCCCAGTTGTGGCAATTTAGGTGAAGGAGACTATGGCGCCTCAGACACTTTGACGCAGCGATATGATACCCTGGCGGTTGTGATACTCTTGGGGCTGGGTGACAGGTAAGGCAAGGAGAGTCTGGGGACGAGCTAAGGCCACTTGGGAGGAGGTAGTGGTGCAGGTTCCCATTATTTATTTCAATCTTGCTTCAGGCTGGTTTGCTAAAAGAGCAGATACTTCATGTAACTTTATGTTAAAATACTAATATTTTAATCTGTTCATCGAACTTGTTGAAGAATGTGTAATATAAATAATGAAATATTTATTGATTTGCACATTTGTTGAGTTTTGAATGTTGTACTGTGTTAATGAACTTAGAATCTATGTTTGTTATAGAGACATGTTTTACAGATAATATTTACATCGTTGGTACTCTGGTTATGAGAAACGATTCACATAACAGGAAAATTTATTTTATCGTGTTCACTAAAAGATTCTAGAAATGTGCTTGCTGTTTCTCGAACAGATCACAAAAGACTTGTCCAGTCTTTGACTGTACAAGTCTTTTAGGGGGTGTGAAACGTAACAGCTAGGATGTGAGGCGATATTTGTAACGACAAAGTTCTCGCTCACTTTGACCATGGCGAGGTGAGTGTTAGTCATAGTTGACAGTCTTTGGTGGGAGATCTTGGAGGTCGCTGGAAGTGGCGGTAAGAACGAGAATGTGGCCAAGATTGTGCCCATGTGCTTCTTGGTATGGAGTTTAGTAATAGCAAAGTGGTGGAATAAAGACCATTTTGATAAAATCATATGAGCACAATTTATTTGTAGACAGTTTATTTGACCGGCCAGTAGCCCAATTCCCAGTTATTAAAAATGCAATGTAACATTTCAAGATGGACTCCGTCGTAAAAAAAAAATGCAACGTTCTGCGCAGAAATTGTCAGAAGGACCCATTAACGTTCGATTACATTATCTGTAATAAGTACCTGGAAGCAGTAACACTCGTAAAATGGGTAGGTGTAACCATCCGGAGTGATCTAAATTGGAACGATTAGATAAAAACAGCTGTAAAAAAAGTCTCAGTAGGTTCAATGCATTAGTTTTGAGGATATGAATTTCAACCATAAAGGAAGTTGCTTTGTTCCTTGCTTCCTTCTGTATAAACTTTCCCAGTTGAAAATTGTTCAAATTGTTGTAAAGCTTAAGGGACTTAACTGCGGGTCATCAGTCCTGAAACTTACAAACTACTTATTAACTACCTCATACTAAAGACCACACAAACATTCATGCCCGAGGGGGGATTCGAACCCCCTACGGGGAACGGCATCGCGCATCGGAACATTGCGTCCTCAATGCGCTCGGCCGCTCGGCCGCGGCTTCCCAGTTGAGACAAAGAGAAAAACAGAATATATGAAGAGCGGGTTCTTTCTTACGGGTTCGTTCAGAAGTCGCGAGGGAATCTCGAAGATGCCCATAAAACTCCAGTGACAGATGCTTCAATAAAGTAAGTTTATTGTAAAATTTCCGAGAGCGTAATGTTGCTAGAAAAGTCCGGCAGTCTTTCCCCGTCAGGTCTCCCCGCCCCAAGTATACTTCGCGGCATATCATGACGGTAAAAAGACGCAGTCGAGCTCATACAAAAGCTTACCAGCAATCATTTTTCCCACGTATCCTTCCCGACTGGAACAGAATTTGGGGGGAAGGGGGGGGGGTGTTCGGTTCCAGTAGTACCCTCCACCACACACCGACAGGCCACTTGGTCGGAACTGGTGTTGCAGTCCTTGGTATTTTACTATTTTTCTCCAGTATTCTTTTTTGGGCAAGTGTTTATGGCGTTGCTGTTTCGAATTTTCATAGCTAAACTAACAGTGGGTAATGGACAAGTGGAGTGTAAAATAATCAGCTTGAGGTTAACGTTTACCATAAAATAAAAAAAAAAATCATTATCTAAAAGTAATCAGAATGATTACTGTTCAATGTGTTCAAATGTTTGTAGCACTTATTGGACTTAACTATGGGGTCATCAGTCCCTAAGCTTACAAACTACTTATGAACTAGCTAAGACTAAGGACGGCACAAATATCCATGCCCGAGGGGCGATTCGAACCCCCGGCCGTAGTGGCCGTGCAGACCGTGACTGGAGCGCCTCTGTCCCCTCGGCCACCGCGGCCGGCAATGATTACTGAACACTTAATTGGTGATTTTAGGGGAATCTCAATTGTTTCATAAACATCTGCTACTATCTATGTAAACAAACTCTCAAAAAGTTCATCTCTTCCAGGCTTAGCTATTTTTTCCACGAAACGTTATTTTGGTGTGATAAGTAAATCTTAAACAGACTTCCTTCGAACCAAGTATTAAATTTTGGTCATTTCGAGAAGAGGAAAGACTAGGAAGGCAAACAGGGGGTTAAGAAGTTTATCTTTTCAAGGCCAATCTATTTTGGCCATATAAAGTTGCACTGGCGTAGTATTTAAGGCTGTTAAAGTGATTCCCCTAGTATCACTACATGTCGGACTTTTCGAGAACAGGAAACGCTTGAAAAGTAAATGAGGAATTTTAAATTCGTGCTTATCTGGACAAAACTTGAAGATAATTTTTTTTAATTGAGTAAGAAATGGCTCAACTGTTTTATCAAATTATTTGCTTCAAACAAAATAAAAGGAAATGTGTTAGAGAAACACTTGGCGCGCCTTTGAAGGGTAGTCTAAATCAAATGTTTCAAATGTTTGTAGAGCTTGTGGAACTTAACTACGGGGTCATCAGTCCCTAAACTTACAAACAAACTAATTATGAACTAGCTTATACTAAAGACGGCACAAACATCCATGCCCGAGGGAGGATTCGAACACCCGACCGCAACGGCCGTGCAGACCGTGATTGGCACACCGCAGACCGCTCGGCCACTGCAGCCGGCGTAGTCTAAATCATGGACAACATAATTATGGGACACGTCAAAATATCTACTCTTAGACAAATCATTTCACATAAAATTGACCTTTCTTCTTTTTTAAAATTATTTTTCCTCCTAAGATAGTCTTTGACACTCATAATTTACTTTTATAGTGAGAACGAAATGAAATTGAAATTATGATAATCAGTTTAGCTGAGTGTTTTATCTTGTACTGTGAACTGATAGTCACGTCTTTATTTATTTAGCAACACGAAATAAAAACCAACAAAAGCAAAAGTAGTCTCTATCTAGTTATGAGAAAGTGAAACGTAGAATTCTTCTAGAAGATGGTACCCTGTGCTGAACTGATATTTAGAACAGTTAATTATCTACGTAGACGCTGGTAATATTAACCCTTTCATTTCCACATTATGAATTCAGCTTTGTAAAAATAAAAATTCAGTGTTTTCTGCATTAATACAGGGCACTAATCATCAAAATATTTTTTTCTCTGTTAATATTTGATAGAACTATTGGTTTTTTATGTCATGTATTTCATGCACAACACAGACGTTTGTATAGAGATTTTTTCATTACTTTGGACGTTATTTTGCTGATATTTAACATTGTCAGATCAATAATGCTAGCATAACTTCGCCTCAGCACCAAAGACAAGACAATTCACTGCTGAAATAAAATAATATTCATGATATGAGACGTTACCGCTTCATGTGCTTAAACCATGTAATTCGGTTGTGGGTTCAGCTCAAATATCGTCATCTTTCCAAGTATGATCAGTAAAGTTTTAGAACTATACCAGAATCTGATGAAAATATTTTGAAAGAAAAATGTCAAGATCATCTTTTTTGAGGATACCTGACGTAAAAATCTGCTGTCCGTTGCTAGGTTTGTGCCGGCTCTACCTGGCAGTAATATTGCTGTAGAATGACCGTTCTCTGTCAGAAATAGTTAATCCACCGCGAAAACATTAAATGTGGAGACTATGAAGGAAATAATTATAACAAGAAATCTTCAGACGTCCCAAAAAAAAAAAAAAAATAAATAAATAAAAAATAAAAAAAAAATCATAATTCCTATGCTAGTCTGGTTGGTTTCATATTCTTTTATAAATTACTTTTCGTGTTGTGGTAATTATATTCGAAGGAAGGAAGAAATTTAGGTTTTAATGTCCCGTCCTCAGTGTGATCATTAAAGAAACTCGAGCCAGGTTGTTTTTTTTTTTTTTTTTTTTTTTTTTTTTTTTTTTTTTTTTTTTTTTTTTCGTAAGAATGTGGACGGAAATCGGCTGTGTCCTTTCAACGGAACAATCACGTCATTTGCCTGGATTGATTTAGGGAAGTCGTGGAAAACCTAAAAGTGGATGGCCGGAGATGGATTTGTTCCACAGTCCTCCCGAATGCAAGAGTTTTTTATAATGAAAAGTCACACATTCTGGGTACAAAACATAGTACTAAAAATAGAGAGAAGGAAATATAAATACGAGAACCACCAAATATGACACGTTAGCTTCAGGGTGGGGGCGGGGGAGAAAAAAATGACTTTCTTTCTTACTGTACTGTGTGTGCATTAATTCGTGTGTTTATGTCCACCTTAATGAGTGACGCCAAGGGAATCATTTTGCTTTAAGGGATAACAGCCATGTTGATGACGCCGAATATAAAGCTAACACTTTATTTCGTAATCTTTGGTACCTATTTGTATGCCGTATTTTGATTTTTGAAATCTGGTCACCCTATACCAGAAGCATGTTGTTCAGCAACAACAATACAACTTTAAGGAGTGATACACAAAATGCGGTGTAAATCAGCTTTTAATACGTTGTTGTCGGGGAACAACACTGGGAATTCAAGGGTTAAGAAGACATAAAGTGATGACTATAGTAAACGAATACAGGCATGCTAATCCAGTCCTAATGTCTCTGAACTAGATCCCAGAGAAAGATTGAAGATACTGGCCTACGGAAAGAAAATATTCTTAAGACCAGAAAGTAACTGGTACCGATACTGCGTAATTAGCGTAGTGTTTGAGCAGCCTTGTCAATTTTCCAGTTTCAAATGAACCGCTAATGGGACATGAGAAGGAATGATTCAATAATGTCTATGTACAGCATATCGGGTGCTGCTATCTGTGGCTCACTGTTAGAGTCTCTGGCTTGTTGGTTTGCGTGGACTGGGGCCGGTGCGCAGGCAGTCTGTAGCTGACCACCAAGCCTCCTGCTTCCTGACCAGCGCAACGCGGCCATGGAGGGGGACGTAAGTGCATATGTCGTAGCCTGCTGCGTTTTGTGTAAAGGCAATTCGAATAGTACGATATTAAACCGAATAAGAGCCGTAGTAAAGCTTGTTAACTGGGATTTAGTGTTACAGATGCGCTTTAGAGTTTGAGGCGTCACGCACATTTTGTTCTTTAGGGAAATATTTCCAATTTAGTTGGGATGTGGAGTGATTGCACTGTCTTCTGTGAAAGTGGAAGGGGTTCAGTAGTCAACTAAAGTCATTAAGTATCGAAAATACTTGCAGCTGAACTAGCGAAGGTTAATTCGTTAAAACATTTTAAATTTGGAACACGGGTTGCATTAAGAGTCCCTATATAAGTCGTGGGGAGGGTGTGTTTACCCCCCTTTGCCTACGGCTATGGAAACTAACCAAGTCTTTAATGAGATGTATGTATGGAAAGCGTCCGTATTATTTTGCTATGTTAGCAGGAACAGTAAAACGCGAATAACATCGAACCTTTTGTGGAAACACTTGCTTTTATTGTAGTTAATACATCGATGGCTGGATGCCCAATGTTTTTCGTTGAAGGCAACACCGGGCAAATAAAGTTCCGCTTCAAAAATAATTTTGCTCGTAGCGGCAAACAAATCTAGACAGTGTCTAGATTGCACGAAAGACATTTGCAGCGTATTTGGATTGACTCTAGCCACTTACTGGAAAAAGTGCTGATGACTTAAGACATCAGGCATATAGAAAAATATTTTAATGCGTAATTTTTAAGTGATTGCCTTTACATAAAATTCGTTAAATTTTACGTGCAGCAGCGACGGCATAGTGTGCTAATTTTAGGAAATAAATTGGGCTAGACAAGGGTAAATCAAAGAACGTGTCGACCATATAGCAAGTACTGTATTTAATAGTTACCGTCAGTGTTTATATTTCCAAAGATTACTGGCATCAACTCATGGCCGCTGCTACCGTCAAGTAAAATTTTACCCGCGAAATTACTAATTATTCAATAGTTTTAAAGGGCGTGGAATATTAGGTTTTGCGTAAAGATACCTAGGGTAAGCAGATGTGCAAGGTTGCATTTCTTTTTTATTAAAGGGGAAGGAAAGGAATAACTTCAGCTGCATTAGAGCACTGAAATTACTCAATGGTGAAAAGTTAAATGAGGCAAGCCGGGATTAGAACCTGGGTGCCCAGCTTCACGCCAGTGGTAAGCTTTACATGGCTACTTGCCTTCCGTCTATTTAAAATTCCCGTAAGTCGCACACTTAGAGCGTAACGTCCGCACCTTTCATGCCCTGTACTTGCCATTTAGATTCCCGTTAGATCTAACCTCATTACAGCATGTGCGGTGTAGATGGATTTTATGCAGTGAGCGCATATAGTGACGACAGTCTCTACTTAAACCATGTAGGCTGCTGTTCTTATTCAGACGGAGGCTTCCATGCGACAGGGAAGAGGGGAAGAGTGGGGCTCCATCAAACTATTCTCCTGACTGAATACCGTAACAGATGCCAAAACGCTCAAGTGAACTGAAATTTTCCTCGAAGTCTGCATGGAATATGGTAGAACCGCAACGAATATTACACGCATGTCGTATGTTAAAATTGTAGTGGTAACATAAGTGCTGGGAAACGCATTTACTGTAGCAGATTTGGCGCTAGTTTCACTTATCTCGATATTTTGCACTGCTGTGGTACAGTGCGGATTATTGGTAAAATTTTCTCAAAAGTAGCTCTAACACATCGAATGGAATGTAGATAAATTTGACATTGGTTAAGGTTTGCGGAGGTGCTGTAACGTTCTGCAGTAATCCCGTGTTATGAGCAAACAGCAGTAGTAAGACCTCCACTAGTGATAGATGCTGTTGATTTTCTCCACTGACAGTTTAACGTGTAATGAAATACTTAATCAGCCTCCGCTACCGCTTTGACCAAAGACGTCAAATATGACGTCATACATATACTACGAACACGTTTACCACAATCTCTGTATCTACATATACTCTGCAAATCACATTAAAATGCCTGGCAGAGGGTTCATTAACCACTTTCATAACTTCTCTACCGTTCCCTTCTATAATAGCGCGCGGGAAGAACGAACACCTAAATCGTTCAGTTTTCGATCTGAAAACTAGAAGTCATAAACGTAAATTTACATAGATTTCATCTAAATAGGTCAAAGCTACTTAATACCACCTATTCAAAATAAATTTAATAATTAGGTAATAGCCGGCCGCGATGGCCGAGGGGACTGCGGCGCTTTTCACGGTCTGCACGGCCACTACGGTCGGGGGTTCGAATCCCCCTGGGTATGGATATTTGTGCCATCCTTAGTTATAGCTAGTTCATAAGTAGTTTGTAAGTTTAGGGACTGATAACCCGGTAGTTAAGTCCCATAAGCTTAACACTTAAACATTTAATTAGGTAATTTTAAAGTTTACACTCGCAGTTGTATGGTCTGAAGTGATATATATCGTACAACTAAAGCGATTGAGTTTCTGAACCGGAGATTGACGCTGCGCGCCCTCGCGCACTAAATTCTTGTTTAACCTATGCTTAACCTTCTTAAGGCTACGCTACAGATACTTTTTAAAAAGTGAGTTACGTTAGGTATGTCACAGTAATTTTTAGTGAGGGCGCGTAGCTTCCGAATCTTCGGTTCAGAAACAATTGATTTAATTGTACATTCGATATCATTTCAGGATGTACAACTTAGTGTAAGCTTTCTTTAAAATTAACAATTATGTAGACATCAAGAGCTATAATTAAACACAAAACGAAACCTGGTATCGTGAGATTTCAGCTACATAGATAAAATCTAGTTAATGATACTTCACAATTTACCTGTGTATATGCACTTGAATTCCCGCCTCCAACCACGACTATACGTTCCTTTCTGTAATGCTTTCACCTTCATTTCTACGCCACATTCAGCACATCTGCAGTTGCCACAAAGAACCCCTAAACACTTCAAAAATCGAACACAGAGGATGATACACCACCACCTATGTGCCGTCAAATATCAGACACGTAACCGTTAGTATTCAAACCACGCGCGGGGCGAGGCATGTCATTGGTCACAGTAAGGCTCCTAAGAGCTGACGCATCCGCCATTTTTATTCCCGTAGCTCGTAAGTTGAACACTCCGCTGCTATAAGATTTGCGTCACACACTTTAGCACGACATAATGGCTGGTTATGTTGCCATAAAGTGCTAGTCAGTCCAGAGGTGGCTACAGAATGTTTCCCGAGAGGTTCTGAGGGAAGAAAAATGAATCAGTAACTGTATGCACAAAAACTGGGAACCCAGACTGAGCGCACAGTTATGTATTGTAAGTAAATATGACTCGAACGTTTTTGTTTAGCTCTTTAGAAAGTATTACCTCTTAACGCAGAAGCTGCCTGTAGGGAGTTACAGCGGCAAAATATCAACACAGCAAAACATCCCATATCATAGGTAGTTTTTAGAGGACGATATTCGTCTTGTATAGTATGAGAAATAAACAAGTTTTGTACTGACGTTGCAGGAATTGTTGAAAATACTTATATTACGTTATTGCGAGTAAGTATTAAATCTAAACCGGAAAATATAAATACACTGGGAAAAGTTTTTAGCAACGGCTGTGGCAGCTATTTGTGGTAGTTAAAGTTTGAGTCATAACTTGTAGTGTGCAATTTGAAAGAATGGTATCTAATGTATCACAAAATACGCCATCAGTTCAATGTCTTAGTAAATGCCAATATTGACGCTTATCTGTAAGACTATAAAATAACTGACACAAAATACTAGGTAAGTTTTACTTACACCTGCACCGGCGTAGTGTGCTAACGTTGGCAACGAAATAATTGCTTTACAGCGATTATGAAATTTGGCAAGGGTACTGCTACATATGGCTTCATTGGGCTGGAAAAGGGTTACATGTGGGCACATATTTGTGCCTTCCGTACGTAAAGTACTGCACAAAGTTAATTGGAATTAATACTCAAAATTGATTGGCTATATTAGAATGCTTTTAAGTGGCTACAGAAGGCATCTGCACTTGGAATAGTTACTAGGCGTGATCGTTAATTTTTGATAGATGCAGGGAGCTTAATTTTACAATCAGTGTCAAGGCGTAGTATAGTGCGTTCAGGAGTTGCCTACGGCCACGCCATGTGACAAACCAATTGGGTGATAGTGCATGGCAACAAATGAAATTAGCTGTTTTTATTCACTCAATATTAGAATGCATTAATTTCACGTTTTTTATATTACGATTTTAAATGATCTGTAGTTCCACTATTGGTATGGTATAGGTTAAACGATTGTTTGGCAAGTGAGCGCCGAAGGCGCGAATTTTTGGACCGAGACGTGTGATAGACGGTGCATTTTGTTCTCGTAAATTAGAGATTAAGAGGATAACCAGATATCTAAAATACACTAATATTAAGATTCCCGTATACGGGTTTTCCAACATGTCATGGGTCAAAGCCAACGACTTGTATCCCGTCTTCAATTATGCTCAATTTATGCGAATATTTTAGTGCTTTCTTCTCATTGTTCTACTCACGCGAAAATTACTTCAGCGTCGTGACATGACAGTACTAAATTTTTCGTTCATAGGATACCGCAAGAATTCTCGTGATTGTTTGCGATTACAGTAAAATCTTCCGCGGGAGATACATATATTTCCTTTCACAATCTGTGAAGGGAAAACTGTTAACGTGATAATTTATTAGCTGTTATTGTCTGTGCTGCTATTGGTCCGTTACGGTCGCTGCCAACATCTGGACGCCGCGCCTGAAGACTCTGATCTCTACACGTTGTAACTTTTTCTCGGGGACAGCATTAGACTCCAACCCGTTCGTGCGTGCGTGGAGGGCAGCTTGGCAGTCTTTAATGGGAACCCCTTTACTTAAGATTGTACCGCAGAAACTTAGTTTTTCCGGAAGTATTTTAATTTAGCTAGTTAGCGATGAATAATTCTAAAGCTACTGTATCCTTGAGTTTCAAATGGCACGTGGACCACCATACTGCGACTGTAGGATAGGCCAGGGACTACTTGAAGCGGCACTATGACCGTGGCTCGAGCTAAACGCTACTCTACCTTACCAGTGATTTTCTACGCAGTGCTGTAAACGTAAAACGAAGTGATCATTTTTCAAATGAGTGTACAAAGGATGGATGTATCTGCAGGAATGTGTTCGTAACTTTCTTGTGCGGTGGATCACTTGCTGGTAAACCTGTAAAATATCCCACTAAAAGAAATCCGGTCAGTTAATAGGGCCACCTCTTCCGAGCCACCGACTAGTGTAAATATGGTATAATACTTCTTGCTTAAATTAGGTAATGCGCTGGGGAAACTGTTATTGAAAAAGACAGTTATCGGCAATTCCTGCTGTTTGATATTTGCGTTCAAGGTACTTTCTATAAAAAACGGACAAACGTATTTAATCCCCATGATGCTTCATCATGCGTTAACCGACGAAGTTAATTTTACTGTAACCAGTGGGAATTTTCTAATAAATTAGGTTATGCTGACTGACACTACCATGGTTTGTGAATGTAAACGCAGCAGTGTGACTACTTCCCAATTGAAGTGGCCATTTGCAAAACGCTAATTATGGAAATCCTCGCCATGAATTTGCACTGACGTGGTATGGATATTTATGATGCAATATCTTTACAATACTGCCTGACATCACAAAGGCATTTACGATGAAAGAGCTAACATTATCTGAAAAACGTTCGGCATGCAACAGTAGCCTGAATATTTCTCCTACATCCATCGTAAATTAGGACCATTTCAATTTTTCTCCTGTGGTTGCAACATTTATCAACACCCACATTTGTAAATTAGTTGAAGGCAATATAGAGTGAAAGGATTGTGATGGTCAGAAGTTCTATGTCTGCGCAAATGAACGAAAACTTCTTGCCTGCCACTCTCCCTTCAAACTGATAAACGGCGCCAATCCAGGGGCAAGGTTGTTACATTTGAAGTACTTTGTATGGCACGTGAACGTGGTGTAAAACGGTGTTGGGTGTTAAGACAGTAGCGTCTCACAAACGAAGCTTCGAAGGTTGAGCATATGATTAAGACGTGTGATGGATCTTCAATATTGGGGAAGTAATGTATGTCGTGGTGTAAACGACAGCACTAAATTACAAATTCCAACTGTGACCTGGTCAGCAATGAGGTATGCGCCCATTTTCGGATTGCATTATTAAACAGTGCTATAAGGGAAGTTTTGCAAAGGCCACAGGTGCTGATGCGGTTGTTACTTACGCGTTTCGAACTCGTCAGAATGTGCAATTTTATAACCAATTAGCATAGTGTTTAAAAAGAGAATTACCAAGAGATTAGCAAAATACAACGTAAATACAATGTACAAAACTTTACCACCAGGTTTTATGTATGTACTCTTTTCATTTTACTGTGGATTGTCAATATTTTAATAATTATCTTTTTGCGATTCTATGCTCACTGACGGCTATAAAATTGCAGATTCTGACGAGGAGTTCGAAATGCGTAACTAACAGCCTCATCACGACCTATGGCGTTTGTATTTGTAAAGCGTCCCTTATAACATTGTTTAATAACTAGCACTGGACTACCCATACTGAAAGAAAGGTTGCTCTAAAGTCATGCCGGGGTAAAGTGTTGCTGCTGCGGTGTTGGGCTCTAGGATACAGTCATTACTAGCACTGTACAGATACAGATGCCACAAGCTTAAACATCAGACGGCCGACAAAATTGTCTTGCGAGGACTTAAACCACACATTCCAATAAATATCAACACAACTGGTTTTCCAATGTTTAAAGAATTCGTCGGTATTACCCCTCCTAGTGCCAGGTGGGTCGGCATGGCTTGTGCGGCACTAGAAAGCCATCACCCTGCAGCTGTCTCCGTGCCGCTCCAGCTGTCAGTGTGGAAGGGGTTTCTACCAAAAACCAGAGTAAAGACACCACCTGGTCTTCTGTTCTTGCCGACCACCTGTTACTAAGAGGGTTAAACTACTTTTGCGTATTGCAAGTGGTTAAAATTCTTCTCGGGCCTGCTGTGCATTATTAAAGTTCTTTGTACCGTTAATGTTGGTCTAAAACTTGATACACACTCGCGACAATGACTATGCGGAACAAAGCATTCCGAAAATGACATTACTTCAATTTTGTTAGTGATCTGTTTTTCAAAATTCGTTTCGCGAATTGATTTGTAGGTTACAATGTTCCTTTCAGTTGGTACGATTACACAGATTTGTAAAACGTACATTCAAAGTTTCCATTCAACCCACGACTGGTCGCACCTAGACACGGTAACTCCCGCGTATGGATTTTCTAATACAGATAAGTGTAAGCTATGTTCTATACTATGATAGTTTAATAAAGCAAATTGACACATTGCAAAACACTAATCACTTATTGAAATCGTTGCCATGAAGTTATACTGATACGTGTCTTGAAAATGTCAGTGGGATGTCCATAGCATTCCGTGAATAAGCTGTTGCCATTCTAATATTTTTAGACGTAGTTCAAATTAATCTGGAAATTCCAGTAACTATTTCCGAATTTTCCCTTTACATAAGCATGCCAAAATTCTGGCGAAGTATTTGCCGGAAGTTTATGCTTCAACGATATTCTCCATCCTGATAAATCATGAAACTCGGAAATTACTACAGGCGCAATTAAAGAATATAAAATGTTGTCGTGATCAGGCTGCGCGTCGGTATCGAAGCACGAGCACTGTGTGGATGTTCTCCGCCAGCAGTTGAGGCCACTCACACGGTCAATATTGTGCAATACTCAGTATTGTACAATATTGACCATCTGAGAGCGGTATTGACGGTTTGCGCAATATATCGGAGACTGCCGTGCTTTGTATTGACGGTCGCTCAATATATTGCGCAATGTATTTACCGTGCGGGGGCGATACTGAGCAATACACGGTAGTTCCCGACGAGAATTTAGGCTTTGCGGACGTGATGTTATCCGGCGACGAAAATGAGTAAAAGTTCTACTGGAAAAGCAGACGAGAAGACTCATCTGTTGTTCATTCAGGTAATTTCATTATTTAATACTTAATTAGTTGCAGAAACATTCAATAAAAGGATTAGTGCAGAGAAATAGCACAAACTTCTACTTTGTTACTTACCGCACAAAGAATTTCCTCCAGCGCTACCTTCATATGTTCTCTACAATAATATATTCAGACATATACGTCGCTTCTAGCGTTATAGAAGATAAAATCCAATACATGAATCGTGAGTTAGAGGCCTACCATGTTCTCAAATGTTGGTAAATCTGTGGCACTCAACAGCTTGGTTATTAGTCCCTAGCTTACAAACTTCAATTAAGGTAAACTAACCTAATGACATACACACATGCCCGAGGGAGGGCTCGAAACCCCGACGGCGAACGGCCGCGTGCTGCGCAGCACGGCGCCTCAGTGCGGACAGCTAATCCGCCGCGACTACAATGTTCTCTTGAGTATTTAAAGGAAGATTCCCTTTGGCTACGTAGGAAGAGGTGAAAAAGAAATTTTATTCGCTTCGTACAAATTTCAGAAAAAAGCTGAAGTGTCGGAGTGGACGTGACGATGTTTACGAAAGTACTGTGGTATTTTAAGGAAATGAGGTTTCTCATGGACCGAGAAACATTCCTCATTGTCAACAATTATAGAAGAAAATGAACATAGCATGACGGTAAGCGGAAATAATTGCTTTACTTATGTTACTTCTGAGAATTGATAATAAAGAGCATACGTCCAGTGGACATACAGTACATCACTTTCTTGCAACAGCAGTCACTGTAGACAAAAGATTATTTTAGCTAAAAAGAAAAAAGTTCAGTTGCAACAGTAAAGTCCGATGAACACGTGCTTCTGTTGCTACAGAGCTAACTGTAAACAAACGTCATGTTGAGCAACAGACTTCTTCTCAGTATCAGGTTCGTAGATTCAGTGCAGTTTTGCAAGTGTAAATAACGCCTTTATATCAGCGTAGATAAAACTGGTAAGCTGCTACCTGCTAGCAAACTGCAGCAGGTGTAGAGTTCCTCCTTCCGTCAGGAACACTTTCCTGTTGCTTCTGCGTATCGCATTAACCTTTGGACGCTCGTGTAGGCAGTATTTACCGATTTTCTTAAGTTACAGTTACTAAGTTTGAAAAATCCTTTATCCAAAATGTCGAAGTACAGCTCGATGTAATATTGTGTGGACACGGAAACGGAGGCGGTGCTTGAAATAACGCGAGTGCGTTAACGTGGTTCTCTTAACGGTCTTGTCTAGCGCACATACTGATGAAAGGCCTGTTCATTCTTACTTTCAAAGCCAAGAATGATCCACCAATGCCCAGCCTCTTGGCCGCCAACAGAAGGAAAAATTTGAAACTGTTTTAGTGGTGTGTGTGTGTGTGTGTGTGTGTGTGTGTGTGTGTGTGTGTGTGTGTGTGTGTGTGTGTGTGGTCGGTGTTAGCATCCATAAACATGCTCTTGCCCTAAATTTAGGGCTGCCCTCTTCATACAGTACTGTTGAACGCACGTCCCCATGTACGTTACTTTTGATAGTAAACATGAGTGTAAATGGAGTGTGTATGTAACAAATTGGATAAGTTGGGCAGCTGTCTCGTCACATGCTGCTTTGGAGTCCACTGTTTTCACCCACTTAAGGACCTGATCGTCACCTTTGATGGTCCTATTGAGTTTGCGGTCTTCTAAAATTTTGTTCTGCAAATCATGGCTAGGTTACAGTAAAAACAATGTTTTTCGTCTTGCCTGCATCGCACTGGTACGTTAAGATGTGGGAGGTGCCTCTAGATTCATATGGCCCGTTGGGGCCAGTCATCTGAATTGCAGAATGTTCCAGCTCGCATCACTTCCGAAGAAACTCGTATTGCTTAAACCAGAATCGACCGTACGTGCCCATCCCCACCCTAAGTTGTCTTTCCGCCGCAAAGAACGACCTAAAGAGGAGTTGCTAATAGAGGGTCGTGACGTTACTCAATCGCATAGACTGTCGCTGATAAAATTAAGCTTTTTTAAAAACTGACGTCTACAAGGAACTAAGGTGTTCTTGTTCAGACATCAGGTAGCTTGGAAACCTTGAAACAAATGTAAAATGCACGGGAGTAAAAAGACCAGCTGCCTGATCAGTTGCAATGTATACATGACCAAACAAGTAATTTTAAAATTTGACTCAGTATTGTGAGCATGCTGTACCCAAGTGCGAAGTACTAAATGCCCACACAAAATACCAAACGCAGCTCGCACAGCTGTGCCACACTTTCCTCGAAGCCGTTCACGACACTTAAACCCTGTGTATCTTCGTTCTGGATAAAGCTAAAAGCCTGAATTACGATATAAACTTTGTTTAGCAGTTTTCAAATTACAATGTTGCAGACCTCACAGGTCGCGTAATATAGGCAGTCGATAATCGCTCCTTTTCTGTCAAATCACAAGTTCTAAGGTACTATTAGCAGACATAAAAATGTGAAATTTCGAATTGTCTAGTCTGTATTGACAGGAAAAATTAAAATTCCGTTCAGCTTGACTGAACACTCCTGCTAACTTGGTAGTGTAAACGTGTTTGGATTGGTCTCGGGGAAAATCGATGAAAAAATTGAAATGACGGTATGGCATTTTTGGCAGGGAGGTCGCATACGGCATTGTTCAGCCACCGTACTGAAAGTCTTTATAATCTTCTTCTACTACTACTACTACTACTACTACTAGCGTGCCAACATGGTTAGGACAAGTCCCTTGCTGGAAATCTAACCCGAGCCCCCTGCGTGGTAGTGACGCTGTCGTCTGAGCTACGGAGGCGGGCGGTAAATCGCTAAACTCCCATAGAAAAAATAACAGGTTATTGTCTCAGTGGGGAAAATTTTTTCTCTTATTTTAACCTAGCCGTCACTTTACTAAGATGTGAAGTCACTAAAAATAACATAGGGACGTTCGAATTCCACCTTAAAGTCTAGGTGCAATCATTGCACTGGTGGAACTAGGGTTCACATACGATTAACTGTAAATTTTAGCAAGTGAAAAGTTCGGCAATCATCTAACGAATGTCGACTACATACGTATCATACCTAGACTTGCAATTGCTGAAATGTAATCTACATAAACGAGATAAGACTTTAGTTCCATAGATCCATATTGAGATCCTCGAGGCTGTGAAATAATACATATGCACAAACTGATGTAATACTAATGGTACGAATACATACATCACTTGGTTCTACTCAAAAATTCAGTGGAGTAAGACTTGGCCATTAGTATTTCAAGCTGCTCTTAAACTGATCATTATTTTAGCTAAATTTTTATGGTTGCTGGTAAATTATTGAACACCTGTTCCTGAGTAGTGGACCCCTTTCTCAGTGCTGTAAAGTTCCTGAATATAGCTTTTGTTCCTAGTATGTATGAAAGAGCTGCTCGTTGGAAAGATACATATTTCATTAAGAAACAAATATACTGGCAGTTACTGTACCCAATTCTTTGACGAGGCTTCTACAGGATGTTCGTGATTCACTACACAAATATTATACGCTTTTGGACTCCGAAAACTTAAAGCTAGCCCAAAAACTACCATATATATTGTGGAATGAAAGTAGAAAATTTTTAATTTTGTCTCCATCTGACAAGTCGAATTGCTAATACGTACTTGTTAAAGCGTTTCTGCAGTTGTCCTGCTCACAACTGAATTTGTCAAGCTCTAATCCCAGGAGTTTAATAATGTCAACCTATATTTTCTTAATGCATATGCTGGATGGTAACCCCTTAAATGTTCTGAACTGCATAGTCTTCTAAAAGTTTGTCAATGACTTTAAACCATCTATTAATGTCCATTGGCATACCTTTCTATAACAATGCTCTACATGCTATTTATTGCAATACTTGGCATCTGTAAACAAATGTTTTTCGCATTGTAACTGGGGTCATTGCCGTACACATGAAAAAGTAATGACCCTAATAAGGATTCGTGTGTGAAACATGTGTAATATCTTCCATTCTGAAGATTGGTGGCTTAGTTCACTAGGCCATTGCACCAATACCCTTTTTCATGTTAACGAGGTAAGACTTGAACGATTCTGCAGCATTGCCCATGACACCATAGAATCCTAATTAACGTAAAACGATGTTGTTCAATCAGATGCCTTCGATAATCACTGAAAATACCTGCTGCTCGTAATTTATAGTGAATAAAGTTCATTCTGTCTAGGTGTAAATATCCTTCATATTGTAACCTTACAGAAATACAAACTGTACGTTTGTGGTAAAGTATTTGTGAAGCTACATCATTACCTTCCCAGAATTTTCAAGAATACTGGCGAAAGTGAAACTGGTCTATAACTTGATTGTATCTTTGTTCCCTTTCTTTAGAAGATGCTTAATATCGACATATTTTAGCCAATCGGGAAATGTGCCAGCTAAAATAGATTGGTTACACAAATAATTTAAAGTTGCGCTAAACCCATAACAAGCCTTAATTGCGGTGAAATTTCTACATGTAAATATACTCCGCAATCCACCCAAGGTTGCGTGGCGGAGGGTACTCAGTACCAGTACTAGTTACTTGCTTTCCTGTTCAATGTAGAATGAGGGAACATGAATGCTTATATGAATCCATACGAGCTGTAATATCTGATTCTTATGATCTTCACGTGAAATGTAGATTTGCGGCAGAATCATTCTGCTTTTCACCTAAAGTTCCGGCCTTTAAAATGTAAAGTTTCCCGAAAAGAATGTCGCCTTCCATCCAGCTACTCGCATTGGCGTTTCCGAAGAATTTCAGTAACGCTCGCGCATTGGTCGAATCCACCAGTTAGCTGCCCGCCTCTGAACTGCCTCCTTGTCCTTTAAACAGATAGGGCGGGGATCCCAAACACTTAAGCAATACTCAAGACGGTGTCGTAAAAGCGTTGTATATACGGTCTCCTTTACAGACGAATCACAACTTTCCAAAACTCTCCCAATAAAGTCAATCATTTGCTTTCAGCACGACCTGTGGCGCAGTCCAGATTTGGTTCTGGTGGCTCATTATTCTTAAAATAAAGCCTATTGAATTTATTAGTCTGACTTATTTTTATACTTCCATAATTTAATCAATTATACTACGAAAACAATTTCACAAGAAAACGGTAGGCTCGCATTAATTTGAAAGTGGAAGAGGAGCAAGGTGGTGGAAGTAGTGTATATAATCAGCTCGTAAAATAAGCAGCTTCTATGTTAAGTCATAAAGCTCGTTAACATCACTGTGTAGAACAATTAAACTAAAATAACACTAATCATATGATTCCACTCGGTAGCGCCGCTGACTTAAGCAGCGGGTCGGCTCGTAACTTCATATCAGTAACAATAGCGGCAGCACCAAAACTTGCGGCGGCATCAAAACCGCTCACAGTAACAGCAGCACACGTTCAGTCGCGGCATCACGTTGGCGAGCCATTGTCACGTTCGTGCTTGACAAATTATAGTTGTCTTATACATGTGTACTATTTCAAATTTCCGCTGCCGACCTGTTAAAAAATCGCACTGACGTTTTACGGCCCACTTTAGATTTGTAGTTCTATAACTTTTTGCAGACATTTTGGACCAAAATAATAATGAAAATAATAAAAATGCCTGAAACCCTTGTAGGAAAAAGTTTTAGGTACTGGCGGGTTCAGAACCACTGACCTGACCTTTAGTCAGTCAAACTTATTGCCCATTACGCTACAGCTAAGTCAGGAATTGCGTTCTTTAATCTCATACTATTGATGGCCGTTGTTAACTGATGCTAATATGGCATTTGTAGAAATTAGATTATCATTTATCGTACGAAGAACGTCCTTTTGTTAATTCTTCAGTGCGCCATTGCTTTGAAATGACAACGTAAGTTACAATAAGAAAATAATCAAATACGCAACGCAAGATAGCGTATGCCAGACAGTTCTGGGCGAGGAATGTCACGTGATATCTGGGAACGGCTGGTTGTCGTTAATTTAATAAATGGTTTTAAAAATCCGTTATTTTTGCAAATATCTCTGCAACGATGCAACATATGGAAAAAAAGAGAAGTTGTAGAGTTTCCTCCTCTAAAAATTAGGTTATTAAATTTTGTCAGATGAACGGTTAAGCCGTTATTTTCATTTAAATTTCGAACTGTCAAGACGATCGCAAAGGACCAGTTAGTGTTGCAACCGTAACCTAAAGTGGGCCAAAATCTTAGAGGTGCTGGGGGCTTCAGCTCTAGGGTTGCCAGATTGAACTCGAGGCAAGCCCGGAGACGAGACGTGCCCCCCCCCCCCTCCCCCTTGGCCAATGACCCCCCCCCCCCCCCCAATCAGGATTACATGTGAATTCTAAAATAAATAAATAAATAAATAAAAATAAAAAAACCTAATGAAATTAGCTTAGTAGCTTCTCTTTAGCATAAGAAAGCACATTTTTTACTAATGCCTCGCTTTTTGTTCGGCTGCATCTTACTTTCGTTGCCACTGAGAAATCTCTAAAAGCATAAGGATATAGCTTATTACAATATTGAGAATTGTAAGAATGGTGGTGTTTCACACCATGGTAAGTCAAAGTTTATTCCGTTGCAGTAACTTTGTCTTCTGCAGAAAATTGTTTCGGCAAGAATTTAAGAAGCGACTGATTCTTCTTTTGTGTGGTAATATTCGCTTTGTCTCTTTCTGATTGTAAATGTTTATTCACAGCTTTCACTTCGTCGTGCTTCACAGTAAATGAGATATTGCATATTCTGCACTTACATACTCATCAGTATCGACTTTTTATAGCCACTCTTTATAACTATCTTCCTGCAACGATTCTTCACGGAACGAACTTAGATATCGTCTCTTCATTTCACTGTTATTACTCACTAATCTGAGTTAATGTTACCTTGTCTGTTCACACGCGATCCGAGTGTTCGAAAAATTGCCGGTAAACTGATAACAATGAACGAACGAACACAAATAATAGACACGTTGCCGCAACAGTGTTTGCTTAATAATGCGCTAGCCGATTACTACAGACGCAACAATGAAAAGTTTTCAGAGGAAGAATAGAAAAGTAGCGTCTTGTTGCAATAAGAAATTGACATTTATATAAAAGTTATTCATAATTGATAGAGAGGAGCCGGCCGGTAATGACAGAGCGCACTGAGGCCTCTTGCCACGGTGCGCGAGGCTGCTCCCGCCAGAGGTTCGAATCCCCCTAGGGCATGGATGTTGTGTTCGTCCTTAGTTTAAGTTACGTAAAGTTCGATGTAGATCGTCGCAACATGAGCATAGTACTTAAAAAGCGTAGTAAAAAAAAGTCAAGATGGTTACATTCAAGCCCGGAGAGGAGTCATTGGCCCGTAGACCCGGAGAATTCACTCCAAACCCGGGCACTCCGGGCGGCGCCCGGAGATCTGGCAACCCTATTCAGCTCAATTAGCCCCCGTAGCTGCGCCATTAGTTGCACTTAACAACAGTGGCAATGTGTTGATATAACTAGGTTCCACCACGGTCTCACATAAATGGCAGCTACAAACTTTGCTTTACAAACTCAACTGACGTACGTGAAGTATTCATTACTAGATGTGACCAACAAAATGTCATACTTTTGTATCTACAATGGTACACTCAGTCGCAGCGTCCTGCGTTTAACGTTAATGCGATGAATACTAGGCAGGAAATCTGCCTTAAAACAGATATATCTTTAAGCTGAGCAAAGAACATTTTCTCCTAATTCCATGAATGACAAATTTCGGCACTCGCAACCGAATGCACGAAAAAGCTCGCTTCTCTGAAATATTAACGCATTCTTTAAAACTAAAATGTATAGTTGATACACTACATTTCCATGATATTCACGATGCACTATAACCAGAATGGTCTGTCAAAGGTCACTGCGAAGTATAGTACGGTCCTCCTCAACCCACACACTTCCACACATTCGCAGAAAACAGTAAAATACTTGCCATAAACAAGAGCTTAAATGTGATGGCTTATTGTTGCTCGACAGAATTGGATTCCTGTAGACTAGTGTTTAATCTGTGGATCGCGACCCCCTATAGGTGGATCGGCATAAGTTCATTACTGACAACTTCGTGATAAGTTCTCAACAATGAAGTGCGAACAGCTTCAGAAGAGACATTTTGTGGAGTTAGCGTAGTTATTTACAAAACTGCACAACATAAGGACATTAGACGCATAAAGCTGCCATAAGTTGCCATGGATGAAGGGCAACAGGCGGATTGTTTTTCTCGACTTCAGAAAAGCGTTCGACGCGGTGCCACACTGCCGACTGCTAACGAAGATGCGAGCTTATGGATATGGTTCACACAGATTTGTGACTGGCTGGAAGACTTCCTTACTAATAGAACGCAGTACGTTGTTCTCGACGGCGAGTGTTCATCAGAGACAAGTGTATCGTCAGGCGTGCCCAAGGGGTGTGTGATAGGACCGCTATTTTCTATCTATATAAATGATCTGATGGACCGAGTAAGTAGTAATTTGCGGCTGTTTGCTAATGCTGTGGTGTATGGGGTGGTGTCGTCTGTAACTGACTGTAATAGCATACAGGATGACTTAGACAAAATTTATAGTTGGTGCGAAGATTGGCAGCTAGCTCTCAATGTAGAAAAGTGTAAGGTGATGCGCATGAGTTGAAAAAGCTATCCCATAATGTTCGAATACAGCATTAGTAGTGAGCTTTTTGATGCTGTCGCGTTGTTCAAATATCTAGGCGTAACATTGCAGAGCGATATGAAATGGAACGAGCATGTAAGGGCAGTTGTAAGGCGGACAGCCAACTTCGGTTTATTGGGAGAATTTTGGGAAGATGTGCTTCACCTGTAAAGGAGACCGCGTATAAAACGCTTGTGCGACCACGTCTTGAGTATTGCTCAAGTGTCTGGGACCCGCAGCAGATCGGTTTGAAGGAAGACATAGAGGCGGTTCAGAGACGAACAGCTAGGTTTGTTACTGGTAGGTTCGACCAATGCGCGAGTGTCACGGAAATGCTCTGGCAACTCAATTGAGGATCTGTGGAAGAAAGACGTTCTTTTCGTGAATTTCTGTTAAGTAAATTTAGAGGGCCGGAATTTGAAGCAGAGTGTAGTACGATCTTGCTGCCGCCTACTTACATTTCGCGTAAAGATCAGACTAGAGAAATTAGGGCTCGTACAGAGGCATATAGGCTTTCTTTTTTTCCTCGTTCAATTTGGGAGTGGAATAGGAAATGCCTAGTAGTTGTACAGTGTACCCTCCGCCACGCACCTTACGGTGAATTGTGGAGTATGTATGTAGATGTAGATGAACAGAAATACTGTCAGGGATCAACTTACAGTGACTCAACTATAGGGCAGGCTGTTCCAGCTCGCGTGATCGCCCGTGAGCTAGGGAGCGCTTACTTGCGGAACATCGCTTCTCGGCGTGAGCTGTTGTCGCGTGGGGCATTTTTTCAAAGAAATGGTGCATATGTGTTTAGACATAGCATACTTCAGGTAAGAGTCCCCCCAGGGGGTCCACAGATCTTTCGTGGGTACGTGTGGCGCGCACGGGGCCCCGAGCTGAAGCAGCCTTTTTTCTGCCCCCAGGCTGCTTCTTTCCTCCCGGTTCAGGCCTTCGCCCGGAGAAGGGCGTCCTTTGCGAATCAAGGTGGTTTCCTGTCAGTTTTTTCCTTGGTTTCTCCCTTTCCTAACCTTTGCTTCTTTCTCTCCTTGCTGTACTTTCCTAGCCTCCCTCTGCTCCTCATTAGTCTCTGCTTTGGCGTTTGAAACACTTCTCTCTCTTCACTTCCTCTATTCTTCTTTCCTCCCTGTGCGTGTCTGAAGGCCGAACCACGCATTGCCATGCGTAGCAGGTGACGGGGTAACGCGTCATTCCCCGCCCCGGGTAGACAAGTAGGGCACGTACGTACCCCCTGGTAAAGGCCAGGCCCAGGGAGGGGTGATTACTCGAGCTGGTACCTTCCGAACATGCCGATTGGTCCCTCCGTCAGTTCTCGGGAGGTGTGACCTGAGGTGTGAACAATCACCTAAGGCGGGTAAGCCCTCAGAGGGCCCCCACTAGGAAGGAGCGCGCCATCGGAGACGCCGGTAATCACGGGGGACACTTCCGCGATGACTTCCTTCTCTTCAGTGACGTTGACCCAGAAATGAAAGATAAATTCGCCTCGGCAAAAGAAAACTCTGCCTAATCTTCCGAAATTCCTTCTCTCGAACCGACGGTAAAGATTTCACTTCTGTAAATCCTTTCGTCATTCAGAAAGGTGTTGATGCGATTGCTGGCTCTGTTGTTAAGACCTGTTCGCGTCAGCGAAATGGAACATTGTTGCTGGAAGTGGACAGTGCCTTCCAAGCTCAGAAACTAATCCGGACTACATTGTTACACGCATTTCCTGTCAAGGTAGAAGCGAATCGCACACTCAACTCGTCACTGGGGTAGTTTTTATGAGATCCCTTGACGGGTTGTCTGACGAAGACATACAAACCTAAATGTCCGAGCAGGGTGTAACAGCCGTGCATAGGGTGTTGAAAAAGGTTGATAATCAGCTGACACCAACTTGTACTGTGTTTTTGACGTTAGTTGAACTCCCGTTGAAGGTAAAAGCAGGGTACGAAGTTCTCTGTCCGCCCTTATGTACCAAACCCAACGCGCTGTTTCCAATGCCACAGATACAACCACACCCGTCAATCTTGCCCTAATGCAGCAAAAAGGCACTTGTGGTAGGGACGCCCATGAAGGGATTGCCCACCTCCGATTCGGGTCACAGAAAAGGTCTAATCTGCCGCTCGAGAGTTGTTGGCGAGTCGAAAGCCTACTGTCCTCCCAGAGGGCACATACAGTAAGGTCCTCACCTCCACTCGACCTACTAAGGATGCAGGTACACAGACCTGTGATATCACTTTCGCTGACAGTTGTGCGATCGGCCAGGCCGAAGATTTTCCGTTCCACGTCCCCACCGCCTCCTCCTGCTGCTTCTAAAGTTGTCTTCGTCGACCTCTAATAAACCGCAGGCACCTAAACAAGATGTCCAGACTTTGAAAAAGGAACCCGTCCATGAATATTTTATACATACTCAGGCTTCTCAACCGTCAACTGCCTCTTCTCACCATCAGTCTTCCAGAAGAGCCAACAAGAGTTCCTCTCCTTCCCCACTGAGGCGTGTCCCATCCGTCAAGCCGCCCAACAGTAGTCGGCCCCGATCATCTTCTGTGCTGAGAAGCACTGTTGTTTGCCGAGCAACCGGCATTTTACCGGCGGTGGAAGCTGCTGCTCCTGATCAACGCGACAAGGTGGCAGATGAATCGGTTGAACCTATGGAACATGATACTGTCCCTAGACAGCGATAGCAATGCTCCCTCGAAATCCGGTCCTCAGCGGCCGTCGAGGTGACCTCACCTGCTTGTTCCTTTTTATCTTTTTCTTCTCTCATTTTTATCATGGCGCTCCTTCAATGGAATATTCGCGGCATTCGTTCCAATCGGGAGGAATTAAAACTACTCTGATTGCATTGCCTGCTTCTAGTTTATCTCCAAGAAACTAAGCTACGTCCATGTGATCGTGCAGACTTCCCGCACTACACCTCTGTGCGTTTCGACCTGCCACCTGTGGAAGGTACCCCAGCACATGGAGGGGTTCTGATGCTCATTCGGGACGACGTCTATCACCATCCAATTTCATTGCATACTCACCTACAGGCAGTTGCCGTCCACATCACTCTATCCACCTTTCCCTTTTCCCTCTATAATATCTATTCGCCATCGTCATCTGACCTTACTAGGGCAGATGTGCTACACCTCATTGACCAGCTCCCTTCACATTTCGTGTTGGTAGGAGACTTCAATGCCCACTACCCCTATGGGGCTCTCCGGGACCTTGTCAGAGAGGCTCCCTTTTAGTGGACCTACCTGGTGCACTGACCTTCCGACAACACATACTTATTCCCATATAGACCTCGCAATATGCACTCTGCAGTTTGCTGGTCGGTTTGAGTGGTATGCACTTTGACACGCACTCGAGTGACCATTTTCCTTGTCATCCACTTCCTGCATCATTCCCCATCTCCTCGTGTCACCAGTTGGAACATCTCTAAAGCCGACTGGGGGCTTTATTCTTCTATGGCTGTTTTTCACGATCAGAATTTTTCCAGCTGTGACAGTCAGATCGAATACCTCAGAGGTTATTCTCACAGCTGCATTCCATACCTCGTACGTCCTTTTCCACGTCGCGTCCCGGTCCCCTGGTGGACTGCAGCCTGCCATGACGCTCTTAGAGCCCGGCGCCGTGCTTTACGCACCTTCCGCCGCCACCTAACGTTGGAGAACAGTATCAACTATAAACGACTGCGAGCGCAATGTCGTGTTATAAACGACAGCCAAAAAGCTTGCTGGATTGCTTTTTAAAGTTCTTTTAACCGCTTTACTTCCTCCTCGGCTGTCTGGGGTGGCCTACGCCGTCTATCCGGCATCAAGGTCCACGCCCCGATTTCTGTCCTGACCGAGAGTGCAGTCCTTGTCGACCCTGCTGATGTTTCCAACGCATTGGGCTGTTTCTTTGCGGAGGTTTCGAGCTCTGCCCATTACCACCCTGCCTTCCTCCCTCTAACATGTAGAGGCGGCACGGCCGCCTTCTTTCCACTCTTTTAATCGTGAAAGTTATGTCTCCTTCACCATGTCCTGATCTTCTGCACCCGGGCTCGATTCCATCCATATTGAGATGCTGAAGAATCTTTCTCCTGCGGGCAAGTGTTTCTTACTTAGCACCTACAATCGCATATGGACTGAAGGTCAGGTTCCCACAAGTTGGCGTGAAACCATTGTTATACCCATCCCCAAACCAGGAAGGACAAACATCTTCCTTCCAGTTATCGCCCCATTTCTCTTACTAGCTGCGTCTGTAAGGTGATAGAACGCATGGTTAACGCTCGGTTGGTCTGGCTCCTCGAATCTCGCCGCCTCCCGAATATCCAATGCGGTTTTCGTTGACACCGCTCTGCTGCTGATCACCTCATCACCTTGTCGACCTTCATTTTGAATAACTTTCTAAAGAAGCGTCAAACAGTAGCAGTGTTCTTAGACGTAAAGAAGGCTTACGATACCTGTGTGGAGAACGCCTGCTCTCCAACATTGGGGCCTTCGTGGCCGCCTCCCTCTTTATTCAAGCGGATCGCAAGTTCCGGGTACAGGTGGGCTCTGTTTTGTCAGACCTTTCGCCAGGAGAATGGGGTGCCACAGGGCTTTGTCTTGAGCGTGGCTCTTTGCCATTGCAATCAATCCTATCGTAGATTGGCTTTCAGCCGACGTTTCCGGATCCCTTTTTGTAGATGATTTTGCAATTTATTGCAGCGCCCAGCGGACGTGTCTCTTGGAGCGTTGTCTTCAACGCTGCCTTGACCGCCTATATTCCTGGAGCATTGCGAACGGCTTCCGCTTCTCCACTGAGAAAACGGTGTGTATAAACTTCTGGAGATAAAAGTAATTTCTTCCACCTTCTCTACGTCTCGGCCCTGTTACTCTCCCTTTCGTAGAGACAATGAAATTCTTGGGACTCATGTTGGATCGTAAACTTTGCTGGTCCCCACACGTGTCTTACCTTGGCTGCCTGTTGTGCCTGATCCCTTAATGTTCTCCTTGTCCTCAGTGGCACATCATTGAGAGCGGATCGTACCGCCCTGCTTCACCTTTACCAGGCCATTGTTCAGTCGAAGCTCGACTACAGAAGTCTTGTATACTCTTCTGCACGGCCGTAGATTCTCCGCCGTCTCAACTCTATTCACCATCGGGGATTACGCCTGGCGACCGGTGCATTTTATACCAGCCCTGTTGTCTGTATGCCGAAGCTACTGTATTACCCTTGACCACTCAGCATGACATACTCTTGTCGGTACGCATGCCGCCTGTTGTCAATGCCCAACCATCCATCTTAGCTATTTTTTTTTTTTTTTTTTTTTTTTTTTTTTTTTTTGACGACTCACTCCATCGCAAATATGAGTTGTTTGCGATAGCCTTGCTTCCACCTGGAGTTCGGTTTCGACGCCTGCTTCAGCGGCTCGATTTTACCCTTCCTTCAACCTTTCGGTTAAGAGAGCCCATTGCCACCGTGGCATCAGGCCCAGGTTCACACACACCTTGAACTTATTTCGCTGCCCAAGGAGAGCACCCCGGATTTGGTATACCGCTCGAGGCTTGTCGAACTCTGTTCGCGGTTCAATAATGCCATATTTATTTACACGGATGGTTCAAAGAGTACTGACACTGTCGGATCTGCCTTCGTCGGGGACAACCTGTTCCCATACAAGCTCCCTAACCGGTGCTCGAATTTCACGGCTGAGCTTTTTGCCCTCCACCAGGCTGCTTTATATACCTGCCGCCGCCGCCATCCGTTTTATGCCATCTGTTCGGACTCCCTTAGTGCCCTGCAGAGTCCTAAGGACCCTTTCTCGACCCATCCTCTGGTGTGTCGGATCCAACGCTCCCTCCAGTTGGTAGCAATGACAGCTGTCACGTTTCTTTTCTGTGGGTCCCTAGTCACGTGGGTGTGCTCGGGAATGAGACCGCTGACATAGCAGCCAAGGCAGCAGCCCTTTTGCCTCGCATGGCTACCTTTTTGCGTCCCATCAGACGATGTTCATCGGGCTCTTCGCTGGAGTATTGTCTTCCTGGCACAGTGCGTGGTTCTCACTCCACGACAATAGAGAACTGTAAAACCGATCCCGACCGCTTGGAGGACCTCCTCACGCCCCTCTTGGCGAGAGGTCATCCTGGCCTGGGATCGGATCGGTCACTGCCGTTTCAGCCACGGTCATTTGCTAACCGTCGTCGACCCTGCACCGCTGTGCTCCTGCGGTGAATTGCTGACGGTGACATGTTTTACTGTCTTGTGTTCATTTTAATCATCTACGTGTAGCCCTTCACTGTCCGTCTACTCTGGAGGAACTTTTAGCTGATGACACACGAGCAGCTGCTAGAGTTTTGCGTTTTATCAACACGGCCAATTTATCAAGATATTTAACCCTTTTGTTTTTTCTTTAGTTTTTAGCCTTCCCTTGATACTCTATCTAGTAGTTACCAATTTTTTCGAGATCTGGCGAATCTGTTCTTATCTGGGCGCTAATGACCTTAGAAGTTGTGCGCCCTAAAACCACAAAAAACCTTCATAACTAGACGCTCATCACTGCAGCTCCATGGAATAGGGTTGCCAGATCTCCGGGCGCCGCCCGGAGTGCCCGGGTTTGGAATGCATTCTCCGGGTCTACGGGCCAATTACTCGCATCTCAGGGCTTGAATGTAACCTTCATCTTAACTTTTTTATTTTTTTTTACGACGCTTTTAAGTACTATGCTCATGTAGCGACGATCTACATCGAACTTGACGTAACTTAAACTAAGAACGAACACAACATCCATGCCCTAGGGGGGATTCGAACCTCTGGCGGGAGCAGCCTCGCGCACCGTGGCAAGACGCCTCAGTGCGCTCGGCCATTCCCGGCCGGCTCATCTCTAGTAATTATGAATAACTTTATATAAATGTCAATTTCTTATTGCAACAAGACGCTACTTTTCTATTCTTCCTCTGAAAACCTTTCATTGTTGCGTTGGTAGTAATCGGCTAGCGCATCATTAAGCAAACACTGTTGCGGCAACGTGTCACCTGGCGACGTCTATTGTGTTCGTTCGTTCATTATCAGTTTACCGGCAAATTTTGGAATACTCGGATCGTGTTTGGACAAGGTTTACATTAACTCAGATCAGTGAGTAATAACAGTGAAATGAAGAGACGATAGCTTAGTTCGTTCCGTGAAGAATGGTTTCAGGAAGAAAACTATAAAGAGTGGCTACAAAAAGTCGATACTGATGAGTGTATGTGTAAGTGCAGAATATAAAATCTCATTTACTGTTAAGTACGACGGGGTGAAAGCTGTGAATAAACATTTACAATCAGAAAGACAAACAGCGAATATTACCACACAAAAGAAGAATCGGTCGCTTCTTAAATTCTTGCCGAAACAATTTTCTGCGGAAGACGACAGTCACTGCAACGGAATTAACTTTGACTTACCATGGTGTGAAACACAACCATTCTTACAATTCTCAAGATTGTGGTAATAAGCTATATCCTTAAGTTTTTGGAGATTCCTCAGTGGCAACGAAACTAAGATGCGGCCGAACAAAAAGCGAGGCATTAGTAAAAAATGTGCTTCTGCCTTAAGCTAAAGAAGCTACTAAGCGAATTAAAATGTTCAGTTTGCATTAGGTTCAGACGCTTCAAACAAGGGCAATAAAAACATCAGATAGCTGTAACATACTTCTCCAATGATGAGGGAAAATGTAATGAAGTTCTTGATTTCTACGAAGATGTTAACGAATCTGCAGAAGCCGTCTCAAACTAAAATCCATTTTATTGGAAAATTGTTTGACACTAAATAATGTAGTATCGTATTCAGCTGACAATGCATCGGTTAATTTCGGAAAACACAATTTTGTCTTCACTAAATTGAAAGAAGAAAATGAAAACTTAATCAAAGCCAATTGTTGTCAAATTTTACATAACTGTGGTAAGTTTGGATTCAAGCATCTAAAATATGACGTAGAAACTCTAGTTCTTAAAATTTATGAAGACTTTTCTTCCACAGGAGGGGGGGGGGGGGCGATACTTGCTGGGAGGAAGGAGATGATTAGGTTTTTTATTCACGTGTAATCCTGGTTGGGGGGGGTGGGGCACGTCTGGTCTCCGGGCCTGCCTAGTTCAATCTGGCAACCCTACCATGGAAGCCTTTCCCAATCAATTTATTGGTATTCAAATTATAACATAAGTTGTATGTTATAATCGTTTCTTTGAGATGAAACATGTCCTCGTTCGAAAAGAAGAGATTTTCCTGACAATTGATTTTTCAGATGAGAATTCTAAACATTCTGAAAACTAGTTGCTCTCTCCGTCTTAATGTCTGTTTTCGTCAGATAGTAGAGTAAGAAATCAGTGGGTCTTTTACCCTTTTAAGTACTTGGGTTGAATGGCATAGTCATAGTTTAACAATACTCCTGCAAAAGTGTAGGCCTATATGGCTCTACTAAGAATGTTTCTTATAGTTAAAGTGGAATTAATAAAAAAGTACAGTTTTCTGAAATTACAACATCAAAGATGACAAAGTAAAAATTTTAGGATTAAAAAAAAAAAAACAAAAGCCGGTGACATGAGTTACAAAGAAGTAAATACCCTAAATGTGGAGAAGCGACTGAGATCACTAATAGAAGGTAAGTATCCTGGTCCAGTGCCGCGTGGGAGTGGCAGTGCTCTAAGGAGCCATGCTCGCGAGTGCGTCGTGCTCCTCGTTGGAAATTAGTCATCCATTGAGCATGGGTTTGTTTTGTCCTTAGGATAATTTAAGTACTTTGTAAGAGTAGGGACTGACGCCTACCACAGTGTGGAACCACAGGTTTACAAACACTTCATTATTTCTGATCTAAATTGTAAGCAAATCAGGTTCCTTTCAGAGACAGCAATATAACAGCTCCAAAATAAACTGTTGCTACATTAAACAGCAGCGTCTAGAAAGTGGCACAGTTTACACAATACTGAGATGGGCATGGAATTCAATGGATTACTCCTGACCTAGATATGCAGCAAGATTTTACAGTATATAATGGCTTGCACATCATAACATTTAAGGAAACGATCTATTCCGGCACAACCATTAAGAGTGAAGAAATTTTTTTCTTCTGCAACATAACTTGCTCTTCATTCTCAAGAAGTAATGAAACATGTAATCTCAAATGGATTTCATACTTCAAAAGTTCCGCAAGTCTTTACACTAACAAGCAATTTTTAATCAAATTGAGTGCCTACGAATTGTCACTATAAAGATCACTAGTCACAGTAAGACGAAAAATCTGAGTAATGCCTTGATATCTATTGTTCCCCAAGGAAGTGGAGTAGTGCTCCTAATGTATAGGAATGGCCAAGGAAATAATCTGATCAATGTCTTACGTTGTTTGCACATGATTTCAATGATTTTTAGTCCAGTAAAATCCCCCTCAGCAGCTCGGCATTCATTTGCTGAGTATGGGCTTGGGAAACCTGGGGTCCTGAGCTGGAGACTAAGTGCCACCAGTCTTCTAGACACTAACCTCTGGGCATGCTTCAGCAACCACTTTCTGGCACTGCGGTGGAACATAGAGTACCAGGGAATGGGATCTTGGCTTGATCACCCGGGCCGCATTCATGGTATAAACCTCTATAAAAAACCTTCAATCCCAAGGTGTACTACGTGCTGATAGGATGCATGGCTGTTAAAGTGGAACAGTCGCTTGTGAGCAACCTCTGGGGATACTGCTGCACCCGAGTTGTATAAGGCTTACCTAGGCACGCGGGGCTCTGTCTAGGATGACACATACTTCCCTAACTACTCGTGAGACAGATGAAAAATTTCAATTTGTCCCTCGAACCTTCCAGTGGAATGGATGTACTACTGGGGGTACCAACATCCAATCCAAAGAGAGGGCCAAGATATCCAGTCCTGATCTGGGGCGTAAAAGTTTTGTGTACAGTAACAGAACAAAAGCTGTTGTGCAGAATGTGTTTATTGTTGTGAAATGGAGTCTCTTTTCTATATTCAGAGACCTTGAGAGAATGCTGGCAGTTTGAAATCAGTGAAGTTTGTGAAATTGGACATAACTGATGGAAAGATAGTTCCCTGCAGAAGGCGAAATTCCTGGGTGAAATTGCCAAGACAGTTATATAACACCTTGAACTGTAGCAAAGGTGTAGTGACCTGAAGAGACCTAATAAACATCCCTTTGGAAGAACTGAAATTAGAGTAGGCACAGGATGGTATTTTGGATGTACAAAATATGAAAAGGGTGGATAGTGAGTTCGTGAAATACATTATTCATCCTCACCTTCAATAATCCCCAACTTCCAGATCATTTCAAAGCAGGTTTCCTTCTTCTGAAAGTTCGACCTTATGTCCCCAATGCACTGCTTTAAATGTCAGCATTAAGCATTTTTGTCATGCTAGAGCTCACCTTGATTCAGAACTACTTGGGTACCCAGTGCCTGAAAGTTACAGTACAGCACAGTTTGAGCCTTCTTTTTGATAAGTAGTTTACTTGGGTGACACATACTTGTTACCTGAAAACTAGCTGAATGAGTAAGCTTAATGCTCTATTTCCTTGCCCCACTCACTTTGGGGTGCAGATCATAAAACTATCCTTCATATCTCACATACTCTTTTGTTCAGACAAGATTGCACATACCATGTTTATGCCTCAGAAGTTCCTGCCCTGAAACTTTTGGACCCATTGGCCTGTTTGCTTTGCTACAGGAGCATTACAGACCCACCCTGTTGAGTGACCTTACCTCTTCAGAACAGGTAATATAAGCTGTTAGTAGCGATGCCTAAGCAATTAATTTGCTTTTTCTCCCCACGACATGTTATTTTTCCATGTGATGAGTCTTGCCTGATAACTGCTTTTCAGTGGGATTACCCATCTGATTGCAGCTCTGTCCTTTGCAGGGACATCCATCTCCCTTCCTTAGACTAATAACTTATACTCCACACGCCTCTTCAGATGGTGTTCCTAGGTACGAAATCGGACAGACCTTCAAAAGTCTAAAAGGTATAGATGCTGCAGCTGCTGCCCCCTTCCCCTCAAAACTTCAAACGCCTGTTGCACAAACTACTTAAGTTTCAGGGTGCCACCACCTTCTACACTGTTGGCTCACTCTTTTATACAGGATCTGCTTTTACAGTTGATATTGGCTTGCAATGCCATTCTCTGCTGGGAACTAATAGCATGTTAAACATAACTCTGCACCATGAGCAGAGCCTTTATTCGTTTTAATCTGTAGACTCAATGATCAGTGTGAAGGCCATTGATACTAGTTACCATTCTTTGGTCACTACTACAGTCTCTAAACTGACAGGAGTCATGATGCCTCTATAGGTCCCAAGCCATGTGGGTATCCTAGGGAATGAACAGGTTGTCTGTTTAGTTAGAGCTAGAGCTACATTTCCATTGACAATTGACATGTAACATCAAGACCTTCAGCAATATTTAAAGTTACATTTTCACAGATAAACATATTAAATTGAAACTATTTTTGGTGCGTCTGAAAACATAATGTCCACAGGGTCCATGGGGCATAAGAGTACAGTGGTTTATCTAGCTATTACCAAAAAGATTTGATAGGATATTTCATATGATAACATAAGTTAAGAAATAGTTTAATGTAACTCTGCAAATAGGGCATGGCTGATGAGCTATTTCAGTTCTAACACTGATACAAAGTTATGAGGTGAATAAAATTGAGTAAAAGATTACATACTGAAATATGGATTACATTTTGACAGAATAACAATGCCATAAGTCAAATCTGCTGTTTAGGTAGAGTATGCATTCTTCTTTCTAATCAACCTTGTTACAAAATCAAAAATACTCGTATATAACTCACTGTTGTGAACAGTTTCGTATTAATATTTTTAAAGTTACTGTAAATGCAATATTCATAGTTGCTTTTCATATTTAGGTATATTTTAGGTTATAAAAAGTTCATGAAGGTTTCAGCAACATGTAAAGATGAACACATTTTAGCTTGTCTTATAAAATATCAAATGTTACTAAGATAAAAGGTTGTAAAAATTCAATATCTTAGTTTTTAATAATGCTAACAATGCAGGGCACTGTTACAAGTATGTGGCCCACAGAGGTCGTGGAGCACAGTTTGATTTCAAGGCAGTCACTATGCCTGTCAGCATTGTAGATATTCCTTGTTGAAGTGATAATTCTACAAATGTCAGTTTAAAGTTGTGTATTAACCTAAGGTTCAAACTTACTGCTGTTGATATTCATAATTTCAAAACACTAGTGCAGGGTTTTTCAAAGTGTGGTATGTGGACCACTTAGGGGTCTTGTTCTTTAAAGTGGGTCCATGGTCACCTTTTACAAAAAATTGCAAATAACATTATTAAAGTATGTAATTCGTCACTATTTTAATTTGGGAAAAATGTTTACACTTAAATCTGCTCGTATTCAAAGCAATAATTGCAGTTTCAAAGTGAGGACCTGTATGTCTCATAGTTCTGTACCACTTGGTGTGGCCTTTCTGCTCCACTATTCTGCAAAAATCCTAGAGGTCATGTGTGTGAAAGGTCAAGGCGCAGTAACATTTTGCACGACATTCCGAAATGGTAGCTCAATCATAGTGCTCGCTGCCACGTACGTGGTAAGAGACATCATACAATGTGAAACCTCCTTAATCAGTGCACTACCTCTGCATCTTCAGCCATCAATCCATGACAATTTACTGGTGAAAAGCATAAGTCAGGATCACTGAAGAAACCTGTTCTTCCATTGCCTTCACAGCAAGGGAAGCTCCAGGTGGAAATTACAGGGAGGAGGATGGCCAAATGAGGAATAGTCACATGAAGCTGGGTTTATGATGTGAAGACTGTGAAACTGCTCCATTAATTGCAGTGTTCAGTGGAAGTGGAATAACAAAAAAGCTTAAGTACAACGAAAGATATTTAGAAATGAAGAAATGGGTTTTATTGAGACATATGGTAAAGTTTAGGTGTAATTTAAGTGCGAGTTCTTTGAAACAGTGTGAAGGTTTCAGTTAAATTTGTGCCCTCATTTAGAGGGTACTCATCTGAACAGGGGTAGGGCACTGTATAGCTGCTGCTCAAAACTTCATGAAAACTCAGACAAAAACAATTAATGGAAAATCCTTAAAAGCAAAGGCAAGCAAAGCTCATACCATTGATAAAACTCCCATCTAAGTGTGTTTACAATAGGGTTTCTGTATGCTAGACAAAACGCAGTAAAATTTGCATTGATGGTGTCGCTATCAAACAACACTCCAAAGAGACGCATGGACATTCCAAATGTGAATCTCTGGTTTATTGTATGAAACACAATTTTCTCTCCAAATGTGGTAGATAAACCTGACATGGGTTTAACTGTCTTACTGGCTGTAGTCCATTATGAAAGCTCCAGATGTTTAACAAAGGACCTCTTATTGTTCAAACCATTTCCTGCCAATAAAAGTGCAATATTCTGTTCAAAATATCTTCCAGTAAAGAGCAATAAAATTTCATGGTCTAACATAGCTATATGAACAGATGATTCAAAAGCTATGATGGGTCCGATGGTTGGTTTTGAAAATAACTGACCTGCAGCAGCAGCAGTAGTAGTAGTAGTAGTAGTAGTAGTAGTAGTAGTAGTCAGTGCTCTCTAAACAGAAATGCGTTGGCTAGGAAGCAAATGACTGCTTCCTTCAGAAAGGTCTAAGATGAATCCATCCCACTTCAGTTGTTATAGGGTGGTGATATTTTAAGCTGATTGTAAGCTTCATCTTGAAGAACCAGTTGCCAAAAAGTAGAGAAAGTTTGTATTTGCAAACACATTCAGTATTCATAGTATCCATATCTTTTCTATATAGTTAGTGTAACATAAAAGTAAATTTCAGCCACCATTTAAAATCCACCTAAGAAGCGCTCAAATAAATTTTTGAAGTTTTCAGAGAAATAAAACTATGGTGTTAACGACCTATACTGTTGTAATACAGCTGCATCTACCGGCAGTGGTTGTTCCTCAGTATATTGGGCGGCAAATAAGTACAGCACACATACTTCTTGAAGTCTGCCAATAAATATAAATATAAATAATTGGCCAACAATTAAGATATATAGGCAATTTTAAGAAGCCCACATCATAGATTCCTAAAAAATCAATTTTAAATATGTTCAGCTTCTATCACAGCGATGCCTTACACCTGAAGCAAGAAGACACTGAACAAGACTCCTTTTTGTTCACCCCTGGACACACACACACACACACACACACACACACACACACACACACACACACACACCCTTGGTGTTCTTAATTTTTTACTCTTATTAGAACATTTTTCTGTCATAACAAGGCAACAGTCTCTCTGCTTTTTTCCTTTCATACTTCTCTTCACCAATATGCATTAGTCACTTCACTAAGCATAATTGCATTTGTGGTTTGCAAAACTATGTACGTTAGAAAAAAAGGGGTAGTTTTCTGCTTCCTTATCAAAGTATTACCACCCATGGAACAAGAGTGGCACTGATTGTCCTCAAAACATATTCCGTTGCCAACTGTGCTTTCCTGATATATTTATATCCCAAAACATTGGTCTGCCCATTTTCTTTGCTTCACCACACATAATGAAAACAAAAATAAAATTCACATAAAATAGTAACAAAATATTGATGATCCTTACACAACACTAGCCAGAGTACTGAACATCTATTGTGACACCTTGTAACAGAAGTTAGGTTGTGGCATTGTTCATTCTGATTGGAGGACAGCTGATAAAATGCTTAACAGGGCTGAGTGAATTAAACAATCTGAGTAAATCCCAGCAGCAAAATATATGAATATACTGGGAATTCAAATAAGAACATCACTGATTTAAAATTGTTTACATTTATCTCCAAACCTTACTGTTCATGGATTTATATAGAGAATTTTAGTTGTGCGGGTACAACTGATTAACTTTCTAGTTCCCCTCTTGTACTAGCAGAATATACTAAGCTGGACTTAGTATAGATGCGAACTCCTTCCAGTTAACTACAAAGGTGTAATTGCTTTCATGCCATGTAGCATTTCCATATAGAGAATGACTGGCACTAACACAAGACCATTGTCTTAATGAATATAATGGTATATTGTGAAACAATGATCTTTTATTTTGAAGGGGAATAAATTATACAGTTACTATAAATCAAGGTGATCCAGAATGAAGGAAACTTTGTAGACTATGCATTTTCAGAGGCATGTTGTGCTGCTGGTTCTGAAAATTTAGCTCTGTTAAATTTCCTCAGGAAACATGCACATTTTTAACTATGAATTCAGATGGGTTTCTCACTAGTACTTAGTCCACACTCTCTTACTTAGATAAGATATTTAAAACCTCTGGACATTCTTTGACAGTACTGTTTTGCCAATTGGAAATGTCTTTAAAAATTTCAATTGCAACAGTTCATACATTTCATTAGGTTTTACAAGAAAAGCACTAAGGTTGGTTCCTTTAAGGTTCCTTAAAAACTTAGTGTTAATATTAAAATTTGCACTGCTATTATTGTTAAAGTAATTTAGTTCATTAAAATATCTTTCTGTAAAAGAAAATTAAAAATACATGTTACATTACCAATACTTCTCATTATTGGTAGCAATAGAATAAAAACATATAAGATTTGTAATTGCACATACAAAAGTGTGAAATATTTTTTAAAAGTAACATTTAACATTTTAAATTTTCATTAGATGTTACATCTTAAAATGTCTCCTTTTGGAGAATGTAAGTTAAAAAAAAAAAAAAAAAAAAAAAAAACGTGAATTAGTTTGTTTCTATGTGGGGTTAGCTGGGTAATTTTAACTTGAAAAAATTAAAACTATAAACAAACCTTTTTATCTTTTCTTTAGAAAACGACTGAACATCCTGGAAAGCCTCTGCCAGATTATGAATCAAGTGGAGAGTCAATGCAAATTAGCAGCCCAAGGTAAGGAAATTACTGTTCAAATTATCAAAGGTTGATAAATTAAGTTCCTGGCATAAGTGCTAGTGTTAGGTAACATTTAACAATGAACAGTATCAGTGTGCACTGATCCTTTTAAAAGGCAAGGAAAAAGGAACATAACTGTGTTGAATGTTCTTATATTAACATTTGGTTGTCTGAACATAAGCTAAAAGAGCATTGTGTATATAATTTTTTAATTGAACACTGGTTTTGGGAATATTAAATATCTTCCTCAGGTTTATTAGAATCAAACTGTGGCTACTGCACACTTCCAATGGGAAGTGTAAAACTTAGTCTAACAATGTTCTAAGTGTGGGGCAGCTGCATGGCTGTTGATTTGGTGATAAACATGTGATTTAACATGACTAAAACTGGTCTTATATAAATAAGTAGCTGAAATAGATTTTTCATTTACAATATTTCTGTATTTGATAAATATAAAGTTTTTCTTCTGTGTCTAACAAACTTGAATCTAATTCCAAGAATGTTAACAGTGACTTACCAATGGCTGCATTGGCAGCTTGGAATGATCTTCCTGATAAAATTAAAAAGGATCCTTATTTGGCACCTTTCAGAAGAGGCTATGAGAAACAAATAGCAAAAACATGTCAAAGGTATGTGCAGTCTGTAATAAAGCCTTAAGTGTGTGTGTGTGTGTGTGTGTGTGTGTGTGTGTGTGTGTGTGTGTGTGTGTGTGTGTGTGTGTGTGGTTTTTTTTTTTTTTTTTCACCATAATGGTGACTAGTGCACACAGCCCACATAGACACATAGCTGCCTACTTCAATTATTTCATTACAACTTAGTGTTGTTCGGCACTCACTAATAAAACGTTGCACTGTGCCGAAACGTGTGAACAAGTACTTTAGTTGAAGACATCCTGAAGATGACAATTACAGTTTGGGCTATTTTAAAATATTTGTTTAGCCTTAAAAACAATGAACATATGGGACAGACTTTATATTCAGTGTTGCAAAGTATGCCATCTGCTTCACATATCCTACCTTCCTGATTTTTGCAGCCTCAGGCGATAACCTCATGGAAGCTTATAACAGGCTAGCTGAGTATGATGTTGATCAAAACACAGCAAATGGTATTTCTGGCCAGCTGAGATTTCATTGACCATCACATCTCACTCTGGCACTCTACTACTATCTGAAAAAGTAGAAGCCATTTTACAAACACAGCTGTCCACAATTACAGAACTATGGCAATTCCTAAAAACTTCAAATTTTTGCAACTGATATTTGACATGTCACAAATTAAAGAACAGTTGTTGCCCTGGCATGTCTGATGCAGATGCAATGGAAAAAATAATGAACTGGCTGCATGGCAGATCTGAACAGGCCAAAGGTGACAGCAGATACTGCATTACTGGCACATTCTGAGACTAATGCATCATTAATATGTAGTGTGGATGTGAGATGACTGTAAAGTGCTGCAGCAATAAAATGGTTCATGGTAACCTCTATCTGCCTTATCAAAGAAAATATTAGCTTCTCAAAAGTAGAGATCCTCTAATTGTGAATCACCTGCCAAACTTGAGTTCCTGATGACAAGCAAACCCACATTGTCTATCTGGACCTCTTTGATTTCCCACTGCAACCAGTGAGGCAGTCTGTGCTTGCTCAGAGGTATTATCAGCAGTGGACTAGACCTTAAACCTATTGGTGAGGCATAAGGGGACCACCTTATGGCCAGTCAGAAGTTTAACCTTCCACCAGAAATGAAAGATACTGGCAAATCTTGCCAATCAGGTAGGCAATTGCAGACTGGCAGGGACATTTGAACCTGAATACAAAGTAGTCAAGGAAATGGTGTCATAAGCAAGAGAAACACCAGCAGTTGCCCCGGTGCCTGGGTAACACTACAGCACAGAGCAGCCAGTTAACCAGGGCCAACACAGCCTCCAGCCACTTACTGGCCTGTTCATCTTAAATCCCTCTAAAACAGGTGCAGTTCCTAGCCATCTCTATCAAGCTGCTTTCTCTAATTTATCACTTGTGTTAAATACATGAAGGCCCTTCAAAATGAAAGCACAAAGTTTAACAATAAAAATAAATTGGTGAACTTAGTGCTTGGGAAGTGTAAAGTAAGCTGGCACAAAATGATACTAGCATAGAAGCACCATTTTTATGCTAATGATGTTGACTTCCTGAACTGTGTACTGCATCAAACATAAAAAATTCAGGAAAACAAAACTGGTTGTAAGAAAGTACAGATTGTAAGATGTTCCCATTGTATGTTGACAGTATTACCACATACAGTGGATACTGTGTACACTTAACCATTAAAACACAATGCAATATGTTTCAAAATTGTAATTTGATAAAATTTTACAGTAATTTTCTGCTGTTTAGGGGCTTGCCTGCTCTACCTGAAACGTCTACCTCAAGAAGTATCCATGTGCCTGGTCCACATAAACTGACAGTACCATCAATAAGGTAAGGGACATGGTAAGCAGTAAACATTTGGTTTAGCTGAGGGTTCAATTAAACAGACTGCAGTTTTGAATATTAATCTAGTGTAATTATGGGGATAGATAACAAAACATTAGTGTACTTTGAAGAATATAAAATGAGAATGAACTTCAAATATCAAAGCTGATTAAAGCCTAAAATTTTGAAACTGCAGTGTTAACTACATTACTTAAAAAAAGGTTTGAGTAAATACCACTTGTAGCACATTGTGCATTCCAGAAGTGAAACTTCATCCTCTGTACTTTCTATCATTCAACAACCATTTGGAAAAATGGAATAAAACTATAAATAATAGGTTCAAATTGCCTGCTCCCAGGTTAAAACTTTGCTGATCTATACTTTTACATGACAATGATGGAAAAAAGTAGCTAGTGTATCCAATTAACTTTGAAGTGTAATATAAAATGTGCTGATAAAATGCTGATACATCAAGCAGGCATATACTGTAGGTATGTAACACGTAATATCAAATTTCTGGCACTGCCATCTGACAGATATGTTTCATAAACTGAAAGTACAGGTTTACTTTGCTTAAAAATTTCTATTTTAACTGGTTTTGGCTGATGAACAGCCATCAGATCGTACCTATTACTAAAAGGTCAGGACTTGCAACTCGACCATTGGTGTAGTGTCCTCTTATAATAGCACGATGCTGGGAGCATAAATGTGTAAAGAGTAAAATAGTACCAAAATAAAATGCACAACTTCATTGCGGATGCTCCCACATGCTATGATTAACAGAATGGCAACAATAGTGGTGTTACTAAGGGAAAATGTTAAAACCGTGGCAAAAGGGTTATGTTTCACTTTTCACTGCTGATTTTTGCCAACATCTTCATATAAAAAGATGTAATACCAGTGATTGACCTGAAGGGAATGAACTTTTAATATTTGCCAAAACTGATCAGTTTGTCAGTCCAAGGTTTCTTTCTTCGTTTCCTCTTCCTTCCTCTTTTCTTGGTCCTCTTCCTTTCCTGTTCTTTAGCCTTCGCCCCTTTCTCCTTGTCCTCGAACCGCCCTTTCAATCTTCGCCTCGGCGTTTGAGATTCTCCCTCCTTCATCCCTTTCTCTCCTGCCTCTTTTTCCTCCCTGTGCATCTCTGAGGGTCAACCCACACTCTGCGTAGCAGGTGATAGGGTAAGGCGTAATTCCCCACCCTGGGTAGACATGTAGGGCACGTACGTACCCCCCCCCCCCCCCTCCTCAGTAAAGGCCGGGCCCAGGGAGGGGTGATAACCCGAGCTGGTACCTTCCGAACATGCAGATTGGTCCCTCCGTCCGTTCTCGGGAGGTGTGACCTGAGGTGCGAACAGTCACCTAAGGTGGGTGTGCCCTCAGAGGGGCCCCCCCACAAGGAAGGAGCGCGCCATTGGAGACAGTAATCATGGGGACACCTCCGCTATGAAACCTTCCAAATCTTCTCTAACCTTGACCCATGAGTGGAAACATGATGATTCTCAGCCACAAAAAGTCTTGCCTAACATTCATAAGTTCCTGGTGGTATCGTGTACTGACGATCACGATTTTTCTGCTGTAATTCAGTTTATCATTCAGAAGGGTGTCGATGCGATCACCGGTTCCTTGAAGACCTACTCCAGACAGCGCAATGGGACCTTGTTGCTTGAGATTGACAATGCGTTCCAGGCACAGAAATTACTTCGGGCTACACTAGTGCATACTTTCCCAGTAAAAGTGGAGGCTCACCGCACCCTCAACTCTTCGTAGGGGGGTAGTCTTCACGAGATCCCTGGATGGGTTATCTGATGAGGAAATACTCAACTATATGTCTGATCGGGGAGTTACAGCTGTTCATCGCATCATGAAAAAGATTAACAACGATCTCATGCCGACTCGTACTGTCTTCTTGACTTTCGACAGGGTTGACCTACCATTTAAGGTGAACGTGGGCTATGAAGTCATCTCCGTTCGCCTGTATATACCCAACCCTACATGCTGCTTTCATTGCAGCATGTAGTAAATCTTGTCCTAATGCAGCCAAGTGTCATCTGTGGCAGGGACGCCCATGAGGGTGAATGTCTACCTCCATCCCCTTGCTGCATTAATTGCATGGGTGACCATGCTGCTTCTTCACGGGACTGCCCTGTTTATAAAGAAGAGCGGGTTATCCAAGAGATTCGCGTCAAGGAGAAGGTCTCAACCTATGCCGCTCAGAAGTTATTAGTGAGTGGGAAGCCCGCTGTACTCCCATCAGGTACTTACAGCCAGGTCCTCGCATCACCTTGACCAACTAAGGAGGTAGGCATTAAGACGTGAGATTTAACCTTCTGTGACACTGTTGTCAGGTCGGCTAGCCCGAAAATTGCTCATTCCACCTCTCCGATCCCTTCTGCCCGTTCTACAGGACATTCGTCGGCCAGTTCCCACACGTCTCAGGCACCTAAATCCGCTGCCCGAAGTAAAAAAAAAAAAAAAAAAAAAAAAACCTGTTCGTGAAGACTTCCTCAAGACTGGCTTCTCCATCGTCAATCGCTTCCTCTGCCCGTCATGCCTCTAAGAAGGCTCACAAAAAGAATAACTCCCCTCCTTCCCTGCCGCAGTGTGGCTCTTCAGTCACGCTGTCAAACAGTTGCTGGCCTCGGCAGTCTTCTGTTTCACCGGGATGCTCCGTCTGCCGGGCACCCGGCCTTTTACCAGTGGTGGAAGCTGCCCCTCCTGATCAACTCAGGGAGGTGGCAGACGCGTCGGTCGAACCTATGGAACACGACCCTTTGCCCCTAGACAGCGATAGCAGTGCTCCCTCGAAATCCGGTCCTCAGCGGCCGTCGAGGTGACCCCACTTGCTTGTTGCTTTCTATCTTCTTTTCTTCTCTCATTTATCATGGCGCTCCTTCAATAGAACATTCGTGGCATTCGTTCCACTCGGGAGGAGTTAAAACTACTCCTTAGATTGCACTGCCTGCTTGTAGTCTGTCTCCAAGAAACTAAGTTGCATCCAAGTGATAGTGCAGACTTTCCCCACTACACTTCTGTGTGTTTCGACCTGACACCTGTGTAAGGTACCCCAGCCCATGGAGAGGTTCTGATGCTCATTAGAGACGTCTATTACCATCCCATTTCATTGCATACTCACCTACAGGCAGTTGCCGTCCACATCACTCTATCCACCTTCTCCTTTTCCCTCTGTAACATATATTCGCCATCATCTGCCCTTACTAGGGCAGATGTGCGACACCTCATTGTCCAGCTCCCTTCACCTTTCATGTTGGTAGGCGACTTTAATGCCCACCACCCCCTATGGGGTTCTCCGGCACCTTGTCAGAGAGGCTCCCTTTTGGTGGACCTTCTCCAACACCTCAATCTTGTCTGCCTCAACACCGGTGCACCGACCTTCCTTTCTGACACAACACATACTTACTCCCACATAAACCTCGCGAAATGCACTCCTCAGCTTGCCAGTCGGTTTGAGTGGTATGCACTTTCTGACACGTACTCGAGTGACCATTTTCCTTGTCATCCAATTTCTGCATCGTTCCCCATCTCGTCGCCCCACCAGTTGGAAAATCTCTGAACCCGACTGGGGGCTTTATTCTTCCATGGCTTCTTTTTCACAATCAGAATTTTCCCAGCTGTGACAGGTTGAATACCTCACAGGGGTTATTCTCACCGCTGCCGAACGTTCCATACTTCGCACGTCCTCTTCTCCACGTCGTGTCCCGGTCCCTAGGTGGACTGCAGCCTGCCGCGATGCGCTTAGAGCCCAGCGCCGTGCTTTACGCACCTTCCACGCAACTTCGGAGAATTGTATAAATTATAAACGAATGAGAGCGCAATGTCGTCGTGTTATAAATGACAGCAAAAAAGCTTGCTGGACTGCTTTTACTAGTTCTTTTAACCGCTTTACTCCCTCCACGGTTGTTGGGGTGGCCTACGCCGTCTATCCGGCATCAAGGTCCACGCCCCGATTCCTGGCCTGACCGTCGAGAACGCAATCCTCGTGGACCCCGCTGATGTTCCCAACGCATTGGGCCGTTTCTTTGCGGAGGTTTCCAGCTCTCCCCATTACCACCCTGCCTTCTCCCTCGCAAACAGGTAGAGGAGGCACAGCCGCCCTCTTTCCACTCCTTTAATCGTGAAAATTGTTTCCTTCACCATGAAAGAGCTAGACCGTGCTCTCGCCCTGTCCCGATCTTCTGCTCCCGGGTCCGATTCCATCCATATTGAGATGATGAACCTTTCTCCTGCAGGCAAGTGTTTCTTACTTAGCACTTATAATCGCATATGGACTGAAGGTCAGGTTCCCACAAGCCATTGTTGCCCCCATCCCCAAACCAGGGAAGGACAAACATCTTCCCTCAAGTTATCGCCCCATTTCTCTTACTAGCTGCGTCTGTAAGGTGATGGAGCGCATGGTTAACACTCAGTTGGTCTGGCTCCTCGAATCTTGCCGCCTCCTGACTAATTTCCAATGCGGTTTTCGTAGACACAGATCTGCTGCTGATAACCTCATCACCTTGTCGACCTTAATTTTGAATAATTTTCTAAAGAAGCGTCAAACAGTAGCAGTGTTCTTGGACTTGGAGAAGGCATATGATACCTGTTGGAGAGCGGGCATTCTCTGCATGTTGCACACACATGGGGCCTTCGGGACCGCTTCCCTCTTTTTAATAAAGCGTTTTTGGCGGATCGCAAGTTCCGGGTACGGGTGGGCTCTGTTTTGTCAAACCTTTCGCCAGGAGAATGGGGTACCGCAGGGCTTCATCTTATGTGACTCTTTGCCATTGAAATCAATCTGATCATAGATTGCCTTTCAGCTGACGTTTCCGGATCCCTTTTTGTAGACGATTTTGCAATTTATTGTAGTGCCCAGCGGACGTCTCTTGGAGCGTTGTCTTCAACGCTGTCTTGACCGTCTATATTCCTGGAGCATCGTGAACAGCTTCAGATTCTCCACTGAGAAAGCGGTGTGTATAAACTTCTGGAGATACAAAGAATTTCTTCCACCATCCCTACGTCTCGGCCCTGTTGCTCTCCCTTTCGTGGAGACAACAAAATTCTTGGGGCTAATGTTGGATCGTAAACTTTGCTGGTCCCCACACGTGTCTTACCTTGGCTGCCTGTTGTGCCTGATCCCTTTATGTTCTCCTTGTCCTCAGTGGCACATCATGGAGAGCGGATCGTACCGCCCTGCTTCACCTTTACCAGGCCATTGTTCAGTCGAAGCTCGACTACGGAAGCCTTGTATACTCTTCTGCATGGCCGTCGATTCTCCACCGTCTCAAATCTATTCACCATCGGGGATTACGTCCGGCGACAGGTGCATTGTATACCAGCCCTGTTGAAAGCCTGTATGCTGAGGCTGCTGTATTACCCTTGACCACTCAGCGTGACACTCTTGTGTCGGTACGCATGCCGCCTGTTGTCAATGCCCAATCATCCATCTTAGCTATTTTTTTTGACGACTCACTCGATCGCAAATATGAGTTGTTTGCGATAGCCTTGCTTCCACCTGGAGTTCGGTTTCGCCGCCTGCTTCGGCGGCTCCATTTTGCCCTTCCTTCCACCTTTTGGTTGACCGACAGCCCATTGCCACCGTGGCATCAGGCCCAGGTTCACACTCAACTTGAACTTAGTTCACTGCCCAAGGAGAGCACCCCAGATTTGGTATACCGCTCGAGGCTTGTCGAACTCCGTTCGCGGTTTTCGCGGTTCGATAATGCCATATTTATCTACACTGATGGTTCCAAGAGCACTGACACTGTCGGATCTGCCTTCGTCGTCGGGGACAACCGTTTCCAATACAAGCTTTCTTTCCTGTGGGTCGCTGGCCACATGGGTGTGCCCGGGAATGAGACCGCCGACATAGCGCCCAAGGCCGCATATCTTTTGCCTCACATGGCTACCTTTTGCCTCGCATCAGACGATGTTCAACGGGCTCTTCGCCAGAGTATTGTCATCCTGGCACAGTGTGTGGTTTTCACTGTATGACAATAAATTGAGAACTGTAAAACTGATCTCAACCGCTTGGAGGACCTCCACACGCCTCTCTCGGCAAGAGGTGGTCATCCTGGCCCGGTTGCGGATCGGTCACTGCCGTTTCAGCCACCGTCATTTGCTAACTGCCAATACTGCACTGCTGTGGTCCTGCAGTGAATTGCTGATGGTGCGACACGTTTTATTGTCTTGCGTTAATTTTAATCATGTAGCCCTTCACTTTCCGTCTACTCTGGAGGAAATTTTAGCTGATGACACACGAGCAGCTGCTAGAGTTTTGTGTTTTATCAACTTGGCCAATTTATCAAAGGATATTTAACCCTTTTAATTGTTTTTTTTTCTTTTTTATCCTTATCTTGATATTCTAACTGGCAGTTACCAAATTTTTTGAGATCTAGTGAATCTCTGTTCTTGTCTGGGCGCTAATGACCTTAGCAGTTCTGTACACACACACACACACACACACACACACACACACACACACACACACACACACTAATAATAATAATAATAATAATAGAAACTGCAGTTCACTGTGCATGTAATGTAAAAGTGTTGATAAATTTGAGGACTATGAAAATATAAGGTTCACTTGCAGTTTCCAAATCTGAATTACCACACAGTATAAATGTAGGATACTAATAAAAGCTACATTTGTGTCAAATTTTAAATAGTATTATACAAATATCATGTCTGCTACAGAAATTTCTCTAGAAAGCATATTATAAGGTTTGTCACAAGGTTTTGCTTTGCACTGATAGGTGTGAACTTGCGGTACCTCTAATTTTGCCATGTAATGGATCTCATATCTTCATAAAGGTACTGAATGTACTTGAATTTTCATCTCTGGTTAAAAAGTATGACGACCTACATGAAAAATTTCCTTTCAGTAGTCTTGAAAGTATTTTGTAAATACCTTCCCAAAAGTATGGTCACAATGCTCCTACTGCAGAAATTTCTAAACATCATTCTTGTTTGTGTAAGAGTAATCTGTGCGGGACATAAGTCTAATAAGAGTTCGTAACAATTCTGCCACTATCTTTTAAAGTCTCGTTGCAATTGGTAGTGTTTCAAATGACTCTGGCCTGAGATGGTGTCTGTAACTATCTATCATTGAAGCCATTGACACAGTTTTAATTTGAAGTCACTTTTATTTATCCCCACACATACAAGTGATAAATGTTTTTGGCCAGTTTGGATCTTTTTTTATTGCACAGGACAGAATTGTACAAATTGCACTATATTAGTGTTATACAGTACTAGTGCAGTAAACACCTAAACACAACAGTTTGCAGTTATTTAAGCATGGCAATAAGACTAAGAATAAATCTTGGTCTGCACAATTGATAACTAGTGCAAAGTAAATGATAAAAACATACTGTTCATTAATTGCAAAGATCTAACTACTGTGATTTTAAATTTGAGCACCAGCAGTACATTGCCAGATATGAGTGGCATAGGTGTTTTAATTAAATGTTAAATTGCAAACTACTTAATTGTACATTTTACTGGCTAGTTTCAGGCCAGTGTAAGAACAATTTTCATATCTCGAATTGGCGTAATAGTTTATAAAATGGCTAGGTTAGAATTAGGCATTTGAATTAAAATGTCACTCCTAGAGTTTTGTTTCTAGAAAATGTTAGATGGGAAATTAACAAAGTATCTGGAATTATTGTTCCACTTAGATTCGTTGATCCTTTGTAGCCGACAGCCATATTAATTCAAATAATTGCATAAAGTAATTGAACTTTGTAGTACATAAATTCATGTGGCACATAGAGGGGAAATAGTGGGAAGAAAAGTGTGGAGTGAGTCTGGAATTTAACAATAGTTTGAGTAACTGGCCCTGAAAGTTACTACTGGCATAGAGCTTTAATTACAGTTGCACAAGTTTAATTTCAAATACTTCACTGTAAAGAGGTATTCAGCTCTCCAATGATATGATCATTATATTGGAGTATGCTGATTTCTGCTCTTGATATTTGACAAGGCAAGTCATAAACCCATCTTCTATCAATATTGCATAATTACTGCAGTTTGATTTAACTGGTAGTTGTAACATGTTTATATTACAAAAAATGTATTGAATAATAAAATTGCATTGGGAAGGCTCAAATATATATTTGCTATTTTAGTTGCCTCCTATGCACTTCTGTCCATAAATGAATTTATGGCAGTTTGTAAAAAAGAGGTAAAGATTTAAATGTGGGAGAGGGGTGCTGACATTCCTATGTGAAAATTTCCCATCTTAAGAATATCCACTAAGCAGAAAAACTAGACAGTCCTAAAACTGTTTCAAATAGTGATAGTGACATTTTCTGTGGAAATTTGTAGATTTGCTGAGTTCTATTTTTATGTATACAGTATCATTATTAGAGAATAATGCTTAAATGTCAGGCTTTAAAAACATGACAGTAAATATTGCTAGCAAGATTTTTGTAAAAGCAGTATGTGCAACCCCATAGGGAACATTTATCATTTTAATGTTCTGGCACTTAGTCATTCGCCTCAAGGAAAATTACAGAACTGTTTGCTTTCTACACACTTTTGTAAGTATTTCATGGTTAACTTAAATGCCAGTTCACCATCATATACGTAACACAACTGATAAAATGGTGCCTCAGATACTCATTAATGCATTGTTATAGGTGGAAAATTTTCTCAGTGCTACCCTGTTGAAACCAGTGTTCAAAAATTTCCTGGGAAAAAAAAATATTTAAGTGGGCAGAATTCTGGGTCTGCATTTGCCTTTCTGGTTTAAACCAGTTCTCAAGCAATCTGGAAACATTTATTTTTGTGTCCCTTAATATGGAGCCACAGATTTAAGGAAATTAAATCCTTAAATTTTCAATCATTCCTCTTAGTTAATGCACTTGCATGCATCATGACATAATTGGTGGTAGGTGGAGGCATTAAATGCTGCAAGCAGCTGACACTGTTTTCCACTTGTAAGTAGTGTGGTGGTGGGGTTAAACGAATAGTGAAGATATGTGCTTGTTCATATGTTAAACCCACTTGCCTATGTTATAAGCTGAATATTCTTAAAGATGTTGTCGATATTTTCAGTGTAAAATGGGTGCTTCTGAGGTTTGTGTTACATAAAACATAGTTGTTTCACAAATAACTGAAAGCAATGTCTTATAACTATCTTTGTCATTCACTGGAAAGTTTTACAGGTAGTAGTGTTCCAATGTACTAGATATGGGATTGTGTCAAAGTGCAAAATACGAAAAAGGATTTTCATAAAAACTTGATTTTGACTTAAACATAAGTTACGTTGCTTATTCTTCGAAATTTTGTACATAAACACTTTATTTACTACTGATGATTCTCAATAATGTTTGCTTGTATCTTATTTCAGTTCAAAAGTGCAGTCTAAAGAAGAAGATTCAGAAGATACTGAAGAAATTAAATGTGATGCACCAGCTACTCGTTGGTTGCATTTGCTAAAAATTTGTTGCCTTGTTGCCATCTGGGCAACTTTCACGGTTAGTTCTTACAGTATATGAAAACTTCCTGGTGTAAGTCATTTAAATCTTAAAATTCTGTTCTATATTAGTTTCCATATTTGAGGAATTTAAGGCAAATAAGCTTCACCTATATAAAATTAATATTAATACTACAACAAAACAAAAGAAATACACTTTTGTGTTCTATGGTTGTTTATTTTGTACATAGATTTTCGGCTTATTGGGCCATCATCAGACATTAAAATGTCTGATGGCCTAAGCTGAAAATATTTACAAAATAAACAAAACCATAGAACACAATTTTGTGTATTTTAATCTTCATAATAAGTTCTACCAAGAAGTGACAAAAGAATCAGTTAACAAAAAAGAAAACAAAAAATTAAAGTTGCCAAAACAGTAATCCCTTTCACTACCTACAAATACAAACTAAGCCTTGGCAGCAGAAATACCTTAAAAGGATTAAATATTTTAGTGTTTAAATATTTTGCACAATTTTCTAAGTAAGGCTTTATAGTGGTTTCTAAACTTAAACTATTTTTTCCAGATGATTCTCATGATAAAAAGTGAAAAAGTATTGAATACTTACCAAATTTCAGTACCTGCAAGAGAGGCAAAAAGTATCCTTTAAAAATTATAATTAGCATTAGCCTTTTTTCCTGTGTGTGTTGTGTGTGTTGTGTGTGTTGTGTGTGTTGTGTGTGTTGTGTGTGTGTTGTGTGTGTTGTGTGTGTGTTGTGTGTGTGTTGTGTGTGTTGTGTGTGTTGTGTGTGTTGTGTTGTGTGTGTTGTGTGTGTTGTGTTGTGTGTGTTGTGTGTGTTGTGTTGTGTGTGTTTTGTGTGTGTGTTGTGTGTGTTTTGTGTGTGTGTTGTGTGTGTTTTGTGTGTGTGTTGTGTGTGTGTTGTGTGTGTTTTGTGTGTGTGTTGTGTGTGTGTTGTGTGTGTGTTGTGTGTGTGTTGTGTGTGTGTTGTGTGTGTGTTGTGTGTGTGTTGTGTGTGTGTTGTGTGTGTGTTGTGTGTGTGTTGTGTGTGTGTTGTGTGTGTGTTGTGTGTGTGTTGTGTGTGTGTTGTGTGTGTGTTGTGTGTGTGTTGTGTGTGTGTTGTGTGTGTGTTGTGTGTGTGTTGTGTGTGTGTTGTGTGTGTGTTGTGTGTGTGTTGTGTGTGTGTTGTGTGTGGTGTGTTGTGTGTGGTGTGTTGTGTGTTGTGTGTTGTGTGTTGTGTGTGGTGTGTTGTGTGTGGTGTGTTGTGTGTTGTGTGTGGTGTGTGGTGTGTTGTGTGTTGTGTGTTGTGTGTGGTGTGTTGTGTGTGGTGTGTTGTGTGTGGTGTGTTGTGTGTGGTGTGTTGTGTGTGGTGTGTTGTGTGTGTTGTGTGTGTTGTGTGTGTTGTGTGTGTTGTGTGTGTTGTGTGTGTTGTGTGTGTTGTGTGTGTTGTGTGTGTTGTGTGTGTTGTGTGTGTTGTGTGTGTTGTGTGTGTTGTGTGTGTTGTGTGTGTTGTGTGTGTTGTGTGTGTTGTGTGTGTTGTGTGTGTTGTGTGTGTTGTGTGTGTTGTGTGTGTTGTGTGTGTTGTGTGTGTTGTGTGTGTTGTGTGTGTTGTGTGTGTTGTGTGTGTTGTGTGTGTTGTGTGTGTTGTGTGTGTTGTGTGTGTTGTGTGTGTTGTGTGTGTTGTGTGTGTTGTGTGTGTTGTGTGTGTTGTGTGTGTTGTGTGTGTGTTTTTTTTGTGTGTGTTGTGTGTGTTGTGTGTGTGTTTTTTTTGTGTGTGTTGTGTGTGTGTTTTTTTTGTGTGTGTTGTGTGTGTGTTTTTTTTGTGTGTGTTGTGTGTGTGTGTTTTTTTTGTGTGTGTTGTGTGTGTGTGTTTTTTTTGTGTGTGTTGTGTGTGTGTGTTTTTTTTGTGTGTGTTGTGTGTGTGTTTTTTTTGTGTGTGTTGTGTGTGTGTTTTTTGTGTGTGTGTGTGTGTGTGTTTTTTGTGTGTGTGTGTGTGTTTTGTGTGTGTTTTTTGTGTGTGTGTGTGTGTTTTGTGTGTGTGTGTGTGTTTTGTGTGTGTTTTTTGTGTGTGTGTGTGTGTTTTTTGTGTGTGTTTTTTGTGTGTGTGTGTGTGTTTTTTGTGTGTGTGTGTGTGTGTGTGTGTGTGTGTGTGTGTGTGTGTGTGTGTGTGTGTGTGTGTGTGTGTGTGTGTGTGTGTGTGTGTGTGTGTGTTTTTTGTGTGTGTGTGTGTGTGTGTGTGTGTGTGTGTTTTTTGTGTGTGTGTGTGTGTGTGTGTGTGTGTGTGTTTTTTGTGTGTGTGTGTGTGTGTGTTTTTTGTGTGTGTACGCACTTCAGTGTCTAGTATTTTTCTTTAATAGTCACAGGTTATTTAATTCTGGAAGAACCAAAGCAAAATCACATAGGTGTAAGTTTAACTGGAGCATTTTTACCAAAGTACTACACCAATTTGTCAACAAAAGCTCTGACAGCAAGAGTGCAGCTTGTTTCTTACAGACACAAAGAAAAATTATTAAGAAATGTAACAGCGTTCAAGAAAACGCATGTTTCTTCAGTTCAGGTGTGTAGTTAACTTAATTGCATTAATTTTCCAATGATTATTTAAGGTGAGCTTTCAACCTAAATTTGTTGCCTTGTTTTTTATAAGTCATCATATTTACTCTAAAAAATAATTGGAACATTGTTAAATGCACTGTTCTTCAAACTGGTTAAGACTACTAAAAGAAAATTTGACTTTTTCATACAATTGTAACTTCATCTTCTAAAATGAATAAAAGCATGTCCAATGTTGATAACAAAAATTAAAACATTGGCAACTGATACCATATGTATTCTAAAAAATACTGACATGTATATAAACTGAAATGTTACTTCTAACATTAAGTAAAATGTACATTTAATTTATAACAGTGTAATACTTTCCAGAATGTTTCTGATGAATGGAGAGTGCCTCTCGTCTCAAGCAAAGAACTGATAGAACTTGTTCCAGAAGTTACAGTTGAGAAAGTCTTAAAAATAGACATTAGCAAATAGTAAGTACATATCTAGCATTAAATTTTTAATTATAAAGGTTACATTTTTAACATAATTTTTTTCTTTCATAGTAGTGAAAGCCACAGTGTACTTCGCCTACAATTAAAGACAAATCTTGATGCTAGTGTGCCAGTTGCTATTGGTTATAATTTAACCCCAATAGATACACATGGTGGAATCATTTTGGCAGCTCTGGTACTACTGGGTCTCTATATACTCATTGTTTTTGAGGTATGTAGAATTATGTAAATATTCAAAATGTTAACAGCTATTACTTCCTTAAATAAGTGTAGAAATTAGTGAAGTCACGTGTGTCCATGGAGTCTTGTATACTACTACAGTCCCATTTACATGCTCTCTCAAATTGACATTAAACTACTTTAAAGATTTTGTGATGTTTACACAAATAAACTGCTAATGATGAAAAATATAAAGCATAATTTTATGCTTAAATTTCTTAATTAAAAAAAAAATACTTCCTGTGCAATCCTTCCATGTTATTTAAATATTGCATTCTACATAGTTCCTATAAACAAATTACTGATATTATAAGAGCACATAAAAAGGGATAAAAACTTACACAAACCACAGGCCAATTTCATTAGCCTATGAACTATGCAAATTGCTAGAGAAAGTAATATTAAATCAGGTAGAATCATATTTCACCAGACACAATCTGTTAAACAACCTACAACATGGATTTAGAAAGAGATCTAAAATGACAGCATTAGTGTCATTAATACATGAAATATTAAATAAGAGAAAGGTGAAAAGGTAATGTACACTTTCATAGATATGAGTAAAGCTTTAAGTATTGTGGGGTCATACCATTCTTTTGCATAAACTAGAAGTGTGGGATGAGAGGGCTAGCCCTGAAACTGCTTACCTCCTATTTGAAAGGCAGGAAGAAGTGTAAATCTAACCTATAATGAGCAGCTCATTACCACATCAACCTTCAGGACACTTCCATATGGTGTGCCTCAAGGAAGTATTTTAGGGCCTTTTCTGGTCGTTGTATATTTAAATAATTTATTTGAACCCCAAAATTGCAAGGTTGGAAGCTACACTAACATATCGTTCATCAGCAGGGCCTTTGATACGAAGCCTGCAGTAAACAGTACCAAGATGAGTTTCAGTACTCTGTGTACTTTGCAGCAAACAACCTACTTGTAGATAAAGATAGTGAGTGGTAAAGTTCCTCAGTTATAATCCTAACATAAATGATGCTGTATTTAAAGCCCTATTGGTACTTGCATATGCAACTCTAAAGTTTTTGGGCATCGTTGTTAACACACCTCAAGGAAAGAACATGTAGATAATACATATAAGAAAACAGGTAAAAATGTGTTCTTACTGAAATGGGTCTCAGCCTTCCTGAACCATGATACTTTAAGGCTAATACACTTTGGGTTGATACATCCACAATTTCAGTATGGTATTGATGTGGGGTGGGACACCAGCAGTCTATAAAGGTAACTTTTAAAGAAAAGCAGTGGTAGCCAAGGCAAGGAAAAAATAGCCTTGTAGACATCTTTCAAAAATATAAAATTCTTATGATGTACTTCATTTACATATTGCACAGGGTTATGGTCATGAAACAAAATCCTGAACATATGACTAACAGCAAGGTACATAATTAATAAGGAAAGGAAAATTTTCATAAAATTGTAACCAATAAAAAGGCAACAGGCTGTAGCCCACATAAAAGGAACAATTTTCTACAATGCACTACCCTATGAAATGAAGAAAGCAAATTTAACTACACTATAGAGTAAACTGAAACAATTATTAATAGAAAACTGTTATTCCTCTATTCAGGACTTTACGTTGTAGTGCCATCTTGGAAAAGAATGTAATTGTATATTGTATATGTGTAATGTACCTTTATGGTACAAAGCTAAATTTTCCTCAATGTCTCTAAACATTTTGTTTAGAATGAATAATTGTGTGCTATGACAGTGATAACTACATATTAAGTGGATGTTAAGCCCTAATATTCCTCAGTTTTTACATCAGTGTCTTCAGTGACGTGAAACGTAATCAAACAGCACGTAAAGGCAATTATCCATCCAATTCTCGAGGTTTGGAAGTGTCTTAACCAAAAATTGACACTTTCTACCTAATTGTCCCTTTTACACAAGAGTACTTTGCCATGCCTGCAATGGGCAAGCAGCAAGCCAATAATGTTTAGCTGCTTACAGCCATAGTAAGGTTACTTAATTTGGCACAATATTTTGAAAGAATCGTGTGTACTTCAATTTCTAAGTTGTTTCAAATGTATCCTTAGTTGCTTCAAATGAATCAAATTTTAATGGTCCTGTATACAATGCTTACTAATATAAAATCAACCAATAGTAAAATATGAAAAATTCTAAAACCTCTGATTAAAAATAAGAACTAAACTTTCACAATGCTATATTATAGGCAAATTTTCAAATAAGTAAAATTCTGTGAAAAATGATTTTTGTACATAAAAATTTCAAATTACTGAAAACAAATTTAGTTGAATGTTCCCCGATAGTTTAATTAAAATAGAATTTGTCTTTAGTGTTACTAATGCAAAAAACTTTATTTGCAGATCGTTCATCGTACATTAGCTGCTATACTGGCCTCAACAATGTCTGTTGCAATTCTTGCTTACTTTGATGAGGTATGTGGTTACCAGCAGAGGGGCTATTGTACAGAAACAGCCTTTTGTGAGAAGTTAATAATGCTATATATAGCCAGAACAGATACTTAATGCAACTAAATTTTTTTGATAATTTCTTAAATTTTTGTAGTTAATGTTACAATTACTGTAAGTGCCAAATTTGCTTAGTCTCTTCCATATAATAGCTTTCAATCTCTTACTCAATACATATTCATTCCTTCATAGTTCACTAATAAAATATCAGTAGTGTTGTCAGTTTAGATATATTAAATGAAGGGAAAAAAATTCGCACCTATGTTTTACGGCCCACTTTAGATTTGTAGTTTTATTAGTTTTTGCAAACATTATAGACCAAACTAATAATCTAAATAATAAAAAATCAATGTCTGAAACGCTTTTAAGAAAAAGTTATATAGTGGTGGGTTCCCAACTAACCTTCAGCGTCATGGTACAATGCATTGCCCACTATGCTACAGATAATAAAAAGTTGTGTTCTTTAATCTTGTACTATTGATGGCCATTGTTAACTGATGCTAATGTGGCATTTGTACACAACAGGTCATTTATCGTACGAAGGATGAAGTGTTTTTATTAATTCTTCAGTGTGCCATTGCTTTGAAATAACGTATAAGTTACAATAAGAAAATCATCAAATACGCAATGCAAGATGGTGTATGCCAGAGTTCTGGGTGAGGAATGTCACCTGATATCTGGAAACGGCTGGTTTTCATTAATTCAGTGGAGGGTGTCAAAACTGTTATTTTTGTAAATATATCTCAATGATAAGATATGAAAAAACATAAGGGAACAAAGTTGTAGAAAATTTTCTCCTCTACAAATTCGGTTATTCCGTTTTTGTCAGATGAATGGTATAGCCGTTATTTTCATTTAAATTTAGAGCTGTCAAGATTGCAAAAGCCCACTTTTAGTGTTACTACCATAACCTAAAGGGGGCCAAACTAGAAAAACCCATATAAATCCATATAATTGCATATGTTTTGACAAGTGGCATGAAAGTATTGCAGCATATAAATCCTTGGTAGGAATTCGGGCAGGACAAGGGGGCAAGTAAGGGAATGTCTGGGAGACACTGCAATAGCAAGTGTGATAGGTTCAGATTTTTTTGGATGAAATGGGAATGTATTTAGGTTGCAGACTGGGACATCTGTTCAGAAGCAGAGAATTAGTTAGTCCTTGTCTGGTATAATTTTCAACTGCACCATTGAAAAATCTAACAGCCAAGAAATCTGAACTTTATTTTAATAAATTATTACACATTCTAATATACAGATAATCAGAAAAAAGTGGGTGAAATAAAGTAGCTATGCAGTTACACTGATTAATCAATAAAAATCAGTTTTTGAAAAAAATTTTGAGCATAGCAATTTGATCAATAATTAAAGCGCTCATATTTCTATTAGTGAATGGTCTAAACTTCCTTACCAGGTCATCTTCAGAGCTATTGGTAGCAGGTGCTGCTGGAAGAGCAGTGATGATCAAATCTATATGGGTACTTGCTACAGAGTGGTCTGAAGATGACCTGGTAAATAGATCAGAATTGGTCATTAATAGGAAACATGCAATCCAGTCAAATTTTTGTAGTGATTAGCATATTAAATCTATCAGGATATCAATATTAAAGCCAGAGAAATTGCCATGTGCAGGTATGTTAAAGTAGCCTCACTATTTACAAAATTATCAGTGTTTCTACATACAAAAGTGGCATAAAGATGGCTTATCATTGTTGTGCACCATTTCTGCCTAGGCATATGTGAAATGAACTATGCTCCCTTCAGAGTACAGGGTTTCCATTGGTTGTCATCAAATGAGCCCAAAGTTGTATTCATTCTTCCATTAACTTGACATTGACAAGAACTTCCTAAACAGCATTTGGGCTATAAACCAATGCTACATTACACCCATTTGTTGACTCTCCAGGATCTTTTGATCTCGACAAAGTTTGAGTTATCTTTGTCTGAACACTGCTGGTCATGTTGGAATCCCAGGAAATTAATATTCTGATTTGGTGAGCAAAATTTAAAGTCGGTACCTGGTACTGAACCTTCCAATGTCCTCCAATTATTACTCTGGGACTCAAAATGTTCTTCACACACATGCACACCATGGATGCCTTATGGGGGGGTGTGCACACTTTCTTGCCAGAAACACTGTCTCTAGGCATCACATTGGTCACTCAGGGCTGACATGTCAGCCCAATCTGCACACATATGAATCCACTCCAATGCCAATGTGGTGTACATTTAACAGTGAGACATCTTACTTACTCTCCAAATTTGTGTGCTTTGTGTTGGTCATAACCTTCCTGATACACTGCCAATGGATGAAGACAAAGCAACCTCTTTAGTGCAATGTTTCCCCTGTAGATGTGGTTTGTGACAGCCTTCCTGAAATGAAGTGGCATCACTCACTGGCTCCTGTGCAGGGTGCTTATGATGAACCTTGATTGAAGGTGAGGCCTGTCAATCACTTTCTTTTAATGCTTTCTTCCCCAATACTTTATCATTCTTTCTGTATTGTGCCACCTCCCTCCCCCCTTCTGCCACTCCCCCAGGGGCACAGATCTTTTGTGGATGTGTGGGGCATGCCAGGGTGCCAGAGATATTGTAACCTTTCCCTTACCTGGGCTGCATTACCTTTATTGGTTCTACCTCCTTTCCAGCCTTGTAATTCCTCCCCCCTCATCTTCCTCTTACACAACTTGGAAATTATCAGTAATTTAATCTCCATTTTCAAAATTTTAGTGAGGCATTTAGGGAAACTCCCCACACTCTAGTATGGATTCCTAAAAGTCCCTTCCTCCTTCCTGCCTTGGCACAGCCCTGGTGCTGCTAGATCACCAGCACATATAGCCAGTCTGACCAGGAAGTGTCAGTGAAGAATTGTACATTTGATACTGAGGCATAAAATGCTACTACCTCCCTACCATGGATACCCTATGGAGAAATAGTTAACCCTTTCAGCCCAAATTTAATTAAAGAACAAATATCTTAGCAGATTTCTGTATATAATTATTGTAATAATGTATATTTGTTAAAATTTGACTTTGTTTTTGTAGTGAAATTTTGGATGACTCCATATGACATCATTAGGCAGGATATGTTTCCTTTATCATAACAGACTTTTAAAACTGTTTAATACTAATTTAGACATTTGACTTTTTATTAATGGAAATATATATTGATAGTTTTGCTGCATATGTACCCACACATCAAGCAATGACACGTTGTCAATGAATTGTAGCCTAATGCTCATTGTACTCTAAGTAATGATAGACAACCTAATCACAAATTTTGAAGACTCCTGCAGTGTTTTCAGTCTTTGGACAAATTGTCTGGAGGAACAGATAAAGATGTGGCCATATGGCAACAATAAGAGGAAAAGTCCGAGCAAGATAATTACAGGTGAAACAATTTGGGTAGTCACTGTCTGATCTTTAACTAAAACAAGTTAATTATTTGACAAATACTGAAGACGAGTTCCATGAACTGGAATTGAATTCTTGGGAAAACTGGGAACAGCTTCTTACTGCTCAAGACAACTTCTGCTGCCCAATATCCGACCCTTCATGTGTAACCACCTAGCACATACCATCGCGTGAGGATCAGAGGAACATAGCTCCATTTTAGTTTCATTACAGGAGAGGTGAAAAACAAAATTTTGAGATATATTTCAATTTGTGACAAAATACTTTGTTGAAAATTTCTGCACTACACATGAATAAACATTACAATGTATCATATGGTAATATTTCTATAAAAATTCATTACTTGTTTACTGTTTTTAATATAGTGCTAAGGATATACATCATTCTCTAAGTCTAGAAGAGGTTTTACACTTTGGAGATAGGCACTAGGTTTGCCAAAATGTAAAAAGTTAATTTACATATATAAAACAGGGTACAGTTGAAATAAAATTGTTAGTGGAATTTCGTACCAATGTCAGCAATGTACGTTCACTTCCAGCTAACTTCATCGCAATCGTTGGGACCACAGTCTGAACCTCCAGCTTTCGCTTCTTGTAGACTCTTGCAAAATGCATGATACTGCTTCCAGTGCGGCACAGGTTCTAAGTGTATTTTCTCTTCCTGAAGTTTTAGTGCCCAATGGTATTTCAGTCCCAACTGGAAGACAGTATCAGAATTCCGGGATTTTCTGGAAACCGGCAAACTTTTGGTAAAGATAAAAATGTTTGAAAAAGATGATTATCAGTATTGTAAAAGTGAAGTTGTCGCTTTGTCATTGTACTGGATTTCCTTCGCTTTCAATTTTAGTATTCTTAAACTTTTGCTTCTGCTTTACATAAAAATCAAAGAAGTTGTTCTGCTTCATTTCAATGACTGTATGATGTATGTTTTGTAGCGGTCTGAACAACAGTATACCACCCTGAAGGATCATAGAAGTTAACTTTTTTTTTTTGCAGCCCCCCTCTATATGGGCATGGACTCAATCATACTAAATTAGTGGCCAAGCTAAAAGAAGCATTGCTGTATCATAGTCGTGTTCAATGTTTGCACAGCATGAAGAAAATGGTACTCATGTTAACATAGATTTTCTGTCCTCAACAGGTATCAAAACAAAAAAACTGGTCAGCCATCTGCAATCTTCTATAGTTCTTGAAATATACATGCTACTTAAATTGATCTGTGTTTACCTACACCTCCATGCCACATGTAATTTCTAGCTTTCCTGGTAACAGTATTGTATACTGTAAGATTGTATGCAGCCAGTCTTTTGTAAAAAAAAATTGGTTTAGCTGTGTGTGGGCAGTATCTCCACAGCTTCTAGGTCAAATGACATTATATTGCTTAAGCCTGCTCCTTCATTTCATTTTTTAAATTTGTTCCTCCTTTCCCTTTAGGTGTTGAGTGCTTCTCTCTCTCTCTCTCTCTCTCTCTCTCTCTCTCTCTCTCTCTCTCTCTCTCTCTCTCTCTCTCTCTCTCTCTCTCTCATATATATATAATTTTCTTCGGATTCTAAAAGTGATAGCAGTGGCCACATACATGAAAGCCTTAGTTAAACTCTGTATTGAATATTTCTCTGTAGAGCCAATATTTTTCTGCAGTAACCAGTTCCTCTTCGCAACACTTAAGATACAGTTTGTGCAATACTTAAATCACCTGGTAAGAACTATCTTTCAGTGCTGTCGGCAGTAATGCGATGCAATGGTAGGAAATGATTTTATATAGTTCCTTATTCTGTATCTTGCCTCGCTGGATCTCATTATATCTGGACTATGACGACCCCCTCTAGTCAGCAGTTTTCTTCCGTATCGCACAAATGTTTCTCATACATTAAAAGTCCCAAGAAAAAATCGTACACACACTTGAATTTCACAACCATATTTAAGGAGAAAGTACTTCATAATATTTCTTAGACTGCACACCTGTAGAACGCGACCTTCCTTTAGGCACCTTATTAATAAGGGGAGATGAATACTGTTGCTGCTTTTCTACATCTATCGTCATCTACAAGCCTTAGAACATCTCTTCAGTCTCACTGATGTTCTTGCTACACTTTCTCAAGCACTTGGAACAATCCTTGTACTTAAATGTTCTGGCTGGCACTTCTTTATTAGCAGTTAATGTGCATGCCCTTCCTGATTGCCTATTCATTTTTCTTATGTTTTTCCCACTTCTCAGTGTTTTTACTTTTCTCATTTTACTTTCCAACTTCATTTCCTCTGTCAGACTGGTCAGGTTCTTATTAGAATCAACAGCAAGTGGATTTTCTTTCTGTGGTGTGTTCATTTCCATCACAAAACCTTTGCCGAGACAAATTGAAGAATGGCTGAGTAGCTGATTTGTTGGTGAAAAGATTCACATAATTCATCCTCTTTGTGCCACTGCCTGGAAAGGAAAATTTGTCAGTGCCTTATCTATCAATATATATGCCACATTAATCAACAATGAATCTTACACAGTTGCACTATATTCTGAAACTATTTTGAACTGAATCACAGATGTTAGTTTTCTATCTTCCTTAGCGCTATGCATTTCCTTTATTCTGTAAAAGTGACCTATTCCCACGCCAAAACCTGCAGAAATAAAATTCCGTCTGGCAGTATTTGCTCAGTGCCAAACCCCTTACATAATCATTTAAATATGTTGGGCCAAGTTAGCAACCAGTTAGTGTACAATGTTAGACTAAAACATGTCAGTTAGGGGAAGAAATAAATCAGATTTTAATTCAGTACCACTAAGGAAATGTGTATACCCAACCATATAAAAGCTATAATCTCGGTATACGTATTTTGTTTTTGATATATATTCCTTTAAAGTTAAAATAATTTGTACCTGAGAAATGACTTTGAAATATTGAACAAGACCCACAGTAGAAACTCATCATTTTACTTATTGACATTTCTAAAGATTGTTGCATTTTCTGTTAAACTGTAGCTCTTCTTTAGCCTCGGAGATGGAGATATTGAAGAATCCATGTTGCTTCCAGGAATGTAGTTATTTGATCAACCCGAAATAAGCACTTTAATTTCATTACTGTTCTTCATTTAAGTGTGACAATCTTTCCATACTGAAACTGTTTTACTGCAGACGAAGTTTCACCAGTCTTTTCTTCTGCTTTTGTAATTTCTATAATATAAACAATATGAGCCAAGTTAAACTAATGATCTGTGCCTCCATGAATTTGTCAAAAATCAACAGTATGTTGTCTTAACTTCATCGGATGTTGAATTCCTTTCATTGTGGTAATTTTGCAGTACTAACTCAACTATTCTCCGTCCTCAAAAGTCATTTATCTGATAGAGCATGAATTAATATCAACCTCTTCTCAGTGAATACTACACAATACTAAACAAAATGTGATGTGACAATAAAAGCATTGACTGTGTTGACAATGCATTCAAAGGGCGCTCATTGTTTCTCCACTTACTGACTTTTGCAAGGTAAATACAATGGCTTGACACATCATAGGTAAAGTATTTTGAGAATTGATAAACAGATTAATAATTCAGCAGTACGACGCAATGTGACTTTCCTACTTGTCATCGCTAGCTTTATTTGCTGCTAGATGCTGTGGTGCTTTTTTACTGGACAACACTAAAGCCACATTAATACATAACCATAGGTTGTTCAGTGGTAGATCTTGTAGCTCGCCTGCCATTAACACATCACAAAATTATTAGGATGTCAGGTTCATATGCATATTAGAAACCAGAAATGACACTTTTCATATTAAACTTATTTATTTATATTATTCTTGAAGTGCACACAACAGAAGTAATACATTAAAAACTGATCAGACTGACTTCCATACTGATTGACAAAGTGGTAATATTCCCAACTGACTTGCAACTAACTCGGTTCAATTCACGCATATACGTAATGTGTTGTAGAACATTTTAGAACATGGAAGTTAAAATATTACACATTAAACATTTTGTTCATGAAACATACATAAATTTTGCTTTACATGAAGTTACACAAAATTATAACAAATGCAATAATTGATTTTTCATATAACAAATAAAACAAAAGATCATAAGTAAACAAAAATTAGTGCAGTATTAATGTGTTTACAGTATTTGAAATTGTTAAATCTTTTACTTTTACAGATGTCAAAGCATCACATTATGGTCATACATTAGAGACAACCTCAGATATTGTTGTTAAAGTATTTCATTAACAAACATTACTGTCCAAGATTACACTTAAGACTTTCAGTAATTATTTATTTCATTAAAAGACCCAAATAATGAGTGAGTAAAGCCATAAAATGCTTATATAATACAAACACTGAATATTAGGGCACAATACTACAAAGTATCATATGCTTAAATATTAAAAATGAGACCACCCCGGCTAAATAAAACGCCATATACTTCTTTCAGCACATGGGATAATAGTGCACAAATGTACCAAAATTATATTATCCATGTCAAGAAAATAATGGTACCTGCTGGATAAAAAAAAAATTCCAAATATACTTCATGAAGTAAGCAGTCAGAATGCAAGTTCCAATACGTCTGTCTCCAAAACTAGCTCGCAACTTAGAGATACGCAGCTGTTTACTGTAGCAAGGAAAAGATATGTGCTGTTTTCACACAGCAGACCTGATTAGTGTGAGGACAAATGTTAAAAACAAAACCAAAAATTGCATTTTTTGGAGATAAGTTCCTCTGACTCTGACAATATACCTGTGTCAATTAACCCTCATATTACTTTGAACAGGGTCCAAGGAATAGTCTTTCACTTAGATCCCTTAAGTCAGGTAGATGAACTCTGGGCTAGAAAGAGGGTGTCCACTTTCTGATGTGTGCAAATGGTACCTAAAGATAATCACACTGACATAGGTGCATATATCCTGGTATTTGATGGGAATGTCCTCACTGAAAAGGTTAAAGTAATTTATAGATGTGATGTTTTACTTCTGTGTTCTCAGTTTTGCTTGCCTCAAGAAATGCACTTCAATGGCCATTCTTCCATGTTAAGATTGTCAGAACTGTGCTGCCTCTAAAATTACCTTTGGAAGGGATCTGCACTTCAGTTGCTCATAATGTCCATGCAAACTTAATTCCACTTCATACCAAACTGGAAGCAATAGGAGTGAGAGTGAAAACTGAGCAATTGCTATTTGCAACATCTAGCCTCTAGTCAGGCAACTTATATATGTCGATCAGATTAACTTCTTTCCCCATAGATCCCACTCAAAAAGATGGCTCTAAAACTGTGTATAAAACAGGATGTGCTGTCCTATCTCATTGTTACAGGACAACATCTTGCTGTGAACATGCAGTGTGATTACAGCAGAACTGATGGCTATGATAGCCTTGATTTTGTTAATAAGGCTTACCTCTACAAGGTTTTAATATGTATAGACTTCTAAGCAGCCTGCAGGCTATAGACCAATGCTATTCTCAACACCTGTTAGTATCTATCGACGACAAACTGTCTGAGCTGTGCTGTCTGTCAAGATGTTTCTCTGGGTTACAGTCCTGGGATATCTTTGTATGCCTTATAGCCTGAAGACCCAGTAGCTTTAACATAAACCTTATGGGTGGTTGAACAGGTTGTTTCCTCTGTGAAATTTATTTTCAATTAGACTTTTCATTACCTTGGGAGGATAGGTTGGTCATTCTTAGTGTCCCTTATTTAGCCAGGACCCCCCCATGACACCACTCCCTCAGAATGGTCCTGTACTCAAGTTTTTATAATTATTGAGACTTCGGTGCTGCAACCCCTGCCCCCCACACCCTTGAGGTAGGTGTGTGTGTGTGTGTGTGTGTGTGTGTGTGTGTGTGTGTGTGTGTGTAGGGTTGGATGATAGTCGGTAGAGTCACTAATCATGTATAGGGAAGTTCTCCTGCTTGATTACCCCCCCTCCCCCAACTTTGCTTTTGCTATTTACAATGCCACAGAGGCCTCAAATGTTTCTGGCTCACTTGATCCTTGAAATTGCTTCCAAACATAATTTTGGTAGATGCCTTTACTTTTGAACATACTTATGAATTGAGGGATTAGATGGTCTTGTTTTGTCCCTTTCCACAATCTGTATTTTTGTGGTAAAATCCTGAGGTCCTGCTGATCAAATGCATAGGGTCTCACCTGTTAATTACCATGTCTGAGGGACCTTAAACAGCATTCTGGATACTAGGATGGACTGATCTCACAGTTCAATCCTTCAAATTTATTCATCATTCTACTTGCAACATCTTGCAAGCCCACAAGCAATCATTATCAGTGTGATGAAAATGGCACTAAGCATGTGTTAATTTGTGAAAACTCTGCAGTAAGGGATTCTAACATTTAATGGAGCTTAACAATGCCATGTGTTGTAAAATCAATATGTTAATATTTCTGTTGCATCGGACTCCCCTTTGCTACAATTTTCTGGAAGTCCTATAGAGAAACTAAACTTAATGAGTGAACATTAAAAAGAAAACCATGTCTAGTGATGTCAACTAGGAATTTGAGCATATAATCTTAAATACTGTGAAAATTTCTTCTGGCAATGTTTTCATAGACCTAAAGGTGTTTCAGATCAATGTTAACTGCACATGGGTTTTTTCTTTTTTTTTTGTATTAATTCTTTCCTAAACATGGAAAGAGCAGCTTGCAGCAAGAAACTGTCAAAGTAGTGCTAATATTAACAAGACATTTGGGGAGACATTCCTTATAAACATGTCATCACGCCCCATGAAACACCCTAAAATTGTAATAGAACTTAGGAATACCCTGTCTGTAATTCTGCATATCACTAAACTGCTAATCAGTTGCTACTTTCCACCTCAGTAAAATAGTTTAAATAATGCCTTGTCACTTAAAGCATGACAAGTTCTATCTCAATCTAATTAATATTTGAACAGGCACAGTCTAAATTAAGGAACATTGTGATACCCTGAAAATTGTAATAAAATAATAAAACACCTAAGGTGAAATATCAAATGTGCAGTTTGCCTTTAAACATCTGTAGTGACAGTCTTAACTGTGTTGTAATTCAGTGTTTCTGATAAAAAAATTTCAGAGACCTTCCATGGCAGAGCTTGTCTCATGGTTGAATGTTGAAACACTGCTGTTGCTGTTTTCAATGATGGTTTTGGTTGCTATTTTTGCTGAAACTGGAGTCTTCGACTATCTTGCTGTTTTTGCATTTAAGGTTAGTAGGGGCTACATTTTGCAGAGATTTGATTTTAGACAGTGTAGTTAAGGAAACTCAGCATTTAAAAAATTTGAGTTTGTTTGAATTTCTTTGTTTACAGGTGACAAATGGTAAAGTGTGGCCACTTGTCAATGTACTTTGTTTCTTCACAGCCACTCTGTCATCATTTCTGGATAATGTTACAACAATGATGCTAATGACTCCAGTAACAATCAGGTAAATTAACTTTCACAGTATGTTTTATTACTGTAAGTCTTTAATTCAGAATTTCTGATTTCATGGAAGAATAGAATGTAAGTAGAGAGAACACAATGTAAATGAACCTATTGTGATGGAACACTTTCTGAAATGTCACACACGGTACATGAACAAGTCGGCTAAACCTTTCCTGTTGGATACCAAACATGCACTGCCTGCTGCCGCATCTCAGCCCACTTGTCTGCCCGTTGCCCAGGTGGCGCTGTTTTCACTGCTTGGCTCAGTGAAATCTCTCTTAATGAAACACTGCTTCTATTCAGTTCAGGAATATATGGAATCAAAGATGTCTTAAGATAAACTGCAGCCATCCCTCCCAAATTGATAGACTGCAATAATCCTTCACAAATACATAAACATCCTGTAAAACCACAGCTTGATGTACCTATTGGATCAAAGTAGAATAATTGTAATTAGGTCAATTAGATGATGATCATATGATTATTATTATGATTATTATTATGATTTTTAGAAATTTGTATGGTACTGATTTACATTGCTCCACTTCTGTAATTAACTTTAATTATCCGACAAAATAGTTTTATTGTACCAGTAATGATATTACTTGCTTTATAATCAACACAAGTGTACTATAAGCTATGCCACTGTATTGACATATCCCATATCAAGTGTACAATCCCTTGTAAAAATCTGATTTATGGGAAATAAAAAATAAAAAATAAAGAGATTAGCAGCGCGACTGTTTGGCATACCGGCGGTAGACGGCAGATTCAAATGCGATGCGGCCTTAACAGAAACCTACCTGAATTTTGAGCTGAGAAATGAATAAAATCAACAATCATTAAGTTTTATGGGATATTTCTGATGTACAGCATAGACTATTAAAAAAAACCTTACCTAATTTATTTTACAAAAATTTTAAAATTGTCACCTTGATATCGACTCCATCCTAATCTCCACCTACAGCCAAACTGGATCACTGCCTAGAATAATAGTGTGATTGCCACATCTACCTGACACCACTGTCCAATTGCAACCTTGATAAAATTTTAATGAGCTTCTGTAGTGTGGTGGTGGTGGTGGTGGTGGTGGTGGTGGTGGTACCACCACACCTCTCCTCAGTGAACTTAACTCTCTGGTAGCTTCTAGAATGCATTTAGAGTATTCCTATTACAAAAATCTTACATGCTATAAGTAATTCTGATTTAATGTTGACAAGCTTTGTTTTGAATCATATGTGTACCTCTTACCCTTCCAGGTTATGTGAAGTGATGGCAATAAATCCTGTGCCAATATTAATGGCTCTCATCATGTATTCCAATGTTGGAGCTGCCTTGACTCCTGTGGGAGATCCACCGAATGTAATAATAGCATCAAATGTAGACATACAAAATGCTGTGAGTAGTATTCCAGAAACATTACAGAATCAGAATTTTATTCTCATACCATAAAATTTCATAGATTTATTGTACAGGAGACTCCTTGTTTTCATCTGTAATAAATTATGCATACATTGTAATTTAAAAAAAGTGGGGGGTGGTGGTGGTGGTGGTGGTGGTGGTGGTGGTGGTGGTGGTGGTGGTGGTGGTGGTTATCCTGCTTATATGCAATCATTTAAGAATTCATCAACCAGATAATAGCATTTCTGTACCAGAGTGCTGAACAACTTTAAAATAAGTGTTTTTTAATTTATATTTTCAATCTTGTATTGTGAAGCCTGTGCACATAGATAGTATCTAGGGAGCAATCCCACACAATACTGGGACACTGAAATGTGTGCAAATCATAAAGCTCCCAGTGCCCATTAAACCAACTTTAAATGGGTGTTAAGACCCTTTTCATTAGTGGGTGTAGATAAATTGTCATAAAAGCTGTCTCATATATATAATAAACAGCTTCATTAGCTCTGAACAATTTTCACATACAGTGTGGAAATTAGCCAACAGCTTTTTAGTGTTCAAAGTGCAGCAAATAAACAAAATTTGTAAGACAGTTTCTGACACTATTTCAGCATATTTTATGTCAAATGTTTTTACAAACATTAATTTTGGAAGAGATTCAAAACACTTTCTTTGCTTGAGTGCCTGCTGTATTCTCGAATATTTAGATCTTTTATAGCACCAAATAATGAAATAATGAAAAAAGGCTGCCTAAAACAGCTAATGTTAAACAGTGAAAACAGTGAAAACAGTGAAAATGAAATATCCCATTGGCTATGTAACTGTGAAATGTCTTCGTACCTTGTAAATACAGCAATCAGCCACTACCAAATTCTTCTCAGAATGTGAAGTGTGCTATAACTTAAGTGCATGTAACATTAGCATTAGGGTATCTAGCAGGAATATAAAGTTTAATACTGTAAACAAAATACCTTAAAGTAGTGTGAACTGTAAAAAAGTAAATTATTGTCATAGGGTTAAACTTCACAATGTGCATCCTTTGTGGCTATGTCATTCATATATGGAACTATACAGTTCTGCAAACCCCTCACACTTCTTATACTTTTATGTTAAATGTTTGAATTTTTTTAATGAAAATATTAGCAACTTGAAATACAAAAGTTAAACTGCAGCGAGACAACTGATTTCATGCCCCAATAGTTATTTTGTACAGTGATAAAACGTAACTTCCTAGTGTCCACTGTTTAATATTCATTCTTTTTAAGAGATAACAGTACTGTAAAAGCCTGTTATGTCATTCCAAAGCCTATACTGTTGTGACTAACAACCTGTTAAGCAAGCAAGAGTAACTCTCAGGTGTAGTAGGGCTACTTATATTCCTGATAAATACAAATGGGAAAGCAGTAGTCATTATTTTTGTTTCTTAAATAGATTGCCGCAGTTAAATGCTGAGCAGATCTGCACCATTGTGCTTCATGAATACTGAAAAACAGTAAACATGACTACCAATTGAGTATATTTACTTCAGTAGTTAGATAATAGATTTATCTCCCAACACTTGCATTTATCTAATGCTAGCCACTATCATGGTGGCCAGTCAAAGGTTCAAATTATTCCTGTGACAGCAGTGCCATTAGGGAGTCAAGTTATTTTTACAAAATCTCTTTCCAGCAACATGAAAATCCTTTGCTCTTCGCTTACTACACTCAAAATAGCTATAGTAAACTTTTTCTTGTGTCCATGCTAAATTGACAAAGCAAATGCTACGTTAATTTTTTGGTAGTCTGGACAGATCTTTGTCCTCACACAGTTGCATTCAAAAGAATTTAACATGGTCTGCTTCATTCAGGACCTGACATCTGTGCCTAATTTGAAAATAATTTCAGTGTTTTGTTTTAAATTGCATTAACTGGTTTTTGGAGGGTTTAGTTTTAAACCATTCAGATAAAACCATTCAGGTTTTCTATGATCTTTGACATTTTCAGGAATTGTCTTCATTTTCAATGCCATTGGCAAATAAAATTGAATGGCAATTTAAATTTCAGAAATTTATGTAGATAGGTTTGGCCTATAATTAAGCCATTTGCTAACCTCCACCCATGAGAAACATTACTGCTTGGAGTATTTGCCTTCGCTTGAATTTGACAATCCTTTGTTTCCTGTTACATATGAATGCACATGATCTACCCATAATCTCACATTTTTCATTTTATGAGATAATAGGGAGTGGTTCATGCAATAAATCTAAAGATTGCTGCAGATTTTTGAGAGTTGTGAAATGAAACTAAGTTAATTAAAAAAAACCATTGATAGCATAAATTGTACTTCCATCTTTTTGAAAGCCAAATTGGTTTCCTCATATATTTGTTTCCATTTCAATTCAAAGTTTGTCAATCATTTAAAATATTTTGTAAAACACAGAAAGGAGAGAGATTTAACAGTAATGTCCCTTATCTTCTTCAGAGCCTTTTTTAAACAATGGTTTCACTTCTACATATTCCAGGGAACCTGGAAAGAAAACTTAGTGACCATTTTACATAGAGGGTTTGAATGACATATTTGAACCTGCTTTAATGACCTTCAGTTGTTTAATCTCATCCCATTGTTTCTATTTGTTGGGTTAAATTTTGACTTAAAATTGTCACATTAGAAACTTCTTTGTTGCATGGTTTGATATAAAGTTCAGACTTAGCTGTCAACACTACCTAAAATTTGTTGTTGCTTTCAAAACCTTCATAAACAGGTCTCCTACACAATTTACCACAATTAACTTGGGACTTTAAATAGTCATGTAACTATTTATTTTATTAGATACTTCTTTGCCAATAGTTATCTGCTAAAGTTTTTCATTGGCAAACAGTGAGTGGAAATGGGATTCCAAATGGTGGTAAGACAGTCCTTGTATGGTGGTAAGACAGTCCTTGGTCACAGAAAAGCTGTATTTTACCAGTTTTTGGCAACTAATAAGAAAACATGTTAAGTAAAAACTTTGCAGAAAGATTTCTGCTTGTCTCAGGTTTTGTATATGTATCTTTGTTACATTGAGGGTAAGTTAAGTACCACAAATTAAAATTGTAGGCCTTGGATACATTTTTGAAGTTGATCAAAGCTCTTTGAATATTTCTGTAATTGACAGGGGGTGGTTAAAAACAGAACTATTTATTCCAGTGGTCACCTGTACTCCCAATGCACAGGAACTGTAGACATAAATTTTGGTGCAGGATAAATTGCTTGTTCTGGCAATACACCCCCATCACCTATTTTATTCAATCTATTCTTGCCAAATACCATTTGTTCCTTGGTCAGAATTTCAGTTGAACTTACCTCTAGATTTAGCCAGCTTTCACTACCACTGAATGGGGTTCCAGTACATTCAATTAGCACTCAAAGCTCCACATGTCTAAAATAATTTACTACTGTTAATACAGTGGTCTTTAAATCTGCATATGTATATCTTACCTGGGACCTGTACCCTTCCAGATGAAAACCCTTTCTGTGCTTTCTTGAGGCCCTCTCATTTTTAAGTCAGCATTCAGCCTACAGCTCTTTTGTGGCTACGTGTCATGTACAGGTCCCCCAAGCCATGGCAGCCTTTATTACTTTCCCAGGTCATATTACCTCTTCCAGTTCCCCTCCTCCCCATCCTAATTCCTCCCCATCCCTGCTCATCTTTCCAGCTCTTTTCCCTTCCAAATGGCATTGCTATTCCTATGGTTACAATGATTTGTGATTTTTGGTTTTTCTGTTTTGGCACATTTCGGTCCCCCTAGGTGTTTGGCCACAACAAAATTAGTTACCAGTGAGTCATTTGGGGAAGAACCCTAATGGCATGGACCCCCTTGACACATCCTTGTAGCGCCCCCCCCCCCCTCCGTGTGCACGCCAGGTCCATCATGTGTACCCAGTCCCTGGGGAGGCTGTTATGTACCCTTCTGCCTGAGCCCCCGATTACACAGGGATCAAATTGCTGGTACCCGAGCTCTAACATCCCCATCCAGACAATGGAATCGGAACCTGTCCTCATGGGGTATCAGGACTCAAAGCCATTACCATTGTGCAGGTAGCTTTTGCTGTGGATGGGTGGCGCCCATGGGAAAGTCCCTGATTGGAGTGGGTGGTACCAGGGTGGAAGCTTTGCACTGTGAAACTTGCGAAAGTAAGCAATCATGCTTAGACTGTCTTTGAAGGCAAGAAAGGAACTTTAAATGTGGCTACTTCTGATAAAATTCCCCTTCCTAGCTACCACTTGGGAGGAAGGTCAGGCACACTGGCTTTGGGTGAAACTTTCTGTGCTACCTGGTCTGCACAAGGATAGATGGAGAAACATTCGCTGCCACCTAGCTGCTGTATTTTGTTGAACAGATTGAGGATAAGTTCACCAAAGTAGACTCCATGACTAAGGTGTGCTCTGGCTCCCTACTTGCAAAAACTCTTGTCCAATCTATTCTGTGTGCCTGTGAACATCTTGGTGACATTGCAGTGTCTATAAACCCTCACAAGACTCAGTGGTCCAGGGAGTCATTTTTTATAGGGACCTTCTCCATCAAAGTGAGGAACTCTGGGCAATTCTGGAATGTAAACACCCTATTTGTCCCTATTTGGAGTCCCCAAGGATAATAGAAGTGACAAAGTTGCCTTTATTTGGCCTTAGAGGGATACACTCCCAAAGAAGGCAAAGGTCATGATCTATACATACATAAAGCCATACATCCCACCTCCCATGAGATACTTGGTGTCTGTGGTTCGGGCAAAAGTCTTTCCACTGTACTACAGGCCCCCTGTTCAGTTAATGTGGATACCAACTCCATGATGGGAACACTAGCATACCACCCCCCTGTGTATGTCAATTGTCAGCAGCACCATTCCTCGCATTTGCTGGACTGCTCCAGTATAAAAAAGAAGAAAACTTCTCTCAAATGTTTAACATTTTGGGGCCACTGTAAATAAGAGCGTCTGCATCTGGTGCAAATGTTGTCTAGCTGTGCCTCCATTATATTCTCCACCCCCTCACTTGCCTCGTCCCACTCTTTTTCCTCTCCTGCAGCTACCTTGCCCCCTCACCCTGCAACTCCATCATACCTTCCATCTGGAGAAGTCCTACCCTTTTCTGGCACTTAGTAGTGAAGGCGACTTCTCCCAGAGCCCCTCTTCCGACATTCACCATATCGGAGGTCTTCTACCTCAAGCCAGCCACCGGACTCGTCAGTATTAGACTGTCGCCTAATCAGTGCCAGACCTTACTGATCTCAGGTAAATCTCGAGGGACCTGTCATCCCATCCTGTGAGCGTTTGCCTATCTGGATCCTCGTGCAGTACTCCTCCAATGGAATTGGAATGACTGTCACCACCTGGAGTTAACTCATTTCCTTACATCCCCACAGGTTTTGTTCTTGAAGAATCACATTTTATTGCTGGACATTTACTGACAGTGTAATGCTAAGTCTTCCCCCTCCCCCTCCTATATGCTGACACTTTCTACTGGATTGTCTTGACAAAGCATTAAACTCCAGTCCTATTTCTCCAATTAAGTGGAAATACCTTCATTAAGTCAATAAAACAATAGGAATGTATATCTCAAAAGGGCACTGCAGTTGAAAGCATGTGGGCATCTCAAAACTAAATTTACTCTTCAGGAAATTTGCCTTTATTATGCTTATATACTCCTCCCCCACCCCACTATACTACTTAAACTTTCCATTATAGTTGTCTACTTCCCCTTAGACCTTCCAATGCCAGATGTCTTGTTTTATTTTAGAACTTTAATTATTAAAACAGAGAGAAGCTGTAATAGTCAAGGCAGTCAGCACTTTGTACTTTGCATTTATATTTTGGTATAAATGTTACACAAACCGAATTTATTTAAACATAACAGGTAATGTCCTACAAATATCACAACCACTTGGTTACAAATCAAATCTTTACAGTGCAGTCAGTCAAGCCCCCCCCCCCCTTCCCCACATTTTCTGAAACTTGATACTTGTAATGTGGCAGTGGTGGAGGCCCAACAAAATTGTACCTATATGAATAGGTAATGAAATCATCCAAATACTAAAAGGTGCATCTGAAAAGTACATTGAATGGTTCAATATTTTACATACGGCACTGGCAAGGATGAGGTGCTTGCATGTACACTTTGAGATTTCCCTTAATAAGGGCACCATTTCATGCAAAGCACTACAGTGGATCAGTTGTGGTACTTCCTGTGACCCAGCTGACAGGGTCAGTGTGAAATCTTATTGCAACATGGATTGCAGAATGGAGCAATGGTCAATATTAGGTTTTGTTTAAAATTGGACAAAACGGTTTTGGACACCTATGGGATGTTAGTGCAAGTGTATGGTATTAAAGCAGTGTCTAAAAAGTTTGTGATTGGGGAGATCGAACAATGAATGACCTCAGAACTTAGTGATTCCACAAGAAGTATTTGCTGACTGTTGCCAACAGCCAATGACAATTACTTTGAAAGCCAGTAAAGGTTAATGACTCCCCTCCCCACCCACACTTTCCTATATTTCCTGAGACCATTCACTGAACTTTTCAGATGCACCTTGTATAAAGTGTGTCCAAATCAAAAGGTATGAAACTGAACTAATGATATAGTTGAAGTCATTATTCAAAATTAGAACTCTCAATACAATTATCCAATTGTTTAAAAAGCTTAAAGATTCCCTGTTGCCAGAAATATTGTGGCTAGGCCAAGAGCCAGTTCTCTTGTCCTTCAGTTTGTAGTTAGTTGAAGTGCTTCCCTTAGAAGTGTTTTTTAGTGGAACAGATGGAAGTCACAGGGTGACTTTTCTGGACTGTAAGAAAAGTGCTAAAACTGCTCCCCTCAAACTTGGCTATTAAACTTGGTGTCACCATGGAAATGTGGACATGTTACCCTTGGACACCCTCTCCCTACATGAGCAGCCCAGGCTGTTTGCTCTAAAGTCTTGCATAGGCTATGGAATGTCTAACAGTACATGTCACTGTTAATGGTTTTCCATGCTCTATGAATTTGATTAGTATCAGACATCAGACCTCAGATGTCATAAAATGAACATAACCTTGACTGCTGAGGGGACAACCATGAATTTTTAGAAGAGGTTGGGATGGATGTTTAACATCCCTAGATGTTGTACTAAGTTACCCCAATGCAGCATTTTCAAATTTCCACCAGTTTAGTTATGACATTTCATTCCTTGTCATCTTAACACCTTTTATGCAACCTGTACAATACATACACCCTCTTATTGTGCAGTTTTTACCAACTCATTTGCAAATCCTGCTTCCTATTAAAATACTAAGTTATCTGTTTACAGGGTGTGAGTTTTGGGTCTTTCATACTGCATATGGGAATTGGACTAATATTTATCATGATATCGCTATACGTCCTGCTGCGTTACATATTCTTCAGGAACATAGATGATTTGCGTTACAATGAACCACAAGAAGTACAGGGTAAGTACTTTCCACCACACTGAACTTCTTTAAATGTAGATATTTTGAAACATTATGTAGTCTAACCATAGTAACTTCCCATATTACGTAACTACGTAGTTGTGTAATGTACCAGTATTAAGGGGAGGAGGAAAGCTCTGCTTTAGTTGCAGCAATATAAGTATTTATACTTACTGCATAATGAGACAGATTATTGATACAGTGCAGTAATTAAGTCGTGAGGACTTGTACAGTGCCAAAAAACTAATAAACCAGCATGGGTGCAGGCATATATAAAAATTTATGGTCTGACACATGGACATGAACTTACTGTGGCAGTGATCTTCAGGGCTGAATTACTGATCACCTACCGAACAACAGATATGCAATACACATTTTCTGTTCCAATGATGTTACTTCCTCTTTGCATTAAAACTTCCCTTACTGTTATTTTAGGAAGAGGTGGTTTCTCTGAATGCTGATAGTTGTAAAAAGGCCAGAGGCATGAATTACCCAATCTACATTATTTAGTCGCCTAATTCTCCTGTTTTCTCTCACCATAACATTGAAATGTCCACATGAATGTTTTATTGTGACACCGGATACTATTGTAATTGTTGTTTGCCAAACCTAGTAATTAATCTGACAGTTCAGTAAGTTTGGTTCAGAATGTGTTTCAAAGTACCCAGCACCTTCATGACACGACTTGAATTGTTTTAAACAAATTCATGAATCCTCAACCTAACGGATGCATTCAGGGAATAACATTTTGGAAGTTCAGAGCTTCATTAGTAAGAAACATAAACTCTACAGAGGAATATGGAAAAATACATTAAGTGAACCATATGATTTTAAGGGTGGGACATCCAATTGTCACACTTAGAGGAGAGGCATCTAAGGAAAATAGATTCACTGAAAATAAAAATTATACCTGGTCAGTCTAAAGTTGTATGAATTTAGTTAGAGAACTAGATGGGGGAAATGACAATGTGATGTCGTGAGTCCTATTGTCAGTCAGTTTAACATCCTCCTCCTCCTCCTCCTCCTCCTCCTCCCCCTTACAACCCAATCATTGAAAATTCTACAGAATGGTGAAAATTCTGTCCTAGATTTGCGTCACGAGATTGGTGTCTGGCAAAGAGCAGCTGCGTCATTAACGTCTTATTCAAAAGATGAAGATATTGTGAGAAGAGCACTATTGAAAAAGGTGAAACACCTTACAAAAGATCTTACAGAGCGCATGAATAATGAAGGGTAAGTATTTTCTTTAATTTCCCAAATGTTCATTTGACTGTATGTTGAGATCTCAACAATTGTCTTGGTAATCTTCCATGACAATCTTATAGTTACTGGCCCTGGTGTTTTCTTTGTGGACTTTAAGTGAAAGATGTTGGGCAGTAGAATCGATCTGCAGACTGCTTTCGGCTTTCTTATATGCAGGAGTCACCTAAGCCTTAGTGGCTTGGAACTTTATGCTGGATTCAAAGATTCAAAATTAATAATGCAAGCTAAACAAGACAGGTCATAATGTACAATGGGGGACAAAAGGTTTACCCAGCTTGGTATTTATATTGTTAAATAGAAGCAATGTAATAGTAAGGATACAATAAATGTTGAGATTCATAACAGCTTAATGCATGTATAATTTATTTTGGAAAAATGAGATGTAAAAGTGGTAGAGGTATAAGATCTACACATTGGTATATTTACTACAATGAAAAACTTTTTACATGTTTCATTAGCTGAGTGGATAGGCTGATTGTTTGCGAATTCAGGAGGTAAGAGTACCATTGGAGTAAACTTTTTGGACCTATGCAGGTAATATTTAACATTAATTTGCTATGAATGGTACAATTTTAGGCTTTGTAAGATTCCACATTCTTAAACATAGTACACTTTTTTAAATGAGACAAATAATACATAGTACAAATTTTGTAAATAAATGCATGTATTTGTAATTTCACTACCACATGGTAAAAATAGTGTTCAGCTGAGATAAAAGTATCAGCAGACAGGCATAATTTTTAATGTCCTTACACATGGTTCACATAAGTGAATGGCTGTGCCTTTTATTGTCCATTGTTTCCAGTTTATTTGTTCCACTCAACTATTCAACTGTTATGCTAATAAGAAAAATAGGTAGCTCATTGATAGTGTTTGTCATCGTTGTTAAGTGGTGTGCATCAGTTTGGATGCTACCAAACCTTTTTTTTTATTTTGGTGTGAATGTTTAAGTTACTTTTTGTTGTTAAATTATATTGCTTTACCTTGCAGTATTCCCTTTAGTAACAAATTAGTCAATTTGATATCTAAAAATAAGTGTTAAAAGCTGATGTTAAACCTATTTAAAGCAAACATCAAGATGATTTATCCAGTGAAAATCCTGTAGTTGGTCTGTGTAATAAAAGCACCTACAAAGTTGGATACATTTGCTAGTTGATACAGACTTAGTTCTGTTTTGGTACAAATCTTAGACGATAAAGAAAAGATATGCCTCTAGGATGCTTATGAAAGTTAAAACTACAAATGCCCTGAACAGCAACATGAAGCCCATTTTGTAAACTTTGCCACTATCAATACAGTAAGCCATCATTAATGATCATAAGCGTTGCTCGCCAACAGGCCTTCAGGACCCATTAGAATGACTTCAGAGGTGGGCACTCCATCTTAAAGATGATTACTACAGTGTACATAAGTGGAAAGAAACACTCATTAGTGAGTGAACAATACAGTGACAGTCACGTTGCACCCCATGATCTTTCTGATCAGCAGAGTGCCACTAAGCTACACAAAAGCTATTCCTTAAATATGTGTGAAAGAATTACAGATAATGGATTATTTGGCAATAATTGAGACCCCCTTTGGATACAGGTGGCTACCAGTAATGCTTAAACATATTATGTTCTGAAGGACTGAATTGAGGAAACCTCCATGGTCATGGTAAGTCAGTACATCAGATTGTTATGAAGTAGTAATAGATAGTGATAGGGACTGATGACCCCCACAGTAAAGTCCCATAAGCTTTACAAACATTTAAACATTTTAATTGATAGTGAAACATATATCAGTCTTCAGGACATAACAGGTCTAAGCATAAATGAAAGAAGCAACAATGTAACCAGAAATTAACTTCACTACTGCTTAATAATTCTTAGATTGAAATAAAGTGCACAATGATGAAATTTTCCAGTTTAGCCTTAAGTGTGTGGATTACTACTAAGCTCTAAGAGTTCTTGTGGCAGATTATTAAAAATGGATTCAGTGTACTGCACAAATTTCTCCATGCAAGTCAAGGTGGTGTGATAAAAATAATGCAGATTAAATTTTTCTCGTGTTACCTGCATGAAAGCTCCTAGCACTTAAATATTTGGTTGTTCTAACTAAAAATATATTCGTGTGTGTGTGTGTGTGTGTGTGTGTGTGTGTGTGTGTGTGTGTGTGTCATGTGAAATAAATACCTTTCTTGAATCACAGGAGTTACCCCAAAACATAACACCATATGTCATAAAGGAATGATAAAATCTGAAGTAGACTTTCTTGTTGAACTAAAACTTATTTCGGAAAGTTCTCTTGGTAAACAATGCAGAATTCAGTTTTTGAACAAGATCCTGAAAATCAGCAGCCCACAATGGCTTACTATCTGAATGCTTAGAAATTTGAACTAAGTCTCACATATGTGCCCATTCTGTGTAATTGTCAGTTTCTAAGTTAGAAACTATAAGAAAGAAGTCTTCCTTGATTTAGCATGAATTTATTTTCTTGATTTCACTTTGATGGCCTGGCTATTCCTGTTGTTATGATGTTTGTGATTGGTCTTTCCTGGTTTCCCCACCCCTCCCAGTTTTTGGTCAGTTTGGTCCCCTACAGTGATACACCCCCTCCCCTTTTGGCTGAGCCCCTGACAGCTCAGTTACTAGTATGGCGGAACAGCTTATTTCACGTTATTTCACGTTTCATAAATAAATTTGTAATGAAACATGTGGTATTCCCAACATTAGCATTCAACCAAGAACTACAAAAACTCATGGGCAACAGACTCAAGGTTTAGTCAAATAATCTGTGATTATCATCGTAAATTACAGATCACAACAACAGAATATACCATTCATCACACGTCTCAGCCCAAAAATCCGGGCCTTCGGCACTCACTTGTGTGGGGAGGGGGATCTCATTCAACCTATACCTTATTACCAGAGTGAAGTTAGAGATCACTTTTTAAACACAGTCTTAATCTATGCCCTCCTTGTAAATGAAATATCGTATTTAACTCGGATGTGACGTCATTTGTCAAAGCCAACACATCCCATCCTTCAGTTTGCCCCCTCACATATGAACAACAAAATGAAAGCCAAAAAGCATTAAATGCTTCACTCCACAATAACAATACCACAAACAATAACAAAATTTAAAAATTACTCACCAAAAATAAATTCCATATCTCCTTCCATCGAGGTTGCCGCCCCCCCCCCCCCCCCCCCAAAAAACACACACAAATAAATAAATAAAAAAAAAATAAAAAAAAAATTCTCCACCCAACCCCGCCTACCCAGTCACCCCCAAACCACAACCTACCCTCCCACCACCATCTCCCAGCCCTCCTTCCCACACCACCACCATCCGCCTCAATCCTACTCCCCCACCCCATGACCCCCTTCAAGTCCGCTTCCGTAGTCTAATGGACATCGTGATGGGTTACCATGCAGGGGGCCCGGGTTCGATTCCCGGTCGGGTTGGAAATTTTCTCCACCCGGGGACTGGGTGTTGTGTCGTCCTCATCATCATTTCATCATCATTGACACGCAAGTCGCCGAAGTGGCGTCAGATAAAAAGACTTGCACCAGGCAGGCTGAACGCAACCCCAGTTGGGGTCTAACGGTCATTAATGCCACACGATCATCATCATCATCATCATCATTCCCATGTTACTGACTCATGAAAGCCAAAGAATAGATATTGTCAAAGGTATCAGGACTTTGTGCATGGCTATCATTCCAGACAGACATGTCTGACATAAGTTGGGTTTACTCATTTTTCAAAAGTTTTGTCATCTGTTTCTTAGTGATAGTCGGCGTTTCCCCCCCAGGGGCTCGGCATTTATTTGTTAAGTACAGGCTTGGTGAACCCGGGGTCCTGAGCCGTGGGCTGTATCACGCCAACAGTCGCACCATAAGCTCTGTGCGTGCTTCAATGACAATTATTAAGTGCGCTGGAGGAACATGGTATGTGTAAGAGCCCGGGGATCTTGGCTTAATTGACTGGGTCGCGAGGATGGTATAAACCTCTATAAAACCCCTCATTCTCAACGTGTTAAGTGCTGAGATGCATGGCTGTTGAGGTTACAGTCGCTAGTGAGCAACCTCTGAGGAATCTATCATACCTCAGCTGTACAAGGCTTAGCCAGGTAAGCGGGGCTCTGCCTGGGTGGACATACCTAGCTGCTCGTAGGAACAGGATAAAAAAGCAAATAACTGCATTGCCAATGGGTGTCTATAAGAGGGAACACAGAATTCAATGTGCCTTCATATAACCCTAGGTCGTTCCCATCCCTTGGTACACCATGGGAGGAACATCAGGCCCTCCTAGTATCTGAACCATGCTTGCCACTATCTAGTGTGTTCCCGGTCTGATAGAGAATCATTTATGACCACCAAGCCACAGTTCTAGGTGGAGAACATAGAGGACAAGTTTAGCGAAGCAGCATCTTTCTCCAAAATGGAGGACAGATCTGTATTGATCCAAACGACATCCCCTGCCCAGTCACAGGCATTACTTGCATGTGACAAGCTGGATGGCTGTCAGTTTCACCCCGCATAAGACGTTGAACATGGTCCAGGGTCTCATTTACCATGGAGATCTCATGTCAGTCAGATGAAGAGTTACGCACCAACTTAGAGCGAAGAGGTGTTCACTTCATCCGGCGTGTATATACGGGACCGAAAGATTGCAGGGTTGCCACTAGTGCTTCCATGCTGTCCTAAGGTAACACATTGCCTGAGAAAAAAAATGATCTACCAGTGCAATGTAAAACCATACATTCCTCCTCCTATGTGATGTTTTCGGTGCTGGGAGTTTGTGAATATGCCCTCACTGTACTTCCAGCCCCACATGCAGGGAGTGTGGGTGTCCATCACATCTGGATGCCTCTTGTACCCCTCCTCCTGTATGTGTGAATTGTAAACTACAGCATCCACTTCGCTCTCTGGACTGCTGTTTTGTGAAAAGAATGCAAAACTAATGAAGATTAAGACCTTAGACCATTTGATCTGAGAGAGAGAGAGAGAGAGAGAGAGAGAGAGAGAGAGAGAGAGACACACACACACACACACACACACACACACACACACACACACACACACACACACACACACACACACCCTGTTAGTATGGTCACATTTTTTGCATCTGTGACAGCAAATGCAACCTTGATTATAGCTCAAAGGACTTTCCTATCTTTCACTACCCCATCGTCAATGCCCAGGATGCTCCCCCTCGATGGGCTTTAAAGAAGGCAAACTGGGATGACTTCCATCCTGTTGCCACTCTTGAACCTCTCCCGAATGATAAGATAGACATAGTGGTAGAGAATGTCACTAAAACGATTGTATCTGCTGCTGAGCATGCAATCCCCCGTTTATCTGGATGCTCCCGGAGACACAGTGCCTTGGATGGCGTCCGCAACTTCAGATGACCACAGACACTAGGCGTGCTCTTCAGTGCCATAAGCGCCACCCATCTCTCAACTCTAAACGCGTTTACTCCTCGGAGCTCGTGCTCGGCAGATAGAGGTGCAAAGAAGAATGTTGGGAGAGGTATGTCTCCACCCCTCCCCATCGCTGGATAAAGGTCAAACATCTGTATGGATACCAGACCCACACAGCAATTCCTGGGATCTCTATATGTGGAGCTGTCTGTACAGATCACGGTGCCATCTCGGAGGCTTTTGCTGAGCACTACGCTCATGCTGCTGCATCCCAAAATTATCTGCCTGCCTTCTGTATGTTAAAACACAAACCCCTTTCATTCACCACACACCACCCTGACATGTATAACACTCCATTGAGTGGACGTTTCTCAGTGCCCTTGCGCACTGCCGTAACACTGCCTCAGGGTCTGAAACAATCAACAATCCGATGTTTTTAGTCTTTAATCGGATCTGGAGCGGAGGTGTCTTTCAGTCACGGTGGCAAGAGTGTACCATCGTTCTGGTGCTTAAGCCAGGTAAAAACCCACTAGATATAGACAGTTATCGGCCAATCAGCCTTACAAATGTCCTGTGTAAACTGCTAGAACGCATGGTAAGCCAGTGGTTGTTTGGTGCTTGAATCCTTGGTCTCCTGGCTCCATGCCATGGTAGTTTCCATTTCTGGCAGGGGTGCTTGGTCTTAGATAACCTGGTCCATCTTGAGTCTGGCATCTAGACAGCCTTTTCTCAACGTTAGCACCTAGTTTCCGTCTATTTTGTTAAAAGCATAACACTATCTGGTGACGCCACATCCTTACCACCTTACATGGCTGGGGACTTTGGGGCTCACTCGCACTTCTTATGCAAAACTTTTTAACTCTACGTACCTTCTGTGTAAAGGTCGGGGCGTTCCATAGCTCCTTACATACCTAGGAGAATGGGGTCCTCCAGGACTCAGTATTGAGCATCCCCCTGTTTTTAGTTGCCATTAATGGCCCAGCAGCAGCAGTCGGGTCATCAGTATCACCTTCATTGTATGCTGATGACTTCTGCATATATTTTAGCTCGTCTAGCATGTGTGTTGCTGAACACCAGCTGCAGAGTGCCTTGGGCAAGGTGCAGATATGGGCCCCCTCTCATGGGTTTGTTCTCGGCCACTCCTGACATCCGTTCGATGTTAGTCGCGTTCCTAGTCTGTAGAGTACAGAATGGCATACTATGGATGCCCAACAAATGGAGACTAATAAAGGAGACAATCAACGTCTTAGTTTTAACTCAGTCCACACCATATTAAGTTTATAAATTTGTTGCACTTCCTTGTCTGGCAAAGTTGAAGAGGCATCTGAAGTGATTTTCTGGTGTAGCTCTGAAGGACTACTTAGTAGATTAAAACTTTAACTGTTAAGCTAATTCTGTCAATTAGATTAACACTGGTTCTATAGAGCACAATTGCCCTATAGGATGTATTTTATGCTGCCATTTATTTTGTGCCTGCACCTTCTGTATATTACAAGAACCACATTGAAATGTACTGCAAACCTGGGTGCTAATTTAGCAGCCACTGTTCCACAAATCTGACCAACTTTACCTAAAATGGAATCTTATCTGTAGTTCTCGTGATTAATCTGATAAAGAAATTAAGGATTTAATAAAGGTCAAGGGAATGTGAACAGTAGTACTACACCCAACACACCGTCAAGGCAAATTATTTTGGTCTATTGTGTGGATGATAGATCTTTTACCTCCAAGTCTTCATGTAAGCAATATTTATATTTTTTATATTCTGCAGAATCAAATTGAGGTCATGGTCATGAAAAATTCATTACATCAGACTGAAGCAAAAGAATAGAAACAGATAAAGTGAAATGATTTCCTTAGATATATCATGTATTGCTGAAAGTAGAACGAACCAACAATGTGACAAAAATTAATTTATTAAATTTTTACAAATTCCTCTACAATAAGGAGAGGGAGCTATGATGCTTCATTTTAGCCTTCAAATGTTCATGAATTACTACAGTTCTTGAATTCTTGTGGCACCTTAATGAAAATTGATGCAACAAAATACTGCATACTTTTCTGCCAAAGTGTTAGAGGTGTGATCCAAATGTAGATTCTATTCCTTTTTAATATTACTTGACCTTCTTGTAACAAATAACCCAGAGCCAATAGAGCATCAAAACTCATAGGACTCAATATCCAACTACGAAATCCACCAAAAGTAAAAAAATAATTATTAAAAGCAGATAAATATTAACTTTCCTGATTGACAATTTCCAGTCTTTTGAAACTAACAATGTTAGTAGCGCTGATGTGGCTTACATTCAAAGAACTATTGACAACCACTGACAAATTCACACCAAACAAGTTAACAATAGAGGGGGCTGACCCACAATGGTACACAAAAGACCACAGTTACAAAAGCAAAGAGAAAAGCATGCCAAATTTTAATGTACAAAAAATCCCCAAGACTGGCAATCTTTTACAGAAACTAGAAACTTTAACTTCAATGTGAGAAGCTTACAGTAGTTACAACAAAACCATCAAGTAATCTGGTAGAGAATCTTAAAATTCTGGGTGTGTGGAAAGTATACTAGCATAAAAACAATACCTTCATTACAGGATAGAAATTGTGATACTACAGTTGAGTTCTATTAAAGCAGATTTGCTGAATACCTCTTTCCAAAATTCCTCCACTAGAGAAGACAGCAAATACTCATTTTTATCAAGAACAACCAGTGTTTTTAATTTAGAAGTAGATCCCTCTAGAGTATTAAAGCAACTTAAATCACTCAACAAAGGTGTCCCAGTCCTAATTATATGCCAATTATGTTCCTCTTCGAGGATGCTGATGGAATAGCCCCATACCTAATTATACACAACTGCTCTCGGTGAATGTTCCATACCCTAAGATTGGAAAGTTGCACATTTCACTCCAATATTTAAGAAAGGCAATAGTGATCTACAGAATTACCACTGATCTAGATCTGCAGCAGAATTTTAGAACATAAACTTTCCTGAAATGTTATGAACTACCTCAAAGAGAAGGACCTATTGTCCCATAGTCAACACAGATTTAGAAAGTATCTTTCATATGAAACACAGCTAGGTCGTCACTCACATGTGAAGAGTGCTATCTACAAGGGATGCCAAATATATTCCTTATTTCCAATTTTCCCAAAGTTCTGACACTCTACCTCCCATGTATCTTCTAATCAAATTGTGTGCTTACGGAATATCGCCACAGTTGTGCAATTGAATTTGTGATTTCCTGTCAAAGAACACAGTATGTTGTAACTTGGTTTTAATTGTATGTTCCACAGTGATTTATGTGGTTGTTGCCTTAGCACTAAAAACTCGATGCAAGCACTGCTGCTCAGTCATAAAGTGGGGGCCATCTCTCACTGTTACATAGTGAGATGTAATAACTAAAGTTTTATATTCTTGGCTATGTAGATCTCTCAGTATTGTCAAATAGAATGTCTCGTGCATTTCTCTATCATGCAGCATAAATCGGCAAATTCCCATAGTCACATCAGAATTATTTCCAAATGAACCCCTGGAGTACAAAGGACAGCTCTGCCAATTAACTGGTATTTTATACCTTGTTACACAATACTGCCTTTACTTCTTACATGAATGTGTTTCCAACAGGATTGGTAACAGGCGAGTACACTAAGCTTCTAGCATGCTGTAAGGTATTCTGTAAATTCAATATGGCTGAGGAAGAAACGGATAATTAGGTTTTTGCATTCAGAATTGGGTAATGTGCATCTTTAACAAAAATCTTGAACATTATTCTAAGCTATACTTTCAGGAGGAACTTCAAAATTCACATCTTGCTTTCCATAGACATGAAAGTATAATAAAAATTTGTTTTTCAGGGAGGAGAGGCCTGATTATTCTGTAGAACTAGATCGTCTGCAGAACATGGTCAGTATTGGTGGTATTACACATTTATAAATGTAAAGGTTTTGGTTAGATTTTATAATAGATTCTCAAGGGAAAAGGTTCAAATTGAATGTGTATTGTAGTCTCATTAGACTTGCTCTTCTTGAATTTTTGTGTATGCAAGTTCTGCAAAACTTGCGCATTGAAGCCAAGCAATTAGCTTCATAAAACTTGATCCATCCATACAGACAAATAGACTAACACCGTATTTAACTGTAGTGAGAAAAACAAGAAAAAAGTTGCTGATAAACTGTCAGTGGGCAGTGGTATCCTGGACATAATAAAAGGTAATCACTGTGGTCAGAAGAGCATGCTCTTAAACATCTTAACATGCTGTTTGTAAGGTTGGTAAACAGTGGTAGTGTTTCATTGGACTAGCAACTCCTGGAGGAAGTTTATCAGATTGTAATGACATGATTCCATTTCATTACTGGAAAAATATTTAACACAAAACTTGAATCAAATACATACACAACTTTTGTATCATCATTATGAAAATGTGGAAATTATCTGGGAAGTCCTTTGTAGAACTCCTGAACAGTACTAATGTAATATCTTTGAATTGGGTATTTTACTGCAAACCTATCAAGGCATTATGCAAACTGAATGGGGTACTTTACACTGAAACAGCAAATGGTTTTTAAATTGTCTACAAAAGAGATGCGAATTAGTAGTATCTTCAAAAAGATTTGGAATGTTTCCCTACATTTCTTCCAAAACCAAAATTAATTCTTCAGAATTTTATCAACACCAGAAAGCTTAAGGATTGCTGGAGGTAGGAAAAATCATACCATAGGCTGGAAGAGGCATAGCCACAACACAAACATAAAATGTTGCACTGCAGTGGGTTCTTTACAAAAGTGCCAAACAAAGTGGTGATGCATTACTAGTCCCAGTGTCCACACAGCTGACAACTGTGCCATTTGGCATGCTGTGGCCAGCTCTGCTTTAAATGCTAAAAGTTATATGAAGCCAAGCTCCTGTCAAAAATCTGATAGTGGAAAACTGGCCCACAACAGCATTACAGATCATACATACTTCGAATGTTCAAATCACATTTTATAGGGTCTGATTATATGGGTAACTCCCCTCAAATTAAGAATTTTTGAAATTACAGAAGTCCTATGCATGATGTGTAGTAAGTCATAATTATAAACTTGGATATTGGTTTCTGTGCTTTACACTGAAAATTCTAAAATATTTGTAACTTGGGAAGTACATGAACATACCAGAACTAATACTAAAATAAACAAAAGCATAATTAGCAAGACCTAGAAAAGTAAACAAAATAAATAAATGTAAAAGTCCTTATTTATGGAACAAAAATTTTTGAAATGACTAAAACTGGCTATAAAATAAATCATTTTACAATATTAGATATCTTCCATATGCTGGAAGAAGATATTAGCACTTAACACGTTCGCTGTGGTCACCAGTGCAGGCTGCTAATGCTCCAAGCAGACTCCCATAAGCTCATGTGCCAAGAGCTGAAATCATACACCTCCAAAGCCCGTAAGTTGATGTTGTGCACGTACATAATATTGACAGCAAAAAGTCTGCGCAAGAGGTGGTGCTAGATATAGAAATGAAAGTATGCTTTAGCTGCATGTTGAAGGCTATCTGACACTTATAAGCATATATTGTTCTCTTCCCACTCTTTTATGGGCTAGAAGGCCCTGGTGTCGGTTGTTTTGCCACCATTGCAAACAATGTGCAACAGACAACTGAAGACGAAAACAAACAACTGCAGACAAGAAAAAGTTAAATTTTGTTGGTGGCTTGTACTAACAAGAGTGCACAGCCAAACAAAGTAAACTGAGTACTCAGCTAGCAAACACGCCGCTTATGTGTTACCCACACTGGCATGTTGATAGCAGAAATGCTTAAAAACGTCAGCCGCAGCGAACGTGTTAAATTTCCTGTAATTGACACATTACATGATGTGCTTGTTTTAACTGTAAACTGTCTGATGTACAATGCACAAGACAGCTTGTGGCAATTACATTTAGAAACTTTGCTAATGTATTTTACCATTTTTATTTATTAAGTTATGGTATACTGTATTTTATTGGCATTAGTTTCTTTACATAAAATTTAATGTATCATGCTTAAACAGAAAAATAAATTAACATATGGTGGATAAAATTCTCTTTACAGTACCCCATACGTGATAAGGAACTCCTGTGGAAGTCGGGAATCACATTACTGCTTGTGGTTTCTATGTTCTTCCTGCATTCAGTGCCAGCCTTGAAGCTTTCTCTTGGTTGGACTGCCTTGCTTGGTGCAATGCTACTTTTGGTATTAGCTGATAATGAAGATATAGAAGGTGTACTTGCACGTGTTGAGTGGGGGACACTAATATTTTTTGCAGCACTTTTTGTTTTAATGGAGGTATTCACATTTTCATATTCAGTATAAATTTTGAGTAAACAAGAATTGTAGAAATAGAAATTCTTGAACAAAATAATGCATATTTTTAATGTACCATATATTTTAATCTGAAGGAAATTTATATTGTAGTCTCAAAGGTCATCTGCTATAACAGTGAAAATAACCAGATAAAATATTATTTTTGAGTGATAGTTTTTTGTTAAAATAAATTCAGGAACACAGGAAGGCCCAAGTAAATTATTAGGAATTAATAAAATGGTTCCTAAAACTAAAGGAAAATTACATGGTTCCTTCAAAAGTATATTAGTTATTTTTACTTAACCTTGTACATATTACCAAATGCACTTCAGTTAAACTCACCGCAACAACAAATAGTGTAATGAAACTTAATGCATACTCCAGAATTTCCTGCAACACATTGTTTCAACTTTACTGATAACACTACCTTAGTCATTGATCACCTAATACTAAAAATGTTATGTTAAGATACATCATGTGAACAAGCCACTTGTTTACTCATAGTATTCATTATTCTATTTTGATAATTCTGTAGTCTTAAGATAATTGATTTTCATAAATCAGAAATGTTAAAAAAAAAAATTGTACTGAACTGATTTAAACCTGGATTTTCTGCTTTCGACCAAATCACCTTAACCAATTAGTCTATCCAGGCACTTTCCCTACTGTCCAAATTGTAAACTTCCAGCAATCCACCACTGTAGTGCTCCCTAACAGTTACTTGTGTGCTTGTGGCCTAACTGTTCCCACAATGGATACAGCACATTTGTGCATCGACACAGAATTGTCAGTAGCCAGTTGCCTGTTAGTGGCATAATCACAATTATTGATTTGGTGTCTTCTTTAGGACATGACTATTTAAGCTTAGTAATTTTTGATAACAAGAAATAGATTCATAGTTTCTAGACAGCAAGTGGAATTAAGTATAGCATTGGAAAAACACAAAATGTTGCTGTGGAACAGGGAAGCATGATCCATATCAACATAGTTTTTTCAAATAATAAAAACTTTGCCCACTGATGATTAACAGTAAGGGTTAAAAGCATGGAGAAACTTAAGGTTTTACCAAGCTTGATGCACGTGAAAATTTGAATATATTGTGTATATCTGAAAATGTATGACTGCATAAAAAGGAATAGTTAAAGTGGGTTTCATGACTGGTTATAGGGGTTCTCCTAAGCTGAACTAGAGGATAGTTTCAGGCAGCTCTTGAAAGTGAATGTGTGCTTGCTGATGAGTGGGCATTTCATTATTCTAAATTTTTTCAATGTGATAAGAATCATTAATTGTCCTCTCATACAAAGATCTAAATCCTTCATACTGACTAAATAAATCCCAGCCATCTGGGAAAGATGCATACTACAGGGTTTAGGATATATTCTTTCATGGCTCATATATATATATATATATATATATATATATATATATATATATATATATATATATATATATATATATATATAAATTTCTCCAGTACTCCACAAATCTTTACTAAAATTCTTATTTGCAGGCTCTTTCAAGACTAGGTCTGATTGAGTGGGTTGGTCAGCAAACAGAAAATGTAATTTTATCTGTATCTGAATCTGCTAGACTGACAGTAGCAATTGAGTTAATACTCTGGGTATCAGCAGCCATGTCATCACTTGTTGACAACATTCCTTTGTCAACAATGATGGTCAGAGTAATCACTTCACTTGCTAAGAAGGAAGAATTAAATCTGCCATTAATACCATTGGTGTGGGCAATGGCGTTTGGTGCCTGTCTTGGAGGTAAGAGACTACTGATCTGCAGCTTTTGTTTCAAGCAGTTCTTAATGTGAGTAAAAAGGTTAGTCTTTAATATATTAGAGTTTAAACTGTTTTGTCAAAGTGATTTTGAGCTTGACTCACATCCACAGCTGAGGTCAAGAGCAATAAGTACTACAAACACTTAACACGGATATTTTGTATGTGGTTTGGAAAGGAATGTACCATCCCATTGAAAGTTTTCTATTTTTCCTTCCTCTTCAGTTACAAAAGTTTTCATGTGGAATTTCACAAAATTCAAAATTAACCAAAGAAATTTTTTCACTGAAATTCAGTGAAATCCATATGAAATGCATCATTGGTGTGCACACAATTTTCTCATACAGGTTAAAATTGCTGTAAATCTTCCTCTGAAACACTTGCAAAAGTAGTGCACTAGAATACACTTGCATATAAGTAAAAATTGAAAGTTTGGCATTCAGAAGGGTTGCTTTCACTGAAAGTTTGTGTGAACCCATCCTGTTGTCTCACTAGAAGATATCTTAAGAAGCCAAGAACTGTGTAGTGATAAAGTAAATATTAGCATGTTCAGAAGTTTGCTCCTTTTGTAATATTTCACAATGTTGTTAAGCAGACAGAATTATATTAGGCAATGCTGCCTTAAATATAAAAAAATATTGCCAGTTGGAAAAATTTGAATTATTTTACTCATAGAAATTTATTAAATTATTTACACAGTTCCTAATAAAGTTGTCAAATAATAAATAAAAATTGGTATTTTTACAGAAACTGGATGCTCCTTTAATTTAAAAATTAAACCAGTAAAATAATTAATTTTCATGGGTAATTGCATTATTTGTGATTACAGAATTTAACATTAAAAACCTGTACTTAGCACTTATGCATACCATGCAAAGTGTTGCATTCCATATGTTTTTGGTAAGAGAATCATGGAACTGGTCTATGGAATACTTAAGTTAAAGCAAATAACCCACAATTTATGCAAGGTGATAACAATTATAAAAATTCTTGTTTTCTTTGAATAGGTAATGGGACACTAATTGGTTCATCATCAAATGTTGTCTGTGCTGGAGTTGCTGAGCAACATGGCTACAGATTCACATTCATGCAGTTCTTCAAGTAAGGAACATTTGAATTTATTTTATTCTGTTCATGATAACGTATCCATTGTCAAGGTTCTGAAGGTCTCCTGTGAAAGAATAATTGTTTTAAAGGGAACACTGTATGGAATACAGGAACTCGTGAGAATTAAACTAACAAAGCTGAAAAATTAAATTTTGTTAACCTTCTAAATGACTATACGCATTTAGCATTGAACACTATCCTACAGGCAAATGAAAATTGCTTAGATTGACAGATGAGTGGAGAGACAGTCGCCAGCACTTATCATAAAATGCTTACATGGTGCATGTGTGCAGATCAAAGAAGTCTATTTAACAGGTGTTGCAGAGAGGATGCAAAGTTACTGTAAGCAGACATTATAGATAAATTTTAGGTTTTGTGGAAGTTTTAAGATAAATTTCCATAAATTTGCAGCTACAATGACCAAAATTCTTAGCTTTTTCTTTCATGCACAAAATCCAAATAAGCTATTAATTTTATGAATTCACAGTACCAATTTGTTTTATAAATATTAAAATGTTTGCAACCTTTCCATTAAAAGTCAAATTCTATGCTTTCTTCCTAATTTGCTGCCGTTAAATTCCACTCACTCTTGTTACTGCACTCAAAAATGGTAAAGCCAATTTAAACTTAATATGTAATTCATTTGATAGACTGTGTAAGCAATAAAACAAAAATTCAGCAGTGTGCAGGGCAACATACTGTGGTATAAGTTGCATATTGTGACCTTGTAAATATATATTCCATATTTAGATGTGGCTCTCCTTACAGACTTTGATAGATAAGTAGATGTGCATTAAAATTTACTGCAGTTTGTATTTATAACCACTGAAAGCAAGATACATTTAGGTTACAAGAAGGGAAACAATAAAAGTATTTAAGCAACCAAGATTCCTTACATTCACTTGATCAAGAATATGAATAACATTCTTAGTTTAAATGTATTTGTGCAGAAACTAAAATTTTTACGGAAGTACTAGCTTGAGCAGCACATGTAATTTTGCTAGAGTTGCATAAAAATGTTTAGTACTGTAACAGATAATGCATGAAACACTGTTCATGGCATTTGTTCCTATTCCCATTTACCTCCCCTCTTCATCTAGCATGCACTAGACTCTCACAAACCTTGCAGGTTGTCACCTAGTTTGTTCGTCCTAAAGCAGACACCATAGTAAGCATGTAGAGACCAAGAGTCGTGGGCTGATAACAAGCTCTTACCATTCTGTTTACTAAAACATGTCACAAAGTTATCTGAAGTATGACAACTTTCTGTGGTTATGCACAGGTGTCATTTACTAATTAAGAAAATAAGGTGCATTTAGCAACTTAATTTTATAACAAGACCTAAGTTACAGTGGTTTATGCTGTCCAGTGTCAGTTTGTCAAGGGATTAAATTGCAGCAGACTAATTTCACCCTCGTTATATTCTTTCAGCTTTGTACAGAACATGTCAGCTCTGTTTGTACCCTTAAAGCTTGCTTTGCAGGATCTCTTGCACTTAAGGCAGCACCACACTGATTAGCTGAACTGTGATTACCACATATTGCAAAATTGCATCACTAGTGTCTGTTGTGGAAGTGTTCACTACAGTGCAGCAAACCTAACTTAAAATAAGAAAATATCCATTGTAACAATTACAAACTAAAAGCAGCTTTGTATGTCTAGATAAGTAACTCTTATGTTGGTGTGCTTTGCATCTGGACATAGAATGATGACTTCTATGCCTGAACTTCATGGGTTTTGTAAATGCTACAGGTATAGAGGGCTTTCTGTTTGAAGACCATGAGTTAGTGGCATCTGCTACAGAAAAATTTCCTGTAGCTATTTTCACCAGTTACTAGCAGTGTGTTGCACTCACTGCTGTTCAGTAAAGTAGGTACTGACAAAATCTACACAGCAGTGTGCCCAACTCAAAATCGACAAAAAATGCATTTAGTGGCTTTTGCATTTAGGTTACTCATGTGAATGGTGAAGTACCCATGCCATGCACACCTAGTGTGCTTGTTTCCATTCTAGCTCACCTGTCTCATGCATAAAAATAATTTAGTTTCTAATTTTCAAGAAAAATATTGATTTCTCATTTTTTTCCAGGATTGGGATGCCAGTTACAATTATCACTGTTGCAATAGCCAATGTGTATCTTATAATATGCCATGTTGCATTAGAGTGGCATTAAATACTCAAGAGTGAAAAAATACTTCATTAACCAGAAAAATGCATAAAAATTGCATTTTCAGGAATTTTTAAATGGTTCAGAGACAGTGAATCACTGAGGAATACTCAGATATAAATGCTGAAGAAAAATAATAATAAAAAGGAGAAAATTGTCACTAGTGGTGGGATCAAGACTGGAATTCTTGAAAGTTTTTACTGTAGAATCATTTTTTCAAACAATGTCAGCATACATAAGTACAAGCTTACAGTTTTTAGTGTTCACTGTACACACACTATTAATTTTATCTTTATATTTAAGACTTTTAGAATTGTTGCAGATTCTCGTTACTGACATTTTACAGTGCATGATAGACTACTAAAGAGAATTCAGAGTAATTTATAATGTAATTACCTTAACATGATGAATTACTTAAAAGGAAAATTCTTGCAAGCTTTATATGAACCTAAACTCCAAAAAACCTTTCCTGAGCTTGTTTTAGCCCTAATAAAGTAAAAAAAAAGATTGATTATTCAAAGTAAGGGCCAGGCTCTTAATGCAAAACTAGTAACTTTTTGTTTAATTTAAAATTAAAATATCATGAACTTGTATTTTATTCCTGTTAAAATAGTGGATTAAATTTTCATGTATTTTGATGAAAACACATGTACTACGGTGAATTTGTGATGAAAATAAAATATTTTCATTGTAATGCTTGGTTTTAAATCTTGTTCAGTGATCATTGTCTAAATTTTTGGTAAAATCCCTATATGATTTCAGCATTTGAGTAACTTTGTCAGCTGTCAAATAAGTGGTATTTCAGGAATTTGAATTCAAACAGGCCATCTCAAACATTCTAGTAAATTGTACAGTAACTCAACTGCACAACATGCCTTCAGATTACATTTACCACTGCTGAAATTGACAAGAGTACTCTTCACAATCAGAGAGAGAGAGAGAGAGAGAGAGAGAGAGAGAGAGAGAGAGAGAGAGAGAGAGAGAGAGAGAGAATGAATTTCTCTTGCAGCTTTTGACAAATGTAGCTAAATGGTGAGAATTGTTAGTAAAGTCCTTTGCCAGAGGAATTATGCTAATCTATAAAAATGACCCAAGTTAATTATAAATAAAAGCATAAGCTTCATGGCTTTTCTTCTCAAGAAACAGGCCGAAGTCTCAAATTTGTTTCACCACTTACAATGAGACCTTACAACAAACCCTTCACTGAATGGGAACTACTTCTGGCCCTTTCCTCTTCATGATTGTGCACCTGACCCTGATCCCATCCATAGTAAACTTCTTACATCAGTCCTAGAAAACGGCAACATTGTCTCCAGGCATTTAACCACATTTGGCTCAAAGGGGTTTCCACTCAGTGGAGGGGACAGTACAGTGGTTCCTGTTATGAAGCCTGGCAAGGATCAGTCATCCCTGGATAGTTACTGGCTGATTTGTCTGACAAATGTGCCATATAAACAGATAGCTGCCCTCAGATTTTGCTGGGTACTCAAATTGCGTGGACGTCTGTCACATTATCAGCGTGGGTTCTGGGAGGGCAGGTCTACTATCAACCATCTACTTAGACTGGAAACAGCAGTCAGAAACATCTTCTCAAAACATAAACATCTTGTTACTTTTGATTCACGTAAGGCATAACACTGCTTGGTGTCATATTTTATGTACCCTCCATGACTGGGGCCTATAAGGGCCCCCTACCAATTTTCATCAGTTTTTATCCCTCCGCATGTTCTGTGCGAGCCTTGGCTCTTCCTTCAGCTCCCCACAGATCCAGGAGAATGGTGTTGCACAGGTTTAATGGGTTGGTGAGCTGTTGCGTCACTTGTCACTCCTCCATTGTATGTAGACAACTTCTGCATATGGTACTGCTCCCACTCTGTAGCCTCAGCTGAATGCCAGCTCAAAGGTGCCATTTGAAGGGCTATACATGGGATTCTCCCATGATTTTAGTTTTCCCCTCCTAAAATGAAAGTAATGCATTTCTGCTGTCATACTACAGTTCACCCTGACCCAGAACTCTTCTTGGGTACACAACACCTGGGAGTTGTGGCACAGAACCGTTTCTTGGGCCTCCTTTTTGATAAACTGACTTGGTTGCCCCATATTTGGCAGCTGAAGATAAGTTGCATGTGCAATCTTAATACCTTATGTTTTTTAGCTCACTCACCCTGGGGTACAGATTGTGCAACAGTAACTCATATCTACCAGGCTCGGAGTGTCCCAATTAGATTATGAGTGCCACATTTATGGCTTGGCAGCTCCTTCTGCCCTGAAATTTTTGGACCCCATTCACCATTGCAGCATCCACTTGGCTACAGGTGCCTTCAGGACCAGCCCTGTTTAGTCTCCTTGCTGAAGCGGGAATCCCCCCTCTTCAGACTAGGTGCCATCAGCTTGTGGTGTCCTGTGCCATTGCCATTCATATATTCCCTGGTCATCCCACATATCACATTCTCTTAAAGGGCAATGGTTTTAGAACTACTGATACTTGCCCTTGAGTGGGTTTACTCATTGGAGTATGGGTTGCTTCCATTTGTAGGGACATCAAAGTCCCTTGCCTTAAGTGTGTCTTGCTATACCATGCACCCCACATTGGATGGTGCCTTGGCCACAAATCTGGATCTCTACAAAGTCCTGAAAGTTTAAGTCTCCCCCATAATCTTGTAGCTTTTGTACACAGTACTTGCATAATTTCAGGTTGCCATAATTTTCTACACTGATTGAGGTAAATTTGCTGGTCATATGGGATATACATTTACGTCTCCCATTGTGTGTGTGTGTGTGTGTGTGTGTGTGTGTGTGTGTGTTTATGGCAGAACTGATAAAATGTAGTGCCCAACTAATAGCTGTCAAACAGGTAGCCCTGTTCTGACTCAATGAGCAGCATACAGGCCATAGACTGATGCTACTCATCACATCAAACTGATGTCCAGTGGTCATTGTTATCCACAATCTCCTTGCTGACCATCATACTGTTTGCTCCATTGCTTTCCTCTGGGTCCCCAGGCATGTGGGTATTCTAGAAAATGAACAGACTGACCTTTTGGCTACAGTAACCCTAACTTCCTGCCCCATCCCCTGGGCAATCCCGAGTGCGGATTTGTGGGTGCAGACGAGATCGCTACTTGTACAGGACTGGAACACAACTGGCAAGCTACTGCCCCATCTAATAAACTCTGCTCCATAAAGTCCACCACTGCAGCTTGCAGTTCTTCCTTATACCCTTCTTGAAGGGAATTCACTGTCCTTCGCTGTCTTTGTATCACATTCCAGGCTGACCCATGGTTTTATTTTGTGTAATTAGCCTCCCTACATTGTGTTTGTGGGCCCTAGAGTCTGTGGCTCATGTGTTACAAGGGGAAAACAAAGTATGGTACCAACAGATTTTGAGGGGTCACAGGTATGTTGAGGGAATTCCTCCAGACCATCAATCTAAAAGGATTTATTTCAATGGGCCTTGATTTCTAAGAAAATCAAAATCAAATTCACAGCAAATGACCACGCATAACGTGTCTACTTATACATGGCGGTTATCGCTTAGCGAAACGGCATGGTGTAATTAGCAAGGTGCTGGGCTCCCATGCAGAAGACCCAGATTAGATACCTATCGGCAGAACAACTTTTTAAAAATTGTAATTACTACGCTTATATTTCAAAAAATTAAAAAATAATTAAAGAAAGATATGAAGAAAGAAAAACAAAAATAATGAAAGTGAAAAGATTAAAAAATAACCAATAAAATAAAAGAACAAATCTTCCCCTAAGGGACTTCGCTTTTTCTTTTCTTTTCTTTTCTTTTCTGTTTTTTTTCTTTTCTTCTTTTCTTTTCTGTTTTTTTTTTCTTTTTTTTCTTCTTTTCTTTTCTGTTTTTTTTTTTTTCTTTTTTCTGTTTTCTTTTTTTTTCTTTTTTCTGTTTTCTTTTTTTTTTTTTTCTTTTTTCTGTTTTCTTTTTTTTTTCTTTTCTTTTCTGTTTTCTTTTTTTTTTTCTTTTCTTTTCTGTTTTCTTTTTTTTTTTTTTTTCTTTTCTGTTTTCTTTTTTTTTTTTTTCTTTTCTTTTCTGTTTTCTTTTTTTTTTTTTTCTTTTCTTTTCTGTTTTCTTTTTTTTTTTTTTTTTTTTTCTTTTCTTTTCTGTTTTCTTTTTTTTTTTTTTCCCATGATATGCTCCATCTAAAATTATTGTATGTATAGTTTTCATTTTATATTGTGATTAATTTTGTGTACATGAAATGTTTTACTGTTGTTCGTTAATTGTAAATTAGTATATTCAGTTGTGAACAAGACATAATGTAATGTCATTATTGTCGATATAGTAATTTGCCTCACCGCCTTGTGTGGAGGAGTTAGTTTGGGCGTTAATTATATGCTCTGGAATCTGTCTCTTAAAATGGAAGTACTAGCAGTTAAGTTCTGTGTACGCAAGATATGAAGTTGTAATGTTTTGCTGGAATAAGAAGCAGTTTGATTGCAAATCAAAGAATAAGTGAAAAATTGTACATAAGAGTATTTATTTCTACCACGACGCCCCAGGTGAATAATTTTGCAGTGAGCAGAAGCACCCACGCATCATGTTGAAAAGCTGAATATCGTCCTTGATATATTTGGCATTGGTAGAATGACTGAACTGTAATTACTTAATAACCTAGTAATGTTTTAATGGGAGCCTAGCACCTTGCCAATTACACCACACTGTCTCTCTGAGTGGTAACTGCCATGTATACGTAGACACGTTACGCATAGTAATTTGCTGCGAATTTGATTTAGATTTTCTTAGAAATAAAGGCCCATTGGAACAAATCCTTTTAGCTTGATAGTCTAGAATAATTCCCTCACAACATGCCTACAACCCATCAAAATCTGTTGGTACCATACTGGGTGTCCCCTTTTTAGTTGAACATCCACTCCGCTTGGTGCTCTGTACCAAATATGGAATTCCATGCTAATTGCCCTTGGTTTTTTGGATGATTCATGGAATCTACAAATTTCTCCGTGAAAGTGGTTTTTACTCTCAGCTCATTGTTAATAAATGTGTGTTCCAGATTTCTCGCAACCTGCCTTGCCTGTTGGTTTTAGTCCTGTTCCAATTGTTTTAACCCAGATAGTGCTGACGTCCTTCTGAAGGATGAAAATGGCAGCTTTTTTTATTCTTCCCTGTAAGAATTCATTCAATGTCATACTTTACTACTTTGAATAGCCTGCTTGCATTGCAGATAAATTTTGTCTTGTATTGTCGTTTGCAAAGCAGTTGGATACAGCTGCAAAGTTCGGGTTCATACAGAGTATATTTGGCTGCCTCATAGATGAATTTATATTTAATGAACTTCATTAAATTTTTAAGACATCTATATGTATATACTTCATCTTAAATGAGGTTTTAATGACTCATCAGATTAAAATTATGAAACATTCATTTTTCACGTCATTCCAGAAAGAAGGGAAGTATTACAAAACTAATGGCATGATTGTGAAAAAATTATTTTTAATTATCTTGTGCAGTCATATGAAGGTAATTAATAGCCTCTGAGAAAAAATTAAACTAAAAATAATCCTGCGCTATCTAAGTTAACTTCTTTTAGTTCCTGTAATTTACTATTGGTAAGGCCTTAGCTGGCCACACTCATGCTTGCATATCATTCAGAGGTTATGGGACTGATGACCTAATTGTCTGATCCCATCCACCCATCAGCAACAACCACCACCACCATAGGCTTCCAAGGGCTTTATCAGAATCAAAAAAAAATTCTGGGCGAGACTGCATTGTCAATCTTAAAGAACGTGACATTTTGGCCACTGTTGCAAATGGCCTCATACTGGGTATTTGTCTAATTGCTGAATAAGTAAAGGCTTATGTCTTATATAAATGTTGCAAATAAGTTTCATAATGGATATGTTGGACATTATTTATTGGTATTTGCAATATTTCATAGATAAATGTCATCAATTAGTTTTTGAATAGTTCCTTGCTATTTGCAGCAGTAGGGGAGTGGGTGGCAGTTGCAGTATGCTGTTGTTTAATAGTTGGCTGATGTAGTCCACAGCAAGCTGGCACTCTGTACTTATGGTCAGTTCTTATTCTCTTGTGTGCCTGGAAGAGTTTTGTGCACGCTTTAGTCTGTGTTGCCTCTACTGGCAGCCACAATTCTGAAAATATGTACCTATCATCTCCATGTTAGTAGGGCACATGGCAATTTTGATGGCTTATCTAATCTCTCATAGTTAACCCTCCTTTGTTCACTATGACATAATTTGTTAATCTATGTATACAAAAATTCATCACCTGTTAACTATTTCTTGAGCTTGCCTGCCAAATTCATTAACAAGATTCATAGCCATATATGTAGCTTGGGTTCTTATGTCAAACACCAGTTTGTTGTTTAAAGATGAGTAATTGGTTTATTGCATCGGTCAGAATACAAGATCGATACTGAAACTGACATGTTGCAGACTATGCACACCAATTTGCGCGTATTTATACATTACAGGTGTTTTCTGGAACAATGTAGTACAAATATTACAAAATAGTCTTAAATTCATTATTTATTAAACACAAATGAATCCACCAAAAATATATAAAATTATTAGTAATAAATCCCAAAGGATTCCATAACAACCAAAATAGAAATTAGGTAAACTGATTAGAGCAGTCCTGGTATTTTACAGTTTTTTTATAATGGACAATTAATATAAACAACCAAAATTTTCAGGTAAGCAGTACATAGCAAACATAATAGATTACAAAGACATCAGAAAATATTAGTGATAAAATGTTGTCAAACATGTTACATAATACAGTTGAAATTGTTTTCTAAATTTCTGTTTATAAAATAACGTTATTGTATAGTATTATTGTAAACATAAACAGTGTGTAAATATATTTGAAGTTATATAAAGTTATAGCCTCAATGCATATGAAATTATTGGTAACATTTTCACTTAATTCTGCTAATTTCTGTGGTTACACATTACAACTAACATGTGGGTTTCACATAGGGTTTTTTCCTCTTCTTCTGCACTCACCTTTGTGCCACTGCAGATGTGCTGTCAAATCTGGATGTCAGATTCTGAAATTGTAGTCCTCATTTGTTGTCTAGTCTTGCCTACATACACAAAATCACACTTGACAGATTTTGTATACAGCAGCATTATTTACTTTGTGTACTGCATCTTTTGTGGAGCAAAGGACATCCTTCATCTTTGTTTTGCTTCTGTAGATTGGCCTGACATGTTCCCAATGGATAATTTTGCCTAAACTTTCAGTGACACCTTGTACACATGGTAACGGGATAATGCTTTCAGCTTCTCCCTGCTCTTCCCTATTGCCTGGATCCTTTGGCAAATGACACAGCACCTTGGAGGTACCTGCCTGTGCTGGTGTATTATCTACATACTTTGCTAAAACGTTTTCTGTTAGGATTTGGTAGACTTTCCACATTGTGGAAAGGCAGCACTCTATTCTTTTCTCTCCCCCCCTTGTGATTTGTGGTTCACTATGCTAATGCTTCAGATGTCTGGAATGTCTGTAGCTCTTCTTTCCTGTGGTGAGAAGAGTGTCAACATATTGCAGCCAGCATGCTGGGCATAGTGGTGCTGATATGTCTCTTAAAATGATTACATGAAAAATGTCAGCTACAGTATTGGGAGTGGGAGCTCAGGGTTGGATTAGAATAAACAAATGGAAGATGTTCTTAGCAAGCTTACATACAGGAAACTGAAGGGTGATCTGATTATCATCAGATGTAGGCACATGGCCAGAAGACTTGTCTCCAAAGTCACAGGCACCAAGGATATGTGGAGTACCAAAAGTCTGTAAAGAAGCTTCCTTTAAGGCCAGTAGTGGTTTATGTTAATTCACCAACATAAAACAAAAGAACTGGTACCAAAGGTAGGAGACCCAGTGCAGCATGTGGATTCATGTCATCGACTTGTAATCTCATTTGAATAAATGAATTGTTAGATACCACATTTGATCATGGTATTATGCCCTAATATTCAGTGTTTGTATTATATAAGCATTTTAAGGCACTTCTGACTGGTCACATAAGCACTTTCAATACTTGGGTCTTTTAATGAACTAAATAAATGATTGAAAGTTTAAAGTTTAATGTTGTACAATGTTTGTTAATGAAATTGTTAACTAACAATATCTGAGGTCGTCTATAATGTATTGACCATAATATAATACTTTGCTGATTGTAGAACTGATTAGTTGCTTTGATTTAACAAATTCAATTAATGTAAACATATATTAATACTGCGCTAATTGTTGTTTACTTACAATTATTTTGTTTTGATATGAAAAACTTATTGCATTTGTCATAATTTCTTGTATCTTTACGTAAAGCAAGATTAATTTGTTTCATAAACAAAATATGTAATATCAAAAATTGTAACTTAAATGTTCTAGAATACTATGTTATGTATTTATATGTGCGAATTGGTGCGAACTCGGTTAGTTGTAGAGTTGTAGTCAGTCCTCAGTCAGTTGGGGAGTTATGTCTGTCATGCAGTCTTACTTTTGTCATTATGTAACAGTCACCAAGAATGAAAAATAAATTATCAAGTGAAAAGTGTCACATTTATGGTTTCCATGAAGCCAATAAACCAGACGTCCTAATATAATTTTGTGATGTTTTAATGGCAGGCGAGCTACGAGATCGAAGAGACCACTGAACATCTAAAAAAAAAGGTGATGTATTTATAATATGGCTTTAGTGTTATGCATAAGCACAACAAACTCCACACACAAATTTTAACATTTATCGGCTATGGATCTGATGGTTACTTCTTACGCAAGGTCCTTACATACTCATGTTCCAGTGGTGGAGATAAACTATTCAGGAGTGCTTAGCACTCACCACCTGTGACGTAGTGTGCCACTACTTTATTACCTATTTTTGGTGGAGAGGCAAATCTGACGAACAAATGGACGCTGTAGCTGGCCTCCCCTCTGACCTACTGCAGCTTCCATTTTCGTTGAAGTATTTGAAGAAACAGCAGTCTAGTCAGCAACACTATGCCTAAAATGCTGGCTGCAACATGTTGACACCTCCATTCTCGTCACGTGTGAAAGAGTAGCTACAGAGATTCCAGTAACATCTGAATTAACAGCACAGTAAAATCCATTGTGAATTGTAAGTATAAAAGAATGGAATCCTGCCTTTCCTCGACATAGCAGTCTGGCAAAGTTTACCATTAGGATTATGGTATACGGAAAAGCCACCAGCACAGGCAGGTACCTTCAAGCTGCCTCATGACCCTGTGTAGAGTAATCCATACACATGTTATAAGGGCCCATAGGATCAGCGATGCTGAACACCCTAGGAGGGAACCACAAAATTACCAGATTCACCTTTGTGGATGAGAGATAAATAAAACTCTCAACAAAGGATATACACAGTAGGGAGGAGCAAGGAGAAGCGAAAGTCACCATATTACCATATGTACAAGGGTCACAAAACACAGGCAAAATTATTATTGTAGCAAGCATCAAGCCAATCTACAAAAGCAATAAGATAAATCATGTTCTAGGCTCCATGAAAGATGCAGTAGATAAACTACATAATACTGGTGTAGATGAAATTGTGTGGTTTGGTATATGTAGGAGAGACTAAATGACCAATGAAGACTAAAATTTCAAAACATACATCTGGCTTAAACAGCACAAAAACTCAGCAATGGTAGAACACAAAGACAGGGGAAAAAATTAGTGAAGCCTGCATGCATGCTAGCTAGGAGGAGTAACATAAGTCATCAAAATAACCAAGCGACCCACTAACATGAATACAGTAGTACAGACTTCCAGTGATAGCATTGATAGCAATTCTAAGAGAACACATGCAAAGCAACTCGGCCAAGCACATGGGAGACAACTGCTGCCATATGTACAAAAAGCACTGGCTTCCTGCAGCTTGCACGAGCCGACTAGTAAACAGCAACATAAAACTGCTGCCCCACTCCCCCTTCGCCTATTCCAGCCAATGGTAATAAACTATGCAAACACTAGGACTTTACCAATTTCCACCAATGGTGTGAAACATTGCAAACATCAATAAATGAATCCTGGCACTGCTGCCGCCACTACTACTACTACTACTACCACCACCACCACCACCACCACCACCACCACCACCAATAGTGGGTGAAATGTTGGGCAAATTCTTATATTTATAAAGTAGTTCAAACAAAGCAAATAATATTGATACTTTTGAATAGTCTGGAACTCGCTTCTGCAAATAGTATCCAATTAAAACATGTAAAGCCAGAAGTAAACAGATGCATTCATTTGTCTGTGGTATCAACACATGAAGGCTGATGTTCCCTTGGCTTCAAAGGAATGCAGCTGTGTTCATGGGAATGTTCAGGTCAACATAATGGTGTGAGTAGGTGTTCCCTGCAAGGAACAGATTCTTTTTTTTTTTTTTTTTTTTTTTTTTTTTTTTTTAAAAAAAAGGACATTGCTTCAGAACCACACAGTGATGAGTATGTATGTTGTGCATCGCTGCAGCAAACAAGATAACACTTGATATCTGTTCACTTGCCGCTAAAAAATTTTAAATAGTCAATAAATCTCTTGTTAGTTGTACAAACATTACTTTTCAATTGGTTATGATTGCCAATTCTGCATATAGGCTCACGATGTTATATTTTTAAATGCCTACTGGCCATTAAAATTGCTACACCCAGAAAAAAATGCAGATGATAAACGAGTATTCATTGGACAAATGATACTAGAACTGACATGGAGTACCCAGAACAACCACCTCTGACCATAACAGCCTTGATACGCCTGGGCATTGAGTCTGAGCTTGGATGGTGTGTACAGGTACAGATGCCCATGCAGCTTCAACATGATACCACAGTTCATCAAGAGTAGTGACTGGTGCATTGTGACGAGCCAGTTGCTTGGCCACTATTGACCAGACATTTTCAATTGGTGAGAGATCTGAAGAACGTGCTGGCCAGGGCAGCAGTCGAACATTATCTGTATCGAGAAAGGCCCGTACAGGACCTGCTACATGCGGTGATGCATTATCCTGCTGAAATGGTTTCACAGGGATCGAATGAGGGGTAGAGCCACGGGTCGTAACACATCTGAAATGTAGCGGCCACTGTTCAAAGTGCCGTTGATCTGAACAAGAGGTGACGGAGATGTGTAACAAGTGGCAACCCATACAATCACACTGGGTGATACACCAGTATGGTGATGACAAATACATTCTTCCAATGTGCGTTCACCATGATGTCACCAAACATGGATGCAATCATCATGCTGTAAACAGAACCTGGATTCATCCAAAAAATGATTTGCCATTCGTGCAGCCAGGTTGCGTACACAATCGCAGGCACTCCTGTCTGTGATCCAGAGTGAAGGGTAATTGCAGCCATGGTCTCAGAGCTGATAGTCCATGTTGCTACAGACAACATTGAAGTGTTCATGCAGATGGTTGTCTTGCAAATGTCCCCCTTCTATTGACTCAGGGATCGAGACAGGCTGCATGATCCATTACAGCCATGTGGATAACATGCCTGTCATCTCGACTGCTAGTGATAAGAGGCCGTTGGATCCAGCACGACATTCGATATTGCCCTTCTGAACTCACCGATTCCATATTCTGCTAACAGTCACTGGATCGCAAGCAGCAATGACTCGATATGATAAACCGCAATTGTGATAGGCTACAATCCAACATTTATCGAAGTCGGAAATGTGATGATAAGCATTTGTCCTCCTTACACGAGGCATCACGTTTCACCAAGCAACGCCGTTAAACTGCTGTTTGTGTGTGAGAAATCAGTTGGAAACTTTCCTCCTGTCAGCATGTTGTAGGTGTCGCCATGGCGGCAACCTTGTGTAAATGCTCTGAAAAGCTAATCATTTGCATATCTTCCTGTTGGTTAAATTTCGCGCCTGTAGCACGTCATCTTCGTGGTGTAGAAATTTTAATGGCCAGGAGTGTAGTAGGACTAATTCAGACTTACCACACGCATTTGTTTATAATATATATATATATATATATATATATATTACACGCACGCACGCGGTCTTTGGTGAAAATTTAAGACAAGCGTCACTTGGTAAGTCTAAGCAATTAAGATGGCGTGTTATAAATTTACCCGAAGGAAGCTATTATGCCTAAACGAAATAGTATCATTTCTTTGAACTGAAATGAAAAACATACTTTTCTCTGACAAGGAGAGGACGCTTACTCATCATCGCCAAATTCGTCCTAATGTATGGTACATGTAGGCCGTGGTGAGACAAAGTGCCGCAAGTGGGAACTCCACATGGCCAAGCGTTTAGGAAATAAAAGGTTTGATATTGATATATCACCATATGCATCTTATCAACCGTCCTTGTGAGGAGTCGGTGTTTGGCTCGGTGGTTCAGTACTGCGGCGGTTGGACGCTTGTCCTCGCTCTTGCGGCAGCTCTCGCCTCGTGCGCTTGCTGTTGTTTGCAGCCCTTGGGTTTGTAAGTACATTACATCATTCACCTATGGATGCTAAATATCGTAAATACAACGTGAATGTGGTGTTCCCATTTGGGTCTGAACGACCTGAAGTGTATGATATTGACGAGTGTATGTTTAGTATGCTAGGTTTGCAGTACGATTTTTTGGCGAATTGTTTGTATTTCAGTTTAAAGGACGATGAAGTATGTCACGGGGTTACGGCGAACACGATTGGTTCCTCGATATATCGTGAAGGGAAAGAAATGAATGTCATAGTGAGTTATGCTGGAGTAAGTTTGCGAACAGTTCGCATATTTACTTTTTCGAAATGGAGTTCGATTTTATTGTAGGCACTCTGGAACTGTTCTGAACTGTAATTCAGATCACTGTAGGAAAAAAGGGCAGGATTTAAGACATTTTACTGTAGACAATGGCGTAAGAAAAGTCGAATGTAAAAGCTGGTTGTCCACGAACCAAACCGTAACGATGAGAGCCTCGCATTTCGCCATCTGCGGAGGGCAGCGACGCGGCCGAAAGAGTGACGTACGAGCAGAGGCTGGCGGAGGCCGGCCACGGTGGCCGAGGGGACTGAGGCGCTCCAGTCACTGTCTGCACGGCCACTACGGTCGGGGGTTCGAATCCCCCCTCGGGCATGGATATTTGTGCCATCCTAGTTTGTAAGTAGTTCATAAGTAGTTTGTAAGTTTAGGGACTGTTGACCCCGTAGTTAAGCCCCATAAGCTTAACAAACATTTCAACATTTTTAGCTGGCGGAGCCGCCGTCGTCGAGCCGTGCTATGGGGCGACCGGACACAGCCACAGCGGGCGGCCTCCGCCGAGGCAGCTGGTGGACAGGGAAAGGCAGCGGAACACAACCAGCGGCAGAAGACCAGGACGCTACGACTGCAACCCAGCCGCAACTCCAGCGCGAGATTCATGCTGACCAGCGGCGAACTCATTTCCACTCAGAGGGTTTCGCTTCCGAAACTTCAAAAGTGGCACCTGTGTCAGGATCGAATCCAACATCCTTAAATTTTTTTTTTTTTTTTAACCACATATCGGCTGTCTTTGTTATTAGTGTGGAAGAACCTCAAATGTAACAGCGAAACGTCTCGGAAATAATTACGCAAAAGGGCTCGCTGCTGCATCAAAACTGAACTGTTTACGTTCGGGAGTAGAGGGCACCGGCTACGGCGACGCTCCAGCGGCCGCATCGTGGACTCAGTGGCAGCGGCGCGCCGCTGTGAATCTATTTACCGGCTGTTATATCCTTACTTCAAGTTCTAATTTCTATATTACAGTCACGTATTGAATTTTGATGACTGATATATATATGAAGATAATCTAAACGTCGTCAAGTAGAATAGATATAAAGGGTCATAGGGGTGACTATTACCACATTTTTCTTGAACGTCATCAGGCCGCTCCATAAAGATTCCTATTCATGATTTTAGTATTGACGAGTTATGATGCTCTCATGCTGACATCTTGAGAAGAAATTAATGACTGAGTAGGCCTACTAAAAGATTTTTATAGCCAGCAACGTGCAGCCACAACGCCAGGGTGCGCCCATTTTTTTGCAAACAACTGAGATACCATTTAGTCGCACTGTCAGACGACCTAAAAAATTACATCATGTGTTAGTACTACATAATAATAATTCCCATTGATTTCACAAACAAATCATCGAATAGTGTGCTTTGGAAGTCACCCATTCCTCACCTACGCTTTCGATCATATGTCCTCAAATGTTTATTTTTCCGGCCCTACTCGAATAATCTTCGACAAAAATTAATTTCCCTACGAAAATACACGTCGAACATCGATTGGCGTCATAATTAGTTTGGAATCAGTTCGATTCTACAGGAACAGATTTGGTAAACTACCAGAACGTTGTCAGACTTTCCCACAATCTGAGAGAATATAGCAAGTAGCCACAAGGGGTTTCTTGTTGTTTTCGATGTGGATTCGTGCAACTCCTGTGACGAAAACAGCTCAAAAAGTTATACTCCAAGGAGACCCGAACCATTGACCAAAGCCATCTCTCCACGGCAGGCGACTACTTTACCGCAGATCTAGCTAGGAGCTTGCACGCCAGTGCTGTCCTACTGCCACATACGTCAGTAGAACATATAACTTGCAACGTAAGAGACGAGATTAGTTGGAATTTCGCCGTCTAAACAATTTTCTGGATCCAAAAGCATGAACTAATAGCCTTCTGTCGCCTCTCGACTGAGAAACCAGTCAGATTATTCACTGGAAATTACAGGAAACATCAAGTGAATTTATGAGCATAGTTCTGTGACAACACGGAAGTAATAACTCGGTAACAGCGTTGACACACTGTACACTGCGATGTTGCCAAGCTTCAGTCATACTATCAACAGGAAGAATAAGAGCCGAGGTGATTGCCAAGCGAGCTCTACAGACTTAGCTCGCGCCTCGCGCGCCTGCTGGGGGCCCGAACACCTAAAGTATATGTCAATGAGCCCTGCTAGCATTTCCGTAACTAGATTTAATGATATAATTACGTAGGCTTCCGCGGCCAGAGTCAGATGACATAAAAGTTTTCTGGGTGTTGTACCGCGTCATGATGTAAGGCTTTAATGAGTAGATCGTTGTCACTAATAAAAATATACTGATGCACCGACCGCCAACATACTAATAAGTGTCTCCATTGTTTGCGTATTCTGTCTTAAGCGCAATGACAACAAAAGTCATTCAACAGTGCCGTTTCACATTTCTGCGAGCATTTCCATTGATTATAATGAAAACATTAGATGTAAGCGTCAGTTTTCTTTACAATTATAGACTCAGAAAATATCTTTCTTGATATCGCTGTCAGTGGCACAAACGAACGAAGAGAGGCAAACAAACGAAGAGAAATCAATGCAGCATTGTTTTCAAGATGTGAACGTTTCTCAGAAGGCTTCGTAACATGGAGTTCAAAATAAGAAGAGCCTCTGTTACAGAAACATAGAATTAGGGACAGTAATGTATAGATTAATTTATCTTTAAGCTAAACTATCATCCAGCCTAAAAAATATTGCAAAAATGAAATGTATCACCTGTTGATTAGAGTTCCAATATATCCCCTAAAAATCGAGCAGCAGATATAATGAAAACCTTTAGACTGTGCGGAACATTCAGGTCAGAAGGAACCCTAAATCCAAAATAACTATGGGTTACCGAAGCAGAGCGCAGTGCGTGTATTGTATGCAGCAGTCGCACAGTGTGTTTTTTCCCTTTTTTTCCCCCTCTTTTTTTTTTTACACACCCCCAACCGTTTTCGTATGAATACAAACTGCAAGTTCCCACAATATTCATATCAAAACCATCGGGCCGTAATATGATGGCACAGTTGATTAGATGGTTATAGAAATTGCTGTGACTGTTTTTATGCTACCAATGGATAACGCCAAACTGTCACTATTTCGGAATATATCGCAGATTACGTTCTGTCTGTGAAAGAATTGCTCAACAGTTAGTGAACAGCATCGACCCTCTGCACTTAACACGAACCCATCAGTTGCCAATTATACGCAGCTAAATTTTGTGATTTGATCTTCCTATGAACGATTTAATTTCTTTCACAACTGTGTTATTTCTTACTGAAAGTGTTCAACAAGCATAAGTCTATCACTTCTCGTTCACGTCCACTTTCTGCTATCATCTCTACACCCACTGTAGGCCTCTAATAAATTATGACACAAAATACAGGTTTATACCTTCATTAATGGGGCTGTTGTCAGTTTTCCCGACAACATTCTGCTATAATTCTGAAGATGAATACTCAACGTAAATACTAATATTCAGTTGTATGAATCTCTGAGGTGTCGATTTCAGTTCCACAAACCATAAAATGGTGGAACTAAGTGAATAAAAAGCGTCTGTTGTTGTTATGTTGTTGTTATGGTCTTCAGTCCGGAGACTGGTTTGATGCAGCTCTCCACCCTACTCTATCCTGAGCAAGCCTTTTCATCTCCTCATAAGAACGACAACCCATATCTATTTGAATCTGCTTACTATACGCGTCTCTTGGTCTCCCTCTGCGATTTTTACCCCCACACACTTCCCTCCAATGCTAGATTTAGGATTCCTCGATGTCTAAGAATGTGTCCTACCAAGCGATCCCTTCTTTTAGTCAGGGTATGCCAAAAATTCCTTTTCTCACCAATTCTGTTCAGTACCTCTTCATTAGTTATGCGATCTACCCACCTAATCTTCAGCATTCTTCTGTAGCACCACATTTCAAAAGCCTCTATTCTCTTCCTGTCTGCACTGCTTATCGTTCATGTTTCACTCCCGTACAAGGCAACACTACATACAAATGCCTTCAGAAAAGACTTCCTTACACTTAAATTAATATTCGATGTTAGCAAATTTCTCTTTTTCAAAAATGCTTTTCTTCCCATTGCCATTCTGCATTTTATATCCTCTGTACTGCGACCATCACATGTTATTTTACTACCCAAGTAACAAAACTCATCTACCACCTTCATTGTTTCGTTACCTAATCTAATTCCTTCAGCATCGCCTGATTTTCTAAGACCGCATTCCATTATTTTTGTTTTGCTCTTGTTAATGTTCATTTTATATGCTCCCTTCAACACACTGTCCATCCCATTCAACTGTTCTTCCAGGTCCTTTGCTGTCTCTGACAGACTTACAATGTCATCAGCAAAATGCAATGTTTTTATTTCTTCCCCCTGAACTTTAATCCCTATTCCAAATTTTTCCTTACTTTCTTTCACCGCCTGCTCGATGTACAAATTGAATAAAATCGGAGAAAGGCTACAACCCTGTCTTACTCCCTTCCCAACTGATGCTTGCCTTTCATGCCCTTCGAGTCTAAAAACTGCGGTCTGGCCTTTGTACAAGTTGTAAATAACTCTCCTTTCCCTGTATTTTACCCCTGCTGACTTCAGAATTTGAAGAGTGTATTCCAGTCAACATTGTCAAATGCTTTCTCCAAATCTACAAAAGCTAAAAATGTAGGTTTGCCTTTCCTTAATCTATCTTCTAAGATAAGACGTAAAGTGAGTATTGCGTCCCGGGTTTCTACGTTCCTTCTGAATCCAAACTGATCTTCCCCGAGGTCAGCTTCTACCAGCTTTTCCATTCTCCTGTAGATAAATCGTGTTAAAATTTTGCAACCATGACTTATCAAACTGATGGTTCTGTAGTTTTCACACCTTTCTGCGACTGATTTCTTTGGAATATGGATTATTACAATTTTCTTAAAGTCTGATGGTATTTCGCCTGTCTCATACATTCTACACACCAGTTCAAATAGTTTTATCGTGGCTGGCTCTCCCAGAGACTTTAGTAGCTCTGAGGGTATATGTCATCTACTCCTGGGGCCTTGTTCCGACCTAGGTCTTTCAGGGCTCTGTCAAATTCATCTCTCAGTATAGTATCTCCTATTTCATCTTGATCTACTTCCTCTTCCCTTCCTACAACATCGTCTCTAACTTCGTTTCCTTTGTAGAGCTGCTCTATGTACTCTTTCCACCTTTCAGCTTTCCCTTCTTTGCTGAGAGCTGGTTTCCCATCTGAGTTCTTGATATTGATAGGGTTGCTTTTTTGTCCCGAAATGTCTCATTTATTTTCCTGTAGGCGGTATCTACTTTCCCCTTCTTATACATTCTTGTACAGATTTGCATTTGGCTTCTAGCCACTCCTGCTTAGCCATTTTGCACTTCCTGTCAATCTCATTTCTTAGTCGTCTGTACTCCAGTTTGCCTGTTTCATTTACTGCATTTTTTTTTATTTTCTCCTTTTATCGATTAAATTTAGTATTTCCTGTGATATCCAAGGATTTTTTGTAGGTCTTGCCTTTCTACCTATTTTGTCCTCTGCTGCCTTCACTATTTCATCTCTCAATGGGTACCCATTCCTCTTCTACTGTTTTATTTCCCCCCTGTTTCTGTCAATTGTTGCCTAAATCTTCCTCTGAAATTCTCCAGAACTTCAATTTATCTAGGTCCCATCTCCTTATTTTCCTACCTTTCTGCAGTTTTTTTCAGTTTCAGCCTACAGTTCATGACTAACAAGTTATGGTCAGAGTCTATATCGGCCCCTGGGTATGTCTTACAGTTTATTACTTGGTTCCGGAATCTATGTTTTACCATTATAAAATCTATCTGATACCTTCCGGTGTCTCCTGGTCTCTTCCACGTATACAACCTTCTTTTGTGATTCTGAAACCAGGTGTTTGTTACGATTAAATCATGTTCCGTGCAAAATTCTAACAGGCGGCTTCCTCTTTCATTCCTTCTGCCCAATCCATATTCACCTACTATTTTTCCTTCTCTTCCTTTTCCTACTACCGAATTCCAGTCTCCCATCACAATTAAGTTTTCCTCTCCCTTAACTGTCTGAATAATTTCCTGTAGCTCCTCATATATTTCTTCGATCTCCTCATCATCGGCAGAGCTAGTTGGCATATAAACCTGTACTACTGTTGTCGGTGTTGGCTTCATATCTATCTTGACAATGATAATGCGATCACTGTGCTGCGCACAGTAGTTTACCTGCATTCCTATTTTCTTATTCATTATCAGTCCTACTCCTGTGATACCCCAACTGATTTTGTACTTATAATCCTGTATTCACCCGACCAGAAATCCTGTTCATCCTGCCACCGAACATCAATCCCCACTATATCTAACTTCAACCTATCCATTTCCCTTTTTAAATTTTCTAATTTTCCTACCCGATTAAGGGATCTAACATTCCACGCTCCGATCCGTAGAATGCCAGTATTGTCTTTCCTGATGACAACATCCTCCTGAGTAGTCCCCGCCCGGAGATCCGAATGGGGGACTATTTTACCTCCGGAATATTTTACCCGAGAGGATGCCATCATCATATTTTCATACAGTAGAGCTGCATGTCCTCGGGAAAAGTAACGACTGTAGTTTCCCCTCTTGCTTTCAGCCGTCCGCAGTAACTGTGTGTCAAAGCCACATTAGCTGATGTTACAAGGCCACCTCAGTCAATCATCCAGACTGTTGCCCCTGTAACTACTGAAAAGGCTGCTGCCCCTCTTCAGGAACCACACGTTTGTCTGGCCTCTCCACAGATACCCCTCCGCTGTGGTTGCACCTACGGTACGGCTATCTGCATCGTTGAGGCACGCAAGCCACCCCACCTCGGCAATGTCTGTGGTTCATGGGAGTGGAAAAAGCGTTTATATGCCAATAAATAAAAATGAAATAACTGTTAATGGAAGTTTACAAACTCCATCAGAAGAACATGAAAAATACTTTCTTGACCTACAAAAAACACTGCAATACAAATTCTTGGATTTCACAGAAATGCATTAAGGCATAAAACATGCGAATATTTCATTAGTATTATAGGCCCTGGAACTCCGTCGATTATTACCGAGTTGACAATCGCTTTCCGCATGATATTCGTTGTTTGAGACTGATTAAAGGGGATTTACAAATCCTTCTATTAATCGAATTCTTTAAACTTCTCGGTAGTTGCTGGAAAGTGAATTAAGGTAGACAGCGGTAATATTGAAAATTTGTGTCGTACTGAGACTGGAACCCTGCTTTCTTTCCCTAGTAGAGCTATTCTTTTCGGTCGTTGGATTTTTTTGTTCTGATTTGACTGGTAAGATTGATCTCAGTTTCCCTCCCTTAAAAACGACAACAAAAAATTACAGATGCGGTCACTCCTCTGGCCGAGCGAGCTGGAAGAATCGCCTCGGCTATTTAAGTAAGTAATATTCAACATGCTTCAAGTTTTTCAAAACATGTTGGGTCTGATATAGGTATGATAGCAGTGCAGATAGCTCGAAACATATGTATGGTGCGAGTACTTTTGTGCAAATCACCTCACAAAAGAGATTTTTCGTTTCAAGAAAGATCTTTTCGGTATTCATGATTTTACACATGAAGGAAGACACGATAACTCACGCAAGTCATGAACTACGATGAGTTGACCATCGTGCGACGTTGTCACTGGTCAGACAGGATTCAAAAGTTGGGAGCAGGAGTATTGCACACACACACTTTCAAAGCGTCAAAATCAAAATTATTGCGTTTTTGCATAAACGTCATTAGTTCGCTCATTAAGTATAATGCTGTTATTGGTGACTTATTCTGTAGCTTTTACGTTATCTTCTTAAACGGCTGGTATCTCTATCAAAATAGGGTTAAAATTCTGATCTACAGAGGGACTGGAACCATGAACCAAGGCTGCCCTTGCTTAAGAAGTAGACACGTCATCTCAGGGCTAATGACGCGCTGCTAAGTCTCACTTCCTTGCTTGTTCCACTGGTGGCTACAGCTAATCGCCAATTTCCGAATGTTATGACCTCCTTGCACTTGAAGTAGAAAGTAATGCGCCGATGTCGCACCGTTAACGAAAGTAACTGAGATTGTTCAACCAAGCAGACAGGTAAATATTAAGTGAATTTGTTATGTTTCTGTGCTATCCCGGAAGTAACTCGGCGGTCACGTCGGTGCCATAAGAGCTCTCAAACTTGCACTGCGCTCAAAACAGAGTCTTACCGAGTATGCAATTCATTCAACGAACTGAGCGTTGAGCTCATTTTCCATAGAGTGCTTCTTAGTCGGTGCACGGTGTAGTTAACTGACTTCCTGATGATACGAATTACGAACGATGTTTCCACCCTGTCACAATATTCAAATGAGAATCCTAGGCGTTTAGTACGACGGTACAGACAGGCAGACAGATCTTGTAGATACTATCCATGCGCTACTGGTTCTTGACGCTCAACTACGTCGGTTTGTAGGACTTATTTCTGCCCGTGAAAGAGTTTCTCAGCAGTGGGTAAATAAGCATTCACATTCTGGTAACCAGACAAATAATATGCCAGTTAATCGCAGTGAAATGCAATATGACCTTATCTTTCTGGCAGCGACTATCTTTTCCGTTTTTCTATTTTCTGTTTTGCGGTAGTCTGTCACCTCGTTTTGGAAGTGAAAACGACTTTTGCAGTCCACCACACCATAATTCACTCACACTCCCTTCCCAGACAATGACAATCGCAACCGGAGATGTTAAATAATATATGACACTGGATGCAATTCCATACCTACCCTATCTGCTTCTCGTTGTCAGTTTTTTTTTTTTTTTTTTTTTTTTTTTTTTTTTTTTTTTTAGAAGTTATTATACTTTTATTCTGAAAACATAAACGCCTCCATTCTTACAGCTCCATGCAATTCAATGACTGACATAAATTCGTTTCTGACAGATAAACAATATTATAGTAGTAACTGGCAAGTGTGGCGAATTCTATGTCATCTGACGATTACAAACTCGGGTGTTTCGTAGGATTCTTTTAATTGATGTTGAAGGTGTACCCATTTAAAATACAGGCCTAATAAAAGCTTCCTAATTTAAACATACTTTTGTAGTGGGATTTGACTGTATGGCTACAGTTGCAGCAGTACACAGGTGGTGATAGCCTGTACTAAAGAAATGAGAGAATCTTCACACTCGACAATATAAGTTAGAAAGATGCTGTTAGAATTGTTGAAATGATCATATGGCATTATAGTCCGGGACATCCCAGGCGGGATTGTTCGGCCGCCTTACTATTTATTTTATCTCGAATTTAACATACTGCAATAATAATAATAATAACAGAAGGTAGGAAACAACTCGCCATAAAGACGAACGCTGAGTCGCAGGCAGACATACACATTCAGACGATTTAAATTTTAGGCCGCAGCCTTCTTCAGAAAGAGAAACATTCAAACACACAATCACTCAGGCATAACTCATCCACACACGCCAGCCATCGCTGGCAGCTCAGCACACCCTGATATACTACAACATATTTCAAGCATGTTTTGCTCATCAGGCGTATATGGGTTCTGATCCGTTAGTTAAAGGAATTGTCTTAACATCGGTTTTGTTCACTCTCCGCTCTGATGAGGCTATTTTAGTCTCAGATGGGTAGCGGTGCTAGTGAGTGAACACTGAAACGCTGTGCTACGATCTGCGAGGCCGTTCCCCGTCGGGGGCTCGAATCCTCCCTCGGGCATGTATGTTTGAGTAGTCTTTAGTATTAGTTAGTTCATAAGTAGTTTGTAAGTTTAGGGACTGATGACCCCGCAGTTAAGTCCCACAGGCTTTACAAAAAGAAAAAAAGTGAGTGAACAGAAATCGATGCCCAGCGGTGCCTTCCGCTAGCGTAAAGAAATGTCTCGTCATGTGTCCTGACTGAAATCATGGCCTAGTTGGGTAGCGGATAGTGTTACTTCCTTCGTTTTCGTGTGACATCGTGTAATACACATTTTATAAGGCACTTGATCAATCATGATTACTACATCCCACACTTCATCTTCATCCATTCATAACAACGAATTACGAAAATAGGTTTTCCATGCTGTAAATTACGAGAGACATTGTAATTTACTCTTCAGATGAGCTCGTTGTACGTAAATTTCCTATGATTATTGCTTATTACACACGAATTATATTTAACTGTTTGTCAGACAATAAACGTAATGGCGCTTTACGTCAGGCATTGTTTGTGAAGAGGCCAAAACATCTAAAATACTTGTGTCTCGGGGTGGGCAGTGTATTTATTCAAATACATAATGGGCCATACATTTCGTAACAGTGGAAATATTGCAGCGAACTGATTACATAATTGTAACATATAAACTTGTGTAATGGCTGTCATTTCAATTGCGGAGCAGACGGTAATTTGCCTAATCAATTATTTGCAGAATTCATTATTTATCATAGGATTTAACTTTGTCGCTTCTTATTCATATTCAGACAGCTGTATCGTATTGGACTGGAGCAGACAAACGAGTGTTTTCTTTCAAATGTTAAGTGTTCTTGGTTCCATTCTCTGCATGTTCTTGATGGTCTGCTGGTCATAAGAAGAGAAGACGCCACTGACACTTTCGATGTCAGCGCTAAATTAAGCCCACCAGCCAAGTTGTAAAGCCGGTAGACAGCGTGACGCCGTGTCGCTCTCTAAGCATCCCTACTGTTCCGATATAGAAATTCTACTGTCCAACATTGGCGATGTTTACAATATAACTGCTGCTGATGCTTTGCCGCGAAACGTGAAAAGCGCCTTACAAATTAGAATTTTTGTTTTAGAATGCCTCGATTCTTGAGTTTGTTCTAAACAAATTCCAGGCAGTTCCACACTAACGAACATTTTCAGCTATCAAATTAAACGCATAGGAATTATCCAAGTGTAAATGCAGGCTCTGATTTAAGTAATATTCAATTTCTTGATGAATATGGCTCGGAAAGCAACGTCAATTTTATTACAGTCCATCTCCTGTCGCTGAATGATTTGACAATTGCGTTAATTCTGTAAAGCGTTGTGGCAACTGTGAGTCAGTGATGAATGAACACATGCGCAGCGATATTCACCGACGAAAGGAGGGGACGGGTGTTCTACTCCTTACGTCCCCACGTCTGTATATAAAAATGTTAGGCATATAGCCGTTAATCTCCGAAAGTTCTTGATCCATTGCTTTGAATTTCTGACTCAACGTTGCATTCTAGCCCAGGAAGGTTTTTAGGTAGACATTTTTTGAATATATTATATATAACCTATAAATGCGTAACTTTTGCGATTTTTAGTATAAGCCTTTTTCCAATTATAAAGTTTATATAAATTCCTATATGACATATATTGAAAAATTTGATATATGAAAACATGCATATATTTTATTAGAACGTTGTGTCAACATTTCAAAGCGTTAGGTCAAGAACTTTCGGAAATATACGATTTTGAACATAACACTAAACATGGCTCTAGGTTAGAAAGAGTTCTAAAAGGAAATAGAAGTGAGGAGGAGACGAACAGGGAGAGCGTAATGATGAAATGTAGAGAGAGAGGGAGGAGGATCGGACAGTCAAAGAGAGAGGGGAGAAGATGGACAAGGAGCGGGGGAGGAGAAGATGGACAGAGAGAGGCGGGAGGAAGCTATGGACAAAGAGAGGGGAACGAGGAGAGGTGCAGAGAGAGGGGACAGAGATAAGGGGAGCAGAGAATGTAGGACGTATATCCAATTCCCATCCACAAGGCAGTAGGAAATTACGTATATAAGAAATGTATGGTTTCCATTATCTTTTCCATTTAATCTGTAACAAGCCACAGCAACGCGTGATCGGGTACAGGTAGTGCCATAGTGAGTAAATTAACACATCGTTCAGTCACAAGAAAAATTTGATGTCCACAATTCCATACATAAAGGGTTGTGAGGAATAGTTATGTAGGAAGAGAAGTCCTGGAGTTTATGATGTTTACGATCCGGACTACTATTACGGGTAGGCATCATATCAGACTTCGGAACCCTAGCATATTGATTTTATCACTTCACACTGATACAATGGCTGCGATACGAGAGAAGGAAATCTATTATATGCTTCTCACAAAAGGTTATTACTTGTGTACCACTATAGAGTGCAGGAAAGCTCCTCAATTATTTTCGTGTGTGTTGCATGAATTTTGGTCTCACCTAGGTCGTCTTCCTGTGCGGGGTAAGAAGAGTGTCATCGGAATAGTCTGATTTTGGTTACGAGAAACCTGTGCAGATAGTGTCGGCATACTGCGTTCAGAACCAAGACGACGTCTTCCTCTTTGTGTCTTGGCGTGTGCTGGAGTGGGGCGCTGTTTACAGATGCAGATGCACTTGTTGCGAGTCTCTACACCCTGAACGCATAGCCTTTGCCAACTACTTTAAAAACGTAATACATTCTCCATTATTTCAATTTATGTAATTTACTGTAAATTGTTTGAGTGATCTTGAATTTTGTAGCTTTAGAAGTCATTAAAATATTCCTCATTGATATTTTATGTATTTTTATTGTTGCTTGTCTTTTACATACTCGCACACACGCACACAAGCGCGTGCACACACACACACACACACAGCTTGATTTTTTTAGAAGGGACTATTCCTGTAGCCTACCCATTCAGCATCACTTCGTAATATTTTTCTAAGGCGTCTTGGAACTGACTCAACTGCCTTTATAATGTTTCATAGTGGTTTATTTGCCCCCATGTATGATCTATATTTTCCCAACGACAGCTTGCGTTTCTTGACCCAAGTGGCAAAGACCTCGTTACTTCCGCCCACATATTCTCAATAGGATTAAGGTCCGGTGACCTTGGAACGAACTCAATCAGCTTTATGTGATCTTGGCTGCGAAACCATTCTTGAACGGCGTAATTTTCATGGATGGGGCTGTGGTCCTGTAAATAAATAGGTATCAAGTTATTTCATCTATTTATAATTGAAGGACGTATTTGTAATTTACGCACTGTATTACAGGGCATAAAATAACATGTTAACTGGGCGACACTTGTGTCGCCCAGTGCTGAGATTTTGTCGCCCAGTGGCTGTGGGTAGTGCCGGCAATTTATTTTTATTGAATGACATATCAAATGTACCGGGAATTAAAAAATAACCTCTTGTAAATCTTTTCAGTCTTATTACCCCTAAGACCTACTAGGGAAACTCATATTACCCCTCCCCCCCCCAAAAAAAATCACCAATTAAAATATTATCAAAGAAAGCAATAAATGAAAACACTACCAATCTTTGTTAATCATAATACAATGCAGCATTACACTTTCGATGCAGCAATGAAACAATTATATTTAATGAAAAGTCGCAAGTTTTCTAATGTTTGGTTTTGTTTTGCTTTAGGCGCATCTCAGGTCATGTTCCACATAGAGGCGGTTTCTGGTCTTACTTTTTATTGTCAGTGGCTTTGAGAAGCCACTCTGATATTTATAAGTGGTACCGAACTGTCGTAACGTTCTTAGAGCTCTGTCAGCTATAACAGGATATTCGGCTTCTGCTTTTCGCCAAAATGTACCAAGGTCATAATTTTGAAATTCCATTTTGAATGTGCTTTCTTCGAGCAATCAGAAGGATTCGACTTTGGCTGAAACATCTTTGAAAATTCCGTCTTCAACAGAAAATGGTCTCAATATCCAAGTGTTGACGTGCTGATTATCCATAGCTGAGGAACATTGCTTAATTGAGTTTATAGCTGTAGACGGATGCTAAATAACGGAAGTTTGAAACACGATTCTTTTATTTTCCTCTCCTACTCATCGATCACACAGTTGCTTAAACATCGATAGATCTTCAACTTCAACCCTGCGTTGTTAAAGTTCCAGTTTACGGACGAAACTTGAAATTTTATCCTGCGCTGTCAAAATATTAGTCGTATTTCCTTGCAATAAAATACTCGTACTTAATTTCACTGAAAAAGTCAGCAAGATACGCCAACATTTCGACAGATTTTCTTTTATTTTTGAGTAAAATCTTTCTCTTTTTGTGTTCCTTGCTTTTCCAGAATGAGTCCTATTTGGAAATGAGCAGAGAGAAGCAGCACTGAAGTGATGTGATGTTGATCTGCAAAGTAAAATAAATGCTCGTTGCCGTGTTATTTCGTTAAAACAGACTAAAACGGTCATCTGACTGAAATGCTTGTACTGATTGAGGGGATTTCCGAATTATACACGTTCCGCTTTGAGCATGTTTTACTGTATATATAAATATATCATAAATATAAATTATAAAAAATTACGGTAATGCATTTGTTTCGAAATGGGAGTCTGGCAGCAGACCCTTTTGATGTTTTATTAGTGCTTTCGTAACAAAAATCTTTACTCATAATTTTAGCTATAAAAATTTATTTTTAAAACTAAAATACTATTACTTTTTTATTTTAGGTGTATTTCATGCTACTAACTTTTCAATGGCTTCAGTTGATAACTATACGAACATACGCCATGGCTAAGAGAACAACAATAACGGATTTTTTTGTGTTGGATAAAAAAAACGCTCAAAAAACGATCGGGAAATTAAAGAAGATGAAACTGCAAGCCCAGTCAATATCTCAAGTGACGATAATAAACCAGGTTACAGTAGTTCAAATACACAAATTGAATTTCAAGAAACTGAATCTTCCAATTATGATAATACTCTACCTAAGAGTCAAGACCGAAAATCCCCCCCCCCAAAAAAAAAAAAAAAGATAAATATGTTGAATTGTATAAGGGTAATATGTTAGATTCGCCTTGGCTGTTAAAAACCTACGACTTTCTTGCAAAAGTAAAACTGGGAAACAAGCGTTCTGGTGTAAAATGTGAAATTTGCTCTGAACATATTCAATAAGCACTGAAATTTTCAAAAAAAGATACTTTGGCCATTGCTGATGGCGTCCAATGTGACGGAAAAAAGGAATTGGAAAGAATTATTGACCATTTTGGCAGCGAAGCTCACAAAGCTGCTGCCAACCTCAATGAAATTGAAGAAAAATGGATAGCACAATCTGATAAGCACCCTTGGGTTAAAACCCTTAAGTCTTACACTGCAGAGAAAATAACACTACTGACTGAGGCCGGCCGCGGTGGCCGAGGAGACTAAGGCGCTCCAGTCACGGTCTTCACGGCCACTACGGTCGGGGGTTCGAATCCCCCCTCGGGCATCGATATTTGTGCCGTCCTAGTTCGTAAGTAGTTCATAAGTAGTTTGTAAGTTTAGGGACTGATGACCCCGTAGTTAAGTCCCATAGACTATACAAACATTTGAACATTTTTTACAAAACTACTTACTGAACTAGCATTGGATGTGTATAATGACAGTCGTACAATGACTCTTTCTGCTCATTCTTGGTCGTCACGATCACTAACAAAGATTCACAGTGACACTCAAATTTCGACATACAAATGTTCAAATGTTTGTAAAGGTTATGGGACTTAACTACGGGGTCATCAGTCCCTAAACTTACAAACTACTTATGAACTACTTACGAACTAGGACGGCACAAATATCCATGCCCGAGGAGGGATTCGAACCCCCGACCGTAGTGGCCGCGCTGACCGTGACTGGAGCGCCTCAGTCACCTCGGCCGGCTTCGACATACAAAGACAATGGTTTGGAATCGGAGTTTTCTCCTCTCACTCCTTCTCCAGCTTTCTACATCTACATAGATACTCTGCAAATCACATTTAAGTGCCTGGCAGAGGGTTCATTAACCACTTTCATAACTTTTCTCTACCGTTCCATTCTCTAATAGCGCGCGGGAAGAAAGAACACCTAAATCGTTCCGTTTTCGATCTGATTTCTCTTATTTTATTGGGATGGTCATGTCTCCCTAAGTAGGTGGGTGCTAGCAAAATATTTTCACATTCATAAGTAAAAGTCGCAAACAGATCATGCTGCAATGAATAACGTCTTTCTTTTAATGATTTCCACCCCAATTCGTGCAACATTTCCGTGACGCTTTCCCCCCCTAACGTGATAAAACAAAACGAGCTGCCCTTCTCTGAACCTTCTCAATATCTTCCGCCAGTCCCACCTGGTGAGGGTCCCACAAGGGGCAACAGTACTCCAAGAGAGGACGCACAAGTGTGATGTAGGCAGTCTCTTTGGTGGAGCTGGTGCATCGTCTAAGCGTTCTGCCAATGAAACGTAACCTTTGGTTCGCCTTCCCCACAATATTTTCTATGTGTTCTCTCCAGTCAAAGTTGTTCGTAATTGTAACTCCTAGGTATTTGTTAGAAATTACGACCTTAAGGTTTGACTGATTTATCGCGTAATTGAAGTTCAGCGGATTTCTTTTAGTGATCATGTGTATTACTTCACACTTTTCTTTATTTAGTGTCAATTGCCAATTTTCAATTTCCAATTTTTGCAGTACAGATACCCTGTAATGAATCGCGAGATGCTTGATGTTTTAGTGGAAGTGATAATGGAAGGTGTGGTCACACAGTTAAAAAACTCGGATTGTTTTTCCATTCAGGTTGATGGCTCCGTAGACAAATATGGAGTTGACAACAAGTTCATTGCTCTACGGTTCATTACAGAAGGTAACGAGATGAAATCTGTGTTTCTAGGTGAAAGCAAATCGAGTCTGTGAGGGACAGAAGGTCTTACAGAATCGGTCAAAGTTTTATTGGAAAAATTTAGACCCTGGTGATGCAGCATAAGATAAGTTGACAGGATTGACTACAGATGGAGAGAGTGCTAATACAGGCAAATCCAGTGGCTTATGGGTTCGAATGGAAGAGTACTTAGGAAGAGACTTACTTTGTATTTGGTGTGTGGCTCATCGATCTGACCTAGCCATGTCAGACTTAGAATCAGCAGTCATTGAAGTTCAGCACTTGAAGACAAATTTAAAAGCCATGGGAACGTTTTATAGGGCATCGGCTTTACCCTTTGAAGAACTTGAAGAGCTTGCTGAGTTACCCAAGAAAACTGTCTACCGCTTTCAAGTAGACTTTGAAGTGAAGTTCGTAGAACACCTCATCAATTTTGCCAAAGCAGTTTGGAACAACCTTTCATTAATGCAACAACACTGGAATAATGTTCTTGGAAAGACTGATTCCTCAAAGTTGAAAAAGCTTGAGCACGGAGGTTTATACGTTTGTGGGAGACAGGTGGCGAACAACAGCGACTTACCAGTCTTATGCTAGATCTTCTGAAACGTCTGGAAAAATTTCAAAAAGATTGTCAGAGGTCATTTGTTACAATCCCTGATATTGAAGTATCTAAAAAAATATTTGTTGATTCATTATCTTTGATGGAAGAAGACTGTTATCCTGGTGGATATGAAGAAAAGTTGGAAAGATAAAGTGCAAGCGAACTTGAAAGTGACTAATCAGATACTGAAGATCTTCCTAGAAGACGTCAAGTAAACCGATTTGTTTCAACAAAGCGACACTGGCCTTCAGCGAGAAGAGAGGCTGTAATGAGCTGCAAAGAGTTAATCTTACAACGGCTTCCCGACGACCAGAAGAAATCTGCAGTAGGATTAATAGATTATCAAATTCTAAAAATGCTATTGAGCTTGTGAACACAGTTCGTGCAGACGTTGGAGGCCTGTTTCGTAGAGATAAGGTATCAGATTTTACTGATGACGTTGTAGGGTTGTTTGCAGCAGAAGAACTCCCTGCTCCGTCTAGTATGACATCATCTACTGGAAAGCTGTACCACTTTTTGAATGTATCTCAACAGCACTCGATCCTAAGAAAGTTGGTGCAGTCGTATATTTCTCTGACACCGCACAGTGCAGGTCCTGAAAGAGCAGTGTCACTACATACGACTTCAAAATCAAACAAACAATCTGGCCTGTCACGAGAAGCTCTCAACCCTAGAATGTGCATCACTCTCAACGGTGTTGGAACAGCCTTTTTCGACCCAAGGCCATCCGTGGAGAAGTTCCTAGAGAAGAAAGAGAGAAGAAAGAAGCTGCCCAATTTTGAACTGTATCAAGACCAAGAGTATGTAAATTTTTTTTTTTTTTTTTTTTTTTTTTTTTTGAAAATGACAGTAACCTTTAAATTTGATGTTCTTCGATTCTTTTATTTAGGGACTTTGTAACTTTTTTATCGAAAGATTTTGTAAACCCAGTAATTTAATTATCCCTTAAAATTTTGTTGTGGGCCTATTTTAAAATATTTTTTGAAAACTGTTTCTAGAGTGCATTAAAAATTTTATAAAAACGGCAGAAGAATTGTTTTTACCTACAATCTTACAAGTGAAGGTATAAAATTACTGTTCAATACTCTTTGAAAGAAAACAGTAACACTAGAAGTTTACGTTCTTTAAAGACGTTTTTAGCACCAGCATCTCATGACTCATTTTCTTCAAAATTAGGTACTTTTCTTGGATAGCTTAAAATTGTAATTGTGTCTCTTTCCCGTTGGTGTACAGAATTCTCTAGAGCAAAAATAAAAATTGTGGAACCATAAAGTAATATGAGCTTTTAAGACAAATAATGATTTATTAACTTTTACATAAAGTGCACAGGATGGTATTTTAAGTAATCATAGTACCGATATTAGTTTGATTTAATACTGTTTTCATTTAATACCCATATCAAATTAAAGTGAATTTAAAACAGGTAATGTATTCTATTTAACTACTTTACAAATAAAAGACAAAAAAACAATTGAAAGATTGTTTAACAAAATTAGGAGACGTAAATGATTTCTTCAAAGTCCAAATTTAGTATTGTTCCACAAACATTTTTATTTATCATTAAAAACATATATGAATATAAATCTATTAAGGAAAAGTTAAGAAGCTTTGATTTTAATAAAAAAAGGCTTCAAAATACGGTTTAGTCATCAATATTATTAAATTTTTCCGGGGGATGGCCTCCGGAACCCCCGGATCACCCTCCAATGTCGCCCAGTGAAAATCTCTTAAAATATGTTCTGCTGTATTAATGTTTTGTATACGGTGTCTAACAAGTCGGGTTCAAATATCGCTAAGAGGCCTTTGTCAGTTAAACATTTCCGTTCCATCATGTCAGATTGAGCATGACTGGCTGAATCATACGAAGCGATGCAGTTTAGTGCTGATAAGAAGACCATCTGATCTCTTACCCAACCAGGAGGAACCTCTCTACTGAATACCAGGCTTCTAACTGAAGTAAAATGCATACCATCTATACCACTAAAGTGATCCCTTGATCCCTGTATTAAGCTTCTTATCTGTCGTTTGCAAATAAGAGATAAACGCCATTTTAATTACGAAACGTGTATTTCCAGGCTGCTTTGGTGATCATTTGCAACTAAGTGATGACCAAACTAACATGCATACGTATTAACTCCACGTTTTGTAATGAAAATGGCATTTATCTCCGTTATTTGCAAACGACAGATGTCCACCTTTGATAACAAGCTACTCATACCATCGTACAGCAAGACCGCAGGGTAGTATACAATTTGTGCAAACGCCAGTCCGCTTTTGTAAGAGCCGAAGAGTATGAAAGGGACACAGGCCTGTAGCTTTATCCCTAATGTTGTTCAATCTGTTCATAGGCTGTGAAGGAGAGAAAGGAGGAATTTGGAGAAAGGATTAAAGTTCAGGGACAAGACGTAAAGACTTTGCGTTTTGCCGATGACGTAGTAATTCTGTCAAAGATTGCAGTGGACCTAGAAGAGCAATTGTATGGAATGGGCAGTGTCTTGAAAAGAGGGTATGAAATAAACATTAACAAAGCAACAAAAAAAAAGTAATGAAATTTAGTCTAAAAGTGGTAGATGATTTTTGTTGGTTGTGTGAGGAGGGAGGGGGTTGGGGGGTTGCAGGGTTGGGTTGGGTTGGGTTGTGGTTTGGAGGCACTAGACTACTCATGTCATCAATCCCTATTTCGGATAAGGATGGGAAAGTAAATCGGGCGTGCCGGTTAAAAGGAAGCATCCTGACATTCGCCTGGATTGATTTAGGGAAATCAGGGAAAACCTAAATCAGGATAGCCGGAGGTGGATTTGAACCACCATCCTCCCGAATGCGGGTTCAGTGTGTTAACCAATGCGCTACCTCGCTCCGTAGAGTTTTGTTATTTGAATTGTAAAATAACTTCTGATGTCCGGAGTAGTGAAGACATAAAATGTAGAATGCAATAGGAGGAAAATTATTTCTGAAGAAGAGAAATTCGTAATTTAAGGGATATTGAGTCTTTTCTGAAGGCATTTGTCTGAAGTGAGGCCTTGTACGGCAGTGAAGCGTGGACGATAAAGCAGTTCAGACAAGAAGAGGATAGCTTTCGAAATTTCTTGGAACAGGAGAATGCTGAAGAGTAGATGGGTAGATCATGTGAGTAATGAGGACGCATTGAACAGAATTGGGGAGAAAAGAAATTTCTGGCATATCTTGTCTAAAAGACGGGATCGATTGCTAGGGCACATTCTGAGACACCAACGAATCGTCAATTTACAATTTAGTATTGGAGAGGAGCGTGTGGGGTAAAAATCGCAGGGGTAGACGACGAGATGGAAACAGCAAGCAGATTCAAAGGGATGTGGGCTGTATTTCTACCCAGAGACGAAGAGTTTAGCGCAAGATAGGGTAGCGAGGAGGTGGAGAACTGCATCAAAACAGTATATGGACTGAAGACTACAACCACAATAACAACATACCACATCATTAAGTAGTGTATGTCGTCTAAGATTATTCAAAAATAGTCATTTTACACACAGTAATTTCATTAATAAATCACCATCATTACAGCAGACTTTCTTCAAATGTGTAGTCCGCTTGTTACACATGGAATTGCGGTATCTTCTTAGGCATTATCGTTTGCTGTACCAGAAAAGAATTAGGAACAGAATTTGTCGCACAGGTAAATGAAACACCAATTCTTGGAATACTGTCCATATTTCATGGAATATGCAGGTGATACCCGAAAACATAGTTTATTTAAATTCCAAAAATTATTATGACTGCGATCAATTTTGACGTTAACCACACATATCTGATCATTAGTGTGAAAGCAGGCACGTTAAACAGATGCAGAACAGAATGTTGTATTTCTATGGAAACCTCTCTTGAAATAAAGTGGAGTACCTGTCCGCAGTATAATTTTACACTGCAAATGCCTACGTTTCTTCTCTCTATAAAGTTTCGATGGAAAAATGCCTGATCAGTCTCTTATACTTCCGGAAGAATAAATCGGCAATAGCATGAGGAAAGAAGAAAATAAATACTTAGAAAGAAACAACATCAAATAATGTGAACTAACCACAATAAAGAATGAAATAAAGTTAGAAGCTATTGAAAGAAGACGAAATAAGAAATTGGAAACAACCTAAAAAGAAAGAAGTAAAATACAACATGGGAGATTATGACGGATGAATTAATCTATATACTACTGTCCCTAATTCTGTTTGGATAACAGAAGCTCTTCTTATTTTGCACTCCATGTTACGAAGCCTCCCCAGAAATGTTCACATCTTGAAAACAATGCTGCATTGATTTCTCTTCGTTTGTTTGCCTCTCTTCGTTCGTTTGTGCCACTGACAGCGATATCAAGAAAGATATTTTCTGAGTCTATAATTGTAAAGAAAACTGACGCTTACATCTAATGTTTTCAGTATAATCAATGGAAATGCTCGCAGACATGTGAAACAGCACTGTTGAATGACTTTTGTTGTCATTGCGCTTAAGACAGAATACGCAAACAATGGAGACACTTATTAGTATGTTAGCGGTCGGTGCATCAGTATATTTTTATTAGTGACAACGATCTACTCATTAAAGCCTTACATCATGACACGGTACAACACCCAGAAAACTTTTATGTCATCTGACTCTGGCCGCGGAAGCCTACGTAATTGTATCATTAAAACTAGTTACGGAAATGCTAGCAGGGCTCATTGACATATACTTTAGGTGTTCGGGCCCCCAGCAGGCGCGCGAGGCGCGAGCTAAGTCTGTAGAGCTCGCTTGGTAATCACCTCAGCTCTTATTCTTCCTGTTGATAGTATGACTGAAGCTTGGCAACATCGCAGTGTACAGTGTGTCAACGCTGGTACCGAGTTATTACTTCCGTGTTGTCACAGAACTATGCTCATAAATTCACTTGATGTTTCCTGTAATTTCCAGTGAATAATCTGACTGGTTTCTCAGTCGAGAGGCGACAGAAGGCTATTAGTTCATGCTTTTGGATCCAGAAAATTGTTTAGACGGCGAAATTCCAACTAATCTCGTCTCTTACGTTGCAAGTTATATGTTCTACTGACGTATGTGGCAGTAGGACAGCACTGGCGTGCAAGCTCCTAGCTAGATCTGCGGTAAAGTAGTCGCCTGCCGTGGAGAGGTGGCTTTGGTCAATGGTTCGGGTCTCCTTGGAGTAGAATTTTTTGAGCTGTTTTCGTCACAGGAGTTGCACGAATCCACATCGAAAACAACAAGAAACCCCTTGTGGCTACTTGCTATATTCTCTCAGATTGTGGGAAAGTCTGACAACGTTCTGGTAGTTTACCAAATCTGTTCCTGTAGAATCGAACTGATTCCAAGCTAATTATGACGCCAATCGATGTTCGACGTGTATTTTCGTAGGGAAATTAATTTTTGTCGAAGATTATTCGAGTAGGGACAGGAAAAATAAACATTTGAGGACATATGATCGAAAGCGTAGGTGAGGAATGGGTGACTTCCAAAGCACACTATTCGATGTTTTGTTTGTGAAATCAATGAGAATTATTATAATGTAGTACTAACACATGTAATTTTTTAGGTCATTTGTCCTTACAGTGCGACTAAATGGTGCCGGCCGCGGTGGCCGAGGGGACTGAGGCGCTCCAGTCACGGTCTGCACGGCCACTACGGTCGGGGTTCGAATCCCCCCTCGGGCATGGATATTTGTGCCGTCATTAGGATTAGTTAGTTCATAAGTAGTTTGTAAGTTTAGGGACTAATGACTCCATAGTTAAGTCCCATAAGCTGTACATACATTTGAACTTTTTTTTTTTTTTTTGAATAAATGGTGTCTCAGTTGTTTGCAAAAAATGGGCGCATCCTGGGGTTGTGGTTGCACTTTGCTGAGTGTAAAAATCTTTTAGTTGGCCTACTCAGTCATTAATTTCTTCTTAAGATAAGAATTAGAACTTGAAGTAAGGATATAACAGCCGGTAAATAGACTCGCATCAGCGCGCCATTGTCACTGAGTCCGCAGGCGGCAGCCGCGAAGCGTCCGCTGGCGCGTTGCCGTAGCCGGTGCCCACTACTCCCGAGATTAAACAGTTCAGTTTTGATGCAGCAGCGAGCCCTTTTGCGTAATTATTTCCGAGACGTTTCGCTGTTACATTTGAGGTTCTTCCACACTGATAACAAAGACAGCCGATATGTGGTTAAAAAAAATATTGAAGGATGTTGGATTCGATCTCGCGACTGCTTACATATACGCATGTAAACGCGACTTTTACCTCGAGACCACGCGCTCAAACAGTACAGAACTGCCTTGAGAAGGACATAACACTTCTTCCTGATAGTACCGCATTCTACAGTGTTGCCAGATCGTGCATATCGCCGGACTTAGAATTCTGAGGGGCGATCGAATTTATTGTCCACGCTGTGCGACCGACTCGGACTTAGCCTCTGCGTCGGCCGGCCGGTGATCAGTTTTTTTGTCTAAGACTGTACCTATTGGGGTCAGATAACAAGTGTGACAGAAAGGTGTTTTCTTAGACAATAAATTATGAGTCTGCTTACGAATGTCAGAGGTAACATTATTTTAGGTGGAGACTTTGTTTTGCACCCAGAATATTAGTGTCCGAATTTTAATTTCTGTGAAGAACTGAAAGTGCTAACAAATGGCTTAAAACTGATACACTTAGATCCATCTCCGCCCACAAACTTTGGGTTACACGTATGTTTGCAATACCTCTGGGAGTCGCTTAGATAGGATTTATGCTTCACAGGACTTTCTGGCTAATATCACTGATTGTGAGATTTGGCCGGTAAATTTTTCTAATCATAGTGCCTACAATGTAAAGCACAACAAACAGAAAACATTTTCAGGGTGTGGTGTCTGGCACTTAAATCTGTCCCTGTTAGACTATGAGTTACAACACGCCATCAGAGATACTTGGACACGTTGCAAGCGCCATCAAGCGAAATATAGTCAGCTATCACTTCGTGGGTCCATTATGCAAAGCCGCAGCTGAAATGCGTTATACGATACGCCCGAGAAAAAGCGTACAGGAGAAAATGGACGTTAGAATTTTACTTCACGGGCTTGCGCGAATTATGCAATGACTCGACGCGAGTCATAGGTCACAAACTTCGAATAAAACGTTTCAAAGCTAAAATTACAGCTTTGATACGACAATCATTGGACGGATCGAAAATACGGGCAAGAACCGGTACGGACATCACGCAGGAAAAGGTTTCAGTGTTTCATCTTAAACGCGAAGCCAAACGTGGAAAGCAGAAGTTAATCCAGAACGTTTGGGATGATAGGGGTCACGAGTACACTGACCAAACAGACATTAAAAGTTATGTCGCCGTGTATTATACTAACCTTCACGCGGAACCGGTAATTGACACAACTGTGGAAGAAGAGTGTTTATCGCACATAGAACAGTCACTGCAGATGACAATGCTGTACTCGTGGGAGCTATAACGAATGAATGTAACATCGAGCTCACCACGCAACAAAGCGGCTGGTTTAGATGGACTCCCAGTGGAATTGTATGCACGGTTGTGGAATATCTTCGGTGATGAATTCACTAATATGTACAATGAGCTTATGCAAAACGTTCGTATATAAAAAAAAAAAAAAAAAAAAAAAAAAATTACCGAAGGACTGGTTGTTTTGATCTCCAAGAAACTACGCAGTACATCTTTGGAAGACTTCCGTCCGATTACTCTTTTGGACTCGTTTAATAAATTGTAGAATGAAACCTCTTCTTACAAAGGTCCTTGGACCTTATCAGACGAGTGCCGGTACAGGAGATCTAGGCCTACTATTTTATGTACATACAGAGACGTCTTGTACTATCTTGTATCTGCAAATGCTACCTTGCGTTGTTTTTAGATTTTCATAGTCCTTTGATAGGATGTCATAAGTTTTTAGACGTCATGCTCAGAATGGGATTTAGTGACCAGTTCGTGCAATTGATTCATAAATCGATTGTTGGAACATAGGAATAAAGGTAAATGGTCAACTAACTAGTTCAGTTTCAATCAATCACTCAATCAATCAATCTCAATCAATCAATCAGTCTGTCCGACAAGGTGCCCTCTCTCGACGACTTTGCTTGCCATTGCGGTCGAACCACTGTTGTTCAATCTCCATACAAAACTAACGGGTCCCGGCATGCTAAATGTCAAAACTTTGTTAGGTGTACGCAGATGATATTAGCATCATTATCAATACGGCGGCTGATATCGAAAAAGTAAAAGGCATAATTACGGTGTTCGCACGTTCCTATGGTGCGAAATTAAAATGTGGCGAAATTCAAAATCGTGCCTATTGGCCCACGTGCAGCATGCATGAAGACACCTTGGTTACAAAACGTTGACAAGATAAGGCAACTAGGAATGATCTTGACACCAAACCCTTCCGAGATGATAAAGACCAATTGGGAAATTAAACTCAGCAATGTCAGAGCAACACTTCAAGAGAACACACAGGTCGTTCAATCGACTCCAGAGGGTACAATTTGTAAATACATAAGTTATTAGCAGGCTTTATCACATTGCTGCAGTATTACCGATACCAAATGTTATTGCGCAAAATATCCTCGTCGCACTTTATTGGTATGTGTGGAGGGGAAATATTTTCAGAACCTCAGTTCAAAGAACAACTTTGGCTAGACAAGCAGGCGGCTTAGGTATGAAGGATGTTCGGACGCAATGCCTCGCGATTTTCCTTCATCGAACATCGCAGATGATCCGAACTAATCAGAACGGCGTGTCTCAGAGTTTATTCGTTACCTTACAACCTCAGGACATTAACGTCGGCAACATCATTGTTAAACTGAGATACGTTCCTGACTGCTACTTGGAAATCAGCTATCTGCAACAGCCCTCCCAGCAGTTCACATCATCCTTGTTTGTCGAAATGTTAAAACGGCAACAACGAAATCAGATTGAAAAGAAATATTTGAATAGGAACTGGAAGCAAATATGGACCATCACCAACTCCATCCTCACGTCCGATGTAGTATCAGTATGGTAAACTGTTAACGAAAAAGTCATTACTGGAGAAAACTTATTTAAAATTCACCTACGGCCTCATCCATACTGTAACCATTGCCAACTTGTAGACACACTGGCACATACCTTTGTTTACAGCGAGAGGATAACCATATGAAACTGGACAAGAAACAAACTTGCGAGTATCAACAGAACGAGCGCGAATGCAATTACTGTACAAGATGTGCTGTTCCCGGAATGGCACTTGTTTCCTGCAATGAAAAACAATAGTTATGCTTGGCTCCTTGGTAACTTTGCTTATTGTACAATAATGCGCAAACCTGCTGACCTGCAGGAATACATTGTCTACATAGAGGAACAACATTACAAATTGAAGAAATATCCCAAGTACATAAAGTTGTGGCAAAAAACTTCCTTATTATACTTTGCCACCAGACTCAGTTTGCTACACGATAAAGAAACTTTTAATCGAAACGGAAAGTTTCGAAATAACAAGTTGGAAGCAGTGAGCAGAGTGGAACTTAAACACGCGAAAGTTCGCGAAGTTAAGAGAGGATACACTCTCAAATCACATCACGGGAGGGACAACCAGGAAATTTTCACGACACGGAAATGTGAATTCAAGCAACGAGAAGGCGAACTTTGCGGACGTTGGAACGCTGTGCAGTATCATGCACTACCGCTGAGGTAGGAGATGAGCTTTGTTTCTTTCACACTTAACAAAGGAAACGGAGAGAAATCTTTAATTGGCACAAATAAAATACTTAACGTTTCAGTGAAAGAACACATTCTTTTCCCTTCCCTTCAAAAAAATGTTCAAATTTTTGTATAGTCTATGGGACTTAACTACGGGGTCATCAGTCCCTCTGAGGCGCTTCAGTCACGGTCTGCACGGCCACTACGGTCGGGGGTTCGAATCCCCCCTCGGGCATGGATATTTGTGCCGTCCTAGTTCGTAAGTAGTTCATAAGTAGTTTGTAAGTTTAGGGACTGATGACCCCGTAGTTAAGTCCCATAAGATTTACAAACATTTGAACATTTGAACATCAGTCCCTAAACTTACAAACTACTTATGAACTACTAACGAACTAGGACGGCACAAATATCCATGCCCGAGGGGGGATTCGAACCCCCGACCGTAGTGGCCGTGCAGACCGTGACTGGAGCGCCTTAGTCCCCTCGGCCACCGCGGCCGGCTCCCTTCCCTTATCCTTCCTCTTACAAGGAAAGAAGGTCGCGAGTTCAACTCCACCCAGCGGCAAATTAATTATAGCAATACGTCAATGGTATGGGAGAAAACCCTAATAACTGGTATAGTGGGACGTACCCTCTGCCATGCACTTCAGTGGTTTGCAGAGTATTGATGCAGATGTAGATGCAGATGTCGAGGCCTCGTGTAGATTTAGACTGACGTCACAATTAACCGCAACACCAGATAGGTTATTTTATTAATCTAAATAAGCAAAAACGAAAGGACATTGGATGAAATTCAGGACTGCAAACATTTAAAAAGGGACTAGTTAACGTGTACTGGGGGACGTCGTGTATGTAAATAGATACTTCCATTCTTTTACAATTGAACAATTACATGTACCTGGGTGATATTCATCGAAGAAAGAGGGTAAGCAATGATTCTGACCGCATCTTGCGCACGTTATGATCGCCGCCCCCCCCCCCTTTTGCAAAATAATATACTTGTTTTAAATAATGACGCCCCCATGCTGATGATGTGCACATATAAATACAAAATAACATATATGATGTTGCGGTTAATATGTGAAGTCAGTAGTGTACGCATTGCCAAGGAGCAAAACAATATTTGCCGCCGGGCGGAATCGAACCCGCGAATATTTAATAATAATAATATTTCTTACCGCTGAGCCAAACACCGCTTTCGAAACAGGCTCTCTCAGGGGGCTGTTGATAAGGTGCATATGGTGATAGATCCGTATCAAAATTCCTTTTATTTCCTAAAAGCTTAGCCATTTGGAGTTCCCACTTAGTACACTTTCATATCTCACCACGCCCTACATGTACTATAAATTTGGACGAATTCGGCGATGACGAGTAGGCGCCCTCTCCTTGTAAGACAGGAATTATGTTCTTTGTAAAATTCATATTGCCATATTTACGATTAACATGATGGAAACTGGGATGGGGTTCAATGTGATAAATCAATCATAATCTGGCTTCTTTTGATATTCTAGCAACAAATTCTAAAATGAATGACGTCTTCATTAACAACTAATGGGAAAATTCGTTATACAATTCATCAAGAATACTACTTACGTCGGTTCCATGAAACATGCATGTAGCAATATAAAAAAAGTCACCATAAACAAGCTTTATTAAATTCCGGTCATGAAATCAAATCGTTGATATTCAGGATCACAGATCTTTTCAGTAATTATAACAGAGCATAATGTCACTGAGGATTGACCAGGTGTCGCGTGTCCCGCATTTTTCATGGAGAAAAAAATGGCAGTCTCACTTGTAGGCTAGCTACCTCAGAAACAGTTGTGCCCATGGCGGCTATTGCAGTGCGGCTGCAGTTTCTCGTGACGTCACAGCCCAGCCCACACAGGCTCGGCGCAGCCCCAGCTTGTAGTGTCAACACCACCTAGAGAGTGGTGGTGGTGGTGGTGTGCCTCATTCTACAGCAGCTCACGGCCGCAGACCTGGCGCCCCTCGAGCAGATGAACACACCCTATTATATGTGTGTGCGTGTTTTAATTTAAAAAAATTCTAAATACGCCGGCAACTGCTCCACAGGATTAAATAAATAATGTATACTGTATACAGAAGGAACCACCACTAAAAGTAGACAAATAAAATACCTGAAATGGTGATATAGGCACGAGGAAATTTTAGAAGACAACAACCTCCACAAAAACAGGCACTCAGGAAAAAGGCCACAAAGTAAGAGTAGCGATGGGGGAGCGCACCAGCTGGTTCAGCCTAGTCCGTTGTGTGGGTGTGTGGGTGGATGTGTGGGATTGTGGTTGGGGGGTGTGGTGTGGTGTGGTGTGGTGGTGGGGGGTGGGGGTGGGGGGGTGGGGGGGTGTTTTAATTTTTAAAAATTCTAGGGACTGATTTCTCGTACTTTATTCTGATGATCATTTCTACCTATGTAAGTGGGAGTCAATATTTTTCCGCATTCGGCGGAGAATGTTGGGAATTGGAATTTTGTAAGTAGCCCACGCCGCAGTAATAAACTCCATTGTTGTAATTATTCCCATCCCAGATCCTGCAACATTTCCGTAACGCTGTCTCCCCTGTATCGTGACAAAAGAAAACGTGCTGCCCTTCTTTGGACTCTTTCGATGTCCTAAGACAAACCCACCTGATAAGGATCCCACACTGGGCAGCAATACTCCAAAAATGGACGGACAAGCGTAGTATATGCAGTTTCTTTAGTAGTTCTGTTGCATCTTTTAAGGATTCTCCCAATAAAACGCAATCTCTGGTTCGCATTATCTGCGTGTTCGTTCCAATTGAAGTCTACAACTTAACAGCCAATTTATCTAGAGTAAATAAATGTGGCGGACTAAGGCCCGGGTCAGCGGCAAAACAACACGAGGGCCCCGCTCCGTTCACTTCGAAATACATGTATTACTGTTAAAAGGTATTTGGAGGCCCCACAAGACGAGAAGCCGTCGTCGGTTCGCCCCCCCCCCCCCCCCCCCCCACACACACACAAACACACCGCGCGCCAATGGATGGAGTGGCAATATACGTTAAGTACAGTTTCGATTGTGAAGCTGTAGGCAGTACTAAATACTGTATCGAGCAACATATAGAAGCATATGCTACTGAAATAAAGTCTAATCCCAAACAAGTAACACAGGGTCCCTTCAGGAAATTTAAGAACTTTTCTGCATCTCATGGACCAGATTCTGCCAGTATTACATACCAAAGCGAAAGATATTGTACTCTTAAGAGACTAATGCTGACTGTCTGGCTGAAAATAATAGAAGTAAATTCCAAAATGTGATGTCAACTTATAATCTGATAACAGTAGTCACCTTTCCCACTAGGAACACATCGCATTCCCAGACTATGATAATGTTTTGGTTCATGTAAGTAGGTGTCAGAACATTATCAGTCAGGTTACAAATGGCTTCACAGACCATGATGGCCAAACCATTAGTCTTCATAAGGTTAATCCTGATAATAAACTGTCTCCCCCGTGGAAATACGTAAGAATAATGAACTGTGATGCAGAAGAATGTTTCTGATGTAACAGCAAATGGATTGGTCCCTTATTTTCAATATTGAAAATACTGTTTTCACAGAAATGGGGTCAGATATACTCCAATTCTGTAAGTACGCCTTGTGTTACTAAAGTCATGTAGAACGAAGAGGGAAATTTATGATAAAATCAGAACAACTAATGATATAGAAAAATTGAATCATTACAGACTTTACTGCAAAATTATATATATAAAAAAAATACAAAAATCGAAAACCTTTACTGCGTAGATCACCGCATTCTCATGTAGAAAGCCGAATTAGCTGGTAGGAGGGGTGCTCCAGGTAATAGGATTGTAGCCAATCGTCAGGACCGATATCAAAATGTATTAAACAGCTCAGATAAGTGAACGGGTACCTCTCCTCAGTCTGAATGGACTCGTATCAGCTGTGGTGTGCCACAAGGCTTTATTTTACGCCCATTGCTGTTTTTATATTTGTAAATGATCTACCTTTGTGCTCAAGCCTGCCATATAAATTTACTTTATTTGCTGATGATAACACAATTTTCATGAGAGGAAACTGACAATTTTGAGGAGTCCATAAACGATTTACTCTCTGAAGTGGTTAAATGTTAATGGACTCTCACTTATTCAAGTACGACTAATTTTATTCATTTCTCTACACAAACATATAAATAAATCTGACCTGTGGCAAAAAACCAATAAAAGTGACTAAATTCCTTCGATTGCATATTGATAGTAAAATGAACTGGACATATCGTAGCCAACAGACCCTAAAAAAAAAACTGAGCTCAGCTACATACTGAATTAGAGTAATCTCTTCCTTTTGAGACTTAGCCACTATAAAGTCTACATACTAAAGGTATTTTCACTCCATTATGTCTTATGTAATTATCTTCTGGGAAAATTTAGCTCTTTTTTTTTTAGTGGTCCAAAAGAACGAAAATTAGAGTTATGTGTAGAGCACCACCTAGAACTTCATGGTATAAGCTTCTTAGAAGATGCAAATAATGAACAGTGTATCGCAGTACAATTATTCACTTGTGTGTTTTGTAATAAAGAACCCTGATTAGTATTCCTTGAATAGGAATCTGGTAATACAAGAGGAAAGAAAAATTTCCATTATGACCTCAAGAACTTGACACTGGTTCAAAGAGGTGTCAAATGGTCTGGCTCCAAAAACTCTAACACTCTCCCAGAGCAGATCTACTCACTAGAAGAATTCTATGAAGTAAAAGGGAAATGTCTACTTAAATAGTACTATCAATTTTTTGTAATCAAAGAAGTGTGTTTTGAATTTTTCTAACTTAAAATATATAAAATTGTGGTACTGCTACTCACAGGCGCCGACTTTTGAAAATCTTGGGATATGCTGAGTGGCGTATCCATGGGACGGGGCCGTTTGCCCGCCTGCTGCAGCCCCCCTCCCCTCCCCGACAGGTATTTCTTAAAATAAATAAATAAAATTCAAAAAATTCATACAACGCATTTTAATTTTAACTTCAAAATTTTTCCTAATCATTTTGAGAGTTATTGTCTTCTGAGACATGTATATCAGATAAAGATGTACCTGTATTGTGTAAACTGTGTTCACTATCGCAATCCCTTATATCGGATCGTCTTCCTGGCTTCGTTCTTCTGCAGATCTATTTTCTATACAGAGGATTTTTATCTGTCACTTTCCACTTCTTTCACCTCTGGTAGTGTTGCTAATGTAAAACATATCGAGTAGCACCATGGTTCGGAACCCACGTTTAACTGTAGGTCCCTCTATAACTGGCTGGGTAAGTCAGTTCGAAGGTCGCAGGAAGGCAACGGCATACCACCTCCAAACAAGACCATGCCTAGTAAAGCACTGTAGTGTTCAAACCAATCTTCGAATTGTTGATTGCTGTACCTTTTATTACCAAAATAGTCCATAAAAAGTTCTGTTGTCATACCATGTCTGTCAATACAAGTAGATTTACAAGCCATTGTTTCATCACACACCAATTCAGTAAACAGGATGAAAAATGTCACAATTTACACTAACACTATTCCTCCAAAACAATTGACTTCTAAGAGAATAAATATAACGTTTTCAGCAGTAGCGGCGCCACAGTGGCGTAGCGTGGGGGGTGCCGGGGAATAGAGGTTTGCAAATCGCCGGTTTCGCTCGCTCGTACTCGGTCGAGTGCGCAACGCTCGGCGGTGGCGCGGCGAGCGTGTACGCTCGCAGCGAGCGTGTTGACAATCGAACGAGGCTACATGGGGCGGGGCGGGCAGACGGCGCACAGCTTGGCCACTGTACTGCCGCTGTACTACCTACCCAAGTGTTACTCTCCGATTTTTATGAAACTTGCATATGTTATAATACATGAGAAACTATGGGAGACGTTTCTTTTATTTATTTATTTATTTATTTTTAGCGGCGGACGACCATATTTAATGGGTGAAACGGGGCTAAAAGAAAAATTGCGATAACTTAGAGATTAGTGGAGCGATTTTAATAATTTTTAGTATGAAAGTATCTTTTGATAAAAGACAACATCGGCCTAGGTATAATGCAGGGGGGTGACAATTAGGGGGCAACTACCCCTAAAGTAAACAATTTGTTTTGCTCAAAAAATTGGTTTTATTTATTCGAAGCAGAATCTATGTAAACTTCAAGAGGGAGGCGAATTAAAGAATTAGTATTTTTTTTTTCATTTTTTTTTTCATATACCAATATGGGGGGGGGGGGAGGGATAAACAACCCTTATATTGCCGCGCTCGTTTGATACTGCCTGTGAGACACCTTGTGCATCTATATTTTTGAACTGTTTCATCTCTTCAATATACTGGTATTTAAAGTCGCTGAATCCTAATCTGAAATCAGATGATCAAAATTCAAGACAATTGTGAGTGACAAGGGGACTCACCCTAATGAAAAGCCGGCCATGTGATCTCCACGTGCTACATCGCGGGCAACGCTAACGCCGGTAGTTCAAACCAATACATATTTCTAACATGTTTTATTCATTTGTATTCACTATTATTTCAAACGTTGATTGTACAGTATTTTGAAAGTCGCATTTCAAGTTACTGTCTACTCAAGCATTTTTTCTAGTTTCTGTCCGTTATGTTGGATCAACCATATTGAATTTTGAGAATCTGATTTCAGATTAATATATTGAAGTGATGAAACAGCTCAAAAATTTAGATTCAGAAGGTGTCTCATAGGCAGTATCAAACGAGCGCGGCAATATAAGGGCTGTTTACTTCCTTCCCCCTCCCCCTATCCTATATTGATATATAAAACAAACAAATAAAAACACTTATTCTTTAATTCGCCATCCTATGGAAGTTTTCATAGATTCAACTTCGATTAAATCAAAAAAAATTTTTGAGTACAAAAAATTGGTCACTTCATGGGTAGCTGCCCCCCTAATTGTAACTCCCCCTACAATATACCTAGGCCGATGTTCGTCTCTTATGAAAAGATACTTTCATACCAAAAATAATTAAAATCGCTTCACTAATCTCTATTTTAGCCCCAATTTTGGAGGGACCGTTTCACCCCTTAAATATGTTTTTCCGTCGCTAAAAAAATTGGTCTCCCATAGTTTTCATGTATTATAACATATCTAACTTTCATAAAAATCGGAGAGTAACACTTGGGTAGGTTTCCTTGTCAGTCGCTACGGCAACGGCTCTGTGGCTCTGAGGTGTGTGCTGTTGTTTTCGGGTAAAATCAGTTATGCTGTAGAAGTGTATTCCTGCGCAGTAGCATGTAACCGCCCAAACGAGACAAAAAGGTTGATTTCACCAACTACAATATTCGGAAATAAAGAGAAACTACGGAACGAACAACGTTTTTATTGCAATGTACAAAACTGAATGTTACCATAAAACAAAGTATGCATTGAAAAATAACAACATTATCCCCAAATTATTCGTTGGTGGCATTGTAAACGTATTGTTAAAATATCATTGACATATTGTAGATCGAGTCGAGTTCTTCTATCAGATAGCAGGTTTCCTGCCACACTGAAAGTGCATTCACTAGCTAGCTGCATTTGAGGCGGGCATACAAAATACTCTTTTTGCCGATACAGATAGCTTAGGAAAGAGAGTACTGTTGCGTTTCCACCATTCAAGCGGGTCTACGTCATGACCATCAATTCGTGCTAAATAAAGGTCCACCTCATTGGTGTATTGCCCCTCGCGCATTTCACAGTCCAACCATTCCGAAAACATACACTTCATTCTTTTTGCTGGTGCATCCGGCTGACATTTTTCAGACGGCCCTAATTCAATATAACACAGATATCACTGAAACAGCAGGAGCACCATAAATTTGTACAGCTATATAAAGTAAACAATTGGAATAAGAAGTTTTAAAACAGGTGGAGGATATATGAGCATTAGACCGGCATATGACCCTGACGACGAAAGAAAGCACGGATCCTACATAGTGCACAAAAGCTTTCATGCGTTCTTTATTATGTAGATAAGAAAGACGACGGTAGCATTGGGGAATATATGCATGTTACAATTGGAAAAGTTCCCGTTAAGGACTCACTCGGAAAAGGTAGAGGCGTAGCAACCACGCACAGTGCCAAAAAATGCTACAGGAATATGTGTTAACATGGTGCAACAGAGAGAGATAGCTCAAACCTAACCTAACGGGTGTACATCAATATCGGAGTATTTAATATCAATATAAAAGACGGACGAAGTATTGCAGTACTTGAGAGTGATAATAGGAATGGATATAAAATACATTCATTTCCTCGTTAAGACGGCAAGTAACACCTACCACTAAACAGGCACTAACAGTCTACAAAATGAAAACAAAAAAGAAAGAAAGAAGGATCATGGAAAACTCATTTAGTAGATGATCTTAGCACAGAAACTTTATGTTAATCACATGTATGGTAAAGTACAAAATGCGAAACTAAATGGCTAGTTCAACTGGATCGAGAGAACAGCTTTCGAAGCACCCGGGAAAGGAAACAATTCCAAATTTCGCAGTCAGGATGTATTCTCTAGCGTTGGAAGCCATGGACCCGGGCGGCACATACAAGGCGCGTCCAGAAAGTAAGTTCCGTTTCAATTTATCTCCGCTGCAGCGCTGCGATTGTAGTTCCGCACATGCACTGTAGACGATGTGTATCAAGGAGAAGAACGTGCGCCATATGCAGATCGCTGTCAGTTACGTATGCTTTGTTGTGCTTGTCTGAAATGTCGGCGTTGATTGAAAATCCCACCGCCTGTGAAATCAGGTCGGTGATTCGGTTTCTGAATGAGAGGAAAGTGAAACCAAGTGAATTTTATCGACAAATTTGCGATGTTTACGGACCAAATGCGATGAGTGATTCGATGGTGAGAAGATGAGTCCGACTGTTCAATGGCGGGCGTAGTGATGTGCACGATGAAAAAGGTATACAAAACCTGGTACCACGCTATGACAAATGCCGGCAAAATTTCGGCAGTTATGTGGAAAAGTAGTTTAAGAGTTGTAGAATTTTGTGCAATAAAACTTTCTTCTGTATCTGTGTACAATTTCATTTTATTACCAAACGGAACTTACTTTCTGGACGCGCCTCGTATTTGGGGGCGGCAGGGAGCGGCAGAGCTGGGTCCTTCTCGGCGATATCAAGAATGCTGTCTATCAAGGAGATTACAAGGAAACTTACAGATTTGTCAGGAAATTACAACGTGTGTTTATTATGTTGCATTAAAACATTGTTAACTTCCCCTAACATTTTAATTGTGCTATGAAGAATACGTACTACTTCTAAATTAGTCAATCCAGCTGAATCACTTCGTTTTAATATTCATTCCTAGACAAAATAATCTGTGAAAAGGAATATATTTTCATGGAGTTTACTCAAGTTGGTTAAAAAAATAAATAAATAAATAATAATAAAATAAAAAAACAAGAGGTTTCCAGAATTTTATTTCCTAAATACAGATTGGAAAAATGGTCACGACACATTTGATATCAATTTTAAATGTAATATATTTTGTAAGGCACCTTAGTTTCTGAATAAAACAGTCCAAAACAAATTTATTTCCATATTTTGCACGTATTACTCAACATATAAGCATTAGTGCCAGAATTTGGTGACAGAGATGTTCGGAATAATAGTTACAATTGCTTTCTAAATCGCTCGTATGTGATGTGGACAAAGCGTGGCCGATTGCAGGCATGAGGCAATACCGGTGACGTGTCTGGGCAGCCGTAACAAATTGTATCTATAAAGCAAATGGAGATTACAAATAATAAATGTTATTACATACTTATAGACCGAGTATTCTTTAATGTTATATCAACAGCGCAAATTGATTTGATTTGGTTGCTTCCTATTTGACACGATACCTAGGAAATTAAGAGACGAACCCAGAACTTTGTGTCTGTCGTATATATGGTCACTGTACTACACACATATTTCTTTCGGTCCTGGAACGTGTTCGTATAACCGAAAGTTAGAAGGCAACCGATCTCGAAAGGCGGTAATTCCGGTTCGAGTCGCAGATAGGCACAAATTTTCGTACGTTCAAATGTTTGTTAAGCTTATGGGACTTAACTACGGGGTCATCAGTCCCTAAACTTACAAACTACTTATGAACTACTTACGAACTAGGACGGCACAAATATCCATGCCCGAGGGGGGATTCGAACCCCCGACCGTAGTGGCCGTGCAGACCGTGACTGAAGCGCCACAGTCCCCTCGGCCACCGCGGCCGGCTTTTTCGTATGCCTCTAATGGGTAGTACATCTATAACTAATACAGGAGCTGTAAATTCGATATTGCGAGTAAACTTTCGATTTAAGTTATTTCAACCACTATAGTTCAACATCGAGGATTATCGCGTAGTGAAGTTGTGAAGCTCCTTCCCATGTTTTCAGCACATCGCGAGACCGTCCGTTGTCCCCGTCACTGCGCTCGAGGTCAAGTTAGACACACTCTACTTCGTTACGCAAAGTAATCTTCGCTACGTCACTGTCGGCAAAGGAACTGTTAATTCAGTTTTCATTGATGGCTCTAAAAATACTTAAAGGTTGCCCCTAATTCTGAAGAGAAGGATATTGGGGACATTTCGCCAAAACTAATCGCCTCTTTGCCCTAGCTACAAACAAATGTTTCTCTCAGTGAAAAGCTAACAAAACCATTGGCTCTACGAAGTAACACATGGATACCTGCGAAAGATCTACCCAGAAAAATGATGTGGCCAACGGGTGTGTTGTAGAACTTAATTTAATTGATTTGAAAATGGGCTAAAAGATCCGAAGCTGGTAACCCTACAAAATGGAGTGTGTGTCCACACGCAGACTCATGTAATGGCCCTGAGCTCTTACTGACAAGAAACTTTTACCTGCCCAATACATGTGAAAGTATTCACCCCACTTTATTGAGAATACTTATTGCTATGAAAGCTTTGCAGGCTCATAAATTTTACTAAAATCACTCCACTCCATATTTTTGTGGCGTTGGCACAGCTACTGTAATAGATATTTTGACAAAAAACAGTCTTGATTGCGTAAAATTGATGTTTCAATTATTTATACATGACGCGTTTCGCCTCTACTGGACATCATTAGAAGTTGAAAGGGGGAAAATATTTGCAAACTCGTTCAAAAACAAAACTAAAAATATGTTAAATCTTTTCTAAGCAAGAAATATTAGAAATAGGGAAGGTGCAGATAGATAAAACTGGAGGCCATATGACGACATTCACGTTTTGGCGTGGGGCGAATGAATACTGAACTAATAAGTACCACTAAAAATTACTTATCTCTAGGATGCAGAGCGTCAAATTATTAAATTCAATGAAATAGAACCTTTATAACAAATGTAACTGTTGCTCAAGAATTCGGGGGAGGGGGGCGACGAAGTCAATTGCAAAACCTAATTTAACCGCACGAAGTTTTGTTTACTCACGAAAGAGCCGCTCTCTGCTACAACCGCGGACGTCTGGTGTAAAGGTTCTATTTTATTGAATTAATAATTTGACTCTCTGCAACTTCAGAGATAAGTAATTTTATTTCTTAAACTATGCTCTTAAGTGATATTTTTTAGTTCAATCTTCATTCCTCCCACGACAAAACGTGAATGTGGTCGTGTGGCCTGCCGTTTTGTCAGTCTGCACCTTCCCTATTTCTAACATTTCTTGCTTAGGAAAGATTTACCACATGTTTAGTTCTGTTTTTAAACAAGTTTGTAATATTTTTCCCTCTTTCAACTTCTGATGATGCACAGAAGAGGCGAAATGCTTCATGTATAAATAAATGAAACATCAATTTTGTGCAACCAAGACTGTTTTTCATCATCATAAATTTTGAAACTTTCCTGGCAGATTAAAATTGTGTGCCGGAACCGGGACTCGAACCTGGGACCTTTGCCCTTCGCGGGCAAGCGCACTACCGACTGTGCTATCCCGACAGTTTCATATCAGCGCACACTCCGCTGCAGAGTGAAAGTTTCATTCTGGAAACATCCCGTAGACTGTGGCTAAGCCATGTCTCCACCATATCCTTTCTTCCAGGAGTGCTAGTCTTGCGTGTTTGCAAGAGAGCTTCTGTGAAGTTTGGAAAGTAGGAGGCGAGGTACTGGTGGAAGTAAAGTTGTGAGGCGGCATCGTGAGTCGTGTCGGGATAGCACAGTCGGTAGTGCGCTTGTCCGCGAAAGGCAAAGGTCCCAGGTTCGAGGCCCGGTTCCGGCACACAATTTTAATCTGCCAGGAAAGTTTCATATCAGCGCACACTCCGCTGCAGAGTGAAAGTTTCATTCTGGATCATAAATTTTGTTACAAAGTATTTGCTTTTCAGTGCAAGACTTCTTTTTAGTTGAAACTATCTTAAATTTATGAAGGTTTTGTTTGCTGTTACAGACACCTCAGACAAATAAGTCGTATAAATTACCTTCAGATAGCATTGGTTGAGCATCACGTGAAAAATTGAAGAAACAAAAATTATTTAGGGAAAATAAATTGCAGCGTCCCTATTTCATTTTGATAGACACTGAAACTATATTGGTACTTATGGCCAAAGTTTCAATTTTTGTTGTTGTTCAGTTCCGGAAATATGATTTTTTTGGGGGGGGGGGCGGCGGCAAAATGGGGGCCGGCACCGGGTGGCAGAAATTCACGCTACGACACTGATGGCGCTAAGTCGGGACTGTATGGAGGACGTTGCCACTTGATCGCTGCAGCAGTTTGCACGTCTGGCGGGCCTTGTGAGGTGTTGCGTTACTGTGCAAAAAAAAAAAAAAAAAAAAAAAAAAAAGAACACACCCATGGTAATGGATTGATTACAGCAGCTATAGTTCTTTATAATGGTTCTACAGTGAAAGCAGTAGCAGGTTTGGAAAGTTTCAAAACACAGATAGGATTGCATTTAGAACATTTCAAGTGGTGTACAATGACAGAGGAAGATCTTATTATTCTTCTTATATGCCTTTTGTTGTTAGGACAAGGAATCACAAAAAAGTTAATGAACAAGATAATTGGCAACTGACACTAAATAAAGAAAAGTGTAAGTAAGACACATGACCACTAAAATAAATCCTCTGAACTTCAATTGATTCGGTCATCAGTCATCAGTCAACTTTTTTACGAAAATGAGTCATCCATTGGAAATGGATGGGAAAGTGTAGCCGCATTCATACGTGCAAGAACTGCAGAAGTCAGCTTTCAAATGGTGTCACTATCAACCCTTGAAATCTTCGTTCATTGCAAAAAGGTCATGAGTCATTGACTCATGCCGTTTTTGCAATGACTGTGTGGAGGCGTATTTAATCGAACACAGATGTTATTGGCGGCTTTGCCCTGCTTTCGCGCGTATTTTGTCGTCTGAGGTTGGCATCACTGCAACAAACCATTGTTGTGTTTACAACATTGTAGGTTCAAATAATAGGTCATTACTGTCGCAGTCAGAAGCCACTTATTTGTCGAGGTGTAATTATGTCTGCGTCTTCTTTGGACTCTCAAATGCCTCCTATAGGCAAGAAATGCTGATAAGTACAAAAGGAATATTATTCATGATTCAAAAGTAAAGGAAGTGGAATACGTGAATTGGAAAGGTGAGAAAATTCAGCGTCGGAGTACAGGAGATGACTGCAAGTGAGTAAAATACGTTTACTTGATTTCTGTATGAAAGTAAATACATATACCTGCATAGTATGCAATTTAAGCATGATCGTAATTGATAACTTCGACTCTTTCAGGCGCAAAAAGGACTATTTTTCTCTGTTTGATGATGACGCGAAGAAACTTGAACAATTTCAGTGATAAGAATCAACAATATATCTTCCTGCAAGAGCTAATCGAAGTTCAAGATGTCAAGAGCAGAAGACCTCGAAAAGAGGATCCTAAATTAAGAATGTTTTTGGTATACACAATATGAAAACCAAGCAATCACACTTTTATGTGTACCATGAAAGCGAAGCGAAGAGAGGCGCAAATGAGGTTTGCTCATTTCTGTATAATTACATCGAGAAGTATATCTCAAAAGATGTGAATGAGCTTCATCTCTTCTCTGACGGGTGTGCTGGACAAAACAAAAATCACCCAATGATTCGCTTTTGTTTAACACTTGTATGAACTAGATGATTTAAGAAGATGAAACATTACTTCCCTATACGCGGGCATCGTTTCCTTCCAAATGATACAGATTTTGGGACCATAAAAAATTTGTAAGGCGTCATGACTAGATGTAATTCCTGAAGAGTATGCCATAATAATCAAAAAGGCATGAAGTAAATACTCAGTGGAAACTATTGATAATGTTGCTGTATTGGCCTTTAAAAACTGTTGGCCTGCCTATTTTAAAAAGGCTTGCCTCTCCGAATCAAGCGTGGGAATAATTCCCAAAGAACAAAAAGTTTCTTTTTCTCCTTTAAAATCGATGACTTTTCAGTATGATGCACATTATCCTGGGCAAGTTAAAACAGAGCAGTTAATCGATGGTCTCATCAGAGAGACATTCCAGCCCCTCCGAAGCTTCAATAAGCATCCTGTACTTCCCATCGAGTTGGCGTATCCTGGAAAACGAGTGCCGATCAATGTCAAAAAATACAAGATTTATTGAAAGTGAAGAGGTATATTCCAGCTGAATATGTGGAATTTTATGACCAACTGCAAGAATGGGCAACGGAAGGGGGAACAAATAATGAAGATGATGATCAAGAAGATTGACTTTGTTTATTGTACTCTATTTTCATGTTGTTATAAAACACACAATGTTGCGAAAATGTTACTGCAGGTAATATTCCAATTTCATTTTACTGTGTTAAATATTAACTGATTTTTCAATTAAATAGGCAATTATTTGCAAGTAATGCTTTCATTTGTTGCAACACACGGTCGTTCATTGCAAAAAGGTCATAAGTCAGCAACTTTTACATTAACATTGTGGTTAAACTATTAATTACAAAACAAAAATACACAGTGCTTAGCACCTCACTAAATATTGATATTAAAATAACAATGAATAAATACATGGTTTATGCTGTAGAACGTTTTTTCCTTCTCCTGTAAAATTTTACTTCTATGACTAATGACCTTTTTGAAATGACCGATTCAATTACGTGATAAATCAGTCAAACCTTAAGGTCGTAAATTCTACTAAATACCTAGGAGTTACAATTACCAACACTTAGAGTGGAGAGAACACATAGAAAATATTGTGGGGAAGGTGAACCAAAGATTACGTTTCATTGGCAGAACGCTTCGAAGATGCACCAGCTCCACCAAAGAGACTGCCTACATCACACTTGTGCGTCCTCTCCTGGAGTACTGTTGCCCATTGTGGGATCCTCGCCAGATGGGACTGACGGAAGATATTGAGAAGGTTCAGAGAAGGGCAGCTCGTTTTGTTTTATCACGTTACGGAGGGAAAAGCGTCACGGAAATGTTGCACGAATTGGTGTGGAAATCATTAAAAGAAAGACGTTATTCATTGCGGCGTGATCTGTTTGCGAAATTTGTCACCGACTTTTACTTCTGAATGTGAAAATATTTTGCTAGCACCCACCTACTTAGGGAGACATGACCATCCCAATAAAATAAGAGAAATCAGATCGAAAACGGAAAGATTTAGGTGTTCTTTCTTCCCACGCGCTATTAGAGAATGGAACGGTAGAGAAAAGTTATGAAAGTGGTAAATAAACCCTCTGCCATAAACATAAATGTGATTTGCAGAGTATCTATGTAGATGTAGAAGAAGCTGTTTGTGTGTGTGATTGCCCTCCTGCACTTCTCTTTAATTGCTTTACGCAACCGGTTCAAAGTATGACAATACAAGGCCATTTTACTGGCACCTACAATTTGGAGTGAACATCCAGTTAATGCGCCATTACTTTTAGCCCGCTAGTCACACAAAACACAACCAACAACCACAGAAACCGTTCTACTGGACGTCTGTGCAGTTAATGTCCCTTTCCCCAATTTACGCAAGCCTGTGACATACAGCGAGCTCCTGTGGCAAGGTAGTTCAACTTACGTTTTGATCTGCCCTTATACAGCTGAACATATGAACCTGTAAGATATTCATTTTGTCATGAATGAACTCACCATGCTTCTTGCGTCACTGTCATACTTGTCACATATAAAAATAGAGTATAATGCACCATAAATTTTATCGATATTAAAGCGAAGTCAGTAGGTTCACATGCGAAAAGTCATTCCTTTTCTTTAACCACTCAGGTACCAATTTTCCCTTTTCCCTTTCCGCAGTTCTCGGTTGTTTTTTGTTTGTTTTGTTTTTGCTAGCCAACAGTATATGATTAAAGCATACACTTTCTCACGGACTGACATAAGTTATTACCTTCATGAAATCATATTGCCAACTGAAATTAATGACAATATTATTGATGGTGTGAGGACCACTGAAATGTATTAAATGCTTGATAATATTATTGTCAGTAAGTAGGGGGCCCTTAACGTGGAAGAGGTCGTGCCAACTCCACTTACAATTTATTGCTCACTGTAGGACGTGATGAAGGTGACATAGAACACTGGATGATTCTGTACACAAGATATTTATTGTCGTGAAATGTCTACAAATGAGAGCGCGGTTATGTTGGTCAAGATGCACAGCTCGACCTCCGATCCAGGAGGGTGTAACTATGCAGTGATAGAGCGTACGATGCGGCTGTCGTAGTCACGCGGAACAATGAGCGTGGGTGCGACGAGGTGCGTGCGCAATCTATCCATCTTCCCATTTACAATCAATTTTGCAGTGGAACAGAAATCGGTCATACGATGACAGGTACACGATTAGCATGTGTGATGGTGGGGAGCATGTGTTGAGCTCAACCCATGTGTTCGGCTATCATTGCACATGCTATGTATGTGGTGCGTCCATACTCTCTCGATGGTGGGCTTGCACTGATTCTGTCTTTGTGTCGCTGCACTGCTCGTGGGTCTGCACCGTGGCGAATTTGTCCAACGGGACTTTTGTACAGGCGAATTACGGCACCAATGGCCTTGCCGCCACTAGCTGGCCTATGCTGCCTTCTACAGCTGTCGGTACAGCAGCTACACAGATCCCTCATTGGGGAGTGGAGCTCGCTGGGAGCTGAAACTGAGAGTTTGCACCAGCTGCAGTGCATGATTTGCGTGCTATGAGCGATGGTGATGTCAGTGCAGGCCTGATAACTGCACACTGGGGCTCAGTGATTGGGCGGTGAGCAGTATTGTCACTGTGCGCGGCTGGTGGCGCGCAGCACACGGGTGGGCTTGGTCCCCTGTAGCTGGTCAGTTACAGCGGCGACAGGCTGGGCCGTCTGTGCACTTTGTAGCACTGTGGTCTTTGGTACGAAGAAGAAGAGTCTCATAAGACACCGCAGGCCGCAGTGGCCGAGGGGACTGAGGCGCTCCAGTCACGGTCTGCACGGCCACTACGGTCGGGGGTTCGAATCCCCCCTTGGGCATGGATATTTGTGCCGTCCTAGTTCGTAAGTAGTTCATAAGTAGTTTGTAAGTTTAGGGACTGATAACCCCGCAGTTAAGTCTCTTAAGCTTGACAAACATTTGACAATTTTGTCATAAGACACTGTATTTATAACTATTTGTCCTCACAGTAATGCATCCATGAGGTGCGTTCTCCTTGTTTGATGCAAGTGACACACAGTACTATGCATGAAAAATATTTTTTAAAAGTCTCAGTCGCAATTAGCTTTAATTCGCGTTTCGAGAACATCATCATCAGATCTGTGGTACAAAAGAAGAAAATTACATTTTACATGTTTAAAGCGCGTAATTACAATATCTATAAGGAGTACAAACCATATTAATACATATATACTTACAAAAAATTTTATAAAACGATGGGAAATACAACCATCTAGTATAGATACTCGATTAAAACTTAAAACACCATCGTGAACGTCTAGTGACAGTGTTGAACTAGACTCACATGCCCAACTGTGGTGAGAGAGGGGAAACACCGTAACAGGTAAACTAGGCCCATTCGCCACCAGATGGCGCAGGGTTGACATTAAAAGTTACTTGAATAAAACTACACATACATCATCTTGGGCACACTATAGTGTGTGCAGCCATAGAAACTGTGAAAAATATGGCTACAAAATGTGTTAAGTCTTACAAAATACATAAGATACCAATTGTAAGTACATTAAAATTACTAATGGGATAGGGCGTACGACGAGGGAGGCGTCGGAGGGCCAAAGGATGAGAGTGGGCGTTGCTAAATACAGCACAAACCACATGATAAATGTTAAAAAGAATGCAAGCTAGACCATATGTTACAAGTTACTATCGTAGAAAAATCTATCAAGAGTCCTAGGTAGATAAATTATGTGTAAATTTAATGTACTTACAATTGGTATCTTATGTATTTTATAAGACTTAACACATTTTGTAGCCATATTTTTCACAGTTTCTATGGCTGCACACACTATAGTGTGCCCAAGATGATGTATGTGTAGTTTTATTCAATTAACTTTTAATGTAACCCTGCGCCATCTGGTGGCGAATGGGCCTAGTTTACCTGTTACGGTGTTTCCCCCCTCTCACCACAGTTGGGCATGTGAGTCTAGTTCAACACTGTCACTAGACGTCCACGATGGTGTTTTAAGTTTTAATCAAGTATCTATACTAGATGGTTGTATTTCCCATCGTTTTTTTAAATTTTTTGCAAGTATATATGTATTAATATGGTTTGTACTCCTTATAGATATTGTAATTACGCGCTTTAAACATGTAAAATGTAATTTTCTTCTTCCCTTGATGTCGTCATTGTCTCTCCCAATCTCCTTGGGCGCATCACCACCGACGTCCTTGACCCCATATGCAGTGATAACGACCCTGTTCTCCTTACCCTCACACACAATGTCCATCGCACACAGAATCCTCGCCCGCCTCCACTTCCTAAACTCGTCCATGACTACTCCCGAGCAGACTGGGATGCCTTTCGCCTCTCCATCATCCATCAGGTCGAAAGCCACCCTCTCCCCCTCCACTCTCCCGATGATATCGACCAAGCTGCCTCCTTCCTTCAGCAGACCTTGTCTGATGCTATCCATTCCCACATCCCTACCAAAGCTGTCCAGCCACACCATCCCACACTCCCTCCACAGGCTGTCCTCCTCCTGCAGGAATCCCGCCGCCTGTACCGCTCCTTCCTGCGAACCCGTGACCGGGATACACTCCTCCGCCACCGGCAACTCCTGCGACACGTGCGCAGCCTCCTGACTGCCAAAAAACGCCGGGACTGGCATCAGACAGTGACACAGCTTAATGCCCACCTCCCCATCAACTCGTCCCGGTATTGGAACGCCTTCCCCGCCTCACTGTATCGAAACCTATGCCCACGTACCCTCTCCTCCACCTTGACCAGCCCCTTCCTGATAATGTCAGTAAGGCTAACCATTTTGCCTGTTTCCTTTCTGATGTCTTCTCCATCCCTGACAATCCTAACTTTGATTATTCCTTGTTCCCAGATGTCCATGAAAAAACCGATGTGTCCATCCCACCCCTGGCTCTCGGCTTCCATTACCTGGACCACATCCCCCCATCAGACATTAACACCCCCATCACTGCACACGACATACAATTGGTACTGCGCACCAAATGCAACAAGGCTCCCGGCCACGATCGCATCACATACCGCCACCTCAAAGAATGTCCCGTCCCTTTCCTCACCACTCTTGCTTCCCTCTAAACCACTATCCTCTACACTGGCTGTTACCCCCACCTGTGGAAAATCTCCCGTCCTCATGTTCCTCAAACCCAACAAACCCCCCTCTGATGCCTCCTCCTACCGCCCGATTTGCCTCACCCCAGAGTTCAGCAAGGTCTTCGAATCGATTCTGTCCCGTCGCATCCATCACCACCTCCACCACTTTCTCCCAGACACCCAATGTGGCTTTCATCCTTCCTTCTCCACTGACGACCAACTCCTTCGACTTACGCAACTCCTTTCCCTCCAGCTAAATTCCCGTCGTGCCGCCATCTTTGTGTCCTTAGACCTCGAACTTGCCTACGATTGGGTCTGGCACTCTGGCCTGCTCTTCAAACTCCAAACCTATGCTCTTCCCATCAACCTCATCCGGTTCATTGCCTCCTTCCTCTCCAATCGCCCCACCTATGTTACCATCCACAACACCGACTCCCGTCTTTTTTATCCCTCTGCTGGTGTGCCCCAAGGCTCTGTCCTTTCTCCCCTCCTGTATACCTCGGATATGCCTAAGCCTGCCCTTCCTGTACACCTTTTCCAATATGCTGATGACACCGCTTTCCTTGCCTTAGCTCCCACCCTTGCCCGTTCCAACCGCCTGCTCCAAGAACACCTTGACCTCTTTGCCGCTTGGTGCAACCAGTGGCTCCTGTCTATAAATCCTACCAAAACCCAGGCGATCATCGTAGGTCATACTACCCCTTCCTTCCGTCCCTGAGATTTTTATCTGACCCTCCATAACTGCCCCATCTGCCTCACCCCTACCCTAAAGTACCTGGGCCACACTATTGATTGCACCCTTTCCTGGACTCCCCATCTACGCACTATCCAAGAAAAAGCCCGCTTTCGCCTCCGCCTCCTCAGACTCCTTGTTGGCCGAACATGGGGCCTCAACCCTTCAACCATCCTCTATACCTACAAATCCCTCATCCGCCCTGTCCTCTGTGTCGCCCATCCCGCCTGGATCTCTGCTCCCCCATCCTTCTACAAATCTCTAGAGATACTGGAACGCCATGCCCTCCGCCTGGCCTTCCGTATCCCCCTTTATCCCCCCTCTCCCACGCGGATCCTCTATGATCTCATTCCTTTCCCCCGACTCGTTCTCTTTATTGATCATCTCCGCCTCCGTTACATATCCCGCAAATCAGATCCGCCTAATCCTCTAGTCCATCCCCTACTCTCTGCACCTGGTCCATTGCTGCGCCTCCACCACTGCATTCCCCCTGCTCTCCACTTGTCCACCCTCCGGATCCATTCCCGTGGCAACTTCTGTACCCTCCCCCTCCCGGATGATGCCCTCTGACCTGACATCTACCCCTCATACCAGCTGTGATCCTTCTCCTTGCTCCCTCTCCCCCTTCTCTCCCTGAGGGCCCCGACTATCCCTCCCTTCCCGTCCCTTCTCCCCCCCTCCATCCCCCATCCCTCCGGATCTTCCTCTTACCGCCCTCCCCTATTCTTCTTCCCCGTGGCTTCCTGGGACATCATCCTCCCCGTCCCTTCCCCAACGGCTCTGTGGCTCCTCCCCACCCTCTCCCTCTCCTTTTGTCCCCTTTCCCCCCACACCACATCTTCAATGCTGTCAGTGCCCCACCATCTACGGAACCTCCTTTGTGTTTCGACAAGTGTGGTGTGCTTTAGCTACATTGTTTTATTTTACAACAGTAGACGGCCAACCCGCAGCCGACACCATCAGTTTTAACTTGTGTATTTCTCCGAGTGTGTGTTGTGTTTTTTGTTTTAACTCCACAATAGCGGACGGTCTCACCATAGCCGCCGCCCTATGCTCATTTTAATTGTGTGTGACTTCGAGCAACTGTTTTTATTCACCACTTTCGCCGTTCCAAATGTTTTATGTCACCATCGTTTTCCTCCATTTTATGTACGTTGTTTTACCTCCATTTTAAATCTCCGTTTTATGTATGTGTTATCTTCAAAATTTTATCACCTTTGTGTTTTTATGTTTCTCCTCTATCAAATTTTATTTCTGTAGGCTGAAGAGCGCCAGTGAGCGCTGCCGGCCCGCCCCTTTTTTGAGGGGAATTGAAATAACAATAAAGAAAAAAAAATTTTCTTCTTTTGTACCACAGATCTGATGATGATGTTCTCGAAACGCGTCATGTGAAATAAAGCTAATTGCGACCGAGACTTTTCAAAAAAATTTTCATGCATGCCAACGTGTGGTCGCTTGTCCACATAATGGAAGGTTTCATGAACCAAGTGATAAACACAGTACTATGGCGCAGCACACGATTCAGCCTTGACACTTGCAACAGCAGAGGTGCGGAGACAGTTCGTGGAGTCAAAACTCGATCCGGTGTTATGGACTCGACATGTGGGGACCAGAACTGTGATGGGCAAGGCCAGCAGCGTGAAGCACGATGCCTGGAGTTCGATGTGGACATGCACACAGGAACCGACGCAGTAGTTGATTTTACCTCAACGCCCAAGGTGGCAGAGACACAGAGACATGAATGCACGAATCCAGGAGCTGCCAGTGTAAGAGTTGATGTCATAACGTGAGTGTAATGAGAGCTGTGCCAGGCCATGCTGTGCAGGAGCGTGGCTGCAGCGAGCAGTGGCTGCAGATACCGGCCTGGGGAACACTGACACTCGTAAAATAAAATTAAAAAAAAAAAAATAAATAAATAAATAAATAAATAAATAAAAACCATGGTTCACTAGTAGACAAAGCCTAAACAGCTGTTCAAATGCAGCGTTCATGACAATGCGCTATTCACATCGTATGAAAAGAAACACAACATAAAACAATATGTTTGTTTAGGCGTTTTGTTTATTGAAAACAAAACACAGGAAAATGTCCATGGCTACTCATTGTTTATAGTTTACAGTTTTTAACAGATTTCACAGATGCCTGCCGCAAAAGTGCGACTCGATCCAATCTCAACACTACCGTCAGTGGAGTCTATGGAGAATGTGCCTGAACTCAGTGACGGGTATGCAGTACCCAGGGCAGATGCAGTGTAAGTCTGGCACGCGTGTCGATCCGGGCTTAACTCTCGCGGCAGCAGAGCTCTGGAGAGTGTAACGTGCATGAACGCTGTGTTGTCAGGCTCGAAGTTGCAAGGAATCTACATCTACATCTACATAGATACTCTGCAAATCACATTTAAGTGCCTGGCAGAGGGTTCATTAACCACTTTCATAACTTTTATCTACCGTTCCATTCTCTAATAGCGCGCGGGAAGAAAGAACACCTAAATCGTTCCGTTTTCGATCTGATTTCTCTTATTTTATTGGGATGGTCATGTCTCCCTAAGTAGGTGGATCCTAGCAAATTATTTTCACATTCAGAAGTAAAAGTCAGTGATTGAAACTTCGCAAACAGATCACGCCGCAACGAATAACGTCTTTCTTTTAATGATTCCCACCCCAATTCGTGCAACATTTCCGTGACGCTTTCCCCCCCGTAACGCGATAAAACACAACGAGCTGCCCTTCTCTGAACCTTCTCAATATCTTTCGTCAGTCCCACCTGGTGAGGGTCCCACAAGGGGAAACAGTACTCCACGAGAGGACGCAAAAGTGTGATGTAGACAGTCTCTTTGGTGAAGCTGGTGCATCTTCGAAGCGTTCTGCCAATGAAACGTAACCTTTGGTTCGCCTTCCCAACAATATTTTCTATGTGTTCTCTCCAGTCAAAGTTGTTTGTAATTGTAACTCCTAGGTATTTGGTAGATTATCGACCTTAAGGTTTGACTGATTTAGCCAGCCGCGGTGGCCAAGGGGACTGAGGCGCTCCAGTCACGGTCTGCACGGCCACTGCGGTCGGGGGTTCGAATCCCCCCTCGGGTATGGATATTTGTGCCGTCCTTAGGATTAGCTAGTTCATAAACAGTTTGTAAGTTTAGGGTCTGATGACACCGTAGTTAAGTCCCATAAGCTATACAAACATTTGATTTGACTGATTTATCGCGTAATTGAAGTTCAACGGGTTTCTTTTAGTGGTCATGTGTATTACTTCACACTTTCCTTTATTTAGTGTCAATTGCCAATTTTCGCACCATGTAGAAATTTTGTCTAAATCGCTTTGCAGTTGCCTTTGATCCTCTGTTGACTTCACTAACCAATAAACGACAGCATCATCAGCGAACAGTCTAAGGGAGCTATTCAGATTGTCTCATAAATCGTTTATAAATACGAGGAAGAGTAGGGTACCTATAATTCTTCCCTGTGGAACGCCAGATATCACTTCTGTTTTACTCGATGACTTACCGTCAATTACAACGAACTGTGTCCTTTCTGATAGGAAATCGTGAATCCAATAGCACAATTGGGGACATATTCCATAAGCACGCAATTTCATTACAAGCCGCTTGTGGGGTACAGTGTCAAAAGCCTTCTGGCAATCTAGAAATATGGAATCGATTTGAGATCCCTTGTCGATGGCACTTATCACTTCATGTGAATAAAGGGCAAGCTGTGTTTCGCAACAGCGATACTTTCTGAATCCGTGTTGACTATTGGTTAATAGGTCGTTCTCTTCGAGGTAGTTCATAATATTCGAACAAAGTATATGTTCCAAAACCCTACTGCAAATCGACGTCAATGAGATTGGCCTGTAATTTTGGGGATCACTCCTATTGCCTTTCTTGAATATTGGAGTAACTTGGGCAACTTTCCAGTCTTTGGGTACGGATCTTTCGCTGAGTGATCGGTTGTAAATTATAGCTAAGTATGGAGCTATTGCATCAGCATACTCTGAGAGGACTCTAGTTGGTATACAATCTGGCCTGGAAGATTTGTTTTTGTTTAGTGACTTAAGTTGTTTTACTACTCCAGGAACATCTACTTCTAAGTTTCGCATGCTGGCAACTGATCTTGGATTGAATACATGCGCCAAAGGTCAAACGGTGTCAAGGTGCCTTCCACCATGCTAAATTCAATGGCTTACAGATTATAACTCCTTTATGAAAACACATTAATGTGCTGACTTTCATGATGTCCAGTCAAACAATTTGGCTGTCTGTTGTCACGTACCCCATGTATTAATTCGGAGTATAGGATGTCTTCATTCCACATTTCATTCAATTCCATCCAGCCGTTTCAGCGTGAAGAGTAACAAACGTATTAACCAGCTTTAAGGTACCCACCGCCCTGCACCGTACGATGGCTTCCTGAAGGTAGCTCCTGCGGTAATTCAGGGTATAATCAATCTGCATTCCAAATTTCAATCAAATCCGTCCATCTGTTTCAGCGTGAAAATAAACAAATGTATTAACCCATTGTAAGGTACCCTCCACCACACATCTTACGATGCCTTACGAAGGGTATCGTATACATTAATGCAGGGTATAAGCTATCTCCATTCCAAATATCATTCAAATCTGTTCATCCCTTTCAGCATGAAGAAGTAGTAAACATATTAACACATTATAAGTCACACACCGCACGGTGGCTCACGAAAGGTAGCCCATGTATTAATCAGGGTATAAGCTACCTCTGTTCCAAATTTCATTCATATCCGCCCGGCCATTTCAGCAACAAGTCGTAAGAAACTAAATAATTAATTGTAAAGTTTTGTGTCCCAGCCTTGTCGCCGCTTTTGTGTCTCGTTTCCGTCGTAGGTGTCAGTGGCCGAGTAGAAAGACCGACACAGGAATAAAGGATGCACGCTTGTGCAGGTAGGAGGTGACCAGCCAGTGGGACAGCAGAAACTAGAAACACTAGAGTAAATTAGAACGAGATATATATTTCATAGAGACGTAGTAATACTTAACTTTTACATAGTTCTTGACTGCAGAATGCTGATACATAGTTGAGCTAGAGGCCTGCCTAGTGCCTATCCGATAGCCAAGTCTTCACTGGTGCCTATCTGATTCCGAAGTCTTAACTGGTTCCTATCTCAGTCCCAAGTGAACGATGTCGTTCAGTGGTGGCCACGAGCGGAGTTGTAGCAGAGGGCGCTCGTGGCTGACGTCGTAAGAACGCCCCGCCGTGCGTGCATGGCGGCGCGCGGCGAAAGTAGGTGGCGCGCACTTTAGACTTGTGCGACATGACATTAAGCACCATCCGTCATCCACCATAAAACCTTATTTCTAGTATGCCTATAACCTTCGCGCGAGTGCAAGCAATGAGTTGACAATGTTTTATCGTAGTCGGATGTACGGTATGGTCGTGCATAAAATACTAACAAAAAGACAAACATTACTTTTTATATATTAGATATATGTATTTATTTTTAAATTCGCATTAAAACCATACGTTGGTAACAACAAATTCAGTTTTCTGGCGGTTTTCACCACAATGATTCGGTATCCTCCGTCATGCACTATCCAAAATTTTATGTTCTTTCTCTTGTTTTGAATGTCAAATGTCCAAAATGTCAAGAGGGGTTTAGGATGAATGAAGTGTTCTGATTCGCATGTCGCGTGATGCCACAGGTTTTCAAACGTATAATCAAAGCTGACAGCCAGAAAACCGCCATTTAAAAATCTGAATGAATCATGCTTTCCACTGAAGCATTTTCTAATTCTTAATTTAAATTGCTTACATAAAATTCACATAGTGTGAACAATATTTATGTTTTAAACGTTTCTTTGATGTTTATCACCCTGAAAAAATTTACGTAACTTCAAGACAGAGCTGCTAGAATTGTTAGAAATTTTATTTCATTCGAAACTTCGCCGAAATCTGAAAATTAACTGTTTAGTCACGATAATTAATAGAATAGATTGTAGGTAACCTGAATGTAGTTATACTGCACTGATAAAATGAATTGTTCAATCATAGTTAAAAATTTCATCAAGATCGGAATACGACTGTAGAATCTGACGAAGTCCATATGTAAAGTATTCTACGTCATGCACCATCCAAAATTTTATATGACAGTGACCTTCCTCTTGTTTTGAATGTCAAGTGTCCATAATGTCAAGAGGGTTTTAAGATTAATGAAGTGTCCTTATTCGCATGTCGCATGATGCCACAAGGTTTCAAACGTATAATTCTTTATGTACATCATATCTCGTGAACTATATGTCGTAAGCAGTTCCTACCCCTACGTCAATTGTTACCTCATGGAAGTAACATGTGTACCAAATTTGGTTGAAATCGGTACAGTGGTTTAGAAGCAGATGTCGCATGATGCAGCACTTTTCCGCGCATTTCATTGTTTGTTACGTTATATCTCCTGAACAATTTGTCGTACAGTCATTTACTGGTGCCTATGACCATCGCGAAAGTGCAAGCAATATGTTGACTACGTTTCATCACGGTCGGATGAACGGTACGGCCGCGCATAAAATACGAACACACAAACATTCATTTTCATACATTAGATGTATGCAACAGCCGACGGACGTGTTAATAAAAAAAAAGCGCGTTTGATAATAAATGGGTTGTAATGGTAGTGTGTCCATCTTAACAAACACTCTTTCTATGTCCAGATGTGTAACACAACAATAACAGCAGAAGATTTATTGTTTATAAAAACATTCGAATTTACTGAGGTATATCGCGAAAATCGGCAGAGACATCACTTAAGGCGAATGCTGAGATGGTTCCTTTCAAAGGGATGACCGATTTCCTCCCCTATCCTAATTCAAACCTCCGAGCGTTATATCCGTCTCTAATGGCCAAGCTGTCGATGGGACATTAAACCGTAAGCTTCCTTCCTTCACCTCGTCCTACTTTTTATTCAACAACCAATGTTTTGAGCAGGCTGGCGGTTTGCTACTGGCAGCGCTCTGTTTCCTATAGTAGCTAATCTTTTTATGGAAGATTTCGAGGACAAAACACTTTAGACGGCGTCATTGAAACATAAATGCCTCTGGAGGTATGTAGACGATACTTTTTTTTGTGTGGCCACATGGGTTTGCCATGCTGCCATCATTTTTTGAACATCTCAGCTCACTCCACCCAAACATCTGTTTTACCATGAAAGTGGAAGAAAATGGAGCCGGCCGCGGTGGCCGAGGGGACTGAGGCGCTCCAGTCACGGTCTGCACGGCCACTACGGTCGAGGGTTCGAATCCCACCTCGGGCATGAATATTTGTGCCGTCCTTAGTCTTAGCTAGTTCATAAGTAGTTTGTAAGCTTAGGAACTGATGACCTCGTAGTTAAGTCCTACAAATATTCTACAAATATTTGAACATTTGAAGAAAATGGAAGCTCCCATTTCTGGATGTCATAGTTCGTCTAAATGAAGATGGCTCCTTGGTCCATGGTGTGTTCCATAAACCCACACACACCGACCTGTACCTACAAGTTATGAGCTGTCATCACCAATCTCAACACAGCGGTGTACTATGGACATTTCATACATAGGGCAAGAGTGATTTCAAATGTAGATTGTTTATCAGCAGTACTTAACCATCTTCGCTCTATGTTTGCCCAGAACAGCTACTCTGACAAACAGATTTGCGCAGCATTTCGGCGTTTCGACCAGCTCAAATCTGAAAAGGAACCAGAAGAAGCAGAGAACCCCACATGATGGTTTTTCTTCCCTATGTTGGTGGCATGTCCTTCAAGATTGACAGACTGTTTAGAAAAATGGTATGAAGTGTGTCTTCCGCCCTCCAATGAGAGTGCAGACAATGCTGGGCTCCATTAAAGACAACCTCGGCTGTTGGAGATCAGGAATATACAATGCCAGTGTGGAATGTCTTATATTGGTTAGATGTTTCGCACTGCGAAGGACACATGTGACGAACATAAACGTCACACAAGACTGTGGAAACTCGACAAATCGGCTGTGGCTGAACACAGTCTTGATTCAGGACACTACATTAAATATGAAGACACCAAGATTGGCAACAGGGCTGTCTTCACGTCATCTCCCCGTCAACCCCTTCTCCACTCTCTCCTCTCAGCCTACCCAAAAAACAAAAAAAAATTGAAACGATCTTCCTCTGATTCTGCCTCCTCTGCCACCACAAAAAAAGCCCCAACCGCTTCACCACTGTCCCACCCATCCCCATAGCAGCTGCTCCTCTCCCCACCCGCCTCCCTAGCTTAGTATCTGCCTCCCCAGCCCCTTCCCCCTCCCTATTCTCCCATTCTCTATACCGTTATCCTTTCCAACCCTGACCCCAAATTCCTCGACCCCCACACCCTCATCCTCCTCTGCTGCCAATGCACCCCCTCTGCACCCATATCCCAAATCAACGCACAGAGGGACTCAGTCATCCTTAAATTCATGGACCCCAACCTCCATTCCCTCCTCCTCTGCAATGTTGCCCCATGTTCAGTTCAGTGCCCATGCCTCCCTCGCCCCTCTTCCCCCTCCCACCAAATCCCTACCCCCACCTCCCTGTCGCCCTCACTGCCTTTATCACAAAACTAAACCCGGAGATCATGGAGGTTGAGGTGCTGGAGGAATTGTGGCGGGCTCCTTGCCTTTACTTCTGCTACACCCGTCGCATTGTTAATGCGACAGGTCCTACCTATCTCATGTGTGTCGTGACAGGAGATGCACCTTCCATCGACAACCTCCTCCAAAATGCGGCCTTCATCTATAACTGCCTGCACCCTATTAAACCCTCCTGCTCCCCCCCCCCCGAATCCTACCGCTGTTTCCATTGCCTCACCTATGACAGCCATCTTTCCGAAAACTGCCACATCCCTCTTGTCTGGCCCCACTGCCAAGGCTTCCATTTCCAGACCTCCTGTCCCAACATCGCCACCATTTTCTCCTGTAAGACCTGCGGAAGGGGCAAATCCCTTCCGCCTCCTGTCAAGGAAGAACTCACCATCCCTGTCTGTCACATCAATCCTGCCTTCCTTGCCAACAACTCTCTCTGCCAACACCCCACAGCCAAGGATCATGAGATTTCTTACCACTGTCCTACAAATTATCCACTGTTACCAGCACTCCCACACCCTACACCAAGTCTCCCTTGCCGCCTGCTCCCTGTTTAAGGTAGATTTTAAAGTTGCAACATCCCAAAACCACATCCATTTCTCCACTGGACCATTGTTTAGTGCCTTTTCTTCCCCTTTCCCTCCCCTTGATCCATTATCCCTTTTATGGCGCAGCAACAGACAACTCTTCTCTATGCCTTATCCGCTCCCTTCCCACCAATAAATTCCTTCTTATGAACACCCTTTCCCAATTCAGTGTGGACACATTTCTCCTTAATGAAACCTTTCTCTTTCCCCACCACCAGATCAACACCAAACGTTACCCCCTTCACCGCCATAATTCCCAACACCACTTGGCCTGAGGCGGAGTGGCTTTTGGCCACCTCCGCCACCACCTGGTTTGGCCAAATTCTCTCCTTAATACCCCTATGAACATCTCATCCATACCTTGTTCTTCCTTCCCTTAACATTGCCTGTGCCACCATATACGTCCGCTCCTAGACTCCTCTCCCATATGATTTCCTGACCCATATCAAAGCCTCCTTTTCGACTGAAGTAATTGCCACAGACCTCAATACCCATTCCCATACTCCGGTTGAACTCCGACGGTGGCATCAATTCCTTGCCACCATCAGTGGTGACATCGTCCCCCTCACATTTCCTTGCAACAACACTGCCCCTGATGTCGTCATCGTTTCTCTCAACCTCTTGGGGCGTGTCACCGCTGAATTCCTCGATCCTATTGGCAGTGACCATGACCCTGTTCTCCTTACCTTTACCTCAAATGTCTGACGCCCCAACAATCCCCGCCCGCCCTCGCCTCTCCCATGATTATTTCTGAGCAGACTGGGATGACATCCGTCTGTCACTTACCCAACAAGTCGAAAGCCATCCCCTTCCCCTCCATTCCCCTGCTGACAAGGACCATGCCACCTCCCTTCAACAGACCTTAACTGACACTGTCCAATCCCACGTTCCCACCAAAGCTATACACCCATCCCACCCTTCCCCCACAGGCAATCCTTCTCCTCAGGGAATCCCCCCGCCTTTACCGTTCCTTTCTCCGCACCCGTGACCGGGAGACACTACAGTGACAACTACAGTGGCAACTACAGCGACACGTGCACAGTTGTTTGACTGCCAGAAAACGCTGGGACTGGCGACAGACAGTAACATGGCTTAATGCCCACATTCCGGTATTGGAATGCCTTCCACCGCCTTACTTGTTATAAGCCCACCCCTCCTATCCCCTCCTACACCATGACAAACCCCTACCCGACGATTCCAGTAAGACCAACCATTTCGCCTCCTTCCTGTCTGATATCTTCATCATCCCAGACAATCCCCACTTAGATTATTCTCTTTTCCTGGACATCCATGAGAAAACGGACGTCTCACTCCCATCCGTAGCCCCCAGCTTCCAATGCCTGAGACACATCCCCCCCCCCTCAGACATCAACACACGCATCACTGCACATGACCTACAGCTCACACTCCGCACAAAACATAACATGGTCCCCAGCCACGACAGTATCATCTACCGCCACTTCCATGACTGCCGCTCCCTTTCCTTGCCACCTTAGCAACTCTTTATACCACCATTGTCTATACCAGTTACAACCCCTCGCCTGAGGAAAATCTCCCGAGTCTTTATGTGCCTTAAACATAACAAACCCTCCTACAATGCCTCCTCCTACCATCCCTTTTGCCTCACCCCAGTGTTAAGCAAGGTCTTCGAACCCATCCTATCCCATCGCATCCATCACCACCTCCAACTTCACCACCTCCTCCCTGACACACCAATGTGGCTTTCGTCCTGCCTTCTCTACTGACGACCAACTCCTTCGTTTTACCCAACTCCTTTCCCTACAGCTCAATTCCCATTGTGCCGCCATATTCGTGTCCTTAGATCTTGAATGGGCCTATAATCAGGTCTCACATTCTGGCCTGCTCTTCAAACCTTCACTCTTTGCAACAACTTCGTCTGGGTCATTACCTCCTTCCTCTCCAACCGCCACACCTATGTTACTGTCCACAACACTGGCTCCTGTCTTTTCTATCCCTCTGCTGGCATGCCCCAAGGTTCCATCCTTTTTCCTCTCCTTTATCTCCTGTATACCTCAGATATGCCTAAGCCCCCCCTCCTACACAACTCTTCCAATATGGTGATAACACCACTTTTCTTGCCTTAGCTTCCACCCTCGCCCATTCCAACTGTCTTCTCCAAGAATACCTTAACCTTTACAGCACATCGTGCAACCAGTGGCTCCTGTCTATAAATCCTGACAAAACCCAGGTGATCATCATAGGTCATACCACACCTTTATTCCATCCTTGTGATTTCTACCTCACCCTCCATCGCCGCCCCATCCGTCTGACCCCTACCCTAAACTACCTTAGCCTCTCTATTGAACTCACCTATCATGGGCATCCCACCTTTGCACCATCCAAGAAAAAGACCAATCCCGTCTCCACCCCTTCAAACTCCTTGTTGGCTGAACCTGAGCCCTAAATCCTTCCACCATCCTCTACACCTACATTTCCCTCATCCACTCCATTCTTTGTGTGTCACATCATGCCTGGATCTCTGCCCCCCCCCCAATCCTTCTACAACTCCCTGGGGATCCTGGAATGCCATGCTCTCTGCATCGCCTTCTGTACCCCTTCCTACTCCCCGTCCCCCAGATGGCTCATCTATGATCTCATCCCCTTCCCCCATCTTCTTCACTTCATTGAACACCTGCACCTCCATTTCCTTTACCGCAAACTGGATCTCCCTCACCTTACTGCCCATCCTCTCTTCACTGCTCCCAGTCCGTTTCTGTGCCACTACCATTGTATCCCACCTGCTCTCCACCTGTCCACCCTCCTTACCCTTTCCCATGGCATTTTACGCACCCTCAACCTCTCTGACGATGCCCTAGGCCCAGACATCTATGCCTCATACCAGCTCTGATCATCCCCCTTCTACTCCTAACTCCTCCTCCCTCCTTGACCCCAGTACGTGCCCCCTCCCAATTCTTGACGGTCCCTCTGGAATCCCCCTTCCTGCTCCTTACAACTTCCTGGGACATCCCACCCCTTCGTTGCCCCAGCCCTGTGGCTCCTCCTCCTTCCCTTCCCACCATCACCCCTCCTCTGCTACCTCTCCCCCTCTTTTTCTCCCCCCCCCATTTGTTCCCTCCCCATCTACACTTATCATCTACATGAGCATCGTCTCTGTCTCCATTTGAGTAAACACATCAGTGCTTTTTAACGCAACTGCAAATGATCATTCTGCAGCTGACGTTTTTTTAACTGCCCATGTGAATCAGTACTTCAGTGTATTGTGTCTCGGTTTTCGTCGCCTTATGTTTGTACACATACTTCATACCTATCACTCCATTTCCACGATGCACATCTTAAATTTGTTCGCCTCATTATGTGTCTTGTCTCCATTTTGTATGCCATCATATATTTTTTATTTTGCTACATGCAGCAATTTTTGTAGGCTAAATGCAGCCCGCCCCATTCGGAGAATGAATGTACAATAAGGGAAAAAATGTAACAGCGGCAGTACACCTGAAGACTGCGAGTAGTTTTCTCGCTGAAATACTGTGTGATTATTACAGTACCGTACTATCCGAGGGTACTTTCATAAATCATTCAAGAACCTGAACTTGTTCATCATGTAAATAGCTACCTCAAACAGCGCGCCCTGAAAGTATTTAATCGGATTTTATGATGAGGACGTTTAGACATGTGAGCGTTTCTCATGAACTGCGTGAAAACAAATACAGTTTTGCAGTGGCAGTCTAAAATACAAATAAATGTTTTAAAAATGTTCAGATGCTTGTTAAGCTTAAGGGACTTAACTGTGGGGCCATCAGTCCCTAAACTTACAAAGTACTTGTGAACTACCCCATACTAAAGACGACACAATCATCCATGCCCTAGGGGGAATTCGAACCGCCGACTGTAGCGGTCGTGCAGAGGCGCCGATAGATCAGTGCAGTAACACATTGATATCCACAAAAAAGCCAGTGCGCAATATTTTAGCACGTAGGGATTGTGAAAAACGTGTGCAAAAAGGTATCCTTTGTGTAAAATGTAACTTCTGGTGGCATGAAAAGTGCGCAAAAGTTAATTCAAAATTCGTAAATGGCGATTTTATGTGGTCGTGCCATGACTGTGAACATGAAGAGAAGTTGGAACTAATTCAATCCGTGAACTCTAAAAAGGAAATTATAAACCAACTAAATATGGACATCGATACACTGAAGAAAGAAATTGCTTCACTGACAGAAGAAATCAATAAACTATCTCAGGAAGACGAACGTATTGTGGCGCTGTTGAAGGTAGGCCTACAAAAGAAGTGAATGCGAAATTATCCACGAAAAGTCGACCGTTTTCTGAAACCAATAAATGTACAAGAGAATGTGGACAAAACAGTACCATTCAAGCCCAAAATACAACTGAAGTGAATGGAGAAAATAGGAAACTGTCCGTTGAAAATCGCTCGTCCTCTCAAGACGATAAATCTACAAAAGAATGTGTACAAAGCAGTTCTATTCAGGTTCAAAATATAATGCCGAGTGCGAAGAATAACCCTAAAAATTAGCAAAATGAAATGGACAAGGACTCAAAACGTGTGAAATCGAATGTATAAAAATGGACAAACGTAAAAAACACCAATCAGATCGAGAAACAAGAAGAAAGAAAGTGTGCAGTAAATGGGGTGCTTATAATTGTTGACTCTCTCATGAAAAATATTGTTGTGCCTGGCTGTAGCATAGACGTTCGTCCGGGCATCAGAACACATCAGATGCATAAACATCTAAAAAATATCTGGTTTGTCAAACAAGACAATAAAGAAATTGGGCCTACTGTCTGCAACAAAATACCGATTTTAAAGGTATAATTGTGCATGTGGGGTCAAATTCTCTCCGCTTTTGCGGTGAAAGTGACCTTGTAAACGAAACGAGGAATCTAATTAGAATAGCAAAAAACATCTACCCTGGATCCAAGATAGTCATCAGTGGAATTCTACACAGAAGATCAGTGAGTGACAGCAACATAGACAGGATAAATGACAATGTGCGAGAACAATCTAATACTTCAGGAGCAGTATTTTTAGACCTCAACAAATTCATTGACAGCAAGTGCCTAGCACAAGATGAATTGCACTTGAATAGATTAGGGTCAAGTGCCTGTAGTAAAGTCCTGGCAGATGTGTGTACAATAATAAAAAAACAAGGGAAACTAGTATGTAGTACAGGGGGTGAAAAACTATTTAAGAATACAGGAAGTTATAGATATTCTGGCTCTGATGAACTAGAGCATCTACTAGAAAGATGTAACGAAAACAAAACAAAGGTCAGTGCTCAACCATGTAATTCAGAAAAAATGGCCTATAATTTTATGCTCTTCCATCAGAATGTACAGTCCCTTAACAATAAGTTATCAGAAATTGAAATAATGATTTCAGATGAATTAATTGATGTCTCTGTACTCTGCATGACTGAACATTGGTTAAGAGAGGATACAATAATAACAGTGAACATAACAGACTACAAATTGGCAGCCTAAAGTTGCAGGAAGCAACTCCACTGTGATGGAATTTGCATTTTTGTTAGAAAAGTGTTAACTTTTGTGTGTGAACTAACATCACTTAAAACAACCGTAATATGCCTCTACAGTTCTCCTGATGGAGACATTACAACCTTTCTTCACAACATAGAAAACACTTTAATTCAAACTGTAAAAAAATAAGCAAACTATTATCATCTGTGGTGATTTTAATATAGATTTTAAGGGGTCTGATAAAGCATTAACAGAATTAATGAACGTCCTAGTCTCTTTTAACTTGATAATCACAATACCAATAAAATGAGAGCCGTGTGGAATATTGTAAACGGGAAACAACAAAACTAAAATTAAGAACTTACTGTTGAATGAAAATATGCAAACTACCAGCAAACCAAAAGATGTAGCTGAAATGTTCAACAGTTATTTTATAAATGTAGCAGAAAAACTTGTTGAGAAAAACGTCACCAATAATCCCCCATCACAAGTAGCTTCAAATAATAAACAGGTAGATAAATCGATATTTCTCATCCCAACCAATATACAGGAAGTGCAGCAGGAAATCAAACTTCTAAAATCAAAACACTCGTCGAGAATAGACAACATACCAGATCTTCTTGTAATAAAATGTGTAGACTTACTTTCTGAACCAGTGACTCATCTTGTAAACCTGTCCTTCTCAACTGGCAGCTTTCCAACATGTTTAAAAATTGCTAAAGTCAAACCACTTCATAAAAAAGGAAGCCAGGAGGAGGAGTCAAACTATAGGGCTGTTTCCCTCTTATCTGTGTTTTCAAAAATAGTAGAAAAACTATTTTATGTAAGCATAATATACTAACTGAATCCCAACATGGTTTTAGAAAAAAAAATAAAAATAAAAAAAAAATAAACACTCGACCGAAACAGTGGTGTTTTCTTTTCTTTATGGAACATTACAGGCCCTAGATAAAAGGGAGCATACAACAAGCATATTCTTAGACCTATCAAAAGCATTTGATACCATCAATCATGAGAAATTACTTTGTAAGATCGAGAACTGGGGTATCAAAGGAAAAGCATATAAATGGATTAATTCATACTTTCATAGTAGAAAACAACCCATTGAGATAGCAAATGAAGTAAATGGCACAGTCAGTACCTATCATTCTGATTTATTGGAGATAAAACATGGAGTTCCCCAAGGTTCAATATTAGGTCCAGTTCTCTTTTCTTAATGATATATACATAAATAGTAGAAATGGAAAATTTTACCAATTTGCAGATGACACTAGCATTTTAATTACAGGATGTGAAAAAGAAAGGTTTGAAAGCAACATAGCAACTGTCACAAAAAACATTAAAGATTAGGTGACGGGAAATTTTAATGCGGTACGTCAACACAAGAAATGTTAAACTTTCTATGAAGCTATGAACATAGTTTATTGTATCATTTTCCAAAGAGTTACAGCACAAAGATATAATTTTTTAAATGGAACAATAGTTTTTTCTATCGTTCATTGGATTCGTTGAAACCAGCTGCGTCCAAATCAATCTAGACTACATTCCTATCACTGTTTGTTAGAGAGCTACAACCTTTCAACACACTTAGTGAAAAACCCTGTATATACCACACAGATCAGGTCACCAGCTAATCCCCATATTGAAATAAATGGGAAAACAATTAAAAAAACAGTCAGCACAATATTTCTTGGAATATGGATCCAGCAGAATATAAAATGGGATACACAGGTACAATATATCAACAAAAAACTAAGTACAACATATTTCATCATATGAACATTAAAGAACTGCATATTGTATGATAATCTAAGATCCATATATTTTGCATACACCCTCTCACTTATTAAATATGGCATAGTATTTGCCGGCCGCAGTGGCCGAGCGCTCTGTAGCCCCCTAAATTTTATGGTGATTTCGCATCATTACTCTAGGTGATTTTATATTCTGGAGGTGTCACACAAAAATATAGCCGAATATGTGAACTGTACCATGTTTATTCAGTTGCTTAAAAACCATTCACTCATAAAGAAAAACAGCTTATCATATAGCCTACTGACAGAGAAATATGAACTAACACAACAAATTAGTGACAGTAGGCCTACATTCTCTTGGAACTCAAAAATATAATTGTTAAAAAATTGCTATCACACAGAAATGAAGAAATTTGAAGAAGGAACACTTAACACTTAACATGGAGCACTTTTTCGTTATTAAAATCAAATGTATCTGAGCTGCTGTAAAATTTATAGGCTAATTGTTCCAAAATTTTTTCACATGTTGTTTCTTACTTATGAAGTAAAATGTTTGAATTTGTGTTTTTCTGAAATCACAATCCCGAAACATATGAAATATAAATCACTTTTCAGCTGAATAAAGAAATAATTACCAGTGTGACTTGCTTTTCAATATATTTATATCATTTTGCTATGTACAGGACATATATAGTACAGGAACATGTAGCAAATAATGGGAAATGTGTTTTTGTAATGTACATAAATGGGGTAAAATCAATAAACTAATGCTCTCCAAGCACTGCACGCTTAAAATAGACAAACACAACGAACTTTGTGGTTACATTTCTAGATAGCACAGTCTAATTTATCATACAAGATACATCTATTACTTCTCTCTATTACATTTGAGGTTTTACTCTACCTAAATTTTTGTAGTATTAAGTGTCCAAGAAAGCATTGCTCCCACTTGTTTCCATTGAAACCTGTATCATTTCCCTAAACAGCAAGTTTCAGGAAAAGGTGTAATGTTTTGTTCACGAACATGGAGTGAAATTTCTAAAATTTCAACAAACTTGATTCATTTTGTGCGATGCACAGGCGATGTTATTCGATTCAATTGACATTTGCTTCTGTGGGATATGTAAACCTCAATTACAGAACTGATTTAGAACAACAAGCAGGCAAAATTGAGAACTCGTTGTCTTAAGATTTCCAGCACAATTAGGAGTTACTCTTGGAAAACGCTACTTTTTACACTCGTTATGCTCATTACACAATAGAATCCACATTCTATAGGTGCATACCACATAGTTTCCACTTTCCATTTTCGATTGAAGTTCGCAGTTTTACAGTCGAAGGTTCAGCTACTACTTTCGATATACCCATGCATTTAGTCGACTTATGTCAGTACTACGTCACGAAGACGTCACGCTTGCCTGGCACTAGGTGTCGTGAGAGGAGGAGGCACCAGGAAAATGGCGATGACTGGGATCAATTAGTTTCAGTCATTAAGAGATTTTATTGTGTGACACATACCATTGAGAATTAATTCAGGCAGGGCAGGGATGCACTGTGAACTTTGATACTGAGTGACAGAGTAGTCTCCAATATTATGGCGTAAACAATGTACGTAGGTGAACTGATAACGTTATGTTATTGTGATATAAAGTTATTTTATTTATTGTAAATTCTTTTCAGTAACATGCAGTAAACAATAGACTATATTCGGGAAATATCTGTTGCAGTATAAAATGTTGGGAGTTTTCCACATATTGACGTTCCTTTTAGCTATTGTAGATTGTTTAATAATGTCAACCGAGTAATACTTATGCTTTAAAATTGTTTTAGAACAGCCTTTAAAATGTTAAATTCTGAGAAAATGTGACTAGCGTAAATAACACGTTTGCAGCAGGTTTCCATTGTAAGCAGAACACCGCGTAATTTCAAGCAATATTTAAACGCCATACCAGTTGTATTATATATATTTAAAAATCTTATAAGGTATGAGTACATTTTCGAAGAAATAAGTTCTGAGTATAGCAGAGGCTGGTGGAATCAATGATTTAATGGACCACCTTGCCTTTATATATATATATATATATATATATATATACATTTGTTCATATACAGTATGGTGAAATGAATGCACTCTGTAAAATACCGTTTTGCCATATGGAATGAACAGCATAGTTTCTACTTTAATGTATGAAGGTGTAATTGGATATGTCACATGAGAAGGTTTCTAATGGTCATGTTTATATTGCTCATTGTTCACTTAGCATTCACAAAATGGCTAGCAGTAAAAAATCAGTACTTCTATTGCCCACCTGTAAGATTAAACTAATCACACGTGTGTGAAATTAATATAGACTGGGTAAAATATCAAACTTGTGTGGAAAATAAGTTAGTGATTGAGAAAATCACACAGATTATATAAGGAGACTGTGTGGTGGTAATTGTTTAATGTAGGCCTAAGCTTGTTACTTTTTTTTCTTTTACATAGAAACTATAATTCTCATACACACATTGGTTTATGAAAGTAGATATCCTTAATATACACCACTGCCGTCCCTTCTCCCCTCCTCCATCCCCCATCCCTCCGGATCTTCCTCTTACCGCCCTCCCCTATTCTTCTTCCCCGTGGCTTCCTGGGACATCATCCTCCCCGTCCCTTCCCCAACGGCTCTGTGGCTCCTCCCCACCCTCTCCCTCTCCTTTTGTCCCCTTTCCCCCCCACACCACATCTTCAATGCTGTCAGTGCCCCACCATCTACGGAACCTCCTTTGTGTTTCGACAAGTGTGGTGTGCTTTAGCTACATTGTTTTATTTTACAACAGTAGACGGCCAACCCGCAGCCGACACCATCAGTTTTAACTTGTGTATTTCTCCGAGTGTGTGTTGTGTTTTTTGTTTTAACTCCACAATAGCGGACGGTCTCACCATAGCCGCCGCCCTATGCTCATTTTAATTGTGTGTGACTTCGAGCAACTGTTTTTATTCACCACTTTCGCCGTTCCAAATGTTTTATGTCACCATCGTTTTCCTCCATTTTATGTACGTTGTTTTACCTCCATTTTAAATCTCCGTTTTATGTATGTGTTATCTTCAAAATTTTATCACCTTTGTGTTTTTATGTTTCTCCTCTATCAAATTTTATTTCTGTAGGCTGAAGAGCGCCAGTGAGCGCTGCCGGCCCGCCCCTTTTTTGAGGGGAATTGAAATAACAATAAAGAAAAAAAAAATTTCTTCTTTTGTACCACAGATCTGATGATGATGTTCTCGAAACGCGTCATGTGAAATAAAGCTAATTGCGACCGAGACTTTTCAAAAAAATTTTCATGCATGCCAACGTGTGGTCGCTTGTCCACATAATGGAAGGTTTCATGAACCAAGTGATAAACACAGTACTATGGCGCAGCACACGATTCAGCCTTGACACTTGCAACAGCAGAGGTGCGGAGACAGTTCGTGGAGTCAAAACTCGATCCGGTGTTATGGACTCGACATGTGGGGACCAGAACTGTGATGGGCAAGGCCAGCAGCGTGAAGCACGATGCCTGGAGTTCGATGTGGACATGCACACAGGAACCGACGCAGTAGTTGATTTTACCTCAACGCCCAAGGTGGCAGAGACACAGAGACATGAATGCACGAATCCAGGAGCTGCCAGTGTAAGAGTTGATGTCATAACGTGAGTGTAATGAGAGCTGTGCCAGGCCATGCTGTGCAGGAGCGTGGCTGCAGCGAGCAGTGGCTGCAGATACCGGCCTGGGGAACACTGACACTCGTAAAATAAAATTAAAAAAAAAAATAAAAATAAATAAATAAATAAAAACCATGGTTCACTAGTAGACAAAGCCTAAACAGCTGTTCAAATGCAGCGTTCATGACAATGCGCTATTCACATCGTATGAAAAGAAACACAACATAAAACAATATGTTTGTTTAGGCGTTTTGTTTATTGAAAACAAAACACAGGAAAATGTCCATGGCTACTCATTGTTTATAGTTTACAGTTTTTAACAGATTTCACAGATGCCTGCCGCAAAAGTGCGACTCGATCCAATCTCAACACTACCGTCAGTGGAGTCTATGGAGAATGTGCCTGAACTCAGTGACGGGTATGCAGTACCCAGGGCAGATGCAGTGTAAGTCTGGCACGCGTGTCGATCCGGGCTTAACTCTCGCGGCAGCAGAGCTCTGGAGAGTGTAACGTGCATGAACGCTGTGTTGTCAGGCTCGAAGTTGCAAGGAATCTACATCTACATCTACATAGATACTCTGCAAATCACATTTAAGTGCCTGGCAGAGGGTTCATTAACCACTTTCATAACTTTTATCTACCGTTCCATTCTCTAATAGCGCGCGGGAAGAAAGAACACCTAAATCGTTCCGTTTTCGATCTGATTTCTCTTATTTTATTGGGATGGTCATGTCTCCCTAAGTAGGTGGATCCTAGCAAATTATTTTCACATTCAGAAGTAAAAGTCAGTGATTGAAACTTCGCAAACAGATCACGCCGCAACGAATAACGTCTTTCTTTTAATGATTCCCATCCCAATTCGTGCAACATTTCCGTGACGCTTTCCCCCCCGTAACGCGATAAAACACAACGAGCTGCCCTTCTCTGAACCTTCTCAATATCTTTCGTCAGTCCCACCTGGTGAGGGTCCCACAAGGGGAAACAGTACTCCACGAGAGGACGCAAAAGTGTGATGTAGACAGTCTCTTTGGTGAAGCTGGTGCATCTTCGAAGCGTTCTGCCAATGAAACGTAACCTTTGGTTCGCCTTCCCAACAATATTTTCTATGTGTTCTCTCCAGTCAAAGTTGTTTGTAATTGTAACTCCTAGGTATTTGGTAGATTGTCGACCTTAAGGTTTGACTGATTTAGCCAGCCGCGGTGGCCAAGGGGACTGAGGCGCTCCAGTCACGGTCTGCACGGCCACTGCGGTCGGGGGTTCGAATCCCCCCTCGGGTATGGATATTTGTGCCGTCCTTAGGATTAGCTAGTTCATAAACAGTTTGTAAGTTTAGGGTCTGATGACACCGTAGTTAAGTCCCATAAGCTATACAAACATTTGATTTGACTGATTTATCGCGTAATTGAAGTTCAACGGGTTTCTTTTAGTGGTCATGTGTATTACTTCACACTTTCCTTTATTTAGTGTCAATTGCCAATTTTCGCACCATGTAGAAATTTTGTCTAAATCGCTTTGCAGTTGCCTTTGATCCTCTGTTGACTTCACTAACCAATAAACGACAGCATCATCAGCGAACAGTCTAAGGGAGCTATTCAGATTGTCTCATAAATCGTTTATAAATACGAGGAAGAGTAGGGTACCTATAATTCTTCCCTGTGGAACGCCAGATATCACTTCTGTTTTACTCGATGACTTACCGTCAATTACAACGAACTGTGTCCTTTCTGATAGGAAATCGTGAATCCAATAGCACAATTGGGGAGATATTCCATAAGCACGCAATTTCATTACAAGCCGCTTGTGAATCCAATAGCACAATTGGGGAGATATTCCATAAGCACGCAATTTCATTACAAGCCGCTTGTGGGGTACAGTGTCAAAAGCCTTCTGGCAATCTAGAAATATGGAATCGATTTGAGATCCCTTGTCGATGGCACTTATCACTTCATGTGAATAAAGGGCAAGCTGTGTTTCGCAACAGCGATACTTTCTGAATCCGTGTTGACTATTGGTTAATAGGTCGTTCTCTTCGAGGTAGTTCATAATATTCGAACAAAGTATATGTTCCAAAACCCTACTGCAAATCGACGTCAATGAGATTGGCCTGTAATTTTGGGGATCACTCCTATTGCCTTTCTTGAATATTGGAGTAACTTGGGCAACTTTCCAGTCTTTGGGTACGGATCTTTCGCTGAGTGATCGGTTGTAAATTATAGCTAAGTATGGAGCTATTGCATCAGCATACTCTGAGAGGACTCTAGTTGGTATACAATCTGGCCTGGAAGATTTGTTTTTGTTTAGTGACTTAAGTTGTTTTACTACTCCAGGAACATCTACTTCTAAGTTTCGCATGCTGGCAACTGATCTTGGATTGAATACATGCGCCAAAGGTCAAACGGTGTCAAGGTGCCTTCCACCATGCTAAATTCAATGGCTTACAGATTATAACTCCTTTATGAAAACACATTAATGTGCTGACTTTCATGATGTCCAGTCAAACAATTTGGCTGTCTGTTGTCACGTACCCCATGTATTAATTCGGAGTATAGGATGTCTTCATTCCACATTTCATTCAATTCCATCCAGCCGTTTCAGCGTGAAGAGTAACAAACGTATTAACCAGCTTTAAGGTACCCACCGCCCTGCACCGTACGATGGCTTCCTGAAGGTAGCTCCTGCGGTAATTCAGGGTATAATCAATCTGCATTCCAAATTTCAATCAAATCCGTCCATCTGTTTCAGCGTGAAAATAAACAAATGTATTAACCCATTGTAAGGTACCCTCCACCACACATCTTACGATGCCTTACGAAGGGTATCGTATACATTAATGCAGGGTATAAGCTATCTCCATTCCAAATATCATTCAAATCTGTTCATCCCTTTCAGCATGAAGAAGTAGTAAACATATTAACACATTATAAGTCACACACCGCACGGTGGCTCACGAAAGGTAGCCCATGTATTAATCAGGGTATAAGCTACCTCTGTTCCAAATTTCATTCATATCCGCCCGGCCATTTCAGCAACAAGTCGTAAGAAACTAAATAATTAATTGTAAAGTTTTGTGTCCCAGCCTTGTCGCCGCTTTTGTGTCTCGTTTCCGTCGTAGGTGTCAGTGGCCGAGTAGAAAGACCGACACAGGAATAAAGGATGCACGATTGTGCAGGTAGGAGGTGACCAGCCAGTGGGACAGCAGAAACTAGAAACACTAGAGTAAATTAGAACGAGATATATATTTCATAGAGACGTAGTAATACTTAACTTTTACATAGTTCTTGACTGCAGAATGCTGATACATAGTTGAGCTAGAGGCCTGCCTAGTGCCTATCCGATAGCCAAGTCTTCACTGGTGCCTATCTGATTCCGAAGTCTTAACTGGTTCCTATCTCAGTCCCAAGTGAACGATGTCGTTCAGTGGTGGCCACGAGCGGAGTTGTAGCAGAGGGCGCTCGTGGCTGACGTCGTAAGAACGCCCCGCCGTGCGTGCATGGCGGCGCGCGGCGAAAGTAGGTGGCGCGCACTTTAGACTTGTGCGACATGACATTAAGCACCATCCGTCATCCACCATAAAACCTTATTTCTAGTATGCCTATAACCTTCGCGCGAGTGCAAGCAATGAGTTGACAATGTTTTATCGTAGTCGGATGTACGGTATGGTCGTGCATAAAATACTAACAAAAAGACAAACATTACTTTTTATATATTAGATATATGTATTTATTTTTAAATTCGCATTAAAACCATACGTTGGTAACAACAAATTCAGTTTTCTGGCGGTTTTCACCACAATGATTCGGTATCCTCCGTCATGCACTATCCAAAATTTTATGTTCTTTCTCTTGTTTTGAATGTCAAATGTCCAAAATGTCAAGAGGGGTTTAGGATGAATGAAGTGTTCTGATTCGCATGTCGCGTGATGCCACAGGTTTTCAAACGTATAATCAAAGCTGACAGCCAGAAAACCGCCATTTAAAAATCTGAATGAATCATGCTTTCCACTGAAGCATTTTCTAATTCTTAATTTAAATTGCTTACATAAAATTCACATAGTGTGAACAATATTTATGTTTTAAACGTTTCTTTGATGTTTATCACCCTGAAAAAATTTACGTAACTTCAAGACAGAGCTGCTAGAATTGTTAGAAATTTTATTTCATTCGAAACTTCGCCGAAATCTGAAAATTAACTGTTTAGTCACGATAATTAATAGAATAGATTGTAGGTAACCTGAATGTAGTTATACTGCACTGATAAAATGAATTGTTCAATCATAGTTAAAAATTTCATCAAGATCGGAATACGACTGTAGAATCTGACGAAGTCCATATGTAAAGTATTCTACGTCATGCACCATCCAAAATTTTATATGACAGTGACCTTCCTCTTGTTTTGAATGTCAAGTGTCCATAATGTCAAGAGGGTTTTAAGATTAATGAAGTGTCCTTATTCGCATGTCGCATGATGCCACAAGGTTTCAAACGTATAATTCTTTATGTACATCATATCTCGTGAACTATATGTCGTAAGCAGTTCCTACCCCTACGTCAATTGTTACCTCATGGAAGTAACATGTGTACCAAATTTGGTTGAAATCGGTACAGTGGTTTAGAAGCAGATGTCGCATGATGCAGCACTTTTCCGCGCATTTCATTGTTTGTTACGTTATATCTCCTGAACAATTTGTCGTACAGTCATTTACTGGTGCCTATGACCATCGCGAAAGTGCAAGCAATATGTTGACTACGTTTCATCACGGTCGGATGAACGGTACGGCCGCGCATAAAATACGAACACACAAACATTCATTTTCATACATTAGATGTATGCAACAGCCGACGGACGTGTTAATAAAAAAAAAGCGCGTTTGATAATAAATGGGTTGTAATGGTAGTGTGTCCATCTTAACAAACACTCTTTCTATGTCCAGATGTGTAACACAACAATAACAGCAGAAGATTTATTGTTTATAAAAACATTCGAATTTACTGAGGTATATCGCGAAAATCGGCAGAGACATCACTTAAGGCGAATGCTGAGATGGTTCCTTTCAAAGGGATGACCGATTTCCTCCCCTATCCTAATTCAAACCTCCGAGCGTTATATCCGTCTCTAATGGCCAAGCTGTCGATGGGACATTAAACCGTAAGCTTCCTTCCTTCACCTCGTCCTACTTTTTATTCAACAACCAATGTTTTGAGCAGGCTGGCGGTTTGCTACTGGCAGCGCTCTGTTTCCTATAGTAGCTAATCTTTTTATGGAAGATTTCGAGGACAAAACACTTTAGACGGCGTCATTGAAACATAAATGCCTCTGGAGGTATGTAGACGATACTTTTTTTTGTGTGGCCACATGGGTTTGCCATGCTGCCATCATTTTTTGAACATCTCAGCTCACTCCACCCAAACATCTGTTTTACCATGAAAGTGGAAGAAAATGGAGCCGGCCGCGGTGGCCGAGGGGACTGAGGCGCTCCAGTCACGGTCTGCACGGCCACTACGGTCGAGGGTTCGAATCCCACCTCGGGCATGAATATTTGTGCCGTCCTTAGTCTTAGCTAGTTCATAAGTAGTTTGTAAGCTTAGGAACTGATGACCTCGTAGTTAAGTCCTACAAATATTCTACAAATATTTGAACATTTGAAGAAAATGGAAGCTCCCATTTCTGGATGTCATAGTTCGTCTAAATGAAGATGGCTCCTTGGTCCATGGTGTGTTCCATAAACCCACACACACCGACCTGTACCTACAAGTTATGAGCTGTCATCACCAATCTCAACACAGCGGTGTACTATGGACATTTCATACATAGGGCAAGAGTGATTTCAAATGTAGATTGTTTATCAGCAGTACTTAACCATCTTCGCTCTATGTTTGCCCAGAACAGCTACTCTGACAAACAGATTTGCGCAGCATTTCGGCGTTTCGACCAGCTCAAATCTGAAAAGGAACCAGAAGAAGCAGAGAACCCCACATGATGGTTTTTCTTCCCTATGTTGGTGGCATGTCCTTCAAGATTGACAGACTGTTTAGAAAAATGGTATGAAGTGTGTCTTCCGCCCTCCAATGAGAGTGCAGACAATGCTGGGCTCCATTAAAGACAACCTCGGCTGTTGGAGATCAGGAATATACAATGCCAGTGTGGAATGTCTTATATTGGTTAGATGTTTCGCACTGCGAAGGACACATGTGACGAACATAAACGTCACACAAGACTGTGGAAACTCGACAAATCGGCTGTGGCTGAACACAGTCTTGATTCAGGACACTACATTAAATATGAAGACACCAAGATTGGCAACAGGGCTGTCTTCACGTCATCTCCCCGTCAACCCCTTCTCCACTCTCTCCTCTCAGCCTACCCAAAAAACAAAAAAAAATTGAAACGATCTTCCTCTGATTCTGCCTCCTCTGCCACCACAAAAAAAGCCCCAACCGCTTCACCACTGTCCCACCCATCCCCATAGCAGCTGCTCCTCTCCCCACCCGCCTCCCTAGCTTAGTATCTGCCTCCCCAGCCCCTTCCCCCTCCCTATTCTCCCATTCTCTATACCGTTATCCTTTCCAACCCTGACCCCAAATTCCTCGACCCCCCACACCCTCATCCTCCTCTGCTGCCAATGCACCCCCTCTGCACCCATATCCCAAATCAACGCACAGAGGGACTCAGTCATCCTTAAATTCATGGACCCCAACCTCCATTCCCTCCTCCTCTGCAATGTTGCCCCATGTTCAGTTCAGTGCCCATGCCTCCCTCGCCCCTCTTCCCCCTCCCACCAAATCCCTACCCCCACCTCCCTGTCGCCCTCACTGCCTTTATCACAAAACTAAACCCGGAGATCATGGAGGTTGAGGTGCTGGAGGAATTGTGGCGGGCTCCTTGCCTTTACTTCTGCTACACCCGTCGCATTGTTAATGCGACAGGTCCTACCTATCTCATGTGTGTCGTGACAGGAGATGCACCTTCCATCGACAACCTCCTCCAAAATGCGGCCTTCATCTATAACTGCCTGCACCCTATTAAACCCTCCTGCTCCCCCCCCCCCCCCGAATCCTACCGCTGTTTCCATTGCCTCACCTATGACAGCCATCTTTCCGAAAACTGCCACATCCCTCTTGTCTGGCCCCACTGCCAAGGCTTCCATTTCCAGACCTCCTGTCCCAACATCGCCACCATTTTCTCCTGTAAGACCTGCGGAAGGGGCAAATCCCTTCCGCCTCCTGTCAAGGAAGAACTCACCATCCCTGTCTGTCACATCAATCCTGCCTTCCTTGCCAACAACTCTCTCTGCCAACACCCCACAGCCAAGGATCATGAGATTTCTTACCACTGTCCTACAAATTATCCACTGTTACCAGCACTCCCACACCCTACACCAAGTCTCCCTTGCCGCCTGCTCCCTGTTTAAGGTAGATTTTAAAGTTGCAACATCCCAAAACCACATCCATTTCTCCACTGGACCATTGTTTAGTGCCTTTTCTTCCCCTTTCCCTCCCCTTGATCCATTATCCCTTTTATGGCGCAGCAACAGACAACTCTTCTCTATGCCTTATCCGCTCCCTTCCCACCAATAAATTCCTTCTTATGAACACCCTTTCCCAATTCAGTGTGGACACATTTCTCCTTAATGAAACCTTTCTCTTTCCCCACCACCAGATCAACACCAAACGTTACCCCCTTCACCGCCATAATTCCCAACACCACTTGGCCTGAGGCGGAGTGGCTTTTGGCCACCTCCGCCACCACCTGGTTTGGCCAAATTCTCTCCTTAATACCCCTATGAACATCTCATCCATACCTTGTTCTTCCTTCCCTTAACATTGCCTGTGCCACCATATACGTCCGCTCCTAGACTCCTCTCCCATATGATTTCCTGACCCATATCAAAGCCTCCTTTTCGACTGAAGTAATTGCCACAGACCTCAATACCCATTCCCATACTCCGGTTGAACTCCGACGGTGGCATCAATTCCTTGCCACCATCAGTGGTGACATCGTCCCCCTCACATTTCCTTGCAACAACACTGCCCCTGATGTCGTCATCGTTTCTCTCAACCTCTTGGGGCGTGTCACCGCTGAATTCCTCGATCCTATTGGCAGTGACCATGACCCTGTTCTCCTTACCTTTACCTCAAATGTCTGACGCCCCAACAATCCCCGCCCGCCCTCGCCTCTCCCATGATTATTTCTGAGCAGACTGGGATGACATCCGTCTGTCACTTACCCAACAAGTCGAAAGCCATCCCCTTCCCCTCCATTCCCCTGCTGACAAGGACCATGCCACCTCCCTTCAACAGACCTTAACTGACACTGTCCAATCCCACGTTCCCACCAAAGCTATACACCCATCCCACCCTTCCCCCACAGGCAATCCTTCTCCTCAGGGAATCCCCCCGCCTTTACCGTTCCTTTCTCCGCACCCGTGACCGGGAGACACTACAGTGACAACTACAGTGGCAACTACAGCGACACGTGCACAGTTGTTTGACTGCCAGAAAACGCTGGGACTGGCGACAGACAGTAACATGGCTTAATGCCCACATTCCGGTATTGGAATGCCTTCCACCGCCTTACTTGTTATAAGCCCACCCCTCCTATCCCCTCCTACACCATGACAAACCCCTACCCGACGATTCCAGTAAGACCAACCATTTCGCCTCCTTCCTGTCTGATATCTTCATCATCCCAGACAATCCCCACTTAGATTATTCTCTTTTCCTGGACATCCATGAGAAAACGGACGTCTCACTCCCATCCGTAGCCCCCAGCTTCCAATGCCTGAGACACATCCCCCCCCCCTCAGACATCAACACACGCATCACTGCACATGACCTACAGCTCACACTCCGCACAAAACATAACATGGTCCCCAGCCACGACAGTATCATCTACCGCCACTTCCATGACTGCCGCTCCCTTTCCTTGCCACCTTAGCAACTCTTTATACCACCATTGTCTATACCAGTTACAACCCCTCGCCTGAGGAAAATCTCCCGAGTCTTTATGTGCCTTAAACCTAACAAACCCTCCTACAATGCCTCCTCCTACCATCCCTTTTGCCTCACCCCAGTGTTAAGCAAGGTCTTCGAACCCATCCTATCCCATCGCATCCATCACCACCTCCAACTTCACCACCTCCTCCCTGACACACCAATGTGGCTTTCGTCCTGCCTTCTCTACTGACGACCAACTCCTTCGTTTTACCCAACTCCTTTCCCTACAGCTCAATTCCCATTGTGCCGCCATATTCGTGTCCTTAGATCTTGAATGGGCCTATAATCAGGTCTCACATTCTGGCCTGCTCTTCAAACCTTCACTCTTTGCAACAACTTCGTCTGGGTCATTACCTCCTTCCTCTCCAACCGCCACACCTATGTTACTGTCCACAACACTGGCTCCTGTCTTTTCTATCCCTCTGCTGGCATGCCCCAAGGTTCCATCCTTTTTCCTCTCCTTTATCTCCTGTATACCTCAGATATGCCTAAGCCCCCCCTCCTACACAACTCTTCCAATATGGTGATAACACCACTTTTCTTGCCTTAGCTTCCACCCTCGCCCATTCCAACTGTCTTCTCCAAGAATACCTTAACCTTTACAGCACATCGTGCAACCAGTGGCTCCTGTCTATAAATCCTGACAAAACCCAGGTGATCATCATAGGTCATACCACACCTTTATTCCATCCTTGTGATTTCTACCTCACCCTCCATCGCCGCCCCATCCGCCTGACCCCTACCCTAAACTACCTTAGCCTCTCTATTGAACTCACCTATCATGGGCATCCCACCTTTGCACCATCCAAGAAAAAGACCAATCCCGTCTCCACCCCTTCAAACTCCTTGTTGGCTGAACCTGAGCCCTAAATCCTTCCACCATCCTCTACACCTACATTTCCCTCATCCACTCCATTCTTTGTGTGTCACATCATGCCTGGATCTCTGCCCCCCCCCCCCAATCCTTCTACAACTCCCTGGGGATCCTGGAATGCCATGCTCTCTGCATCGCCTTCTGTACCCCTTCCTACTCCCCGTCCCCCAGATGGCTCATCTATGATCTCATCCCCTTCCCCCATCTTCTTCACTTCATTGAACACCTGCACCTCCATTTCCTTTACCGCAAACTGGATCTCCCTCACCTTACTGCCCATCCTCTCTTCACTGCTCCCAGTCCGTTTCTGTGCCACTACCATTGTATCCCACCTGCTCTCCACCTGTCCACCCTCCTTACCCTTTCCCATGGCATTTTACGCACCCTCAACCTCTCTGACGATGCCCTAGGCCCAGACATCTATGCCTCATACCAGCTCTGATCATCCCCCTTCTACTCCTAACTCCTCCTCCCTCCTTGACCCCAGTACGTGCCCCCTCCCAATTCTTGATGGTCCCTCTGGAATCCCCCTTCCTGCTCCTTACAACTTCCTGGGACATCCCACCCCTTCGTTGCCCCAGCCCTGTGGCTCCTCCTCCTTCCCTTCCCACCATCACCCCTCCTCTGCTACCTCTCCCCCTCTTTTTCTCCCCCCCCCCATTTGTTCCCTCCCCATCTACACTTATCATCTACATGAGCATCGTCTCTGTCTCCATTTGAGTAAACACATCAGTGCTTTTTAACGCAACTGCAAATGATCATTCTGCAGCTGACGTTTTTTTAACTGCCCATGTGAATCAGTACTTCAGTGTATTGTGTCTCGGTTTTCGTCGCCTTATGTTTGTACACATACTTCATACCTATCACTCCATTTCCACGATGCACATCTTAAATTTGTTCGCCTCATTATGTGTCTTGTCTCCATTTTGTATGCCATCATATATTTTTTATTTTGCTACATGCAGCAATTTTTGTAGGCTAAATGCAGCCCGCCCCATTCGGAGAATGAATGTACAATAAGGGAAAAAATGTAACAGCGGCAGTACACCTGAAGACTGCGAGTAGTTTTCTCGCTGAAATACTGTGTGATTATTACAGTACCGTACTATCCGAGGGTACTTCCATAAATCATTCAAGAACCTGAACTTGTTCATCATGTAAATAGCTACCTCAAACAGCGCGCCCTGAAAGTATTTAATCGGATTTTATGATGAGGACGTTTAGACATGTGAGCGTTTCTCATGAACTGCGTGAAAACAAATACAGTTTTGCAGTGGCAGTCTAAAATACAAATAAATGTTTTAAAAATGTTCAGATGCTTGTTAAGCTTAAGGGACTTAACTGTGGGGCCATCAGTCCCTAAACTTACAAAGTACTTGTGAACTACCTCATACTAAAGACGACACAATCATCCATGCCCTAGGGGGAATTCGAACCGCCGACTGTAGCGGTCGTGCAGAGGCGCCGATAGATCAGTGCAGTAACACATTGATATCCACAAAAAAGCCAGTGCGCAATATTTTAGCACGTAGGGATTGTGAAAAACGTGTGCAAAAAGGTATCCTTTGTGTAAAACGTAACTTCTGGTGGCATGAAAAGTGCGCAAAAGTTAATTCAAAATTCGTAAATGGCGATTTTATGTGGTCGTGCCATGACTGTGAACATGAAGAGAAGTTGGAACTAATTCAATCCGTGAACTCTAAAAAGGAAATTATAAACCAACTAAATATGGACATCGATACACTGAAGAAAGAAATTGCTTCACTGACAGAAGAAATCAATAAACTATCTCAGGAAGACGAACGTATTGTGGCGCTGTTGAAGGTAGGCCTACAAAAGAAGTGAATGCGAAATTATCCACGAAAAGTCGACCGTTTTCTGAAACCAATAAATGTACAAGAGAATGTGGACAAAACAGTACCATTCAAGCCCAAAATACAACTGAAGTGAATGGAGAAAATAGGAAACTGTCCGTTGAAAATCGCTCGTCCTCTCAAGACGATAAATCTACAAAAGAATGTGTACAAAGCAGTTCTATTCAGGTTCAAAATATAATGCCGAGTGCGAAGAATAACCCTAAAAATTAGCAAAATGAAATGGACAAGGACTCAAAACGTGTGAAATCGAATGTATAAAAATGGACAAACGTAAAAAACACCAATCAGATCGAGAAACAAGAAGAAAGAAAGTGTGCCGTAAATGGGGTGCTTATAATTGTTGACTCTCTCATGAAAAATATTGTTGTGCCTGGCTGTAGCATAGACGTTCGTCCGGGCATCAGAACACATCAGATGCATAAACATCTAAAAAATATCTAGTTTGTCAAACAAGACAATAAAGAAATTGGGCCTACTGTCTGCAACAAAATACCGATTTTAAAGGTATAATTGTGCATGTGGGGTCAAATTCTCTCCGCTTTTGCGGTGAAAGTGACCTTGTAAACGAAACGAGGAATCTAATTAGAATAGCAAAAAACATCTACCCTGGATCCAAGATAGTCATCAGTGGAATTCTACACAGAAGATCAGTGAGTGACAGCAACATAGACAGGATAAATGACAATGTGCGAGAACAATCTAATACTTCAGGAGCAGTATTTTTAGACCTCAACAAATTCATTGACAGCAAGTGCCTTGCACAAGATGAATTGCACTTGAATAGATTAGGGTCAAGTGCCTGTAGTAAAGTCCTGGCAGATGTGTGTACAATAATAAAAAAACAAGGGAAACTAGTATGTAGTACAGGGGGTGAAAAACTATTTAAGAATACAGGAAGTTATAGATATTCTGGCTCTGATGAACTAGAGCATCTACTAGAAAGATGTAACGAAAACAAAACAAAGGTCAGTGCTCAACCATGTAATTCAGAAAAAATGGCCTATAATTTTATGCTCTTCCATCAGAATGTACAGTCCCTTAACAATAAGTTATCAGAAATTGAAATAATGATTTCAGATGAATTAATTGATGTCTCTGTACTCTGCATGACTGAACATTGGTTAAGAGAGGATACAATAATAACATTGAACATAACAGACTACAAATTGGCAGCCTAAAGTTGCAGGAAGCAACTCCACTGTGATGGAATTTGCATTTTTGTTAGAAAAGTGTTAACTTTTGTGTGTGAACTAACATCACTTAAAAAAACCGTAATATGCCTCTACAGTTCTCCTGATGGAGACATTACAACCTTTCTTCACAACATAGAAAACACTTTAATTCAAACTGTAAAAAAATAAGCAAACTATTATCATCTGTGGTGATTTTAATATAGATTTTAAGGGGTCTGATAAAGCATTAACAGAATTAATGAACGTCCTAGTCTCTTTTAACTTGATAATCACAATACCAATAAAATGAGAGCCTTGTGGAATATTGTAAACGGGAAACAACAAAACTAAAATTAAGAACTTACTGTTGAATGAAAATATGCAAACTACCAGCAAACCAAAAGATGTAGCTGAAATGTTCAACAGTTATTTTATAAATGTAGCAGAAAAACTTGTTGAGAAAAACGTCACCAATAATCCCCCATCACAAGTAGCTTCAAATAATAAACAGGTAGATAAATCGATATTTCTCATCCCAACCAATATACAGGAAGTGCAGCAGGAAATCAAACTTCTAAAATCAAAACACTCGTCGAGAATAGACAACATACCAGATCTTCTTGTAATAAAATGTGTAGACTTACTTTCTGAACCAGTGACTCATCTTGTAAACCTGTCCTTCTCAACTGGCAGCTTTCCAACATGTTTAAAAATTGCTAAAGTCAAACCACTTCATAAAAAAGGAAGCCAGGAGGAGGAGTCAAACTATAGGGCTGTTTCCCTCTTATCTGTGTTTTCAAAAAATAGTAGAAAAACTATTTTATGTAAGCATAATATACTAACTGAATCCCAACATGGTTTTAGAAAAAAAAAAAATAAAAAAAAATAAACACTCGACCGAAACAGTGGTGTTTTCTTTTCTTTATGGAACATTACAGGCCCTAGATAAAAGGGAGCATACAACAAGCATATTCTTAGACCTATCAAAAGCATTTGATACCATCAATCATGAGAAATTACTTTGTAAGATCGAGAACTGGGGTATCAAAGGAAAAGCATATAAATGGATTAATTCATACTTTCATAGTAGAAAACAACCCATTGAGATAGCAAATGAAGTAAATGGCACAGTCAGTACCTATCATTCTGATTTATTGGAGATAAAACATGGAGTTCCCCAAGGTTCAATATTAGGTCCAGTTCTCTTTTCTTAATGATATATACATAAATAGTAGAAATGGAAAATTTTACCAATTTGCAGATGACACTAGCATTTTAATTACAGGATGTGAAAAAGAAAGGTTTGAAAGCAACATAGCAACTGTCACAAAAAACATTAAAGATTAGGTGACGGGAAATTTTAATGCGGTACGTCAACACAAGAAATGTTAAACTTTCTATGAAGCTATGAACATAGTTTATTGTATCATTTTCCAAAGAGTTACAGCACAAAGATATAATTTTTTAAATGGAACAATAGTTTTTTCTATCGTTCATTGGATTCGTTGAAACCAGCTGCGTCCAAATCAATCTAGACTACATTCCTATCACTGTTTGTTAGAGAGCTACAACCTTTCAACACACTTAGTGAAAAACCCTGTATATACCACACAGATCAGGTCACCAGCTAATCCCCATATTGAAATAAATGGGAAAACAATTAAAAAAACAGTCAGCACAATATTTCTTGGAATATGGATCCAGCAGAATATAAAATGGGATACACAGGTACAATATATCAACAAAAAACTAAGTACAACATATTTCATCATATGAACATTAAAGAACTGCATATTGTATGATAATCTAAGATCCATATATTTTGCATACACCCTCTCACTTATTAAATATGGCATAGTATTTGCCGGCCGCAGTGGCCGAGCGCTCTGTAGCCCCCTAAATTTTATGGTGATTTCGCATCATTACTCTAGGTGATTTTATATTCTGGAGGTGTCACACAAAAATATAGCCGAATATGTGAACTGTACCATGTTTATTCAGTTGCTTAAAAACCATTCACTCATAAAGAAAAACAGCTTATCATATAGCCTACTGACAGAGAAATATGAACTAACACAACAAATTAGTGACAGTAGGCCTACATTCTCTTGGAACTCAAAAATATAATTGTTAAAAAATTGCTATCACACAGAAATGAAGAAATTTGAAGAAGGAACACTTAACACTTAACATGGAGCACTTTTTCGTTATTAAAATCAAATGTATCTGAGCTGCTGTAAAATTTATAGGCTAATTGTTCCAAAATTTTTTCACATGTTGTTTCTTACTTATGAAGTAAAATGTTTGAATTTGTGTTTTTCTGAAATCACAATCCCGAAACATATGAAATATAAATCACTTTTCAGCTGAATAAAGAAATAATTACCAGTGTGACTTGCTTTTCAATATATTTATCTCATTTTGCTATGTACAGGACATATATAGTACAGGAACATGTAGCAAATAATGGGAAATGTGTTTTTGTAATGTACATAAATGGGGTAAAATCAATAAACTAATGCTCTCCAAGCACTGCACGCTTAAAATAGACAAACACAACGAACTTTGTGGTTACATTTCTAGATAGCACAGTCTAATTTATCATACAAGATACACCTATTACTTCTCTCTATTACATTTGAGGTTTTACTCTACCTAAATTTTTGTAGTATTAAGTGTCCAAGAAAGCATTGCTCCCACTTGTTTCCATTGAAACCTGTATCATTTCCCTAAACAGCAAGTTTCAGGAAAAGGTGTAATGTTTTGTTCACGAACATGGAGTGAAATTTCTAAAATTTCAACAAACTTGATTCATTTTGTGCGATGCACAGGCGATGTTATTCGATTCAATTGACATTTGCTTCTGTGGGATATGTAAACCTCAATTACAGAACTGATTTAGAACAACAAGCAGGCAAAATTGAGAACTCGTTGTCTTAAGATTTCCAGCACAATTAGGAGTTACTCTTGGAAAACGCTACTTTTTACACTCGTTATGCTCATTACACAATAGAATCCACATTCTATAGGTGCATACCACATAGTTTCCACTTTCCATTTTCGATTGAAGTTCGCAGTTTTACAGTCGAAGGTTCAGCTACTACTTTCGATATACCCATGCATTTAGTCGACTTATGTCAGTACTACGTCACGAAGACGTCACGCTTGCCTGGCACTAGGTGTCGTGAGAGGAGGAGGCACCAGGAAAATGGCGATGACTGGGATCAATTAGTTTCAGTCATTAAGAGATTTTATTGTGTGACACATACCATTGAGAATTAATTCAGGCAGGGCAGGGATGCACTGTGAACTTTGATACTGAGTGACAGAGTAGTCTCCAATATTATGGCGTAAACAATGTACGTAGGTGAACTGATAACGTTATGTTATTGTGATATAAAGTTATTTTATTTATTGTAAATTCTTTTCAGTAACATGCAGTAAACAATAGACTATATTCGGGAAATATCTGTTGCAGTATAAAATGTTGGGAGTTTTCCACATATTGACGTTCCTTTTAGCTATTGTAGATTGTTTAATAATGTCAACCGAGTAATACTTATGCTTTAAAATTGTTTTAGAACAGCCTTTAAAATGTTAAATTCTGAGAAAATGTGACTAGCGTAAATAACACGTTTGCAGCAGGTTTCCATTGTAAGCAGAACACCGCGTAACTTCAAGCAATATTTAAACGCCATACCAGTTGTATTATATATATTTAAAAATCTTATAAGGTATGAGTACATTTTCGAAGAAATAAGTTCTGAGTATAGCAGAGGCTGGTGGAATCAATGATTTAATGGACCACCTTGCCTTTATATATATATATATATATATATATAAAACATTGTATTTGATTGAATTTTTAGTTCTGAAAGATATTAGTAATCCAGATTATGGCTTTAGGCGTATCAAGGAAGGGAGAAAATGTAAGTGCATTTGTTCATATACAGTATGGTGAAATGAATGCACTCTGTAAAATACCGTTTTGCCATATGGAATGAACAGCATAGTTTCTACTTTAATGTATGAAGGTGTAATTGGATATGTCACATGAGAAGGTTTCTAATGGTCATGTTTATATTGCTCATTGTTCACTTAGCATTCACAAAATGGCTAGCAGTAAAAAATCAGTACTTCTATTGCCCACCTGTAAGATTAAACTAATCACACGTGTGTGAAATTAATATAGACTGGGTAAAATATCAAACTTGTGTGGAAAATAAGTTAGTGATTGAGAAAATCACACAGATTATATAAGGAGACTGTGTGGTGGTAATTGTTTAATGTAGGCCTAAGCTTGTTACTTTTTTTTCTTTTACATAGAAACTATAATTCTCATACACACATTGGTTTATGAAAGTAGATATCCTTAATATACACCACTGCCGTCCCTTCTCCCCTCCTCCATCCCCCATCCCTCCGGATCTTCCTCTTACCGCCCTCCCCTATTCTTCTTCCCCGTGGCTTCCTGGGACATCATCCTCCCCGTCCCTTCCCCAACGGCTCTGTGGCTCCTCCCCACCCTCTCCCTCTCCTTTTGTCCCCTTTCCCCCCCACACCACATCTTCAATGCTGTCAGTGCCCCACCATCTACGGAACCTCCTTTGTGTTTCGACAAGTGTGGTGTGCTTTAGCTACATTGTTTTATTTTACAACAGTAGACGGCCAACCCGCAGCCGACACCATCAGTTTTAACTTGTGTATTTCTCCGAGTGTGTGTTGTGTTTTTTGTTTTAACTCCACAATAGCGGACGGTCTCACCATAGCCGCCGCCCTATGCTCATTTTAATTGTGTGTGACTTCGAGCAACTGTTTTTATTCACCACTTTCGCCGTTCCAAATGTTTTATGTCACCATCGTTTTCCTCCATTTTATGTACGTTGTTTTACCTCCATTTTAAATCTCCGTTTTATGTATGTGTTATCTTCAAAATTTTATCACCTTTGTGTTTTTATGTTTCTCCTCTATCAAATTTTATTTCTGTAGGCTGAAGAGCGCCAGTGAGCGCTGCCGGCCCGCCCCTTTTTTGAGGGGAATTGAAATAACAATAAAGAAAAAAAATTTTTCTTCTTTTGTACCACAGATCTGATGATGATGTTCTCCAAACGCGTCATGTGAAATAAAGCTAATTGCGACCGAGACTTTTCAAAAAAATTTTCATGCATGCCAACGTGTGGTCGCTTGTCCACATAATGGAAGGTTTCATGAACCAAGTGATAAACACAGTACTATGGCGCAGCACACGATTCAGCCTTGACACTTGCAACAGCAGAGGTGCGGAGACAGTTCGTGGAGTCAAAACTCGATCCGGTGTTATGGACTCGACATGTGGGGACCAGAACTGTGATGGGCAAGGCCAGCAGCGTGAAGCACGATGCCTGGAGTTCGATGTGGACATGCACACAGGAACCGACGCAGTAGTTGATTTTACCTCAACGCCCAAGGTGGCAGAGACACAGAGACATGAATGCACGAATCCAGGAGCTGCCAGTGTAAGAGTTGATGTCATAACGTGAGTGTAATGAGAGCTGTGCCAGGCCATGCTGTGCAGGAGCGTGGCTGCAGCGAGCAGTGGCTGCAGATACCGGCCTGGGGAACACTGACACTCGTAAAATAAAATTAAAAAAAAAAATAAATAAATAAATAAATAAATAAATAAATAAAAACCATGGTTCACTAGTAGACAAAGCCTAAACAGCTGTTCAAATGCAGCGTTCATGACAATGCGCTATTCACATCGTATGAAAAGAAACACAACATAAAACAATATGTTTGTTTAGGCGTTTTGTTTATTGAAAACAAAACACAGGAAAATGTCCATGGCTACTCATTGTTTATAGTTTACAGTTTTTAACAGATTTCACAGATGCCTGCCGCAAAAGTGCGACTCGATCCAATCTCAACACTACCGTCAGTGGAGTCTATGGAGAATGTGCCTGAACTCAGTGACGGGTATGCAGTACCCAGGGCAGATGCAGTGTAAGTCTGGCACGCGTGTCGATCCGGGCTTAACTCTCGCGGCAGCAGAGCTCTGGAGAGTGTAACGTGCATGAACGCTGTGTTGTCAGGCTCGAAGTTGCAAGGAATCTACATCTACGTCTACATAGATACTCTGCAAATCACATTTAAGTGCCTGGCAGAGGGTTCATTAACCACTTTCATAACTTTTATCTACCGTTCCATTCTCTAATAGCGCGCGGGAAGAAAGAACACCTAAATCGTTCCGTTTTCGATCTGATTTCTCTTATTTTATTGGGATGGTCATGTCTCCCTAAGTAGGTGGATCCTAGCAAATTATTTTCACATTCAGAAGTAAAAGTCAGTGATTGAAACTTCGCAAACAGATCACGCCGCAACGAATAACGTCTTTCTTTTAATGATTCCCACCCCAATTCGTGCAACATTTCCGTGACGCTTTCCCCCCCGTAACGCGATAAAACACAACGAGCTGCCCTTCTCTGAACCTTCTCAATATCTTTCGTCAGTCCCACCTGGTGAGGGTCCCACAAGGGGAAACAGTACTCCACGAGAGGACGCAAAAGTGTGATGTAGACAGTCTCTTTGGTGAAGCTGGTGCATCTTCGAAGCGTTCTGCCAATGAAACGTAACCTTTGGTTCGCCTTCCCAACAATATTTTCTATGTGTTCTCTCCAGTCAAAGTTGTTTGTAATTGTAACTCCTAGGTATTTGGTAGATTATCGACCTTAAGGTTTGACTGATTTAGCCAGCCGCGGTGGCCAAGGGGACTGAGGCGCTCCAGTCACGGTCTGCACGGCCACTGCGGTCGGAGGTTCGAATCCCCCCTCGGGTATGGATATTTGTGCCGTCCTTAGGATTAGCTAGTTCATAAACAGTTTGTAAGTTTAGGGTCTGATGACACCGTAGTTAAGTCCCATAAGCTATACAAACATTTGATTTGACTGATTTATCGCGTAATTGAAGTTCAACGGGTTTCTTTTAGTGGTCATGTGTATTACTTCACACTTTCCTTTATTTAGTGTCAATTGCCAATTTTCGCACCATGTAGAAATTTTGTCTAAATCGCTTTGCAGTTGCCTTTGATCCTCTGTTGACTTCACTAACCAATAAACGACAGCATCATCAGCGAACAGTCTAAGGGAGCTATTCAGATTGTCTCATAAATCGTTTATAAATACGAGGAAGAGTAGGGTACCTATAATTCTTCCCTGTGGAACGCCAGATATCACTTCTGTTTTACTCGATGACTTACCGTCAATTACAACGAACTGTGTCCTTTCTGATAGGAAATCGTGAATCCAATAGCACAATTGGGGACATATTCCATAAGCACGCAATTTCATTACAAGCCGCTTGTGGGGTACAGTGTCAAAAGCCTTCTGGCAATCTAGAAATATGGAATCGATTTGAGATCCCTTGTCGATGGCACTTATCACTTCATGTGAATAAAGGGCAAGCTGTGTTTCGCAACAGCGATACTTTCTGAATCCGTGTTGACTATTGGTTAATAGGTCGTTCTCTTCGAGGTAGTTCATAATATTCGAACAAAGTATATGTTCCAAAACCCTACTGCAAATCGACGTCAATGAGATTGGCCTGTAATTTTGGGGATCACTCCTATTGCCTTTCTTGAATATTGGAGTAACTTGGGCAACTTTCCAGTCTTTGGGTACGGATCTTTCGCTGAGTGATCGGTTGTAAATTATAGCTAAGTATGGAGCTATTGCATCAGCATACTCTGAGAGGACTCTAGTTGGTATACAATCTGGCCTGGAAGATTTGTTTTTGTTTAGTGACTTAAGTTGTTTTACTACTCCAGGAACATCTACTTCTAAGTTTCGCATGCTGGCAACTGATCTTGGATTGAATACATGCGCCAAAGGTCAAACGGTGTCAAGGTGCCTTCCACCATGCTAAATTCAATGGCTTACAGATTATAACTCCTTTATGAAAACACATTAATGTGCTGACTTTCATGATGTCCAGTCAAACAATTTGGCTGTCTGTTGTCACGTACCCCATGTATTAATTCGGAGTATAGGATGTCTTCATTCCACATTTCATTCAATTCCATCCAGCCGTTTCAGCGTGAAGAGTAACAAACGTATTAACCAGCTTTAAGGTACCCACCGCCCTGCACCGTACGATGGCTTCCTGAAGGTAGCTCCTGCGGTAATTCAGGGTATAATCAATCTGCATTCCAAATTTCAATCAAATCCGTCCATCTGTTTCAGCGTGAAAATAAACAAATGTATTAACCCATTGTAAGGTACCCTCCACCACACATCTTACGATGCCTTACGAAGGGTATCGTATACATTAATGCAGGGTATAAGCTATCTCCATTCCAAATATCATTCAAATCTGTTCATCCCTTTCAGCATGAAGAAGTAGTAAACATATTAACACATTATAAGTCACACACCGCACGGTGGCTCACGAAAGGTAGCCCATGTATTAATCAGGGTATAAGCTACCTCTGTTCCAAATTTCATTCATATCCGCCCGGCCATTTCAGCAACAAGTCGTAAGAAACTAAATAATTAATTGTAAAGTTTTGTGTCCCAGCCTTGTCGCCGCTTTTGTGTCTCGTTTCCGTCGTAGGTGTCAGTGGCCGAGTAGAAAGACCGACACAGGAATAAAGGATGCACGCTTGTGCAGGTAGGAGGTGACCAGCCAGTGGGACAGCAGAAACTAGAAACACTAGAGTAAATTAGAACGAGATATATATTTCATAGAGACGTAGTAATACTTAACTTTTACATAGTTCTTGACTGCAGAATGCTGATACATAGTTGAGCTAGAGGCCTGCCTAGTGCCTATCCGATAGCCAAGTCTTCACTGGTGCCTATCTGATTCCGAAGTCTTAACTGGTTCCTATCTCAGTCCCAAGTGAACGATGTCGTTCAGTGGTGGCCACGAGCGGAGTTGTAGCAGAGGGCGCTCGTGGCTGACGTCGTAAGAACGCCCCGCCGTGCGTGCATGGCGGCGCGCGGCGAAAGTAGGTGGCGCGCACTTTAGACTTGTGCGACATGACATTAAGCACCATCCGTCATCCACCATAAAACCTTATTTCTAGTATGCCTATAACCTTCGCGCGAGTGCAAGCAATGAGTTGACAATGTTTTATCGTAGTCGGATGTACGGTATGGTCGTGCATAAAATACTAACAAAAAGACAAACATTACTTTTTATATATTAGATATATGTATTTATTTTTAAATTCGCATTAAAACCATACGTTGGTAACAACAAATTCAGTTTTCTGGCGGTTTTCACCACAATGATTCGGTATCCTCCGTCATGCACTATCCAAAATTTTATGTTCTTTCTCTTGTTTTGAATGTCAAATGTCCAAAATGTCAAGAGGGGTTTAGGATGAATGAAGTGTTCTGATTCGCATGTCGCGTGATGCCACAGGTTTTCAAACGTATAATCAAAGCTGACAGCCAGAAAACCGCCATTTAAAAATCTGAATGAATCATGCTTTCCACTGAAGCATTTTCTAATTCTTAATTTAAATTGCTTACATAAAATTCACATAGTGTGAACAATATTTATGTTTTAAACGTTTCTTTGATGTTTATCACCCTGAAAAAATTTACGTAACTTCAAGACAGAGCTGCTAGAATTGTTAGAAATTTTATTTCATTCGAAACTTCGCCGAAATCTGAAAATTAACTGTTTAGTCACGATAATTAATAGAATAGATTGTAGGTAACCTGAATGTAGTTATACTGCACTGATAAAATGAATTGTTCAATCATAGTTAAAAATTTCATCAAGATCGGAATACGACTGTAGAATCTGACGAAGTCCATATGTAAAGTATTCTACGTCATGCACCATCCAAAATTTTATATGACAGTGACCTTCCTCTTGTTTTGAATGTCAAGTGTCCATAATGTCAAGAGGGTTTTAAGATTAATGAAGTGTCCTTATTCGCATGTCGCATGATGCCACAAGGTTTCAAACGTATAATTCTTTATGTACATCATATCTCGTGAACTATATGTCGTAAGCAGTTCCTACCCCTACGTCAATTGTTACCTCATGGAAGTAACATGTGTACCAAATTTGGTTGAAATCGGTACAGTGGTTTAGAAGCAGATGTCGCATGATGCAGCACTTTTCCGCGCATTTCATTGTTTGTTACGTTATATCTCCTGAACAATTTGTCGTACAGTCATTTACTGGTGCCTATGACCATCGCGAAAGTGCAAGCAATATGTTGACTAAGTTTCATCACGGTCGGATGAACGGTACGGCCGCGCATAAAATACGAACACACAAACATTCATTTTCATACATTAGATGTATGCAACAGCCGACGGACGTGTTAATAAAAAAAAAGCGCGTTTGATAATAAATGGGTTGTAATGGTAGTGTGTCCATCTTAACAAACACTCTTTCTATGTCCAGATGTGTAACACAACAATAACAGCAGAAGATTTATTGTTTATAAAAACATTCGAATTTACTGAGGTATATCGCGAAAATCGGCAGAGACATCACTTAAGGCGAATGCTGAGATGGTTCCTTTCAAAGGGATGACCGATTTCCTCCCCTATCCTAATTCAAACCTCCGAGCGTTATATCCGTCTCTAATGGCCAAGCTGTCGATGGGACATTAAACCGTAAGCTTCCTTCCTTCACCTCGTCCTACTTTTTATTCAACAACCAATGTTTTGAGCAGGCTGGCGGTTTGCTACTGGCAGCGCTCTGTTTCCTATAGTAGCTAATCTTTTTATGGAAGATTTCGAGGACAAAACACTTTAGACGGCGTCATTGAAACATAAATGCCTCTGGAGGTATGTAGACGATACTTTTTTTTGTGTGGCCACATGGGTTTGCCATGCTGCCATCATTTTTTGAACATCTCAGCTCACTCCACCCAAACATCTGTTTTACCATGAAAGTGGAAGAAAATGGAGCCGGCCGCGGTGGCCGAGGGGACTGAGGCGCTCCAGTCACGGTCTGCACGGCCACTACGGTCGAGGGTTCGAATCCCACCTCGGGCATGAATATTTGTGCCGTCCTTAGTCTTAGCTAGTTCATAAGTAGTTTGTAAGCTTAGGAACTGATGACCTCGTAGTTAAGTCCTACAAATATTCTACAAATATTTGAACATTTGAAGAAAATGGAAGCTCCCATTTCTGGATGTCATAGTTCGTCTAAATGAAGATGGCTCCTTGGTCCATGGTGTGTTCCATAAACCCACACACACCGACCTGTACCTACAAGTTATGAGCTGTCATCACCAATCTCAACACAGCGGTGTACTATGGACATTTCATACATAGGGCAAGAGTGATTTCAAATGTAGATTGTTTATCAGCAGTACTTAACCATCTTCGCTCTATGTTTGCCCAGAACAGCTACTCTGACAAACAGATTTGCGCAGCATTTCGGCGTTTCGACCAGCTCAAATCTGAAAAGGAACCAGAAGAAGCAGAGAACCCCACATGATGGTTTTTCTTCCCTATGTTGGTGGCATGTCCTTCAAGATTGACAGACTGTTTAGAAAAATGGTATGAAGTGTGTCTTCCGCCCTCCAATGAGAGTGCAGACAATGCTGGGCTCCATTAAAGACAACCTCGGCTGTTGGAGATCAGGAATATACAATGCCAGTGTGGAATGTCTTATATTGGTTAGATGTTTCGCACTGCGAAGGACACATGTGACGAACATAAACGTCACACAAGACTGTGGAAACTCGACAAATCGGCTGTGGCTGAACACAGTCTTGATTCAGGACACTACATTAAATATGAAGACACCAAGATTGGCAACAGGGCTGTCTTCACGTCATCTCCCCGTCAACCCCTTCTCCACTCTCTCCTCTCAGCCTACCCAAAAAACAAAAAAAAATTGAAACGATCTTCCTCTGATTCTGCCTCCTCTGCCACCACAAAAAAAGCCCCAACCGCTTCACCACTGTCCCACCCATCCCCATAGCAGCTGCTCCTCTCCCCACCCGCCTCCCTAGCTTAGTATCTGCCTCCCCAGCCCCTTCCCCCTCCCTATTCTCCCATTCTCTATACCGTTATCCTTTCCAACCCTGACCCCAAATTCCTCGACCCCCACACCCTCATCCTCCTCTGCTGCCAATGCACCCCCTCTGCACCCATATCCCAAATCAACCCACAGAGGGACTCAGTCATCCTTAAATTCATGGACCCCAACCTCCATTCCCTCCTCCTCTGCAATGTTGCCCCATGTTCAGTTCAGTGCCCATGCCTCCCTCGCCCCTCTTCCCCCTCCCACCAAATCCCTACCCCCACCTCCCTGTCGCCCTCACTGCCTTTATCACAAAACTAAACCCGGAGATCATGGAGGTTGAGGTGCTGGAGGAATTGTGGCGGGCTCCCTGCCTTTACTTCTGCTACACCCGTCGCATTGTTAATGCGACAGGTCCTACCTATCTCATGTGTGTCGTGACAGGAGATGCACCTTCCATCGACAACCTCCTCCAAAATGCGGCCTTCATCTATAACTGCCTGCACCCTATTAAACCCTCCTGCTCCCCCCCCCCCCCCGAATCCTACCGCTGTTTCCATTGCCTCACCTATGACAGCCATCTTTCCGAAAACTGCCACATCCCTCTTGTCTGGCCCCACTGCCAAGGCTTCCATTTCCAGACCTCCTGTCCCAACATCGCCACCATTTTCTCCTGTAAGACCTGCGGAAGGGGCAAATCCCTTCCGCCTCCTGTCAAGGAAGAACTCACCATCCCTGTCTGTCACATCAATCCTGCCTTCCTTGCCAACAACTCTCTCTGCCAACACCCCACAGCCAAGGATCATGAGATTTCTTACCACTGTCCTACAAATTATCCACTGTTACCAGCACTCCCACACCCTACACCAAGTCTCCCTTGCCGCCTGCTCCCTGTTTAAGGTAGATTTTAAAGTTGCAACATCCCAAAACCACATCCATTTCTCCACTGGACCATTGTTTAGTGCCTTTTCTTCCCCTTTCCCTCCCCTTGATCCATTATCCCTTTTATGGCGCAGCAACAGACAACTCTTCTCTATGCCTTATCCGCTCCCTTCCCACCAATAAATTCCTTCTTATGAACACCCTTTCCCAATTCAGTGTGGACACATTTCTCCTTAATGAAACCTTTCTCTTTCCCCACCACCAGATCAACACCAAACGTTACCCCCTTCACCGCCATAATTCCCAACACCACTTGGCCTGAGGCGGAGTGGCTTTTGGCCACCTCCGCCACCACCTGGTTTGGCCAAATTCTCTCCTTAATACCCCTATGAACATCTCATCCATACCTTGTTCTTCCTTCCCTTAACATTGCCTGTGCCACCATATACGTCCGCTCCTAGACTCCTCTCCCATATGATTTCCTGACCCATATCAAAGCCTCCTTTTCGACTGAAGTAATTGCCACAGACCTCAATACCCATTCCCATACTCCGGTTGAACTCCGACGGTGGCATCAATTCCTTGCCACCATCAGTGGTGACATCGTCCCCCTCACATTTCCTTGCAACAACACTGCCCCTGATGTCGTCATCGTTTCTCTCAACCTCTTGGGGCGTGTCACCGCTGAATTCCTCGATCCTATTGGCAGTGACCATGACCCTGTTCTCCTTACCTTTACCTCAAATGTCTGACGCCCCAACAATCCCCGCCCGCCCTCGCCTCTCCCATGATTATTTCTGAGCAGACTGGGATGACATCCGTCTGTCACTTACCCAACAAGTCGAAAGCCATCCCCTTCCCCTCCATTCCCCTGCTGACAAGGACCATGCCACCTCCCTTCAACAGACCTTAACTGACACTGTCCAATCCCACGTTCCCACCAAAGCTATACACCCATCCCACCCTTCCCCCACAGGCAATCCTTCTCCTCAGGGAATCCCCCCGCCTTTACCGTTCCTTTCTCCGCACCCGTGACCGGGAGACACTACAGTGACAACTACAGTGGCAACTACAGCGACACGTGCACAGTTGTTTGACTGCCAGAAAACGCTGGGACTGGCGACAGACAGTAACATGGCTTAATGCCCACATTCCGGTATTGGAATGCCTTCCACCGCCTTACTTGTTATAAGCCCACCCCCTCCTATCCCCTCCTACACCATGACAAACCCCTACCCGACGATTCCAGTAAGACCAACCATTTCGCCTCCTTCCTGTCTGATATCTTCATCATCCCAGACAATCCCCACTTAGATTATTCTCTTTTCCTGGACATCCATGAGAAAACGGACGTCTCACTCCCATCCGTAGCCCCCAGCTTCCAATGCCTGAGACACATCCCCCCCCCCTCAGACATCAACACACGCATCACTGCACATGACCTACAGCTCACACTCCGCACAAAACATAACATGGTCCCCAGCCACGACAGTATCATCTACCGCCACTTCCATGACTGCCGCTCCCTTTCCTTGCCACCTTAGCAACTCTTTATACCACCATTGTCTATACCAGTTACAACCCCTCGCCTGAGGAAAATCTCCCGAGTCTTTATGTGCCTTAAACCTAACAAACCCTCCTACAATGCCTCCTCCTACCATCCCTTTTGCCTCACCCCAGTGTTAAGCAAGGTCTTCGAACCCATCCTATCCCATCGCATCCATCACCACCTCCAACTTCACCACCTCCTCCCTGACACACCAATGTGGCTTTCGTCCTGCCTTCTCTACTGACGACCAACTCCTTCGTTTTACCCAACTCCTTTCCCTACAGCTCAATTCCCATTGTGCCGCCATATTCGTGTCCTTAGATCTTGAATGGGCCTATAATCAGGTCTCACATTCTGGCCTGCTCTTCAAACCTTCACTCTTTGCAACAACTTCGTCTGGGTCATTACCTCCTTCCTCTCCAACCGCCACACCTATGTTACTGTCCACAACACTGGCTCCTGTCTTTTCTATCCCTCTGCTGGCATGCCCCAAGGTTCCATCCTTTTTCCTCTCCTTTATCTCCTGTATACCTCAGATATGCCTAAGCCCCCCCTCCTACACAACTCTTCCAATATGGTGATAACACCACTTTTCTTGCCTTAGCTTCCACCCTCGCCCATTCCAACTGTCTTCTCCAAGAATACCTTAACCTTTACAGCACATCGTGCAACCAGTGGCTCCTGTCTATAAATCCTGACAAAACCCAGGTGATCATCATAGGTCATACCACACCTTTATTCCATCCTTGTGATTTCTACCTCACCCTCCATCGCCGCCCCATCCGCCTGACCCCTACCCTAAACTACCTTAGCCTCTCTATTGAACTCACCTATCATGGGCATCCCACCTTTGCACCATCCAAGAAAAAGACCAATCCCGTCTCCACCCCTTCAAACTCCTTGTTGGCTGAACCTGAGCCCTAAATCCTTCCACCATCCTCTACACCTACATTTCCCTCATCCACTCCATTCTTTGTGTGTCACATCATGCCTGGATCTCTGCCCCCCCCCCCAATCCTTCTACAACTCCCTGGGGATCCTGGAATGCCATGCTCTCTGCATCGCCTTCTGTACCCCTTCCTACTCCCCGTCCCCCAGATGGCTCATCTATGATCTCATCCCCTTCCCCCATCTTCTTCACTTCATTGAACACCTGCACCTCCATTTCCTTTACCGCAAACTGGATCTCCCTCACCTTACTGCCCATCCTCTCTTCACTGCTCCCAGTCCGTTTCTGTGCCACTACCATTGTATCCCACCTGCTCTCCACCTGTCCACCCTCCTTACCCTTTCCCATGGCATTTTACGCACCCTCAACCTCTCTGACGATGCCCTAGGCCCAGACATCTATGCCTCATACCAGCTCTGATCATCCCCCTTCTACTCCTAACTCCTCCTCCCTCCTTGACCCCAGTACGTGCCCCCTCCCAATTCTTGACGGTCCCTCTGGAATCCCCCTTCCTGCTCCTTACAACTTCCTGGGACATCCCACCCCTTCGTTGCCCCAGCCCTGTGGCTCCTCCTCCTTCCCTTCCCACCATCACCCCTCCTCTGCTACCTCTCCCCCTCTTTTTCTCCCCCCCCCATTTGTTCCCTCCCCATCTACACTTATCATCTACATGAGCATCGTCTCTGTCTCCATTTGAGTAAACACATCAGTGCTTTTTAACGCAACTGCAAATGATCATTCTGCAGCTGACGTTTTTTTAACTGCCCATGTGAATCAGTACTTCAGTGTATTGTGTCTCGGTTTTCGTCGCCTTATGTTTGTACACATACTTCATACCTATCACTCCATTTCCACGATGCACATCTTAAATTTGTTCGCCTCATTATGTGTCTTGTCTCCATTTTGTATGCCATCATATATTTTTTATTTTGCTACATGCAGCAATTTTTGTAGGCTAAATGCAGCCCGCCCCATTCGGAGAATGAATGTACAATAAGGGAAAAAATGTAACAGCGGCAGTACACCTGAAGACTGCGAGTAGTTTTCTCGCTGAAATACTGTGTGATTATTACAGTACCGTACTATCCGAGGGTACTTCCATAAATCATTCAAGAACCTGAACTTGTTCATCATGTAAATAGCTACCTCAAACAGCGCGCCCTGAAAGTATTTAATCGGATTTTATGATGAGGACGTTTAGACATGTGAGCGTTTCTCATGAACTGCGTGAAAACAAATACAGTTTTGCAGTGGCAGTCTAAAATACAAATAAATGTTTTAAAAATGTTCAGATGCTTGTTAAGCTTAAGGGACTTAACTGTGGGGCCATCAGTCCCTAAACTTACAAAGTACTTGTGAACTACCCCATACTAAAGACGACACAATCATCCATGCCCTAGGGGGAATTCGAACCGCCGACTGTAGCGGTCGTGCAGAGGCGCCGATAGATCAGTGCAGTAACACATTGATATCCACAAAAAAGCCAGTGCGCAATATTTTAGCACGTAGGGATTGTGAAAAACGTGTGCAAAAAGGTATCCTTTGTGTAAAATGTAACTTCTGGTGGCATGAAAAGTGCGCAAAAGTTAATTCAAAATTCGTAAATGGCGATTTTATGTGGTCGTGCCATGACTGTGAACATGAAGAGAAGTTGGAACTAATTCAATCCGTGAACTCTAAAAAGGAAATTATAAACCAACTAAATATGGACATCGATACACTGAAGAAAGAAATTGCTTCACTGACAGAAGAAATCAATAAACTATCTCAGGAAGACGAACGTATTGTGGCGCTGTTGAAGGTAGGCCTACAAAAGAAGTGAATGCGAAATTATCCACGAAAAGTCGACCGTTTTCTGAAACCAATAAATGTACAAGAGAATGTGGACAAAACAGTACCATTCAAGCCCAAAATACAACTGAAGTGAATGGAGAAAATAGGAAACTGTCCGTTGAAAATCGCTCGTCCTCTCAAGACGATAAATCTACAAAAGAATGTGTACAAAGCAGTTCTATTCAGGTTCAAAATATAATGCCGAGTGCGAAGAATAACCCTAAAAATTAGCAAAATGAAATGGACAAGGACTCAAAACGTGTGAAATCGAATGTATAAAAATGGACAAACGTAAAAAACACCAATCAGATCGAGAAACAAGAAGAAAGAAAGTGTGCAGTAAATGGGGTGCTTATAATTGTTGACTCTCTCATGAAAAATATTGTTGTGCCTGGCTGTAGCATAGACGTTCGTCCGGGCATCAGAACACATCAGATGCATAAACATCTAAAAAATATCTGGTTTGTCAAACAAGACAATAAAGAAATTGGGCCTACTGTCTGCAACAAAATACCGATTTTAAAGGTATAATTGTGCATGTGGGGTCAAATTCTCTCCGCTTTTGCGGTGAAAGTGACCTTGTAAACGAAACGAGGAATCTAATTAGAATAGCAAAAAACATCTACCCTGGATCCAAGATAGTCATCAGTGGAATTCTACACAGAAGATCAGTGAGTGACAGCAACATAGACAGGATAAATGACAATGTGCGAGAACAATCTAATACTTCAGGAGCAGTATTTTTAGACCTCAACAAATTCATTGACAGCAAGTGCCTAGCACAAGATGAATTGCACTTGAATAGATTAGGGTCAAGTGCCTGTAGTAAAGTCCTGGCAGATGTGTGTACAATAATAAAAAAACAAGGGAAACTAGTATGTAGTACAGGGGGTGAAAAACTATTTAAGAATACAGGAAGTTATAGATATTCTGGCTCTGATGAACTAGAGCATCTACTAGAAAGATGTAACGAAAACAAAACAAAGGTCAGTGCTCAACCATGTAATTCAGAAAAAATGGCCTATAATTTTATGCTCTTCCATCAGAATGTACAGTCCCTTAACAATAAGTTATCAGAAATTGAAATAATGATTTCAGATGAATTAATTGATGTCTCTGTACTCTGCATGACTGAACATTGGTTAAGAGAGGATACAATAATAACAGTGAACATAACAGACTACAAATTGGCAGCCTAAAGTTGCAGGAAGCAACTCCACTGTGATGGAATTTGCATTTTTGTTAGAAAAGTGTTAACTTTTGTGTGTGAACTAACATCACTTAAAACAACCGTAATATGCCTCTACAGTTCTCCTGATGGAGACATTACAACCTTTCTTCACAACATAGAAAACACTTTAATTCAAACTGTAAAAAAATAAGCAAACTATTATCATCTGTGGTGATTTTAATATAGATTTTAAGGGGTCTGATAAAGCATTAACAGAATTAATGAACGTCCTAGTCTCTTTTAACTTGATAATCACAATACCAATAAAATGAGAGCCGTGTGGAATATTGTAAACGGGAAACAACAAAACTAAAATTAAGAACTTACTGTTGAATGAAAATATGCAAACTACCAGCAAACCAAAAGATGTAGCTGAAATGTTCAACAGTTATTTTATAAATGTAGCAGAAAAACTTGTTGAGAAAAACGTCACCAATAATCCCCCATCACAAGTAGCTTCAAATAATAAACAGGTAGATAAATCGATATTTCTCATCCCAACCAATATACAGGAAGTGCAGCAGGAAATCAAACTTCTAAAATCAAAACACTCGTCGAGAATAGACAACATACCAGATCTTCTTGTAATAAAATGTGTAGACTTACTTTCTGAACCAGTGACTCATCTTGTAAACCTGTCCTTCTCAACTGGCAGCTTTCCAACATGTTTAAAAATTGCTAAAGTCAAACCACTTCATAAAAAAGGAAGCCAGGAGGAGGAGTCAAACTATAGGGCTGTTTCCCTCTTATCTGTGTTTTCAAAAAATAGTAGAAAAACTATTTTATGTAAGCATAATATACTAACTGAATCCCAACATGGTTTTAGAAAAAAAAAAAAATAAAAAAAATAAACACTCGACCGAAACAGTGGTGTTTTCTTTTCTTTATGGAACATTACAGGCCCTAGATAAAAGGGAGCATACAACAAGCATATTCTTAGACCTATCAAAAGCATTTGATACCATCAATCATGAGAAATTACTTTGTAAGATCGAGAACTGGGGTATCAAAGGAAAAGCATATAAATGGATTAATTCATACTTTCATAGTATAAAACAACCCATTGAGATAGCAAATGAAGTAAATGGCACAGTCAGTACCTATCATTCTGATTTATTGGAGATAAAACATGGAGTTCCCCAAGGTTCAATATTAGGTCCAGTTCTCTTTTCTTAATGATATATACATAAATAGTAGAAATGGAAAATTTTACCAATTTGCAGATGACACTAGCATTTTAATTACAGGATGTGAAAAAGAAAGGTTTGAAAGCAACATAGCAACTGTCACAAAAAACATTAAAGATTAGGTGACGGGAAATTTTAATGCGGTACGTCAACACAAGAAATGTTAAACTTTCTATGAAGCTATGAACATAGTTTATTGTATCATTTTCCAAAGAGTTACAGCACAAAGATATAATTTTTTAAATGGAACAATAGTTTTTTCTATCGTTCATTGGATTCGTTGAAACCAGCTGCGTCCAAATCAATCTAGACTACATTCCTATCACTGTTTGTTAGAGAGCTACAACCTTTCAACACACTTAGTGAAAAACCCTGTATATACCACACAGATCAGGTCACCAGCTAATCCCCATATTGAAATAAATGGGAAAACAATTAAAAAAACAGTCAGCACAATATTTCTTGGAATATGGATCCAGCAGAATATAAAATGGGATACACAGGTACAATATATCAACAAAAAACTAAGTACAACATATTTCATCATATGAACATTAAAGAACTGCATATTGTATGATAATCTAAGATCCATATATTTTGCATACACCCTCTCACTTATTAAATATGGCATAGTATTTGCCGGCCGCAGTGGCCGAGCGCTCTGTAGCCCCCTAAAATTTTATGGTGATTTCGCATCATTACTCTAGGTGATTTTATATTCTGGAGGTGTCACACAAAAATATAGCCGAATATGTGAACTGTACCATGTTTATTCAGTTGCTTAAAAACCATTCACTCATAAAGAAAAACAGCTTATCATATAGCCTACTGACAGAGAAATATGAACTAACACAACAAATTAGTGACAGTAGGCCTACATTCTCTTGGAACTCAAAAATATAATTGTTAAAAAATTGCTATCACACAGAAATGAAGAAATTTGAAGAAGGAACACTTAACACTTAACATGGAGCACTTTTTCGTTATTAAAATCAAATGTATCTGAGCTGCTGTAAAATTTATAGGCTAATTGTTCCAAAATTTTTTCACATGTTGTTTCTTACTTATGAAGTAAAATGTTTGAATTTGTGTTTTTCTGAAATCACAATCCCGAAACATATGAAATATAAATCACTTTTCAGCTGAATAAAGAAATAATTACCAGTGTGACTTGCTTTTCAATATATTTATCTCATTTTGCTATGTACAGGACATATATAGTACAGGAACATGTAGCAAATAATGGGAAATGTGTTTTTGTAATGTACATAAATGGGGTAAAATCAATAAACTAATGCTCTCCAAGCACTGCACGCTTAAAATAGACAAACACAACGAACTTTGTGGTTACATTTCTAGATAGCACAGTCTAATTTATCATACAAGATACACCTATTACTTCTCTCTATTACATTTGAGGTTTTACTCTACCTAAATTTTTGTAGTATTAAGTGTCCAAGAAAGCATTGCTCCCACTTGTTTCCATTGAAACCTGTATCATTTCCCTAAACAGCAAGTTTCAGGAAAAGGTGTAATGTTTTGTTCACGAACATGGAGTGAAATTTCTAAAATTTCAACAAACTTGATTCATTTTGTGCGATGCACAGGCGATGTTATTCGATTCAATTGACATTTGCTTCTGTGGGATATGTAAACCTCAATTACAGAACTGATTTAGAACAACAAGCAGGCAAAATTGAGAACTCGTTGTCTTAAGATTTCCAGCACAATTAGGAGTTACTCTTGGAAAACGCTACTTTTTACACTCGTTATGCTCATTACACAATAGAATCCACATTCTATAGGTGCATACCACATAGTTTCCACTTTCCATTTTCGATTGAAGTTCGCAGTTTTACAGTCGAAGGTTCAGCTACTACTTTCGATATACCCATGCATTTAGTCGACTTATGTCAGTACTACGTCACGAAGACGTCACGCTTGCCTGGCACTAGGTGTCGTGAGAGGAGGAGGCACCAGGAAAATGGCGATGACTGGGATCAATTAGTTTCAGTCATTAAGAGATTTTATTGTGTGACACATACCATTGAGAATTAATTCAGGCAGGGCAGGGATGCACTGTGAACTTTGATACTGAGTGACAGAGTAGTCTCCAATATTATGGCGTAAACAATGTACGTAGGTGAACTGATAACGTTATGTTATTGTGATATAAAGTTATTTTATTTATTGTAAATTCTTTTCAGTAACATGCAGTAAACAATAGACTATATTCGGGAAATATCTGTTGCAGTATAAAATGTTGGGAGTTTTCCACATATTGACGTTCCTTTTAGCTATTGTAGATTGTTTAATAATGTCAACCGAGTAATACTTATGCTTTAAAATTGTTTTAGAACAGCCTTTAAAATGTTAAATTCTGAGAAAATGTGACTAGCGTAAATAACACGTTTGCAGCAGGTTTCCATTGTAAGCAGAACACCGCGTAACTTCAAGCAATATTTAAACGCCATACCAGTTGTATTATATATATTTAAAAATCTTATAAGGTATGAGTACATTTTCGAAGAAATAAGTTCTGAGTATAGCAGAGGCTGGTGGAATCAATGATTTAATGGACCACCTTGCCTTTATATATATATATATATAAAACATTGTATTTGATTGAATTTTTAGTTCTGAAAGATATTAGTAATCCAGATTATGGCTTTAGGCGTATCAAGGAAGGGAGAAAATGTAAGTGCATTTGTTCATATACAGTATGGTGAAATGAATGCACTCTGTAAAATACCGTTTTGCCATATGGAATGAACAGCATAGTTTCTACTTTAATGTATGAAGGTGTAATTGGATATGTCACATGAGAAGGTTTCTAATGGTCATGTTTATATTGCTCATTGTTCACTTAGCATTCACAAAATGGCTAGCAGTAAAAAATCAGTACTTCTATTGCCCACCTGTAAGATTAAACTAATCACACGTGTGTGAAATTAATATAGACTGGGTAAAATATCAAACTTGTGTGGAAAATAAGTTAGTGATTGAGAAAATCACACAGATTATATAAGGAGACTGTGTGGTGGTAATTGTTTAATGTAGGCCTAAGCTTGTTACTTTTTTTTCTTTTACATAGAAACTATAATTCTCATACACACATTGGTTTATGAAAGTAGATATCCTTAATATACACCACTGCCGTCCCTTCTCCCCTCCTCCATCCCCCATCCCTCCGGATCTTCCTCTTACCGCCCTCCCCTATTCTTCTTCCCCGTGGCTTCCTGGGACATCATCCTCCCCGTCCCTTCCCCAACGGCTCTGTGGCTCCTCCCCACCCTCTCCCTCTCCTTTTGTCCCCTTTCCCCCCACACCACATCTTCAATGCTGTCAGTGCCCCACCATCTACGGAACCTCCTTTGTGTTTCGACAAGTGTGGTGTGCTTTAGCTACATTGTTTTATTTTACAACAGTAGACGGCCAACCCGCAGCCGACACCATCAGTTTTAACTTGTGTATTTCTCCGAGTGTGTGTTGTGTTTTTTGTTTTAACTCCACAATAGCGGACGGTCTCACCATAGCCGCCGCCCTATGCTCATTTTAATTGTGTGTGACTTCGAGCAACTGTTTTTATTCACCACTTTCGCCGTTCCAAATGTTTTATGTCACCATCGTTTTCCTCCATTTTATGTACGTTGTTTTACCTCCATTTTAAATCTCCGTTTTATGTATGTGTTATCTTCAAAATTTTATCACCTTTGTGTTTTTATGTTTCTCCTCTATCAAATTTTATTTCTGTAGGCTGAAGAGCGCCAGTGAGCGCTGCCGGCCCGCCCCTTTTTTGAGGGGAATTGAAATAACAATAAAGAAAAAAAAATTTTCTTCTTTTGTACCACAGATCTGATGATGATGTTCTCGAAACGCGTCATGTGAAATAAAGCTAATTGCGACCGAGACTTTTCAAAAAAATTTTCATGCATGCCAACGTGTGGTCGCTTGTCCACATAATGGAAGGTTTCATGAACCAAGTGATAAACACAGTACTATGGCGCAGCACACGATTCAGCCTTGACACTTGCAACAGCAGAGGTGCGGAGACAGTTCGTGGAGTCAAAACTCGATCCGGTGTTATGGACTCGACATGTGGGGACCAGAACTGTGATGGGCAAGGCCAGCAGCGTGAAGCACGATGCCTGGAGTTCGATGTGGACATGCACACAGGAACCGACGCAGTAGTTGATTTTACCTCAACGCCCAAGGTGGCAGAGACACAGAGACATGAATGCACGAATCCAGGAGCTGCCAGTGTAAGAGTTGATGTCATAACGTGAGTGTAATGAGAGCTGTGCCAGGCCATGCTGTGCAGGAGCGTGGCTGCAGCGAGCAGTGGCTGCAGATACCGGCCTGGGGAACACTGACACTCGTAAAATAAAATTAAAAAAAAAAATAAAAATAAAAAAATAAATAAATAAATAAAAACCATGGTTCACTAGTAGACAAAGCCTAAACAGCTGTTCAAATGCAGCGTTCATGACAATGCGCTATTCACATCGTATGAAAAGAAACACAACATAAAACAATATGTTTGTTTAGGCGTTTTGTTTATTGAAAACAAAACACAGGAAAATGTCCATGGCTACTCATTGTTTATAGTTTACAGTTTTTAACAGATTTCACAGATGCCTGCCGCAAAAGTGCGACTCGATCCAATCTCAACACTACCGTCAGTGGAGTCTATGGAGAATGTGCCTGAACTCAGTGACGGGTATGCAGTACCCAGGGCAGATGCAGTGTAAGTCTGGCACGCGTGTCGATCCGGGCTTAACTCTCGCGGCAGCAGAGCTCTGGAGAGTGTAACGTGCATGAACGCTGTGTTGTCAGGCTCGAAGTTGCAAGGAATCTACATCTACATCTACATAGATACTCTGCAAATCACATTTAAGTGCCTGGCAGAGGGTTCATTAACCACTTTCATAACTTTTATCTACCGTTCCATTCTCTAATAGCGCGCGGGAAGAAAGAACACCTAAATCGTTCCGTTTTCGATCTGATTTCTCTTATTTTATTGGGATGGTCATGTCTCCCTAAGTAGGTGGATCCTAGCAAATTATTTTCACATTCAGAAGTAAAAGTCAGTGATTGAAACTTCGCAAACAGATCACGCCGCAACGAATAACGTCTTTCTTTTAATGATTCCCACCCCAATTCGTGCAACATTTCCGTGACGCTTTCCCCCCCGTAACGCGATAAAACACAACGAGCTGCCCTTCTCTGAACCTTCTCAATATCTTTCGTCAGTCCCACCTGGTGAGGGTCCCACAAGGGGAAACAGTACTCCACGAGAGGACGCAAAAGTGTGATGTAGACAGTCTCTTTGGTGAAGCTGGTGCATCTTCGAAGCGTTCTGCCAATGAAACGTAACCTTTGGTTCGCCTTCCCAACAATATTTTCTATGTGTTCTCTCCAGTCAAAGTTGTTTGTAATTGTAACTCCTAGGTATTTGGTAGATTATCGACCTTAAGGTTTGACTGATTTAGCCAGCCGCGGTGGCCAAGGGGACTGAGGCGCTCCAGTCACGGTCTGCACGGCCACTGCGGTCGGGGGTTCGAATCCCCCCTCGGGTATGGATATTTGTGCCGTCCTTAGGATTAGCTAGTTCATAAACAGTTTGTAAGTTTAGGGTCTGATGACACCGTAGTTAAGTCCCATAAGCTATACAAACATTTGATTTGACTGATTTATCGCGTAATTGAAGTTCAACGGGTTTCTTTTAGTGGTCATGTGTATTACTTCACACTTTCCTTTATTTAGTGTCAATTGCCAATTTTCGCACCATGTAGAAATTTTGTCTAAATCGCTTTGCAGTTGCCTTTGATCCTCTGTTGACTTCACTAACCAATAAACGACAGCATCATCAGCGAACAGTCTAAGGGAGCTATTCAGATTGTCTCATAAATCGTTTATAAATACGAGGAAGAGTAGGGTACCTATAATTCTTCCCTGTGGAACGCCAGATATCACTTCTGTTTTACTCGATGACTTACCGTCAATTACAACGAACTGTGTCCTTTCTGATAGGAAATCGTGAATCCAATAGCACAATTGGGGACATATTCCATAAGCACGCAATTTCATTACAAGCCGCTTGTGGGGTACAGTGTCAAAAGCCTTCTGGCAATCTAGAAATATGGAATCGATTTGAGATCCCTTGTCGATGGCACTTATCACTTCATGTGAATAAAGGGCAAGCTGTGTTTCGCAACAGCGATACTTTCTGAATCCGTGTTGACTATTGGTTAATAGGTCGTTCTCTTCGAGGTAGTTCATAATATTCGAACAAAGTATATGTTCCAAAACCCTACTGCAAATCGACGTCAATGAGATTGGCCTGTAATTTTGGGGATCACTCCTATTGCCTTTCTTGAATATTGGAGTAACTTGGGCAACTTTCCAGTCTTTGGGTACGGATCTTTCGCTGAGTGATCGGTTGTAAATTATAGCTAAGTATGGAGCTATTGCATCAGCATACTCTGAGAGGACTCTAGTTGGTATACAATCTGGCCTGGAAGATTTGTTTTTGTTTAGTGACTTAAGTTGTTTTACTACTCCAGGAACATCTACTTCTAAGTTTCGCATGCTGGCAACTGATCTTGGATTGAATACATGCGCCAAAGGTCAAACGGTGTCAAGGTGCCTTCCACCATGCTAAATTCAATGGCTTACAGATTATAACTCCTTTATGAAAACACATTAATGTGCTGACTTTCATGATGTCCAGTCAAACAATTTGGCTGTCTGTTGTCACGTACCCCATGTATTAATTCGGAGTATAGGATGTCTTCATTCCACATTTCATTCAATTCCATCCAGCCGTTTCAGCGTGAAGAGTAACAAACGTATTAACCAGCTTTAAGGTACCCACCGCCCTGCACCGTACGATGGCTTCCTGAAGGTAGCTCCTGCGGTAATTCAGGGTATAATCAATCTGCATTCCAAATTTCAATCAAATCCGTCCATCTGTTTCAGCGTGAAAATAAACAAATGTATTAACCCATTGTAAGGTACCCTCCACCACACATCTTACGATGCCTTACGAAGGGTATCGTATACATTAATGCAGGGTATAAGCTATCTCCATTCCAAATATCATTCAAATCTGTTCATCCCTTTCAGCATGAAGAAGTAGTAAACATATTAACACATTATAAGTCACACACCGCACGGTGGCTCACGAAAGGTAGCCCATGTATTAATCAGGGTATAAGCTACCTCTGTTCCAAATTTCATTCATATCCGCCCGGCCATTTCAGCAACAAGTCGTAAGAAACTAAATAATTAATTGTAAAGTTTTGTGTCCCAGCCTTGTCGCCGCTTTTGTGTCTCGTTTCCGTCGTAGGTGTCAGTGGCCGAGTAGAAAGACCGACACAGGAATAAAGGATGCACGCTTGTGCAGGTAGGAGGTGACCAGCCAGTGGGACAGCAGAAACTAGAAACACTAGAGTAAATTAGAACGAGATATATATTTCATAGAGACGTAGTAATACTTAACTTTTACATAGTTCTTGACTGCAGAATGCTGATACATAGTTGAGCTAGAGGCCTGCCTAGTGCCTATCCGATAGCCAAGTCTTCACTGGTGCCTATCTGATTCCGAAGTCTTAACTGGTTCCTATCTCAGTCCCAAGTGAACGATGTCGTTCAGTGGTGGCCACGAGCGGAGTTGTAGCAGAGGGCGCTCGTGGCTGACGTCGTAAGAACGCCCCGCCGTGCGTGCATGGCGGCGCGCGGCGAAAGTAGGTGGCGCGCACTTTAGACTTGTGCGACATGACATTAAGCACCATCCGTCATCCACCATAAAACCTTATTTCTAGTATGCCTATAACCTTCGCGCGAGTGCAAGCAATGAGTTGACAATGTTTTATCGTAGTCGGATGTACGGTATGGTCGTGCATAAAATACTAACAAAAAGACAAACATTACTTTTTATATATTAGATATATGTATTTATTTTTAAATTCGCATTAAAACCATACGTTGGTAACAACAAATTCAGTTTTCTGGCGGTTTTCACCACAATGATTCGGTATCCTCCGTCATGCACTATCCAAAATTTTATGTTCTTTCTCTTGTTTTGAATGTCAAATGTCCAAAATGTCAAGAGGGGTTTAGGATGAATGAAGTGTTCTGATTCGCATGTCGCGTGATGCCACAGGTTTTCAAACGTATAATCAAAGCTGACAGCCAGAAAACCGCCATTTAAAAATCTGAATGAATCATGCTTTCCACTGAAGCATTTTCTAATTCTTAATTTAAATTGCTTACATAAAATTCACATAGTGTGAACAATATTTATGTTTTAAACGTTTCTTTGATGTTTATCACCCTGAAAAAATTTACGTAACTTCAAGACAGAGCTGCTAGAATTGTTAGAAATTTTATTTCATTCGAAACTTCGCCGAAATCTGAAAATTAACTGTTTAGTCACGATAATTAATAGAATAGATTGTAGGTAACCTGAATGTAGTTATACTGCACTGATAAAATGAATTGTTCAATCATAGTTAAAAATTTCATCAAGATCGGAATACGACTGTAGAATCTGACGAAGTCCATATGTAAAGTATTCTACGTCATGCACCATCCAAAATTTTATATGACAGTGACCTTCCTCTTGTTTTGAATGTCAAGTGTCCATAATGTCAAGAGGGTTTTAAGATTAATGAAGTGTCCTTATTCGCATGTCGCATGATGCCACAAGGTTTCAAACGTATAATTCTTTATGTACATCATATCTCGTGAACTATATGTCGTAAGCAGTTCCTACCCCTACGTCAATTGTTACCTCATGGAAGTAACATGTGTACCAAATTTGGTTGAAATCGGTACAGTGGTTTAGAAGCAGATGTCGCATGATGCAGCACTTTTCCGCGCATTTCATTGTTTGTTACGTTATATCTCCTGAACAATTTGTCGTACAGTCATTTACTGGTGCCTATGACCATCGCGAAAGTGCAAGCAATATGTTGACTAAGTTTCATCACGGTCGGATGAACGGTACGGCCGCGCATAAAATACGAACACACAAACATTCATTTTCATACATTAGATGTATGCAACAGCCGACGGACGTGTTAATAAAAAAAAAGCGCGTTTGATAATAAATGGGTTGTAATGGTAGTGTGTCCATCTTAACAAACACTCTTTCTATGTCCAGATGTGTAACACAACAATAACAGCAGAAGATTTATTGTTTATAAAAACATTCGAATTTACTGAGGTATATCGCGAAAATCGGCAGAGACATCACTTAAGGCGAATGCTGAGATGGTTCCTTTCAAAGGGATGACCGATTTCCTCCCCTATCCTAATTCAAACCTCCGAGCGTTATATCCGTCTCTAATGGCCAAGCTGTCGATGGGACATTAAACCGTAAGCTTCCTTCCTTCACCTCGTCCTACTTTTTATTCAACAACCAATGTTTTGAGCAGGCTGGCGGTTTGCTACTGGCAGCGCTCTGTTTCCTATAGTAGCTAATCTTTTTATGGAAGATTTCGAGGACAAAACACTTTAGACGGCGTCATTGAAACATAAATGCCTCTGGAGGTATGTAGACGATACTTTTTTTTGTGTGGCCACATGGGTTTGCCATGCTGCCATCATTTTTTGAACATCTCAGCTCACTCCACCCAAACATCTGTTTTACCATGAAAGTGGAAGAAAATGGAGCCGGCCGCGGTGGCCGAGGGGACTGAGGCGCTCCAGTCACGGTCTGCACGGCCACTACGGTCGAGGGTTCGAATCCCACCTCGGGCATGAATATTTGTGCCGTCCTTAGTCTTAGCTAGTTCATAAGTAGTTTGTAAGCTTAGGAACTGATGACCTCGTAGTTAAGTCCTACAAATATTCTACAAATATTTGAACATTTGAAGAAAATGGAAGCTCCCATTTCTGGATGTCATAGTTCGTCTAAATGAAGATGGCTCCTTGGTCCATGGTGTGTTCCATAAACCCACACACACCGACCTGTACCTACAAGTTATGAGCTGTCATCACCAATCTCAACACAGCGGTGTACTATGGACATTTCATACATAGGGCAAGAGTGATTTCAAATGTAGATTGTTTATCAGCAGTACTTAACCATCTTCGCTCTATGTTTGCCCAGAACAGCTACTCTGACAAACAGATTTGCGCAGCATTTCGGCGTTTCGACCAGCTCAAATCTGAAAAGTAACCAGAAGAAGCAGAGAACCCCACATGATGGTTTTTCTTCCCTATGTTGGTGGCATGTCCTTCAAGATTGACAGACTGTTTAGAAAAATGGTATGAAGTGTGTCTTCCGCCCTCCAATGAGAGTGCAGACAATGCTGGGCTCCATTAAAGACAACCTCGGCTGTTGGAGATCAGGAATATACAATGCCAGTGTGGAATGTCTTATATTGGTTAGATGTTTCGCACTGCGAAGGACACATGTGACGAACATAAACGTCACACAAGACTGTGGAAACTCGACAAATCGGCTGTGGCTGAACACAGTCTTGATTCAGGACACTACATTAAATATGAAGACACCAAGATTGGCAACAGGGCTGTCTTCACGTCATCTCCCCGTCAACCCCTTCTCCACTCTCTCCTCTCAGCCTACCCAAAAAACAAAAAAAAATTGAAACGATCTTCCTCTGATTCTGCCTCCTCTGCCACCACAAAAAAAGCCCCAACCGCTTCACCACTGTCCCACCCATCCCCATAGCAGCTGCTCCTCTCCCCACCCGCCTCCCTAGCTTAGTATCTGCCTCCCCAGCCCCTTCCCCCTCCCTATTCTCCCATTCTCTATACCGTTATCCTTTCCAACCCTGACCCCAAATTCCTCGACCCCCACACCCTCATCCTCCTCTGCTGCCAATGCACCCCCTCTGCACCCATATCCCAAATCAACCCACAGAGGGACTCAGTCATCCTTAAATTCATGGACCCCAACCTCCATTCCCTCCTCCTCTGCAATGTTGCCCCATGTTCAGTTCAGTGCCCATGCCTCCCTCGCCCCTCTTCCCCCTCCCACCAAATCCCTACCCCCACCTCCCTGTCGCCCTCACTGCCTTTATCACAAAACTAAACCCGGAGATCATGGAGGTTGAGGTGCTGGAGGAATTGTGGCGGGCTCCCTGCCTTTACTTCTGCTACACCCGTCGCATTGTTAATGCGACAGGTCCTACCTATCTCATGTGTGTCGTGACAGGAGATGCACCTTCCATCGACAACCTCCTCCAAAATGCGGCCTTCATCTATAACTGCCTGCTGCACCCTATTAAACCCTCCTGCTCCCCCCCCCCCCCCCGAATCCTACCGCTGTTTCCATTGCCTCACCTATGACAGCCATCTTTCCGAAAACTGCCACATCCCTCTTGTCTGGCCCCACTGCCAAGGCTTCCATTTCCAGACCTCCTGTCCCAACATCGCCACCATTTTCTCCTGTAAGACCTGCGGAAGGGGCAAATCCCTTCCGCCTCCTGTCAAGGAAGAACTCACCATCCCTGTCTGTCACATCAATCCTGCCTTCCTTGCCAACAACTCTCTCTGCCAACACCCCACAGCCAAGGATCATGAGATTTCTTACCACTGTCCTACAAATTATCCACTGTTACCAGCACTCCCACACCCTACACCAAGTCTCCCTTGCCGCCTGCTCCCTGTTTAAGGTAGATTTTAAAGTTGCAACATCCCAAAACCACATCCATTTCTCCACTGGACCATTGTTTAGTGCCTTTTCTTCCCCTTTCCCTCCCCTTGATCCATTATCCCTTTTATGGCGCAGCAACAGACAACTCTTCTCTATGCCTTATCCGCTCCCTTCCCACCAATAAATTCCTTCTTATGAACACCCTTTCCCAATTCAGTGTGGACACATTTCTCCTTAATGAAACCTTTCTCTTTCCCCACCACCAGATCAACACCAAACGTTACCCCCTTCACCGCCATAATTCCCAACACCACTTGGCCTGAGGCGGAGTGGCTTTTGGCCACCTCCGCCACCACCTGGTTTGGCCAAATTCTCTCCTTAATACCCCTATGAACATCTCATCCATACCTTGTTCTTCCTTCCCTTAACATTGCCTGTGCCACCATATACGTCCGCTCCTAGACTCCTCTCCCATATGATTTCCTGACCCATATCAAAGCCTCCTTTTCGACTGAAGTAATTGCCACAGACCTCAATACCCATTCCCATACTCCGGTTGAACTCCGACGGTGGCATCAATTCCTTGCCACCATCAGTGGTGACATCGTCCCCCTCACATTTCCTTGCAACAACACTGCCCCTGATGTCGTCATCGTTTCTCTCAACCTCTTGGGGCGTGTCACCGCTGAATTCCTCGATCCTATTGGCAGTGACCATGACCCTGTTCTCCTTACCTTTACCTCAAATGTCTGACGCCCCAACAATCCCCGCCCGCCCTCGCCTCTCCCATGATTATTTCTGAGCAGACTGGGATGACATCCGTCTGTCACTTACCCAACAAGTCGAAAGCCATCCCCTTCCCCTCCATTCCCCTGCTGACAAGGACCATGCCACCTCCCTTCAACAGACCTTAACTGACACTGTCCAATCCCACGTTCCCACCAAAGCTATACACCCATCCCACCCTTCCCCCACAGGCAATCCTTCTCCTCAGGGAATCCCCCCGCCTTTACCGTTCCTTTCTCCGCACCCGTGACCGGGAGACACTACAGTGACAACTACAGTGGCAACTACAGCGACACGTGCACAGTTGTTTGACTGCCAGAAAACGCTGGGACTGGCGACAGACAGTAACATGGCTTAATGCCCACATTCCGGTATTGGAATGCCTTCCACCGCCTTACTTGTTATAAGCCCACCCCTCCTATCCCCTCCTACACCATGACAAACCCCTACCCGACGATTCCAGTAAGACCAACCATTTCGCCTCCTTCCTGTCTGATATCTTCATCATCCCAGACAATCCCCACTTAGATTATTCTCTTTTCCTGGACATCCATGAGAAAACGGACGTCTCACTCCCATCCGTAGCCCCCAGCTTCCAATGCCTGAGACACATCCCCCCCCCCCTCAGACATCAACACACGCATCACTGCACATGACCTACAGCTCACACTCCGCACAAAACATAACATGGTCCCCAGCCACGACAGTATCATCTACCGCCACTTCCATGACTGCCGCTCCCTTTCCTTGCCACCTTAGCAACTCTTTATACCACCATTGTCTATACCAGTTACAACCCCTCGCCTGAGGAAAATCTCCCGAGTCTTTATGTGCCTTAAACCTAACAAACCCTCCTACAATGCCTCCTCCTACCATCCCTTTTGCCTCACCTCAGTGTTAAGCAAGGTCTTCGAACCCATCCTATCCCATCGCATCCATCACCACCTCCAACTTCACCACCTCCTCCCTGACACACCAATGTGGCTTTCGTCCTGCCTTCTCTACTGACGACCAACTCCTTCGTTTTACCCAACTCCTTTCCCTACAGCTCAATTCCCATTGTGCCGCCATATTCGTGTCCTTAGATCTTGAATGGGCCTATAATCAGGTCTCACATTCTGGCCTGCTCTTCAAACCTTCACTCTTTGCAACAACTTCGTCTGGGTCATTACCTCCTTCCTCTCCAACCGCCACACCTATGTTACTGTCCACAACACTGGCTCCTGTCTTTTCTATCCCTCTGCTGGCATGCCCCAAGGTTCCATCCTTTTTCCTCTCCTTTATCTCCTGTATACCTCAGATATGCCTAAGCCCCCCCTCCTACACAACTCTTCCAATATGGTGATAACACCACTTTTCTTGCCTTAGCTTCCACCCTCGCCCATTCCAACTGTCTTCTCCAAGAATACCTTAACCTTTACAGCACATCGTGCAACCAGTGGCTCCTGTCTATAAATCCTGACAAAACCCAGGTGATCATCATAGGTCATACCACACCTTTATTCCATCCTTGTGATTTCTACCTCACCCTCCATCGCCGCCCCATCCGCCTGACCCCTACCCTAAACTACCTTAGCCTCTCTATTGAACTCACCTATCATGGGCATCCCACCTTTGCACCATCCAAGAAAAAGACCAATCCCGTCTCCACCCCTTCAAACTCCTTGTTGGCTGAACCTGAGCCCTAAATCCTTCCACCATCCTCTACACCTACATTTCCCTCATCCACTCCATTCTTTGTGTGTCACATCATGCCTGGATCTCTGCCCCCCCCCCCCCCAATCCTTCTACAACTCCCTGGGGATCCTGGAATGCCATGCTCTCTGCATCGCCTTCTGTACCCCTTCCTACTCCCCGTCCCCCAGATGGCTCATCTATGATCTCATCCCCTTCCCCCATCTTCTTCACTTCATTGAACACCTGCACCTCCATTTCCTTTACCGCAAACTGGATCTCCCTCACCTTACTGCCCATCCTCTCTTCACTGCTCCCAGTCCGTTTCTGTGCCACTACCATTGTATCCCACCTGCTCTCCACCTGTCCACCCTCCTTACCCTTTCCCATGGCATTTTACGCACCCTCAACCTCTCCGACGATGCCCTAGGCCCAGACATCTATGCCTCATACCAGCTCTGATCATCCCCCTTCTACTCCTAACTCCTCCTCCCTCCTTGACCCCAGTACGTGCCCCCTCCCAATTCTTGACGGTCCCTCTGGAATCCCCCTTCCTGCTCCTTACAACTTCCTGGGACATCCCACCCCTTCGTTGCCCCAGCCCTGTGGCTCCTCCTCCTTCCCTTCCCACCATCACCCCTCCTCTGCTACCTCTCCCCCTCTTTTTCTCCCCCCCCCCATTTGTTCCCTCCCCATCTACACTTATCATCTACATGAGCATCGTCTCTGTCTCCATTTGAGTAAACACATCAGTGCTTTTTAACGCAACTGCAAATGATCATTCTGCAGCTGACGTTTTTTTAACTGCCCATGTGAATCAGTACTTCAGTGTATTGTGTCTCGGTTTTCGTCGCCTTATGTTTGTACACATACTTCATACCTATCACTCCATTTCCACGATGCACATCTTAAATTTGTTCGCCTCATTATGTGTCTTGTCTCCATTTTGTACGCCATCATATATTTTTTATTTTGCTACATGCAGCAATTTTTGTAGGCTAAATGCAGCCCGCCCCATTCGGAGAATGAATGTACAATAAGGGAAAAAATGTAACAGCGGCAGTACACCTGAAGACTGCGAGTAGTTTTCTCGCTGAAATACTGTGTGATTATTACAGTACCGTACTATCCGAGGGTACTTCCATAAATCATTCAAGAACCTGAACTTGTTCATCATGTAAATAGCTACCTCAAACAGCGCGCCCTGAAAGTATTTAATCGGATTTTATGATGAGGACGTTTAGACATGTGAGCGTTTCTCATGAACTGCGTGAAAACAAATACAGTTTTGCAGTGGCAGTCTAAAATACAAATAAATGTTTTAAAAATGTTCAGATGCTTGTTAAGCTTAAGGGACTTAACTGTGGGGCCATCAGTCCCTAAACTTACAAAGTACTTGTGAACTACCCCATACTAAAGACGACACAATCATCCATGCCCTAGGGGGAATTCGAACCGCCGACTGTAGCGGTCGTGCAGAGGCGCCGATAGATCAGTGCAGTAACACATTGATATCCACAAAAAAGCCAGTGCGCAATATTTTAGCACGTAGGGATTGTGAAAAACGTGTGCAAAAAGGTATCCTTTGTGTAAAATGTAACTTCTGGTGGCATGAAAAGTGCGCAAAAGTTAATTCAAAATTCGTAAATGGCGATTTTATGTGGTCGTGCCATGACTGTGAACATGAAGAGAAGTTGGAACTAATTCAATCCGTGAACTCTAAAAAGGAAATTATAAACCAACTAAATATGGACATCGATACACTGAAGAAAGAAATTGCTTCACTGACAGAAGAAATCAATAAACTATCTCAGGAAGACGAACGTATTGTGACGCTGTTGAAGGTAGGCCTACAAAAGAAGTGAATGCGAAATTATCCACGAAAAGTCGACCGTTTTCTGAAACCAATAAATGTACAAGAGAATGTGGACAAAACAGTACCATTCAAGCCCAAAATACAACTGAAGTGAATGGAGAAAATAGGAAACTGTCCGTTGAAAATCGCTCGTCCTCTCAAGACGATAAATCTACAAAAGAATGTGTACAAAGCAGTTCTATTCAGGTTCAAAATATAATGCCGAGTGCGAAGAATAACCCTAAAAATTAGCAAAATGAAATGGACAAGGACTCAAAACGTGTGAAATCGAATGTATAAAAATGGACAAACGTAAAAAACACCAATCAGATCGAGAAACAAGAAGAAAGAAAGTGTGCAGTAAATGGGGTGCTTATAATTGTTGACTCTCTCATGAAAAATATTGTTGTGCCTGGCTGTAGCATAGACGTTCGTCCGGGCATCAGAACACATCAGATGCATAAACATCTAAAAAATATCTGGTTTGTCAAACAAGACAATAAAGAAATTGGGCCTACTGTCTGCAACAAAATACCGATTTTAAAGGTATAATTGTGCATGTGGGGTCAAATTCTCTCCGCTTTTGCGGTGAAAGTGACCTTGTAAACGAAACGAGGAATCTAATTAGAATAGCAAAAAACATCTACCCTGGATCCAAGATAGTCATCAGTGGAATTCTACACAGAAGATCAGTGAGTGACAGCAACATAGACAGGATAAATGACAATGTGCGAGAACAATCTAATACTTCAGGAGCAGTATTTTTAGACCTCAACAAATTCATTGACAGCAAGTGCCTAGCACAAGATGAATTGCACTTGAATAGATTAGGGTCAAGTGCCTGTAGTAAAGTCCTGGCAGATGTGTGTACAATAATAAAAAAACAAGGGAAACTAGTATGTAGTACAGGGGGTGAAAAACTATTTAAGAATACAGGAAGTTATAGATATTCTGGCTCTGATGAACTAGAGCATCTACTAGAAAGATGTAACGAAAACAAAACAAAGGTCAGTGCTCAACCATGTAATTCAGAAAAAATGGCCTATAATTTTATGCTCTTCCATCAGAATGTACAGTCCCTTAACAATAAGTTATCAGAAATTGAAATAATGATTTCAGATGAATTAATTGATGTCTCTGTACTCTGCATGACTGAACATTGGTTAAGAGAGGATACAATAATAACAGTGAACATAACAGACTACAAATTGGCAGCCTAAAGTTGCAGGAAGCAACTCCACTGTGATGGAATTTGCATTTTTGTTAGAAAAGTGTTAACTTTTGTGTGTGAACTAACATCACTTAAAACAACCGTAATATGCCTCTACAGTTCTCCTGATGGAGACATTACAACCTTTCTTCACAACATAGAAAACACTTTAATTCAAACTGTAAAAAAATAAGCAAACTATTATCATCTGTGGTGATTTTAATATAGATTTTAAGGGGTCTGATAAAGCATTAACAGAATTAATGAACGTCCTAGTCTCTTTTAACTTGATAATCACAATACCAATAAAATGAGAGCCGTGTGGAATATTGTAAACGGGAAACAACAAAACTAAAATTAAGAACTTACTGTTGAATGAAAATATGCAAACTACCAGCAAACCAAAAGATGTAGCTGAAATGTTCAACAGTTATTTTATAAATGTAGCAGAAAAACTTGTTGAGAAAAACGTCACCAATAATCCCCCATCACAAGTAGCTTCAAATAATAAACAGGTAGATAAATCGATATTTCTCATCCCAACCAATATACAGGAAGTGCAGCAGGAAATCAAACTTCTAAAATCAAAACACTCGTCGAGAATAGACAACATACCAGATCTTCTTGTAATAAAATGTGTAGACTTACTTTCTGAACCAGTGACTCATCTTGTAAACCTGTCCTTCTCAACTGGCAGCTTTCCAACATGTTTAAAAATTGCTAAAGTCAAACCACTTCATAAAAAAGGAAGCCAGGAGGAGGAGTCAAACTATAGGGCTGTTTCCCTCTTATCTGTGTTTTCAAAAAATAGTAGAAAAACTATTTTATGTAAGCATAATATACTAACTGAATCCCAACATGGTTTTAGAAAAAAAAAAAATAAAAAAAAATAAACACTCGACCGAAACAGTGGTGTTTTCTTTTCTTTATGGAACATTACAGGCCCTAGATAAAAGGGAGCATACAACAAGCATATTCTTAGACCTATCAAAAGCATTTGATACCATCAATCATGAGAAATTACTTTGTAAGATCGAGAACTGGGGTATCAAAGGAAAAGCATATAAATGGATTAATTCATACTTTCATAGTAGAAAACAACCCATTGAGATAGCAAATGAAGTAAATGGCACAGTCAGTACCTATCATTCTGATTTATTGGAGATAAAACATGGAGTTCCCCAAGGTTCAATATTAGGTCCAGTTCTCTTTTCTTAATGATATATACATAAATAGTAGAAATGGAAAATTTTACCAATTTGCAGATGACACTAGCATTTTAATTACAGGATGTGAAAAAGAAAGGTTTGAAAGCAACATAGCAACTGTCACAAAAAACATTAAAGATTAGGTGACGGGAAATTTTAATGCGGTACGTCAACACAAGAAATGTTAAACTTTCTATGAAGCTATGAACATAGTTTATTGTATCATTTTCCAAAGAGTTACAGCACAAAGATATAATTTTTTAAATGGAACAATAGTTTTTTCTATCGTTCATTGGATTCGTTGAAACCAGCTGCGTCCAAATCAATCTAGACTACATTCCTATCACTGTTTGTTAGAGAGCTACAACCTTTCAACACACTTAGTGAAAAACCCTGTATATACCACACAGATCAGGTCACCAGCTAATCCCCATATTGAAATAAATGGGAAAACAATTAAAAAAACAGTCAGCACAATATTTCTTGGAATATGGATCCAGCAGAATATAAAATGGGATACACAGGTACAATATATCAACAAAAAACTAAGTACAACATATTTCATCATATGAACATTAAAGAACTGCATATTGTATGATAATCTAAGATCCATATATTTTGCATACACCCTCTCACTTATTAAATATGGCATAGTATTTGCCGGCCGCAGTGGCCGAGCGCTCTGTAGCCCCCTAAAATTTTATGGTGATTTCGCATCATTACTCTAGGTGATTTTATATTCTGGAGGTGTCACACAAAAATATAGCCGAATATGTGAACTGTACCATGTTTATTCAGTTGCTTAAAAACCATTCACTCATAAAGAAAAACAGCTTATCATATAGCCTACTGACAGAGAAATATGAACTAACACAACAAATTAGTGACAGTAGGCCTACATTCTCTTGGAACTCAAAAATATAATTGTTAAAAAATTGCTATCACACAGAAATGAAGAAATTTGAAGAAGGAACACTTAACACTTAACATGGAGCACTTTTTCGTTATTAAAATCAAATGTATCTGAGCTGCTGTAAAATTTATAGGCTAATTGTTCCAAAATTTTTTCACATGTTGTTTCTTACTTATGAAGTAAAATGTTTGAATTTGTGTTTTTCTGAAATCACAATCCCGAAACATATGAAATATAAATCACTTTTCAGCTGAATAAAGAAATAATTACCAGTGTGACTTGCTTTTCAATATATTTATCTCATTTTGCTATGTACAGGACATATATAGTACAGGAACATGTAGCAAATAATGGGAAATGTGTTTTTGTAATGTACATAAATGGGGTAAAATCAATAAACTAATGCTCTCCAAGCACTGCACGCTTAAAATAGACAAACACAACGAACTTTGTGGTTACATTTCTAGATAGCACAGTCTAATTTATCATACAAGATACACCTATTACTTCTCTCTATTACATTTGAGGTTTTACTCTACCTAAATTTTTGTAGTATTAAGTGTCCAAGAAAGCATTGCTCCCACTTGTTTCCATTGAAACCTGTATCATTTCCCTAAACAGCAAGTTTCAGGAAAAGGTGTAATGTTTTGTTCACGAACATGGAGTGAAATTTCTAAAATTTCAACAAACTTGATTCATTTTGTGCGATGCACAGGCGATGTTATTCGATTCAATTGACATTTGCTTCTGTGGGATATGTAAACCTCAATTACAGAACTGATTTAGAACAACAAGCAGGCAAAATTGAGAACTCGTTGTCTTAAGATTTCCAGCACAATTAGGAGTTACTCTTGGAAAACGCTACTTTTTACACTCGTTATGCTCATTACACAATAGAATCCACATTCTATAGGTGCATACCACATAGTTTCCACTTTCCATTTTCGATTGAAGTTCGCAGTTTTACAGTCGAAGGTTCAGCTACTACTTTCGATATACCCATGCATTTAGTCGACTTATGTCAGTACTACGTCACGAAGACGTCACGCTTGCCTGGCACTAGGTGTCGTGAGAGGAGGAGGCACCAGGAAAATGGCGATGACTGGGATCAATTAGTTTCAGTCATTAAGAGATTTTATTGTGTGACACATACCATTGAGAATTAATTCAGGCAGGGCAGGGATGCACTGTGAACTTTGATACTGAGTGACAGAGTAGTCTCCAATATTATGGCGTAAACAATGTACGTAGGTGAACTGATAACGTTATGTTATTGTGATATAAAGTTATTTTATTTATTGTAAATTCTTTTCAGTAACATGCAGTAAACAATAGACTATATTCGGGAAATATCTGTTGCAGTATAAAATGTTGGGAGTTTTCCACATATTGACGTTCCTTTTAGCTATTGTAGATTGTTTAATAATGTCAACCGAGTAATACTTATGCTTTAAAATTGTTTTAGAACAGCCTTTAAAATGTTAAATTCTGAGAAAATGTGACTAGCGTAAATAACACGTTTGCAGCAGGTTTCCATTGTAAGCAGAACACCGCGTAACTTCAAGCAATATTTAAACGCCATACCAGTTGTATTATATATATTTAAAAATCTTATAAGGTATGAGTACATTTTCGAAGAAATAAGTTCTGAGTATAGCAGAGGCTGGTGGAATCAATGATTTAATGGACCACCTTGCCTTTATATATATATATATATATATAAAACATTGTATTTGATTGAATTTTTAGTTCTGAAAGATATTAGTAATCCAGATTATGGCTTTAGGCGTATCAAGGAAGGGAGAAAATGTAAGTGCATTTGTTCATATACAGTATGGTGAAATGAATGCACTCTGTAAAATACCGTTTTGCCATATGGAATGAACAGCATAGTTTCTACTTTAATGTATGAAGGTGTAATTGGATATGTCACATGAGAAGGTTTCTAATGGTCATGTTTATATTGCTCATTGTTCACTTAGCATTCACAAAATGGCTAGCAGTAAAAAATCAGTACTTCTATTGCCCACCTGTAAGATTAAACTAATCACACGTGTGTGAAATTAATATAGACTGGGTAAAATATCAAACTTGTGTGGAAAATAAGTTAGTGATTGAGAAAATCACACAGATTATATAAGGAGACTGTGTGGTGGTAATTGTTTAATGTAGGCCTAAGCTTGTTACTTTTTTTTCTTTTACATAGAAACTATAATTCTTATACACACATTGGTTTATGAAAGTAGATATCCTTAATATACACCGCTGCTGCTGTTTTTTTTTTCTAAAGATGGTGGGGCATATTTGTACTTAGTGATGTTACCTTATGAATATTATTGTATGTTGTGGAATTCCTTGTGCTGTCATCTGATAAAAACAGATTATTGTGCTCACTTTTAAATAATGCAGTCATAGGATTTAAGAGAACATGTCTACTTTCGCTTCCATACTCTGGATACTGCTACTAATATGCTGAAAATATGCTCTTCTGGTGGATAAAAATTTACTTGTTGGCAAAGTGTTTGCAGCATAAGAAATCTGGGATTGGGAATAAAAACTGCCAGGTAGACCAATTGGCACTGCAGCTGATTCATGACTTTATTTTTGCCAGTGTGTGCCACATCATAAAATTGATTGAAACTTCAGTACTTGGATTATAGTCCAGAGTGTCTACTGCACCAGGATATACCCAGGATTTTTGCCAGTCATAAAAAAGCCTTGAAAAACTTGGGAAATTAAATCTTAATTTTATGTATCTTAATGTGTTAGAATTACGCCTGTTATTTTGGAGAGAAATTAAATTTATAGCGGCTGTGAGAATGTTCTGTTGGTGATACTTCCTGATGACAGTTCTTCAGGCCCGGCCCAACACATCCAGTTAATTATATTTTTGTGCATAATCTCATTCCTTTTCATTAAAATTAAATTTCCGGACTGCTGATAGCTCCTGTATGTAGTGCATTTACTGCATTGTTAATTATCTTACAATATATGGGTTGTAATCTGTTATCAAATTTGGTAGCTTTTAATTTCTCAATGTGTTATGTACTAAACTGTAAGAATGTCTTGAGTTAAAATGCAGTAGAAATGTAGGGAGAAGTAATTAAAGTTGAAGAAGCCAATACACAGTAAATTAAATAATATGCGGCATCTACAATAAATATATATATATTTGACAATGGAAAGTCTAGATCTGAAGACAATGACAAAAGAATACAACTCGGTGCAGAGATGGTACATTTACACACAGACTTTTGTGATTACCCTTTTTGTGTGTTATGTTGGTAAATGATCATCTTTGTGGTAAGTTGCAAGCTATACTTAGCCAATAGTTAATTCACAGGTGGTGATGTAGACATGTCATTTTTTTTTCTTTCTCCCTTCAGTGTGGTAAACTAACAAATTTTGTAGACTGATTGTTGCACATGGTGCTGTCAATATGTAAGCGTTGAATCCATTTGAAGAACCACTCTCCAGATTCACACTAAATCAAATTGCGTGAACAGTATCTTAATATGTGAGGCATTAATAAAATATTCATCATCTGAAAAATTCTAGAATTAATTCTTAGAAACACCTTGGGAAAAACAGGAATTTGAAAATTGGTTTTGAGTAGACACTCTTATAATAGTGGATAGAAACTGTAAGAGTCAGAACAAGAGAAAGAAAGTTGGTTATCAGTAACATTCAGCTCTGTGATATAATGATGTGGTGGTAATTGTTTACACTTGTATTAAAAAAAAATGGATTAGACAGTGAAGTGAGGTGGCAATGTTTCTTGTTAAGATTGCACTATAAGATCACTTAATTTCAAATGTTGACAGTGTTGTAGGAATGTAAATGATTGATTGCAAACTAAGCTAATAAATATGTGGTTTAGATGACAGTGGTTTCTGCTTATTTAGGTGCTGGTAGCGGTGCAATGAGTGGTGGGATTTGAAGGCAAGAGCACGTGATGTTGGTATTAGCTAGTTGTGGTAGCACAAATGTTTTGTCCTGGAATCTTTGTTTTATGGGGATAATTACTTTACTGCAGAGACAATGCTATCTACAAGGACCTGTCAACCACAGAGCAGGAACAGCATTGTTTTAGTTTGTGGTATGTACAATATACTAATGAATAAAAACAAGAAATTTCCCTGTTTGGTGGTGTGATACGAAATACATACTTAAAAGAAAAAATTAATATGTATTTCATGTTGTACCACCAAGTGGGAAATTTCTTGTTTTTATTGCAATATTTTGGTGGGCTGGCACAATCTTCATTATGGAGTCAACTTTATAGTCATTCTATATGGTTCTGATTATTAATATTAACACATTTTCTACCATTTTGCTGATGCTGTGAGGCTGCCAGGATGGGAAGTAAAATTATACCTCATACAATTTGATATTGCGCACATAAATATTCTTTTACAAGTAACATTGTGAAATTGGTACATTCATTGGAAATACCTTATGTTAATGATGAGGTACAGTGTAAAGGTTATTGCCGCTTGTTTCACTCCAGAAATTAGAGCACTATTGGGTACCTGTCTAACCACATATTCTAGAGTCATGACTAGACCTTTGCCTTTGTTTCTAAATCTTAAATTTGGTACCTAATATAGGTTCTATTACTTAAAGAATATTTTGTAAAAATCAGAAATAGGTGACCATAATCTAAAATTGTCAAGATAGGTAAGGAGATTAACAACAATCCACATTATTTTATTGTCCATAACAGGCGCAGACAGGTGTGAAAATTACAGAACCATTAGTTTGATAAGTCATGGTTGCAAAATTTTAACACAAATTATCTACAGGAGAATGGAAAATTTGGTAGAAACTGACCTCGAGGAAGATCAGTTTGGATTCAGGAGGAACGTAGGAACCCGGGAGGCAATACTCACTTTACGTCTTATCTTAGAAGATAGATTAAGGAAAGGCAAACCTACATTTTTAGCTTTTGTAGATTTGGAGAAAGCATTTGACAATGTTGACTGGAATACACTCTATCAAATTCTGAAGTCAGCAGGAGTAAAATATAGGGAAAGGAGAGTTATTTACAACTTGTACAAAAGCCAGAATGCAGTTATTAGACTCGAAGGGCATGAAAGGGAAGCATCAGTTGGGAAGGGAGTAAGACAGGGTTGTAGCCTTTCTCCGATGTTATTCAATTTGTACATTGAGCAGGCGGTGAAGGAAAGCAAGGAAAAATTTGGAATAGGGATTAAAGTTCAGAGGGAAGAAATAAAAACATTGCGTTTAGCTGATGACATCGTAATTCTATCAGAGACAGCACAGGACCTGGAAGGGCAGTTAAATGGAATGGACAGTGTGTTGAAGAGATCGTGTAAAATGAACATTAACAAGAGCAAAACAAAAATAATGGAATGCGGTCTTAGAAAATCAGGCGATGCTGAAGGAATTAGATTAGGTAACGAAACAATGAAGGTGGTAGATGAGTTTTGTTACTTGGGTAGTAAAATAACATGCGATGGTCGCAGTACAGAGGATATAAAATGCAGAATGGCAATGGGAAGAAAAGCATTTTTGAAAAAGAGAAATTTGCTAACATCAAATATTAAGTGTAAGGAAGTCTTTCCTTAAGGCATTTGTGTGGAGTGTTGCCTTGTACGGGAGTGAAACATGGACGATAAGCAGTGCAGACAGGAAGAGAATAGAGGCTTTTGAAATTTGGTGCTACAGAAGAATGCTGAAGATTAGGTGGGTAGATCGCATAACTAATGAAGAGGTACTGAACAGAATTGGTGAGAAAAGGAATTTTTGGCATACCCTGACTAAAAGAAGGGATCGCTTGGTAGGACACATTCTTAGACATAGGGGGATCGTAAATTTAGCATTGGAGGGAAGTGTGTGGGGTAAAAATCGCAGAGGGAGACCAAGAGACGCGTATAGTAAGCAGATTCAAATGGATGTGGGTTGCCGTTCTTATGAGGAGATGAAAAGGCTTGCTCAGGATAGAGTAGGGTGGAGAGCTGCATCAAACCAGTCTCCAGACTGAAGACCAAAACAACTACTACTACAACCATATGTGAAAAATAAAACCACATACATTCTCCAGAGTTTCTGTTGAGAAACTGCATCTCTTGGCTATTAATAGCATCTTATATGCCGAGAATGAGTTCCACATAAACAGATGTCAGGCATTTTTAAATGGTGGTATTAGGTGCAACATTATTCTGTTGATTTACCTGATAGGATGTCTGACGCTGTGCAAAGGTTGGTCAGTTCGGTTCTTTTCGTAGCACCCTTTAGTTTTTCACGAACTTTCATGGCAATAGAAATGGGATCAAGTTGAGTTTTTGCACCTCTTCTTTCACTCACAGTTGTGTGTAGACTTGTTTCCCAGAACACTCTAGAGCTTTAATAATAGGGACAAAAATTCCTAATGAAATTTTATGTACGCAATGTCGTTGGAATTTGTTGGGTGCTTTAGAAGATCTTTAGCTGAAGTAATGTTTACTGCTTCCTCCTGCAAATTTAGAACAATGCTCACTGTAATATTCCACGGCCTCTAGCCACATTCCTCAGCAAGTATGGATTGTGGTGGAGGTGGTAAATTGGCAAGTGCTCTCGAAATAACTGGGTTCTTATTGGTGCTGCAATAAAAACCTTTTTGATGGTTGAAATTACTTTTTACACATGGAAATTCAGTTATCTCAGTTACATGAATCACAGAATGTGATATGCAGCAAGGCTAGGTAAAATACTTTCAACAATTTACCACCAGCAATCATGTTTGCAACCACATCAATGTAAATTACAAGTACTTTATTTTCATTCAGACTGTTGGTGAAAAGTAATTAAGTACACAGAAATTATGCCTACACATATAAAACCTTTACCTTAGGTAAAGCTTTTATATTTGTAGGTATAATTTCTCTGTAATTTAATTAAGACATACCTTACCTTAAAATACGCGTTTTGCAAATATCTTTCAAGTGCCGTTACATTTAATCTGCCCACTTTCGTAATATTGAAGTATAAATGCAAAATTCGCGAAATACGGCACAGTTGTTTAAGATTGCCCGAATTTAAGGTTACGCAGTGTTCATTTGTTGCAGACCACGTGATTATGCGCTCAGCAAATCACAGCACAGAGGAAGAGTATTGTGGTCAGCCAATGGTAACCAAACGTTACCGCCGCGGCAACATGCAAATAAGAATTTTTGACATTGGAAATTAAATATGCGGTAATGTCTTTATACATAAAAGCACGCAATGTTTACAACATGTGAAAATTAACCTGTTAAACTTGAAGTTTCAATTATTTTATTTTCAAAATCACTTGATTACACTTCCATGCAGAAGATAAAATAAATAAAACATGCTATACCTGCTCTATGGTTGACAGGTTGCATGTACCCTTGTCCGGCCAGTAACAGTTATTGACCTTGTAATGAAGATTTAGAATCACTTTATCATGTCAACCATAGAATAGGTATAGCACGTTTTATTTATTTTATGATATGGATGAAACAGTCATCAAGTAATTCTAAATCTTCATTTTACGAGCCCATAACTGTTACTGACAGGACATGTATAAAAACATTACTGCGTATTTAATTTCAAACGTCAAAAATTCTTATCTGCATGTTGCTGCGGCGGTAAGGTTTGGTTACCATTGGCTGACCACAATAATCTTCCTTTGTGCTGTGATTCGCCAACGAAATTATCATCTGCAACAAATTAACATAGAGCTGCATAGCCTTTGAAATTCAGGCGATCAGAAGCAAATGTGCCGTATTTGACGGATTTTGTGTTTATACTTCAATATTACGAAAGTGCACAGATTAAATGTAATGTCTCTAAAGATATTTGCAAAACATGTATTTTAAAGTAAGGTATGTTGTAATTAAGTACGGAGAAATTATGCCTACACGTATAAAACCTTTACTTTATTAATAAAGTGAGAAATTTTCTGGGTAGTCTCTTTTAGTTCCTTGCTGCAGATCAGAAAAGGTACAGAGTGAGTGTAAGGATATATGTTTCCAACAAACAAATTAGCCACAAAAAATGGAAATGAGCATATGGCTTTCCTGGCCGGGAGAACCCTTGCAGGTTTGTTCAGTTGCCTTAGAGTGCGTTCACACTGCCGGCCGGGCCGAGCCGGCTGACACCTAGTCGGTGCACGCTAACAGCGTGGGTGTTCACACTGCGCACCAAGCCGAGCTGAAAAAGAGGGAGAAAATCAACTTTTCTGATTTTCAAGTTGTAAAAAATTTTGACGGTATATAAGGCCACACCACATTGTTTTATGAAGTTATTTTGGCCTTACAATCTTTGCCTTGCCTGTGAAAAAATAAAAAGTCTACTTTTCATTCCACGTGAGTTTTTAGTTTTGTAACGCTCCTCACTCGATTTTGGTGAAAGTATGCAGTTGAAAAATCTGATTTTGTGACACACGGTAGTACATCATCTTAGCTTTTGAATAAAACATTAAATTCGTAACAGTCGTTTTCAGATGATGCTTTTTGGCAAGTATGCACACTTGATTTACAAATCGTGTATTGAAAAAGTTCGATAGCGGGCAGCTTACTGTTCTATGCATTTTAGACCATACATTACAGCGAGTGAAATTGAGTTAAAAGTACAGAAAAGTTTTTGAAATGGTAGCCACACTGATATCTACCACCTATCACAAGTAATTGCGAGTTATCTGAGTGGCGTTATTCTGCGGTCGCAAGCCTTCGATCTCGGCGGGTGTTGGACATAGCGCGAAGCACTGCAGCGCCGAAAAAATGAATTGCTGGACACATTTGTCACTTCCTCGTGATGTGTTAATGATCCGTAACCAGAAAAAAGTATGAATTATTTTTTCTTGAGTGGCAACCGATTATAATTGACAATGTCCTATGGTTTTACATGACTGATTTCTTGTCCACATTACACAATAAATGGAATATGTATTTCGTGAATGGAATTAGAAGTGAAGAATAAATTAATCTTAACTGTTAATTTGTTAGATGGACTGAAATATATATTTTTGACATTATACTTATTGGGTTTCTAGTTGGTAATGATAAAATGAAGAATCGCAAAATTATACTGAAATTTATAGGTATTTCTACACCTAAGTCATGTATTTTTTTTTTTTTAATTTTTTAATTTTTTTAATTTTCGCTTTTGTAGCTCTCAGAAAAATTATCACAAGGTAAAAATAATTCTACACAGCTCGTATAAAAGCCATATCACTCACAGCCTAGATTAAATTAAGAACGAACTAAGTAAAAAAATAATAGATAATAGTAACATTAAAAATATGTAGTTACCTCCTCATAAGGGATGTTGCAAGTGGTGGCATACGTGAGGTTTATCTGTTTTATGTGGGACACGCTGTACTGTATTTCAACCCATCTCCACTTTCAAAAAACTTAACACAGGTCTCAGAATTTTATTATTTATTTTGTTAAGAAGGTGTCTGAGGGAAACTGCGTTTCTACGAACATTTTGCTGCATCATCTGCTGACAATATTCGATTTAAAAAAAAAAAATGTTAACTGAAAGAAAAATGCACTGATATAGTTTAGACTCAGAAACTACAAGTCACGTCAGTAAAGGCTGCAAAGCATGTGCCACTTTATATCTTGCTGTGGTTTTTTTTTCCCTTCCTGGTGGGCTTGTCCCCAGCAACAAGCTATCCTCACCCACAGTCAGCTGAAGATCGAAGAAAACACGGTGGTGAACAAAACTTCTTTACTGCTGACTGAGCCAGCTAACAGTTCACTGATTTTGTTATTATACTTCTCTTGTTGTCACACTGTAGTGACCTATCGGATTTCGACTGAAATTTAGAAATGTTTTTCCTCATGAGAACAGCTAAAAAACATTCTGAATTTTGTATTTATTTTACAGAATTAATAGTAATAAAAGAAATCAATAAACAACATATTTTCACAAGTGTTATTTGAATGAAAAAAGGCTATTGTGCAAAGAGACTTGAAAACAGGCTGGAGACAGGAGATACTTGTGCCGCAGAAGCAATACCATAGCCCAATCGGTTCACGCCGGAAATATTAAACGTTACAAATGTCGCCGGCTCACCTTGAGCCGGCTGAAGCGGAGTCCTCTCAGCGCGGCCGGCAATGTGAACAGCGCAATTTAAAACAATGTGTTTAATCTTCTGGCTTGGCCCGGCCGGCAGTGTGAACATGGCCTTAGTGTAAGTCTTTTTATTTGACGCCGCGTGGATGACTTACGTGCCAATGATGATGATTACGACAACACACAACACCCAGTCTCCTGCCGGGAATCGAACCCGGGCCTCCTGCATGGTAGTCAGTGACACTACCACTTAGCTACGGAGGCGGACAAATTAGCCACATATCGACCTGGTCTGTCAGTTGTCTCATTGACAGAGAACCACATAAATGAATTACCTATACATCCCCTATCCTGCTCGATGTATTTGCATATAAAGTATCTAAATAGTGCTTTTTTAGTATGCATCCTGATTGAATGCTGCAGTGACAGAATTTACCTCCAAAACTTTTGAACTGACTATTTTCAAATGCTTGTAATGGCATGTTTGTTGCAAATATGACTCGACACAGCTCAAGATGAATTTCGTTATTTATTGCATTTGGTTTAGTTAGACGTGTTTGTTCCAATTTTGATTTATTTTTAAATTTTCCTGTTGTTTAATTCCTACAATATGCTGACTTAAATGTGTCCTCTGTTCCGAATGTACCTAAAAACAAAAAAGAAGTGAACTATGTTTCGGAAGAGTTGGCGTAAGAGATCTACTTAGCAAAATTTATGTACATTAAGAGTGTAGAAAGAATTTTTTTGCATTGTTTATTCATTACTCATTAGTGCACATGTGACTGTTCAAGTTAACTCGAGGAAAAGCACTGTGAGTAGGTGTAGCATATAAAAGGTTAAATTTTTTTTGCATACATTGCAGTGAGTAACTCTTCAGTCTGTAAAGAAATCTGGAAATACTGACAAATCGGAGATGATTTGGAGCTAGCTACTTTCAGCTTGCTTGACTTTCCACACACACACACACACACACACACACACACACACACACACACACACACACACACACACAAAATTGCTGTGAAATATTTTAGCACATCAAAGCATCACACTGACAAACAACGAAGGCTGTTCAGACAGGGCAGGGAGCTGTAGGAAGCAGATAGGTGCATAAGGCTCCACCGTGCCTTGCTGGCCCATTTCTGCGGAGCTGGGCGTGCTGGAACAGCCTGGTATATGCTGTCGTCGACTAACTTGAGATTGGAGTTCACACATGCAAATGGTTATCAATTACTGTTTTCTAAGTAGTCACAGAAATGTTGAATGTATTTTTAAAATTTCAGTACAATCAAGTTCTAACATGAAATTAGGTATTTTAGGTACTATAACAATTTTTGATGAAATATTTGTGCAGTTCGTAGTAGGAAAGACTGTGAGAGAGTTAATAATAAAGAAAATTATTTAACTGAATTTTTAATATTTAGGTAAAATCAGGTACTAACATGAAATTAGGTATTTTTAGGTGCTATAAAACTAACATTTTCAATCATAAATTGGTGTGATTCATGTATGTGCAACCTTTATTGCCTTTATTTAATGAGGAACAAAATAGGTTTTTACCTAAAATCTATTGTTTTGACTTTTGTAGAAAAGTTTAATGTTTTTGACAAGCTACAGTGAAAGGTAATTTGCCACAAAGTCTCTGCCATTGACACTGCCAAACATGAACATGGTAGCCATAGATGGTTATGGAGAAGAGGACTCCTTAATGATATGATGCAATGCAATTTGTCCTCAGTCCATGCATCCTAGGCATGGCACCACTGCAAACACCTGTGTTGGTGTTCTGGTGTTAAATGACAAATAAGTCATGGAGTGGTGGTGCACCAATCTGGCAGATGCACATTGTCAATACACTGTATGGAAACTTTCAAGAACTTGTAGGTTCTCCAGTGTATGTCGACAGGTTTGAGGTCAAGGTGTAACACATAATTTAGTGCACCATATGATGGCTTTCTCTCGGGCTGCTGTCTTTTTGTTAAGCCACACTTTCACACTGTGACTGTGTACCCTTAGATGTGCCCAGTGATTCAAACATTGAGGCACTATGATCTCTGAATGGTTCACACACTCGGTGACCACCCTGCTTCACACTTTCCAGCAATGCAGCCCCTCTCAAACCCATTCAGTTGGTGGATAGTCTGTTGAACACAGGTTCTTCGTGCTTAAGCACTTGTTCAGCACATTCGGTGGCAGAAAAGTGTTGTAAGAGTGTATCAATTTAAAATGTTTACTCGCACAATAGTGATAAAAGGCACTTATTGGAATAAGACTGTTACTAAACAGTCCAGTATGTGCAACATTGAACTTGGTGTATTCAAACATGTGCTTCTTTCTCCTCTGTTGGGTAAGTAAGCATTTAAAATCAACACACTGGGCATTTCTGCCTATTTGTCACCTGGTGACTTTCATTTTGAAAGTATCCAGTGGCCTAATTAATTCACCTGAAATAACTCAATTAGTAGCTTCCAATTGTATTAGTAAGATATGCAGCATAAAAAAAAAAAAAAAAATAAAAATAAAAAAAAAAAGCCTGGCAACTTGTGGCCCGCCGAGCTTTTTCGAGTGGCCTGGTATTCAAAATTTCGCAATAAGAATCTCTGACTGGCTGATACAAATGAGCAAGATGTGTACAGCCAGTAGCCTGACTGTAAGCAGCACATTCTCCACAACACATGGCGTTAGTTGAGGAGCAGGCCCCTCTGACTGGAGCACTAGAGTGTTTGCGTGCCCCTTGCTGCCCCCGTGCTTTCCCCCTCCCTGTCCTCCCTGGATGGCGGCTGTGGCAGCTCGGACAGCGCTCGCAATCACGTCCTTTCGAGTATGACACTGTTAATCTGTCTTGCGAGCATTCCGCATGAAAGAAGACTGTTTCAAGATCAGTGGGAAATTAAATGTTTTGTAGTGCAAAATAAACAAGGATCAGCAACTTGTTTAAAGAGGAGTTCATATATGCCAGTTTGCCAACTGAAATTATCATTTCTGTGACACACTTTCAGAGAATCAACATTGATTGTAAATACTTATTGGTGTGATGTCTTTCGAAAGAACAGACATCATACCAATATACAAATAGTATTCACATGTGATGATGGCGTTCTGGGTTTGTCTTCTCCACTAATGTGATAAAATCGTTGGATCTCGTGTGGGAATCCCTGATGGTGAACACTGAGGAATACGGTCGAGGGATGCTACTTTCATAGCATGGGACTGGTGAGAATTTTGAGCAGACGGAAGACATGCTCCGGATAGGTAAAAAGTTGATGTGACTGCTGGCGCAGAGTTTGTAAAAGATTAATAAACATTAACGTAATATTTTATCTTTATCTCGAAGTCTTCACTTCTTTCCAGCACTAAAATCATAGGGTGCAACAATGTATCTTAATTTTTTCTTATGTTTTTTATTTTATATATCAGGTAGGGTTATAGGCCTATGTTTTACTTAATTTGCTTTATTTCAATTGTACGACAACACACGAATATAAATTCAGAGACTGAAGGCGAGATTTTATGGCTGCACAATACAGTATAGAGTTAACGATTAACGTTAACTTCCGTTAAATTGTCCGTGAAGTGACGTTTTAACGTTTAACAAAGTTAAGTTTCTTAATAATGGGTTATGATTAACGAAGTTAACTTTTTGGTTAATGCTGTCCAGCTCCAGCCAGTACCATAGTGGCAGTTAACAGTAATCACTCACCGTTTCTGCCTTGAAAAAAAAATTGATAAATATCATATTCCATTGATTAATGTATGTTACGAACAAAGATATTTGACAAAAACGTAACTGCTTGGAAATGGCTGTAAAAAGTTTGCAACAGAGTTTCAGATGGCCACTCAAATTCTTTAAGTTCTTATCTTTCTTTGAAATTATTATTTGTCTACAGAATAAGTGCACAAATTCTAAAAAACTAAGAAAACATAACATGTTGTTATATTTAAAAAAGCAATGTACTCTTCTATTAAGTTATATATTAAAATAGATTTTGATTATAAAACAAATGGGTGTAGCTATTTCGCAGTGTTATTTTGTCCTGTGATAATGTTTTGGCCTGTGCAGGTGCACTTGGATCTTGTTTGAACAGATCTTAGGACTTTGTATTTGCGCATATAACAAATGGTGTGTGGCTTGTGTGCTATCAGGGAAAAGGGAGAAGTAACCTTTTATTTACACATCCTTATGGGCCAGCTCATTCTTTCTCATAATTAAGACCAGATAAATTGATTGTAAAAGTGTCATACTTTCTAAATTAAATCCAGCAGGTGGCCCTTAACAAGTGTTTCCCAACCTGTGGTCATCAGACCACAAATAGTCTGCAAGAGAAAAAATACAGTCTGCAAAAGATAAAAAATTTCAAACTTTTATTTATTTTAATTATTTAGGCCTCCTTATGTGGTCAGTCAATCATTTAATTTTCTACTGAAAGTTTCTATCATAATAGTGCTCTTAATACATGGTACTGTTGAGTTTAATGAAACTTCAAAAGTTAATTTTTGGTGGCGGTGGTAGTAGTAGCCCAGATTACATGATCTGCGGCGGCGGTGGTGGTGGTGGTGGTGGTGAAGTGACTGCCCTGCACAAACATAAACAAGGTGTTCTAAACTACACCAAGAAACTTTGAGGGGTTGTAGCGGGAAGTTTTTCATAGGAATCCATATCTGGAAACGTCACTCCAATGATGATTCGAGCACTTATTATGAAACAAATTTCTTTTAGTGCAAGTGTTTTGCTTTCCATATCACGTTTGCTGCGGTCACCAGTGCGGGCTGCTGACCCTCTAAGTGGACGCCTGTAAGCACACGTGCACTGAGAGCTGAAATCAGACCATTGCGAAACCTGTAATATTGAAAGCGAATATAATGTCTGGACAAGAGGTGGTGCTAGATATAGAAATCCAAGTACGCTTTAGCTGCATGCCGATTATGTGATAATTGCTGCAAGCTTTCTGACGCTTATAAGCATCATATGCATTTATTGCAAACAATTCTAACAACCCCTCTGGTACATTGATGTTATTGTAAACTGGAAAGAAAATGAAATTCAAACAAGCTGTAAATCCACTTCTTTGAGAAAGAATTAGTCTGAAAACACCAAAAGGTTTATCAAACGGAGAAAAAGAAACAGGTCTCATCTGCAATTTGGTGCTATGGAAACACGATCCCATATAACAAATAAGTTCACAAGCTGATGTTTTTTATAGCAAATCACTAAAGACGAAAATACACGACTGCAGACGGAAATGTTATGTGATATTTTTTGGTGGCTTGTACTAACGCGAGTGCACAGCGAAACAAACTACTCAGCTAGCGAACACGCTGCTTATAAGCGTCAGCCACTCTGGCGTGTTGTTCGTGGAAATGCTTATAAGCGTCAGTCGCAGCGACGTGATATTTTAATACCCTAAGAGGTATGAGCACTTGACTTGTAGAGATGGTTCCCAGTAAAACAAAAAAATCTTGAAGTATCAAGTCCCCTCTACAACCCCTTGAAGTCTGTAGGTGTATATTAGAAACACACTGCAGATTATATTAGTAAATGAAGGTGTTATTTAATAAATTCAATCATTTTAAGTATTTGTTACAGTGTTTGTTAAAATATTTTCATTCAACATAAAAAATCCTAAATTTGAAGTATAAAGTTAATAATGCAATACATTATCACAGACTTAGTCCTGCAGTCTGCACACTAGGTGCTGCACTAACAGTAAAATAAAATGACAAGGTTCTCAAAAGAATAGTCATGAAGTTTGGTGTACACTTTAACAATTAATGCATGATTTTTTTTTACAAAACAAAAAAGGGAAAAGTCGGCATTGTGAATACTTTCAGATAATACATGCTCTTAAAAGTTCAAACCATGTATGGGTATGCTGCTGGGTGACCTTATCAACCACCGCTGATATTTCAACATGAGCATACACTGCCATTCTCGAGGCACATCTGTAGCGCAGGGGGGATTTGCTCCTGTCAGAATATCAGTGGTGGGCGATGACGTCACCCGGTAGCATACTCGTAAGTTGTTTGAACGTTCAGTACACTGGGAAAAGTTAGTTTCACAATGCTCTTAAAACTTAAAAGAAACTGGGTAAGCTGTTTAAAGTTCCAATTTTTTTTTTTTTTTTTTTGTAATTTGAAAGGCTGTACTAGAGTGGATGGTGCTGCTCTTGTTCATAGTGCAAATATTGGCAATGCTGCTGGCAGTATGGCAGTCAAGTGGTAGCTGGAAAATATGAAATTTGATAAACTTGTGTTGACAGCCTTATCTGTAGTGTAAAATTAGGGGCCACGGCCGAGCGCATTGAGGTGCTATGTTACGATGCGTGAGGCCGTTCTCCATTGGGGGTTCAAATCCCCCTTCGGGCATGGATGTTTGTGCCGTCTTTAGTATAAGCTAGTTCATAAGTAGTTTAAGTTTAGGAACTGATGACCTGGTAGTTAAGTCCCATAAGCTCTACAAACGCAGAACTAGATAAAGATTAGCTTGGGAGGCAATAGTTGGGTTGTGAGTTGGCAAAACAAACAAATTTGAAAGTAGACAACCTGATTTTGCAAAACATGTTATGATCCAGTATTTGAATTACTCCTATTAGCCCTTTCCAACCTGAGAAAAAAAAAATTCAATCTCTACCCAGAATGTAGCAGTTTTCATGCATTTAGACCTCTATTCAGGTAAAAATATTTTAAAAAAATTCAAGATCCTACTTTTTTTTTCAAAAAGTGACCCATGTGATCATGCTACTCAAAGTAAAAACGTGTCTTAACACGCAACTGATGCTCCGTAAATTTGCTTGGGCACTCTAAATATGTAAAATGAAACATTCTCTGTCTAAAATGCTGCAGCAGTTTCATAAAATAATTAAATATAATAAATTACATTGCATTTACAAAATGACTGCATGGTTCTATTTTCTTGTGCAAGTTTATAATGATATGCTTCTCTTCGATGCGAACGTTATCAAATGCAACAGCTAACAATCACAACCCAGGAACTTCTGCTATTGTTGCCGCCCAAGGTTAAACCCGAAAGTTACATTGTTGAGCAGCAGCATTATTAAAACCAAACTTTCACAATCATGTGGGGCAGGTTGGAAAGGGTTAGCTCTTAGGTCCACGTCACCATTCGCTGTAGGCATTACCAATATACATGTCGCGGTAAAAACTACGCAGCCTGTTCTTGAATTTTACCCTTTTAAGTTTTGTCAAGTTGAGTTCAAAAAAGTGCGTTATGATTCTCCAGCAGATTGATCTCAATTATATTGACTAGTACTGTTATGAACTACTTTTTCTGTTCTTCTAAAAAGGTGTGACAAATTTATTACTACTGGCCAGTTTCCCACCTCCTCCCCTTTTTAAGGGAGATCTACAGTAGATTATTTTTCAGGGGTACTTAATGTTGATTGAGTTAAAGGTAAAATCACTGCAAACAAGGATGTTTTTTCTTTTGTAAATAAGCAAAATATCAGATTCACAAAGATAGTGGAAAAAACAACTTGTGGACAATATATTTAACATTCTGAGGTCAATGGGAGGTTATCTGGAATTCATTCTTAATTCACATCTATCATTGGCTACTTGAAGGTAGTGTTTTGAATGTGATTATCTGAAATCCAAGCACAGTATGTCTCCCAAGGGACAGTAAGATCTAAGATTTTTGTGGGGGACTAAACATCACAGGTTGATAGTATACCTCAAGTGTGTCCACCCATAGAAGTTGTGTAGCAGGTGTACCAGATAAATTCATTAAAAAGAGCCAGGACAGTTTATATTGCACTGTTGATTATGTTTTTCTGCTGTCTTGCAGGAGTTTTGTCTGTCTTCCGTCACAGAAGTTTAATTTTGTATACGCTTAGATATATTTATCTACTTAAATACTGTAATTTCTCACATAAAAAAGGCAAAATAAAACATTAATTGAAGCTAGGATTGAAGCTGGATTGCCCACGTGAGTTCACTACCAGTGCAGCCCTTTTGGTTTTCTACAGTAGCATTCAATTGTCCAGTATATTCCTGAGTGCATGATTGTATGTGTTTCTCTTTCTGATGAAGGCCGTGTCCGAAAATTTAGTTGTGCGATTGTCTACTTTACATGCCTGTCTGCAGCTGAGCAATCATCTTTTTGGTGAAATAGTTAGACTACTGTTTGCACTTCAATTTTTTTTATACTAATCAGAGATTACAAAAAGAACATAACCTGTAATATGTAACTGTACCTATTAAGAACTTCCATTGATGTGTGCAAAGTGTTTGCACATGATGGCATGTCTACTAGTTTTTCCTGAAATCTGTGTTTCTTTTTGCCCTGCAGGTGCTCTGAGATGGTATTCATGTGGAATACAATCACACTAGTGCCAAAAATACCAATAAAACAGATTTGTAGCTTTTAGTGGGAAAGAGAAGGCTGCTTTGTACTGAGAAACACGCAAAGGTGGATGATAATTTAAGATTGTTGTGTATCTCACCGTACATCAGATTGTGGTATTTCAACATAATTTTGACACTACCACCCATCATTCCAATTTGGAGGAGTGCTCTGTCTATGACCTTATTAAAGACATGTAATAATTCCGATGTATCTTGAAGAAATCAGGTAAGTGGAATGACCTAAAAATATTTGTAACATTGGCCAGTATCACCTGTTAGTGAAAGTTGCTTTTAAAACACTTACGGGGTAGATAGTTATGAACAGAATGTAATGGTCTATCCTTGTCCATAGACATAAACTTCCACACTTTTATTTGTGGTTTGGGTGTACAGTAAAACCCCTTTTTAACGAATCTCAGGGGACCGAAATATTTATTCCTTAAATAGGGGTTTTCCTTAAATGGGGGTTTTGCCTAGGTACACAGAAGGTGTGACTCAGAGACATAATTCAAGCATGTGTAGGTGTTATAGGAGCTATTTAATTACTAACATACCAGTAATCTGCTACAATTTTAAATACATCACACTTTCTGCAGAAAAAAATATTCTTTATTAAATCGAAAAGAGATGACCATTTTGTTTTCCCAGCATACTGGAATGACCAAAGTTATCACTATGTGGTTGATGTTTATTTTTATTGACTCAGCTACTTTAAAAGAGCTGACTACAGGTGCAAAAATTAGTGCCGTACGTCAGACTTAAAAAACACTATACTTGAGAACCGACTGATACTCAATGTACTTTTTCTAAAGTTCTCCAGCGCTTTCTTTTCTGCAGAATATGCAATCAGTAATTTTTACTAATGCATAAATTTCAAAATTTTCGTCATCGCCTTCCCCCTGGTTCGAGGTATAAATACCTTTTTAACAACCTGTACCTTCTTCAAAATTATTTCCATTGTTAATTCGTCAAAAACTTTTTCTAAAAATATTGATCTATAGGGAGTTTGGGCGCACGACAAACAGGTCGTTAGCGCTTCTACAAATATGTTAAGATTTTCGAGTAACTACAATAACACAGCTTTTCTTTTTGCAAGCTAAAGGAGCAGCAATAACATTACAATGTAAATTCGTCAAAACTTAAACGTATCCTCTACAAGTGTGTCACGATTTTGCGATATATTACTCGTAAAAAATAATCCACAACACCAAATTGTTTACAAAGAGAAAAATGTAGCCTAAAGACGTTATTAGCTGTTTGGATGCCTTCACTGCGAGATCATTATCGCGCTAACACTTCAATCGGCGGCCACCGACAGTTAATCTGCTTTTCAACCCACCCGTCTTTGGGGCTAAATACTTGACAATTCTCGAAGTCATTATAGCATTTGATGTATGAGGTAATTTTTTAAACGCATTGCAGTTTTTAATTACGTAGGGGTAAGTTAATGCCTGGCCTTATAAAATTTTATTAGTCGTAATGTGTTCTCCACTGGTTCAGTTTCCACACTTTGCACTTACTCTGAAACGAGAGATTATTACGTTTTCTAAGCAGTTCGAAAGCAGTGCATTTTCCACACTAATCTAGCAAGGCGATTTTCGAACCTGTTTTGCATAAATTTTCCGCTTACAGGAATGCAGCTATGTAATTCGCACGCCTTCAAAACATTTAACAAGTACAACTGAACATTGTCACACGAATATTCGTCTTTTTGCAACCAAAGGTACCGCTAGATTCGGCATTTAACAATGTTCCCTGTTTCTAAAAGTCGCACAAAGAAGACGCGCCAAATCGTATTCTTTGCCATTGTCACACACCCTGGATGGTCGTCACCTTCTCTCCACTCCTACATTTCTGAAAAAGTGAATCTGAAAGAAAACACAAGACAACATTTCACAGCTCGCGCTTCGTAATTTTCGACTGACGTCAGACCACGTGACCATAACACATGGAAGACATGAGGGAAATAGCTAGCTGATTCGTCAAACGCTTCTCCGGTATCGCTGCACTGGTATTCGATACGTTAACCTATCGACGGAAAGAATCGATTACGGCTGCTTATACATGTACCGCTGCAAAGATGTTCGATATGCATTGACTTAAAGAATCGATAACCGACGACACGTAAACACAAATTCCTAATTCTGTGGAAAAAACGAAACAAATTAACTTGCCCACAATTTGTAATTGCGTAAAAACAAAATTTTAATTTCCAGAATTTTTCATGTTTGTTCCTTAAAAGCGGACTTTTCCTTAAAGCGGGGTTCGCTAAAAGGGGGGGGGGGGGGGAAATAACGTTATTCTAATGGGAGTTTCGCCGGGACCGACGGAAATATTCGTTAAAAGCGGGTTTTCGTTAAATGGAGGTTCGTTAAATCGGGGTTCTACTGTATTTATGGACACTACAATGGGGATCAAAGTGTCGGAATTACATATTGTGGTAGGTTTTGGGTCATCATATTTGCCCATGCAAGTGGGTTTGATCAGTTAACTGTCATCTGGAGCAATTCTGACGTGATAAGTGTTATCTATATAAGATTTCATTCCACAGTGTCCTCAGAAAGTTGAGAAAGTGTCCTTCACAATGTATCTGCTTGACTAGTAGACAAGAGTGTTTTCTCTTGTTGTGGAGGTGGGCATGGCATTCACCTAGCAGCTGGAGAAAACTGCATTTTTCTAATTTTCACAGACATGCCAAGTATTAAGATTTTTCCGTAATTATTACAATTTGTAGGCTAAAATTACAGTCTTATGGAAGCCCAAGCAGAAATTATGGATTTCAATATTTATTTACAGTAGTTTGGCCACGTACTATTTTTTGGTGGATTATTTTCTGAACCAGTATTATTTCAGAAATAGGTTATTACCTTGTCGTCATCTGCCTAGCACAGACTATAATGTACACCAAGTGCTTCGCTGACTTCTCTACTGTGGGTACACTTGCAGTTATGATTTGACGTACTTAAGCTCAGTTTGTGCACTATAAAGTGCAAATGAATTATTGAGCACCATTCAAATAACTGTTGCACTTCCTTTTACTTTATAGCAGAGCCAAAACGAATCTATGGTTTGATATAATTATTTATCACGAATATTCTACCAGCGTATTATTATTATTATTATTCACTATATTTATTGTATCTTCAGTATTTTCAAGAGTCAAAATTACACCTCAAACTGACATTTCATTGTCAATAAAAAATTTTCCTCCTCCTCAATTTTTCTTACCCCTATTAAGATTAGATTCTTTTGAAACTTGGCATCTCTGTTTTCATCCCAGACAATCACTGTAGAATGCATCAGACAATAACACAACATACTGTTTTCTTGTTTTGACCTTGATAGTAGTATGGTGCAGGCCGTTAATATACCCAGGAACTAATTGTATAGTCTGAAGTGCCAATCTAAAATTGATTGAGCAGTGTGTATCATAAACTAACAGTCCAAGTACAGTAAAACTTCTGAATAACGGACACCAATAGGGAAAATAAAACTGTCCGCTTTTAAGAAGTGTCCGCTGTTAAGAAAAGGATAAAATACAAAACAGTAAACTACTGTTTATCCGAGATGATTGGTATGGCGGCCGGTTCGGATAACGAAAATTTTGGATAAAACCAATGTCTCCTGTTTTCACGCGTGAAACACACCGAATTGTGTCAATACCGCTAAGTATGATCGTAAAACATGTGAATGGCATGCCGCTTCTTGAACCGATCCAGCCAACCATAATTTCTGTGGAATTCTTACGCCTTTCCTTCAATGAGCTCGTAAAAAGTCATCGCTTTTTGACGAAGTAGAGGACCTGAACTGGCACGCCTTTGGCTCTTATTTGTTCATGCTACAAAAATAAAACCTCTTCTGAGGATGTGAACCTTTTTTCATTCTTTTTCGAGATTTCATTGCGCTGCTTGATGCTTGAATGGAACAAAATGATTGAATTTCTGATAAGTTTGTTTTTCAATCAGTAATCGCACTCATACCGACGTTCAAATCCGCAGCAACTTTCGCGAGTGGCTCACCAGCATCAATTTTTTGCAAATTGCGAAGCTTTTGTTACAACGAGATTATTCTTTTTTCGTTTTGCGCCCGTAGTCAGCGTTTTTTTTTTACTGGGACTGGAATGTTTTTTATATATTTGGCCGCTTTTATCTCTGTGCATTTTTAAGCATGTAGCGTGAGCACGAAACTTCAAATCGATAACACACAGACTCCTGACGAGAAAACACTCAAGATGCATTAGACAAAGCTTTTGACTTTTGAAACCATGCTGTGGCAGCCATCGAATAAAAACATTTGATACACCTATTGCCTCTCCCCGTCCTACTCAAGCTCACACTGCAACCCAACAGTGTGTTAATTATTGAACGCTTGGCTTCGTCTGATGTACCGACAGCAGGCGGGAAGTGTTTGGCACCGCACTCTTATTGTCTGTATCTGCACTGCATGGACCAATACTGTACGTACTCTACTTCCAAGAAGTTTCAATAGATGGTAATGCAATGAAACCGTGCTATACGAACAAGAAACACGCTAAAGCTTCAACCAACACATGTTCAATTTGAAGACACTCAGATTTTTGACAAGCAAGAGTGCATTGAATCTTTCACACTGTCCGTTATTTGGAAGTTTTGTTTGTTGTTGGGGGACATATTACGGTGTCCATGTCCGTTATTGAGAATGTCCGCTATTCGGAATAATTTTAATATAAGGGCTAATGTTGTTTTGCAGGGGAATTTTAAAATGTCCGCTATTGAGAGGAGTCTGCTATTGGGAAGTGTCCGTTAAGGAAAGTTTCACTGTAGCACATTGTCAGTGTTATTTAGATTTTATTGCTGATGGTATGCATTTGAAGAATTTGTTTTCAAATAAGGTTTCCCTTGTGTGAGGAGAGAGGAATAACAATTGTACAGGAGTGTTGAAGGTAGTTGGTTATCAGTTTCAAAGAACAGTCTTGGAATTTGCAGAGAGAGATATTTTCAGATTAACATAAAATATAAACTGTATGGTTAGATGGGGATGGGAATGTTCCTCCTAAATGAGAGAGACGTGTACAAAAAATTGGCAGGGTGTATATGCTCCAGAAACAAGAATTTTTTTTAGCCGGGGGGAAAAAATCTTTGAATCCTTATGGATTCTGGGAATTTCACTGTTTAAGTTTTCAGTTCAATTTTTGTAGTTTTAACTGTTATTACTGATTCTCCGATAAACAATTTCACTTTAGTTCTCTACTGAAGGATGATTCTGCAGCACTGAAACATAAAACAGAATAACACCTAAATAAAACCAGTTATCATTGTCAATTAAATTTTTGAGGATATGTGACCACATCCTGGGGAAGGCCTTTTCTAATAGTGGCCGAAACATGGATGTTTTATAAATTGACTGCACAATCACATACCCAATGACCATGGAACCCTAATGAGTATATAAACTTTAATTGAAGAGAAAATGCCCCATTTACTACTTCTGTTGACAGCAAAATCTGTCAAAGACTTTAGGATGAATACTATTTATTCATTTATTTATATGGTATCATGTTTCACAGGACCAAATTGAGGAGCAAGTCTCCATGGTCATGGAATGAGTCAATACATGAAATTGTAACAGAAGACCAGAAATTTAGGGTGACTAGACGTTCCGTAGTTTGCTTAAGACTGTCCCATTGTCCCAACAAAACACTTACGGGATGTATTTTGTCCCATTTTTCGTTAACCACCCTGTATTTTTAAAAAGTCTTTCATGTAAATGTACCATAATAAAATGGAGAAATCGATATGTTATTTTAACCAAAAGGTAAAGAAAATTAAACTTCTGATCATTTTGACTGATTCTTCCGTCGCTTCTTGGTAGAACATAATCAAATAAATTAAAAACACAATTTTGTGTGTGTTCTACAAGTTTATTTTTGCTTACTTAACCGGTTTTCAGCTTATTAGGCCATCTTCAGAGTATTTACTGCTGTGGCAAAGAGGTTACATAGTTTCTGATCAAAGAAAAAGGTATAAGGAACGATTTATGAAGTTCTTTGTTTGGTTCTATGTAATGCTTTTACATTGTGAGTAGTTGGGCATAGGTTATTGCTTCAGGACATCATTTTAAACCATTAAGAGTCACTAGGAATTAAGGTGAATTTTCATTTGTGGAAGCAAGAAATTATTTTCACGTCGAACAGATACACGTTTTCAGTCGACAGTGCAGGTTGATTTGACGTTGTGCAACATGCACAGCCTAGCTCTTTAGAGCAGAACTTCATCTTGATGTATTATGTGTGTTGTTGCAAAATGTGAGAAAAGCAACATAAATGATGCAGCAAACATCTAGCTCTTAAGATTGGCTTCCTTGCTTTCCATGCAAATTAGTGGCGTTCACTAAGTGAACAGTGTTACAAATCTGTGTGTAGCAGTAAAGCATGAATTTATAAATACTGCATTGGTGAAAAATTTCTCTTTCAACTCATTTGTAGCTCATATTTAGCTTTTCACAATGTCTATCTTGATGCCATTGGTTTGTGAACTGACGAAAACAATACATGGAGTATCCTAAACATGAGTCTTATTATATCCTCAACACTTTCAAATCTAAACCTCTTTATTTGCACAAAACTGTATTTCACATTATAATATTCTTGAATCATTCTTCTGAAAAATATAGTTGAATGAGAGATAAGTAACCCATGTATATAATAGTAGGTGTCAGCTCTAATGAAAGATGTCGTTATATAAAGTTGACATTTTGTGTTTGCATTTATGCCATTAGTAATGCATCACTTTTTAAGTGTGATTCTTAACAAAAATGTATGGTGTTGTCTGTATCTGTAGTATGGACTAAATATTTGAACTTGAATGTATTGTACTGATACAGCATTTATGAAACATTTCACAAAATGTGATGTCATTTCAACTTTGTTTATGTCCCGTATTTTCATTTTGGAAATCTGGTCACCCTACAGCAATAAATAAAATGAAACCTATAGGAATACTAGCACTTGACAAATGTAACCATAAGTAAACACAATCAAGAACATTGCACAAAAATTAGCTTAATTATTTTAATTTTTTCAGGAATGCAGTGACAGAATGGAGATAGTTAGCTACAAGGAAACTCTTCAGTTTGGATTTGAAAGTGCGTGGATTACTACTAAGATTTTTGAATTCTTATGGCACCATTATTGAAAATGGGTGCAGTGGAATACTGCATGCCTTTCTACATGAGGGTCAAAGGTATGGTCAAAATGCAGATTTGGTTTCTGTCTAGTATTAACTGAGTGAAAATTGCTAGCTGTTGAAAATTTGTTAACAATATTTTATAACAGACTTCTTTCAATGAGAGGACTTTGCAAATGTTTACATTTGTAAGCCATTACAGGAAAATATTGCAAATGGTGGTTTGAAACTATAAAATTCAAAGTAAATTTCCTTTTACTTAAGATGAATTATGTTACATGGGAGAATACATGAAGAATTTCATATATCCTGGAGCATTTGACTGTCATTCAAAACTTGACACTTTGAGGCCAGCAACTTGGAGAAATTTTGAGCCCAGAAGAGCAGCCATTTATGCCATTGTATAAAATGTTCTGACCCACTTATGCTCAATATATCTTAAACAGGCATGAGAGTTCCGCAGAAACACGGAAATCTTCTTTTTTTCCCCCCACAGGTTTTTGGCCCTCTAGAGATTGTTACAAAAATGTAATAAAATTTGTTTGTGTAGGGGGTGGGTCACAAATTCGTATTTGCGGAAGAGATATAGGTTTGTTCCAGCAGCTGCCAGATTCCAGTGAACTGCGCATGTGCAGAGCTCCTGCTGAATCTCGAAAGCAGCTATGCGCGTCGCAGCTTTCTGGAATCTGGCAACTGCCAGCTGCTGGAACGAACCCATATTTGCTTACCGCGGTACATTCAAGCCGGTGACTCCAAAGCATTTCAAACATGGAGAATAACCAACACCACCTAGAAGACAATAACCTCCTTCATTTCAAACCCTTGTGGTTTGTGCTATTGTCAGCGTGTGATATAGTTATTTACCCGGTGTTTACAAGTGATGAAAGGAAATTTCTCCTTAACTCCGCAACGTGCTTTTCACCCAAACAATGAGACTTGGTTCAATTTATATTTTGTTTAGCCATTTTCCTTATACATTGTGATATTAAGACAATAGGCTCATTTTGTAATTAGCAAAGAATTCGTATTTATTTCATAGCTCAATAGTGTGACCTAGTTGTTTTGTGATGTCGGCATACTCAGTTGTACCGTTTCATTTAAACTGCTTTTCGTATATGAAGTGTTTGAAGTGATGGCTCATATTTTTATTGGCAAATGATGAACATAAAGCTTGGACAATTGATGCAGATGGAAAAAAAAAAAAAAAAAAAAAAAAATAATTTTAAGTTTGGCTGGCTCCAGCAAACTGTGAAAATTATTGTTTCAGGTAGAGAGCTAGAAATAAAATTATGTGAGTATATAAAGAAAATTGAAATTAGTGGCAAGGTTATGTGCACTCTGTGTACAGACACAGTTTATTACGGAAAAAGAGGATTCACAGCAATATCTGACCATGTTAAGAGTAAGAAACATGCTTCTAAACAGCTTCTGAAACAAAACAATTACAGTTTGCCCGCAAGTTTTTCTTGTGGCAATAGGCCTTTAACAACCACAAATGTACTGACATCTTCAGCCCCATCTCCACAAGCTCCTTTACAAGTAAATGTTCCATTATCTGATAGGATTGCAAATATGCAGGCTTTTGTTCTCGGTGTAATGGCAGAAAATAATGTGCCATTTATTATGGCACCAGTGTTGTTAGACATATCAAAATTTTTGGCACCTGATAAAGCAAGCCTTAGCAAATCTTTCCATGGCACACACTACTGTTTCATATAAAATGTTTGGGCTAGGTGAAACCTTTTTAAATGATACTATCAGTACCACGAAGGATGTTAAGTTTTCTTTAGATATTGATGAAGCCACAAGTAAATATTCAATGAGATTATTATCTATTTTGGTGAGTTATTATTCCCCCCCAGTTATGTAAAGTAGTAGTGGAGCATTTAGCTTATCTGAGTGTTGTTAAAAGTTTCTGCGGACGCTCTTTTTACTGAAATTGATAGCATATTTGTAAACTGGATGAATCCTTGGGGAAATTTAATATCTATTTTGATGGATTCATGTAGTGTAATGCGTGGATCGAAAAATTGACTAGAAAAGAGAATTCATAAGAACAGAGCCCCACATCTTCTCGACATTGAGGGAGATTATCACATCCACAATACCTGCAAGAGATTCTGTGGTCCATTTGAGAAGTGGCTTGAAGGCTACATGTCTGATATTTACCATGATTTTAAGTGGTCAACAAATTTGCAAGAAAACTTAGCAGAAATTTTTGTAGTCCTTGGAATAAAATATACAGGTTTCGCTAAAGTTGCATTACATAGACGGTTATCCTGCTGTGACATTAGTCTGCATAATTTGAGACTCTTGGAAGCTTTGACTGTCTTTTATTATGCTTTTTTACCAGAGAGAGAGAGAAAGAGAGAGAGAGAGAGAGAGAGAGAGAGAGAGAGAGAGAGAGAGAGAGAGAGGAATATGTACTTCAGTTTAATATCTGCGATATATCTGAAGAAAGATGTCACTCTTTCAGGAAGAGCAACAATTAAGAGTATTTGGAGACAACTTTCTGCAAAGAAGTTAACTGCTGATGGAAGGAATAGAAAAGAAAGGATAGTTACAAAACTATTATGTAACGGAGAAAAAACACTGCTCTTTATTAATTTTTACATAGCAGTCTTGCCTTTATTAAAAAACTGTGTGTGTCTGTTTCAGATGAGAGAACCGCTCATCCACATTTTACATGAAAAGCAAAAGCAACTATTTCTTGATTTTCTTTCATGTTTTATGAAACAGAAGCTTTTAACTGATAGGTCAACAGATGAAGTTGGACATACCTTCAGAGTCTAACAGGCTTAACAAAAGGAATATCTATTAAGGAGCAGGCACAGAATCGGTGATTTAAAAGGTTTAAAATAAAGTTTGTGTGAATGAGATTTTAGATAAAGCAGTGAATGCTTATGTCAGTTGTGCTCAATACATGCAGAAGACCTGCCTGATAAACAATAGGCTGCTGAAATCATTTTCAGGTATTGATCCCACAGCTAGAGGTCATCATGTTACTTTGAACAGGTTCAAACAGTTGCTTAAGTTGATACCAAATGTATTAGGTGAAGATGATTTACAAAAATATGCTCTCGAAGTTCATCAGTATCAAGTTGTTCGGGAGATTAAGGCTGCTCAAGTAAGCGATGGAAAACCTGAAAGAATAGAATATGGTGGTCACACATATTAAATATGACCAAATATACATTATTATCAAAAATGGTGAAGGCTGTGTTGAGCTGCTTTCATGGACCACAGGTGGAAGGGGCAGTTAGTATGATGAACAATATAATCGATGAAAAGTCTGGAAATATGAGTGTTGAAACCCATTCTGCAATTCAGTTTGTGAAGTATAAATTACTCAGTTCTGGGAAGTCGGCAATTGACTATTCCAAGAAAACTATTTACATGAACCTGTTGATCCTTCTTTAGGCCGAAATTAAAAACATTCTTATAAATTGTAAAAAAAAAGTGAACTGAGAGAAAGGAGTAGTCAGAAGAAGAAGAAGAAGAAGAAGAAGAAACTAAATGCAAATTTGTCTGTTGTTGACAAGACACTGAAGAAACAGAAAGACAAGCTAGACAGTCACATGAGTGCAAGAGAAAACTGGAGCTTATGGTGACGAAGATAAAAGAAGTATAAAATTACCCAGTGAAACTGTTTGTACAATTACAACTTTAGGAAACAATAAGTTACATTCTTGTTATATCTTAAAATGGATGTTGACTTTTGTACCCAAAACTATCCACAAGAACTTTAATATACAGCATTTATCAATGTTGAAAGAAACATTGAATAACTTTGACGTGAAGTATGTGTTGTTAGGCATGTAATGGATCGTAAGAATCTATAAAGTCAAGAATTGTTTTGAAGACAAACTTCAGAAAATGGTAGAACTAGAAACTTCAAGGTAAGATAACTGTAAAATTTATGTTGCTGTCTGAAAATATTATTTTCTGCACTTAGTCCTTAATTTCACCTTAAAGTAATAGTTTGAAGTGTAAAATTCAAAAAAACTTCTTACCCCCCTCCTCTTTTTGTTATTTTGGTTCTCCTGTATGGTAAATAGTATCGACTGTTTTTGCACTGGTTACTTTCATGTCTGCTACACACACACACAAACACACACACACACACACACACACACACACACACACACACACACACACACAATTATTTTGGCCTTGACAGATGCCGCTGCATATAAGGTTGCAGTGTTTAAATTGCTGCATGTGTTCCACCCTTTCATGCTGCTTGTAACGTATGTGTAGCACATTGTACCGACCATATAGCAGAGCAAGTAAACCTAGAGTTCCCTATTTAGTAATCTCCACAGTAAAAGTTTTTGGTAAGGCACCATTAGGGGTACATGGATTCAAATAACAATTTCCAGATGTTGTCTTGCTGCCTGAACCTATTTTTGCCCACTGGGGCACTGTAGTTGAAAATATACTGTTGGATGTTGCTTCTGTAACTTACGCTAAACAACTTCTTAAAGATTCGCCAGTTCAATGGGACTCTGCTTATATTACAGCCAACTATACATTTATGGTGAGAGTTTTTTTGTAAATTATAAGACTCAAGTAGACCTATCTATGAGATCATTTCTTTGCTGGACGAATGGAAAACAAAATTAACGAAGTGCCAGGTGGTCTGAAGGGTGTTTGCATGGCAGCATACACACTCGTCAGGAAATCCTGTTCCAATGAAATTGAGTATTGTGTGTAGAGATGCCAACTAAGGCAAATTCAGTTTTTAAAACTTCAGAATTTTCTCCATAACAAATGTTAATCCTCCCCCTCCCTCTCCCAGAGGGCTTAGCACTCGGGATTCATTTGCTGGATAAGGATTATTGAACCCAGGTTCTCAGAGATGGGGACTGGTGAGCCCGAACAGTTCTCTGTACCATAAGTTTTGGGTGTGCTTTAGCGACCACCATGTGGCATGGTGGTGAAATGTTGTTTTGCCAATGAGATGCATGGCTGTTGATGTGGAATAGTCATTAGCAGGCAACCTCTTGGCACCCAGCCACACCTCAGTTGCATAAGGCTTACCCAGGTAAATGGAGCTGTGTCTAGGTGATACTTTTTCTCTAGTTGCTCGTGAAGACACCATGGAGCCTACATTCTTTGCTTCTGCTCCCTCTGGTTTCGGCTGTCTGTTGGACAGTGCCAACACTCAAAACTGAGACACACACTTGTGGATAGATCAATTGGGCCATCTCTGAATGTAAGAGATAATACAGTAAGAGACCTTATCCTGTGGTAGGTAATGTCTTTGTTGTGATGAAACCTATGAACATTTCTTTTTAGAAATTTTCTCTTTTACAACCCCAAAGCTCTAAAGAGATATGCAGCACAGCTGAAATATGTAGAGACTCTGCAATGATACTTTACGGCTTGTAGTTATGAAGGTTGAACAGGTAAACCAGCTTTTGCCAAGCTACTTGGGGAATGCCACATCAATAGTGAACTGGAATCTGTTAAATACTGTTTCAGGTGTTCTAAGATGTCTGGTTGTTATGGATGTTGATACAAAATAACTGCAACAAAAATGCAGCCCAGAATGCAATGAAAAGTGTTCAGTGAGCTTTTCCTGTATCCTGACATCTATTCTGTCAAGCCTACCAGAGTGTTTTACAGCTGGTATTTTGCACCATAAGATGAGACCTTCAACCTGAATGTAATGAGCTGCTTAAAGTGTTAATGCTTTGGAAACCCCATGATAGGTTGTATTGGCAAGGAAACGTGTGGACAATGTCACTGCAGCCCCCAGACCACGTTTTTAATTCTCTTTCCCACCCATGTGTGTTAATTGTTCATGGGCCCAACCATTTTCGAACACAAGATTATCCTGTCTTCGTAGAAGAAAAGATTCAGTAAGTAAGGGTAAATGGTGTCTCATACTCCGATGTAAAGAAGGAATTTGAGACCATTTGACCACCAAGTTTCGTAAAGTTATTTACCGTGGAACAGAAACAGCCTCCCAAGTAAGTCATAGCATTCAGACTGTGACAGTTGAGTAAGGCACACCTGCACCTGTAAATGCAGCTGCCAAACTGTACCACTAGTGCCACAAGTCTGCTTCCTTCTGTTGAATCAGTGGTAGTTGCCACAAGTAATGTCGAAAAGAATTGCAGACCCTCATGGTAGACAATTGAAGAGACCCAGCAGAATGATCACCTTATAGGTACATTCTTAAAAAAGAGGAAAAAATTGAGCAAAAATATTTTTGTGTTATTTCAAGACATTTAAAAGAGCTATAGTTCCTGGGAATCTTTATCTTACATTTATACTTAAATTTAGTTAGAACACAATGTTGGACAGGTGCCATGCCCATTTGACAATCTGAGGTGCATCATAACACATGATGTAGGACTACTCTTTTGTTTATTCCACCTTTCTTCAGTTAGTATCACAGAAGAATCTACCGAGATGTATTCCTGATGTTTCAGAATGATGAAGAATTCAACAGTTAATATCGGATTGAGTATGCAAAACTGTATTTGTTGTACATACAGTGCTGAAGATTGGTGTTATGGCTGCATTAATGGTATTCAATGATTGTGCAATTTTTCATAACTCCAAGAAACGGTACCATCAGTCTGGAAGAAATAGTGTGTCAGCTCTAAGTGCTATTGATAGGTGACGAGTAACCAAGCAGAGACAGCTGCAAAAGCTGTTGCCAAGAATGTCAAGATAAAGGAATAAAGAGTATAGGGCATAAGAAAACAGTTGAATAACATGGTATTGTTGTTGTCTGATCAATATAACAGGACCTAAGTTGGAAGCTCTGATGGTTTCTGAGCAGTTTGCTTGGATTTAATTTTTATTATTTATTTATTTTTTTACCCACAGCTTCAAAGGGCACGGCTGATTTACATCCCCATCCTTACCCAAAACTCAGAACATTAGCTCTGTATCTAATGACCAAGCTGTCGACAGTACATTAAACCCTGTTACCTTCTTTCCTTCCTTCCTACAAAACAATTTCCTGGTATTTCCAGAACAAAAAGAATCCACAAAGTAGTTACCAACCGAACTGCTGAGAACACTGAAGAGAAAAGAAACTTAAATCATCTGTTATTAAAAGCTCTAGTAAGCTCTCAAGTTGGGGCTGTAGCTGCATTGTCACCTACATTTCCTTCAAGAAGCACTATTGAAGGAATAGGTTGATGTAAATACTATAAAGAGGGCTCCAGTGACATGATCATTTGGATGGTGGGGGGGGGGGGGGGATTAAAGAGTAATGAATATTACAATTTTTCACAAAACTATGCAAAATGTTAGTCAACAATTCAGATGACTAATTTTAAATGCCTACAATCTTTAGCAAAGGACTTTTATGTAGGTGTTAAATACATTTATTGCTGCATGTCCAATACCATGACAACTGCCTGATACTGTGCAGCTGATGGCAGGCACAGCAAAGTCTAAAGCCCATCTTACTCATGTATGGTTTGCCATATGTTTCCTGGATGGCAAGAATGTCAGTTGGCTTTACAATAAGAAATCTGGCTGGTTAAAACTCCAAACATCTCGCATGGTGTAATATTTGGCACAATGGGTGAAAGCCAAGTAGCATGAGCTGGCTGAGCTGTTACTTGTGAGGAAACTATTCAATAAAGGGAGAGGGGGGGGAGGGAGAGAGAGAGAGAGAGAGAGAGAGAGAGAGAGAGAGAGAGAGAGAGAGAGAGAGAGAGAGAGAGAGGGGGGGATGTGTTTTGCAAATCTTATGGTTGTGTTCTTCAGCTTTATGATGATCTGTACTGCAATTTACTAGTGGTCATGCTTGTGATATTTATGGATTGAGTAAAGTACTTCAAGAAATCTGGAGATTTTGCACTGAAAAATAGAGATTGCTGTGAATTTGCATTTGGTGTATGTGAGGTCATATTTTGCTGCTAATGAAACATGCTAAAATATTGGATTAGTCTTTGGTGATGGATAGCAGCATCCTTCCAACTTCAATCTCGAGATCATGTATGGTATGTACAGCACTTGGGCCTGATTGCGCATGTCAGTGAAGAAATGGAATGAAATTCTCATAACATCCATTATATCTCACAAATGAATTGAGATACTGAAACAAAACTTTATCAAACAATGGCACCAATGAGGGGGATTATGTTGCCATATGATTTACGAATCTTCCATATGAAGTGTGATATTCATGCAACTAAAGAGTTTATTCAATGAAGTAATAGACTTTTTAAGGGCCATTGATGAAATGAAAATGAAAATTGCTGTTTTTCTACAATGTAAGTGTAGAAGTTACTTGTTTAATTTTGTACTCTGAATTGGCATTTTCATGAAGTACCTATTATCTTGCAGTCATTGTTATCAAATATTTTCAATATTCTGTTGCTTTTGGAACTGCATTAAAATGTTAGTGAGATCAATATTTGTAAACTCTGCTGTGTTTTGAGAAAATAAATTGATTTCAACATCGCAACAAGGGAATTATGTTTTCAGGGACAAGAAGAAGGGGAAAAAGTGGAGTATAAGTCTGGTAGGGAACATAAATGTGTACTTCTGTGAAATCTGGTGTCCTAACATATTTTTAATAAGAAAAGTTGTGTTTTAAAACAGGTGAAAATACCTATTTCTATATGTCATTTTTAGAAATACAAAAACATTTAACTTAGAATTCTGTCAACTACCCACCATGGTGTAAACAGGTTATGAAATTTTTTGATAAACTAAAGACAGCAACTTATATACTCACAAAGGCTTTCATTATTACTTAGATAATTGAGTTTTTTTTATATATATTATTCTTTTAAAAACATATTGAGCTGTGGAATTCCACCGTAATTTTGATAGAAAAAGTGATTTATTTTCCCTTAACTACATGTATTTTTGTGCAGTGATGATATTTTGGTAATATGTAAGTATTCTAGTTTCCATGTTAAAATCTGCTTCTTTTGCCAAAACATACAGAGTTTACAAATATTCATCTCACTTACTTTTTAATGCATTAGAAATTGTGGCAGAATATTGAACTGTATTTAGTAATACTGAGGGCAAGAGAAGTCAGTAGTACATGTAAATAACCTCACTTGGTATAAGATGAAATGAGTAACTTACTCAGTTAAATTGTAGAAAAACACACAGTACACTTAGTTTTACCAGCTATCTGTGTCTTCATTACTTCAGTGAATAACATCTGTAGTTCCTGAATATTGCGTTTCATATGCAATGTTTCATAAATTAATCATATGACAAAATACTCTCCTCTTTACTTGCTATCAATTGCTAAAAATCTTATTTTGATATTTCAAACCATTCATGAGATAGAATGGACATTATGAAATATTTGTTCAGTTTTCTTCACTGGTGTGTTGGATTGAGACCAAGTGGTTTATGAAGATTGATGATAGATATCAATATCCTTCCAGATTCAGAAATACAGTATGATCCCCATTTTTGTGTTTCCGGATTTTATGTTTTCCCACTTTTTTTTCCACACAATTTTTTGTTGGTCCTGTCATATTTCCTATGTTCAGTGTTAATTCCCCCCCCCCCCCCCCCCGCATTTTGCGTTAACATATTTCAATTTTTTCCACATTTTACGCTTTATGAAACCATGTACGCAGAGAAAAATGAAGCAATTGACATTGATGCTCACGTGGCTTTCCCCTTCAAGCATAGTGTTTACAAATGTTACACAGTTAAATTTCTTGACACTTTGCGTTTATTCAAACATATATTTTGCGTTTTGTTGTTTGCAGTAAGCGGCAAGTTGACTCGTGACGCAATGGCTGATGGGAGCATGCCATCAGTCACTGCACCGAATGTCTGCTTAGTTTACTTGATTGGTAATTTTTCATGGTTTGCATGGTGCGTTTTGAGAATTTATACATATTGTAAAGTATAAATATTTATGTATTTTTGTGACACTTATAAATGGTGAGAATGATGGTTTGCTTGTGTGTGTTTTTCTTCACATTGAAAGGGGAACAGTATGTTATAACCTCAAAAAGAAAATTTCTGTGTGAGATGTTGACCCTTTGCAAAGTCATAAAAAATACTTGGGTATATATTTGTGCTTGAGAATGTGAATAAATCGAAAAACACAGATAATACGGATCTTGTGCAATGTTTCATTACTTAAATATGAATGCTAGTTAAAGACTTGCTGACAGTGTCGATTATGAAGAATGAAATTACTCAAAAATTTCCACATCCTATAAAGTTAAGAGTTCCAGTTCTGGTTAGTGCCTAAAATTGTACAAAATTCAGATAACTTCTATTACATAATAAATAAATTCCTGGCAAGTATTTTGATGCCTATTAAGAAGGCCTACATATATCATGCATGAACTACACAAATACAAGGGTGATTGAGTAAGCAAATTTTATCATTTAAACTGTTACTTCCTGCATTTTATGTTTTCCCACATTTTACACCATTTTCTTTGAAGTTTCTTGAAAAGTGTAAAAACAGAGTTCTACCAATTCAGTATTGTGGCTATGTTTCATCCACAGCAACATATGACCTAACATGCACCAAACACAAAATCATAGTATCCTCTATTTTTCAATCCAAAATTCACAGATTTCTTGCAGTACTATACACAGTCGTTAAATATCGCAAGAACCATGACCGTTAACGATAAAATTGGCTGTTAATGATGAAGCTGAAGGATGCATCTGTAAGTTGAATGAGAAATACTGTACTTCTCTGGTAGGCGCGTGACAATGTGTTCCTTCTGGATGGTTAACTTGCATTCTCTGAAAGTTCCCATGTTGAAGGTTGCAACATCATGTGGTAAACGGGACTCCTGAATGGCCAGCATAGGTAGCAGGCAGCCTGTCCTGCAGGGAAATTAGCACCAGGCCTGTTCTACATAACAGTCAGGGTAACAGGCTGTGAGCGGGCATGCCTGCCTGCTGGTATGTTTCTTGTGAATCAACTCTGTGTGAGATGGTATTAATGCTGTGTGCCTGGTGGTGTCCATAACTAACTGTACAGTAGTCAGGATGTTAAACGCCACTGAAACCAACTTAATTATGTGTTAGCAAGAATCTCATTTTTGAAGACCTTTTTATACGGATATCAACAACTTTATGTATTGGGTGAAGGATTGTGATCCATATGAAATAATGGGTGCAGTGTGAAATCAGAGTTGTAACAAGTACTGAAAATCAGAGAATATCAGGGAATTTTAAAATGTCAGGGAAATGTCATGAAAATTTTGGGGTGGGGAACCTGCAAAATCACATTTCGTCTATACAGACAAAATTATTTGTTTAATTCTACATCTAAATATTTAGTCTGCAAATCACATTTAAGTGCATGGCAGAGGGTTCTTCAAACTGCTTTTGTGATAATTCTCTAATGTTCTATTCTCCAATAGTGCTCAGGAAGAAAGCAACACCTGAATATTTTCCTTTTTGATCTGATTTCTCTTACTTTATTATGTTGATCATGTCTCCCTATGTAGGTTGGTGCTAACAAAATATGTTCTCATTTGGAGATAGTCAGTGAAAGAAATTTCACAAATAGACCTCACCACAATGAATAAAATCTTTCAATGATTTCCACCCCAACTTGTGCATCTGATTATTCTCCATATCCTCTGTTGGTCCCATTTGGTGAGGATCCAACAATGCACAGCAGTACTCCAAATTAGGATGTGCTAGTGTAATGTAGACAGTTTCTTTAGTAGAACTGTTGCATGATTGTGTTCTGCCAATGAAACATAGCCATGGGTTGCCTTCCCTATGATATTTAGTGTGTGTGTGTGTGTGTGTGTGTGTGTGTGTGTGTGTGTGTGTGTTCTTTCCAGTTAAAGTTGTTAGTAACTGTAATTCCTACGTATTTGTGTTTACAGCCTGTAGATTTGACTGATTTATCGTGTAAATGAAATTCATCTGATTTCTTTTAATGCTTATATGGACGACTTCACACTTTTCATTGTTCAGGGTCAGTTGCCTATTTTTGCACCATGCAAATATGTTATCTAAATTGTTTTGCAGTTGTTTTTGATATTCTGATGCCTTTACAAACCAATAAATGACAACAGCATCCACGAGCAGTCTAAGTGAGCTGCTCAGATTGTCTCTTAAATAATGAAAAGAACAGTAGACCCCCCCCCCCCCCCCCTATAACACTTCCTTAGGCAGAGCCAGATACACTTCTTTCCATAGATTACTATGTACTGTGTTCTTTCTGACAGAAAATTGTGAATCCAATTACACAACTGTGGCGATATTCCATAAGTGCACAATTTGATTAGAAGCCACTTCTTGTGAGATACAGTGTCAAAAGCCTTCCAAAATATAGAAATACAGAATAAATTCGATATCCATTGTCAATAACACTCATCACTTCATATGAACAGAGAACTAGCTACGTTCCACAAGAATGATACTTTCTGAGTCTTTGTTGACTGGGTCAATACATCATTTTCTTTGAGGTAGTTCATAAAGTTTGAGGGAGTATATGTTCTAAAATCCTGCTGAAAACTGACATCAAAGATAGATTCTTGTAATTTTGCAGACTACTAAATATTTCCTTGCCTTCATATTGGAGTGACCTGTGCAACTTTCCATCTTTGGGTAACGATCTTTCACTGACCAAGCTGTTGTTAGTGATAGCTGGGTGTGGAGCTGTTGCATCAGCTTACTCTAATAGTAACTAGTTTGTATACAATCTGGGCTGGGAGACTTGCTTTTGTTAAGTGATTTAAGTTGTATTAATATTCCAGGGATACCTACTTCTAAATTAGCAAGATACCACACAGTGGAATTGCTGAAGACATCAATTCTCTAACAACAGAGTTTTGACTGGTTTGCAATTATTGATTTCAAGTATTGTTTTATGTTTTAATGTTTTACAAAACACTGAGTATTATTTGGCAAAGAAAATGTCACTGCAAGTATCCCAGATGTAGGGAAGCAAGATTTCCCCACTCCCCTGTACGTCGGCAAATATCACATGATGGGCACCTGTCATGTATCTGCACTCACAAAGGATTGAACAACTACAGTAGAACCTCGTTTTTTATGCTTTTCAAGGGACTTCAGTAAAATGGTGTAAAATGCAGGAAATAATGTTTTAAATGGTAAAATATGCTTACTGGATCAGCCTTGCATTTTCGTAGTTTATTAGTGATATATGTACATAATAGGCATCTAAATACTCTCCAGGAAGTTTATTATACAATAAAAGTTTTCAAATTTTTTACTATTTTAAGCGTAGGGCAGAACTGGTAATTTTATGGGAAGTAGAAATTTTTGACGTAATTTCATTCATTATAATCGAGGTCGCCGCTGCCAGGCTATGTAACCCATTTTCAAAATAACTGCCTTTTACCGGCATGATTATTTATGTAGTAAAACTCCTAAAGTTCCGTTCTTTTTGTATTTTTTGATGTTTCACACGACAATATTAGAGAATTCGTGTTCTCGACTGCAAACATATTCATAAGTATTTTTGTGATGTTTGCATAGGTCGACATTTCACACTATCACTTTTTTGAGGTTGTGTGTATTATGATGCCCAACTTTTACAGATAACATTCTTTATTAATCAGAAATATGTATCACAAAAACAATGCTGCTCTTTATTCTCACATCAACAAAGCAACTGGTACACTCCAGCTGCTCTGGCAAAGAAGCTAGCGGAAAGAGGAACTACACCGCCACAAATCAGTGTTATTCTCACGTCAACAAACTGTTCTGTTTGTCTGAGTACACACCAGGCCCTCTGGCAAAGAAGCTTGTGGAAAGAGGAGCTGTGTACTGCCAACGATGATACGCGAAATATATGTTTGAATAAATGCAAAGTGTCAAGAAACTCGACTGCGGATAATTTTTAAGCACTATACTTTAAGGGGAAAGTCATGCTAGCATCAATTTATGTAGATTACATCATTTTTTTCTTCATGAACATGCTTTCGAAAAGCATAAAACACGGGAAAAGTGTAAATATGTTAATACAAAAACAAGGGCGAATTAACATTGTGAACATAGGAAATTTGATGGGACTGACAAAAAATGGTGTAAATGGCAGGAAAACTTAAAAACCAGGAACGTAAAAATGAGGTTTTATTGTATGCATAGTCTATAATCTGCACAATATTAAAGCAAAATAACTGAAATTTTAGATTTATGTTAGGGATAATGTAAAATGGTAGCAGAAGTGTTTTTATGAGGATATTTTGTCTATTTTAAAAGTGATTTAGAAATACATAATTTTGTCGTAGGAAGTATAAAATAGTGGTGTATATAAAGTGCCTCTTAACTTTCCTGAAGTTACAGGGTCAGTACTCTAGTACTTTAATTACCAAGCAGGATGCTAGTGCTGTACCAATTTTCAGGATCATTGGCTGAGTCAGAAAGGTGCAGAAAATTATAATAGGAACACATTGACACCCATAATCCACTTGGCATGCTGTTTAAAAATTTCTAAAAGTCAAAAATTTTCTGGTTACTTATTTGAAAAACATATTTAATATTTGTTTCAGTATATACTATGAGGAGAAAAATTATCAACTCTCTTAAGTTGAAAACTTACTGAGGTCTTAGTACTTTTTAACCCAAAAATAGGACTAAATGGTAAACTGTTGTGGCTCCAAATGCTGCCAATAGCCAGGTGTTCCCTTGGCCATGTGCACTGAGCCTATATAAGAAAATGGTAGAGGTAGACAGGGGCTTACTATGAGTAAACATTGCATTCAGTCCACCACAGTTGAGAGAAGCAGCTCAAAGTGCAGTGCTTAGAAAGTTATCTGGTCACTTATAGAATTGGATAGGCATCAAGCAACTGTTGTCAGATCTTGAAGATTGGTTGTGGAATCACTCAAACTTAAAGGAAGAAACACATGGTTTAGTTCCTTTTGATGTTTTTATTTTGCATTGCTGCTTGTAGACATTTGAAAATCAATGTAGCAAGTTGTAAGAACATATTCCCTTTTAAGGTGAGCACTATTGACTTTAACTGCTTGATAATCGGGATAGTAAAGCTAGTTACTTGGACTGTCATGGTGAACTGTTTCCGAGTGCTGTTTAGGTAGTAAGCAGGATTTTGGTCTGTTGGGAGGAGGCTGAGCTTATAGAAATTTTGTGGCAATGTACCCCAAATAAAAAGGTTGTTGGATGTCCTGATCCATGCTTCGTTATGCTGTTTTCAGAAGAGGTATAAAATCATTTGCCTTGAGAAAAACACACACATTAGGAGGTTTTCCTAATACTCTAGGGTGAGGGGCTGCAGCCTCATAGTGCTCCCCCCCCCCCCCCCAACCCTCAGATTCTCCACTGAACAGCGGCTTTTATTTACACAACTTACTTGTTTAGCAACCCTTCATATCATAAATCCTGTAAAGAAGGCAATAATGTGCTGTTCATTTGAAACAAGAGTTAATGATACATTCATAAATACACATGTCTTTACATTTATTGGTGATTTCCAATTTACTTACCTTTCAGATCTCAGAATTTGATTTGTGATGGTAAATTGCTAAAACTGTCTCTGGAAATCAGAAGTTCACTTTTGGAAATTGTGTTGCTGTATTGCTAAATTTTAATGTACCATGACAGTGTAAAATGTGACTTAACTGTGATATGCTTCAATAGTGTAAAATGTCTTTGAACTGTTTTATTAAGTGTACTAAAATAGTGTATGTATGTGACTTAACTGTACTGAGCTATAACAACTGTTGCAGTTGGTGACGACGGACCATAAACTCGACGGACCATAAACTTCACTGGGTGAAGTCAAGTATCTGGCCATGGCGTTTCTTCTGCTTCGCCTGTTGAACAGAAGATAGTGAAAGGTTTTTCACAAAAAAATTAGAACTTAAAAAAAAAAAAGAACCTGATTTTTCTGCCGACCAGAGCTTAACATAAGTATCTTGTGTTTACAAGTTCTGACCGATCCATGTGGAAATAGATGGAAATGTGATTCATTCTTAAAATTTTGTTTGCAAGTTGTACTAACCCAACTTCAATAACAAAAAAGTTTCTCACTGTACACTGAATAATTTGCCGAAACACACGGAGAACTTGCTCAAGGAGTAGGGAAGCTATTGAGAATGAACTTCCTGCTCAGAGCAGCTCAGAACATATGCTTCGATGTTTTGGGCCATATGAGTAAAATGGAGTAGCAACTTTATACTCTGAATTCCAGAGAATGTACTCAGATTCACATGAATAAAGAGAGTTGGAGAATATACTTCAGCCGAGTACGTTCTCTGCGTAACAGGGTGGGAGAAGCTGCTCACAGCAGAGAACATTCTCCAATTTCATATGAATAAAACTACAAAAGTTTCTCGCAACCAGAGAACATTCTCCAATTTCTGAAGAGTTTTTAAACAGGGTCTATTAGTAAGGCCTTATGATGTTGGTTCCAAATAAAGTCCATCCCAAGAATTCAGTTTCTATCACGAAATAAATATTGCTACAATACCAGGTAGGCCAACTGAAGTATTTGTTTCTGTCCAAACCGGCTGGTCTATTTAAGATGTGTTTTGCATGATTGGGCTAGTTTAAAGAAGTAAACAATTGAACAGCTGTTCTGTGCTGAACACAAGAAGTGGAGAACTTACTCAAGAAGGAGGGGAGGTAGCAAGAATGAACTACCTGCTAGATGCTTCGAAGTTTTTATTCATATGAAATTGAGAACTTATTCAGAGAACTTTCTTTTGCTCTGACAATCTTCTCTGGAGCAAGAACTCTTTCTTATTCATATGACCTATTGTCTTTACCACTTTAAGCAGTGTGTCATTTGATCAATATTATGTAAAGGATGTGTTTATATGAATTGGGTTAATGATTTATCAGCCTAAAAGAAAAGTAGAATATGTTCAGTAGTTCTTCAAGAATGATTTCTGACTTTGTTGTATGATGTTATTGTGTTACTCCTGATGTTGTGCAGCTTGAAAGTGAGGCTTTTTACTGTTCATCCTTGATGATGGTCTTTCAACTGAAACTTGTAGATAATATAAAGTAAAATAAAACAACTGATGGTTAAAATGCATTTTCTAAAATAATTTATTTGTTGGCTTTCATCAGATTAAAACAGTTCCTCATAAGCTGTTCATTTCTGTAATTACAGCTGTAGTTTCTGTAATGATGTAAAGAAAAATGGCACTGGGCAGTGGATGATTTGAAACACTTGATTTCCAGCAATGTTTCACACTTCCCTCTGCCAGTCCAATGTAAGGGTTTGAGTTTGACTAATGCCTATAAAACATCCCCACCATCAAGTGTATAGACAACAGTGAAGTATGGAGGAGGTACACTCGGTGTCAAAGGATATGAACACATTTTACAGCATTGTGTACTGCAGACAGCAGAGGATCTATTTGTGATGCTTGATCAGCATAATAATGAATTTAACACAAAGCAGCATCTGTGAAGCAATTGTTTGTGGACAGTAACATCCTTGAAACGTTATAGCATGTCCCGAGTCCCAACCTGAATGCAACATAACTCATTTTTCATTTAGGGCAAGCTACAACACCCACTTCTTTCCAGACCCTAGTGTGTAATATCTATACCACCTTTTGTTTCAGCTCTTAGGTAGTATAGGTGGCATTTCCTTAAAGATATTCAGAAACTTAAAGTACCTCTGGCAAATTTCATACTCTCATTAAGGGAAATTGATATAACCCAATGTTTACTATTTCATTTCCAGATCCTGCTTCACAACCCGGGCCATCTGGATCCTCCCACCCACCAACAGCTTTTCTGAACTGCACCGATGAGTTATCCCTACAGTAAATTCTCCAATCCCGAAATTATCCAGGCCTCAACCTATGATAAGCCCCCCCCCCCCCCCTTTTTTTGTTTTTTTTAACACCCAACAGTTCCTACCTCGCTATCCTAAACCTCTTTTATTTTGAGTGGGGTGTGTGTGTGTGTGTGTGTGTGTGTGTGTGTGTGTGTGTGTGTGTGTGGTTTTTAATTAATTTATTTTCTTCCCCTCGACGCCTCCCCACTCCATTCGTAAGCTGCATCTCATTCCTTCCATCTAATATGTACATGCTCTGCTAGGCCGTGCTGTATCCATCCCCACCACCGTTACACAACCTTCCTATCGCCCCTCCCCTTCCCCATTTCCACACTGCAGAGCATGATTCGAAGTGTGGCAGCCAGAGCTTGACGGTTGTGTGATTGTTGTGTACCTGTGTGATTGTGTGAATGATCTATTTTCTGGAGGAGGCCATGGCTGATAGTGTAGTATGTGTGTCTTTTTTTTATGTGCCTGTTAATTCCACTCTGGACTCTCTAGTATTTGATTGCACCTATATTCATGTTTCATATCATCAGATTACTTGAATACAATGTACATAGTCATATTTGTGATCAAGTATTACATCAAATCAATGAGAAAAATACTAATTTTATTAGTTTTGAAAGACCAAAAATGTCAAGTATAAAAATTTGTACAAGAAAATTATTGTACCCCCTACTTTATAAATTTTGAACATGATGTTGCAAAAATGAATTGTACAAATTGCTACAAAAATTAGAAATCAATTTGAAATTAAAATGTTTCTTGAAAAAAAAAAATCTAATAGTGGATGTTACATATGTAACTATTATTCCAAAATTTAGTGGAAATTAAAATTTTCTGACTATTAGAGTATTGACTAATCAGCAGATTTAGTGGAAAATGAGAAGTACAATGTTACTCAAAAATATTATGAGACACACCTGACTTTAAATGTCTACTTAAATTTCTCAAATAATTTTACTTAAGGCACATAAATTTTGAAAATTAAAAACGACAATGCAGAAACTAGTTTTTCAGCACAAGTAATAAAATTGTTTCTTTTAGGCATGTAATGATTAACTTTTTATCACATATCCCAATGTTAAGCAGTCAACAATCCGAAGATTGGTTTGAACACTACAGTGCTTTACCAGGCATGGTCCTGTTTGGAGGTGGTATGCCGTTGCCTTCCTCCGACCTTTGAACTGACTTACCCAGCCAGTTATAGGGGGACCTACAGTTTAATGTGGGTTCCGAACCACGGTGCTGCTCGGTATTTTTCACATAAGCAACACTGCCAGGGATATGTGATATTACACTATATTGCATGGACTAAAAAACAGAACTAATAAAAATGTGAAGTAAAATTTTGCCTTCAGAATGATGTTACAGGCAACCACTTGGGAATATAACTATACATTTTTCATAACTTATTTCAGTATGACACAGAAATTTTGGAAAGTATACACAGCATTGATACAGAAAATTGTTTGGCCTGACAAATAATATTATTATTCAGATTTCAAGCTTACATGTGTGACGTGTGTATGAATTTACCAAAACTTCAAAAAGGCAAACATAAATGTTAAAGGGTTTTAAAATTATATGATCCGAGATACAATATCTTGAATTTACATTACAGGTTTATTTAAAATAAAGTTGATAACAATATCTGAGCTTGCTTGGGACTGTGTTTCAATGATAGGAGTTCTTATTCCTTGATATCTCTGCCTACATCTTTTTATTTACAAATTAATTTTAAATATTTAATAATAAGTCATGTGATGAAACTAATCAAGAAAACTGTTTGATCCATGTTCAGTTTGACAACAATATAACAGTGTATTATGAATTCTCAAAAACGGTAGTATGTCATAAGGATACAGTCCTTCACATGTACACTGAGATGTGTGACAAGGAAAGGGGTTACCAGGCAGCATTCAAAAAAGTAATTGTCAGCTTGATTGTAATACCACATAAGACATGAAAAAATTTATAAAGTCATAATGGTCAAAACTACGGTTAATAAGATAACTGGAGAATCAAAAATATGCATATTGAAACATTAACTATAACAAATATAACAAAGGAAAGGAAATTTGGACAATTTTCTCCCTAAAATAATTGAATTTAAGTACATAGCACCACACCAGTGAGTACCCAAAATTGGGTGCGGACGCTTATAAGCGTCAGCCATAGCAAAAGGAAGACATGGAAACAGTTCAGAGGCAAGCAGCTTGGTTCGTTAATGGTAGGTTTGACCAATGTGAGAGTGTCACAGAAATGCTCCAGGAACTTAAATGGGAATTGCTGGAAGAAAGACGGCATTCTTTTTGAGAAAATCTGTTGGGGAAATTTAGAGGGCTGGAATTGGAAGCTGAGTGTACAACTACCTTGCTGTCGCCTACTTAAATTTTGTGTAAAGATACAAAAGACAAGATAAGAGAAACTAGGGCTCTTACGGACACACATAGACATTCTTTTTTCCCTCGTTCTATTTGGGAGTGGAATAGGAAAGGAAATGCCTAGTAGTAGTAGTAGTAGTAGTAGTAGTAGTACAGTGTACCCTCTGCCACACACCTTACGGTGGATTGCGGAGTATATATGTAGGTGTGTAGATGTAATCCATACAATTTCTTAGATTTTGGGTAAATCAATTTGTAGGCATTTGGGTGAGGACTTCCGAAAATTTCCTGGACTAAATTTTGTACATTTACTTTTTGCATCCTCTCTCCTTCTTCTTAAATCTTCCTGTTTCTTCACGGTCTTATTAACAATTTCCTCTCTCTCCTGTGGAGTTATAAGTTTACAAACTGGGTATTCAATATGTTCTGTTATGAAACTGTCTGGTTTTCCATCAAACATAATTTCAAAGGGTGGAAATCCTGTTGAAGAATGGTGAAGACTATTCATAATCTCCTCAAATGACATAGTCTACCCAGGTAAAATGAATTTTATGGCAGTAAGTTCTAAATAAGCTTCCTAATTCTCTCTTGCACCTCTTTGGTGGATTGCTACAGTGATGATGTACAGAAAATAAAATGTTTGTTTCATCTTCAAAAAAAAAAAAAAACCTCTTCCAAGATTTAGCTGTAAATTGGGTACCATTATAGATAATATGACCTAAGATTGCCACCAACATTGAAATAATTGTTGGCAAATTTTTCAATTATCTGTTTACTTGCGGTGTTCTTTAATGGATGTAATTTTATAAATTTGGAGGAACTGTCAAACATAACTAAAATATAACTACATCCTCTAGTTTTTGGCAAAGCACCATATATGTAATTAGCAAGCATATCAAGCTTTTTATCAGGTCACATAATTTGTATTTGTCCTTTACAGGTTTGATTAATTACTTTAACTCTGACACCTGTCACTTCCCAATATTGTAAAAATAAATGTTTTATTGTATTTTCTGAATACATTTAGTTGTACCAAAATGTGGAAAACTTTTGTGAATTTACTTATTTGGTATATAATACACTTATCTAGCCAACATAATATCCATTCATCAAAATCTGTTCTTTGTAGTATTCATCTACATTTTCATGGCCCTCTTTTCCAAAATAACTTTTTACCATTTTCCAATTTTGGTCACGATTTTGAAATCTTCTAATATCATTTCAGATTTTTAAAATCTCTGATTCTTCTTTAATTTCCTTGAAAAAAAGAAATAGTTTTGAATTCCCTTCCATCAGTATTATCCCCTGTAGGTAATTGTAGAAACATTGCCCACCTAGTAATCCTACTGTGATAAAGTTTACACTATTGTAAATAACGTAATGCTTTGTGATCAGAGTAGACAATGACTTTGACACAAAAGATAATTTTTGAATTTGCTAAATGGCCAATGGATTGCCGAAAGTTCTTTTTCAATGACAGTGTATATTTTTTTCATATTTTTGAAGTATTCTACTAGCAAATGCAATGCATCTATGTTCAAGCTTCCCATTGGGTACAACTTCTTGAAATAAATATACCTGTAACCCAATTTCACTACTATTAGTCATAAATCATAATACAAAAAGGTAAACACACATCTAGTCTACATAAATTTTGACATTGACATAGTTGATTTTTTTGATATTTTGAATAGCATATTGACATTCCTGATCCCAGCCCCAAATGGTATTATTTTTAATAAATTATTAAAACAAGATGCACTTAAAAACATGGCTGTTTAGATACTTCATATAGAATCCAGCAAAGACAAAGAAATATTATCATTGTTTCTTATTTTTAGGAATAGGAAAACTTTTACAGCTTTAATTTTGTCGTTATCAGGTAATATCCCCTTTTCAGTAATTTTATGGTCCATAAATTTTAATTCTTTAACCCCAAATGTACATTTCTCTAATTCAGTGTCATGCCTCCATTGTTTAACCTAAAAAAATTTTCCTCCATAAGGCCAAAATGTTCTTCCCATGTTTTCCCAGTAACAAATATATCATCTACATACACAGTTAATTTTGTGTACAACTCATGCCCTAACACTTTATGCGAAGCTCTAATAAATTCAGCAACTGAGATATTTAGATCAAATGGTACTACGCAGAACTGATAAAATTTTCCACAGTACAAAAAGGCAGTATATTTTTCTAGATACATTGGCCCAAGGAATCGGATGAAAACAAGCAGTTAAATCTAAGCTTAACATGAATTTAATACTTTCAAATTTATATAAAAGTTGTCCATATTTTCAGGGTAATGATTTTCCCTCAATAAAAATTTATTTAGATGTCTAGAGTCCAAAACAAGTCGTACAGATCCTCCTTTTTCTACAGAATTCTAACATCTACTTCTCTCAATAATTCCCCATTTTTCTGTATTTTGAATTTCCTGACTTTCAGCTTCCCAGTGGTATAGCATGTGGTTTTATGAAAAAGGTTTCATGCCGCTTTTACACGTTGGCTACCACAATGACATCAGAGGTGCACCAGAATCGCCTGCTGTGGCCTGCGGCGGCCACACAGCCCGCCAACATGTTAAATGCAATATACAAAAGTGTCCTTTTACTTGACCTGTTTTTCTTTTCTTTTTTTTGTCAAATACATCTTTATACTCCCACAATAATTCTTACTTTTTCTTTTTGTAAATTATCCAAGCCATCGGCTTCCTTTATCTTAATATCTACCAAATCTTTGAGTTCTAAAAGTCCATCATCATCATCCTGATGTTGAATAACATCAAGATGTTCTACCTTGTTGATATGATGTCATTCATTGCCACAATTAAGAATATGGATACCAGTTACAGGCACAAAATTGTCATGTAATCCCCTAATTATTTCCTGCTGCACCAATGAAAACTTGCATTATACTTATGAACCCAATCCATAGAATAAAGTTCTCGTTTAAATCGGGAACTACCAGGTACCCACAGTCAAATATTTTACCTTCAATTTCAAAACTTAATAAAACTTTACTTCTTACAGATTTGCTTTTTCTTCCAGTTGCACTCCTTATTTTTAACCCCACCACAGGTATTTCAACAATTTGTCTATCCTTATGTCTTTTAATTTGTTTCTCAATTCATCATTAATATCAGAAATAAGACTACCTGTATCTATCAAACACTTGCCTTGCCAACCAAAAATTTTGACAATATATGGACATCCAATATTGTCACGTTGAAAACTGTAGGTGGTCCGGAATTCGAAGACTGGTTGTAAATAGAGCACAACACTTTACACTTAGAACACGTTTATTGCTAACAAGTGTACACTCAGTACAGACTTGCTCCTGCTTGGAGTGCTCCACTATTTGTACATAGAAATAATTTTCTGGAACTTACAAGTACATCAAACATAAGAAACATGTAGGACATTCTAGAAATAATAAATACAAAGAAATAATTTTTTTTCTGCCGTGGTGGGATTTGAACTAGGGACCGCAAGCACAGTGATCAGCGATGCTAACCACTGCTGTCAGCAGACGCGCGGCAATGTCATCACATTCCTCAGTATTCTGGTTTCTATACTATGACTACCCATGCCATTTTTATCGTTGTCTAAGAGTTTTAACCTTTCCATGTTTCCACCATTTTGGTTAAAGTTTCTTACAAATGAACTCTAGTTTTTCTCTGAAACTGTTAAATCGATTATCATCATTACACTTTCCCCACATAGATTCCAAAAATACTTCCTCCTTTTTAGTAGTCACCTTTGACAGGTTTATACCTTCAGTTATATTTGTATTATTACAGTCTGAATTTTCACTCTCAGTATTTTGTTCGTTGCCTAGCTTACTGAACTCATCAGCATTAATATCTATAAAAATTTCCTCATCTGTTTCCAAGGGTTTTACAAAAATCTTCTGATTTAACTTCTCAATTTCATGAATGTTTTGACCCACAATAGCCCTTTGATCAGCAACTTCTTCACTAGCTACAACAGGTACATTATCTGAGATGTCTCGTAATATACCACACTTAATTTCTGAATTACACATTTTATTTTCATTAACAGTATATTGAAATGTATTATGATTAACATCACTACTCTCATAGTCAAATAATGTCTTTATACCATGAGTATTGTTGTATCATCCTCGTTGCTAGTTGTTGAGTACTTGTCCCTGGTCAGCCTGTCTTTCTGGAAAGGTATTGGTGCAGGAATCGTAGTCAGCTAAAACATTTCTATAGAGATTGGTATTACAAGTTTTATTGACTGAAGAATACAGTACTCAACTTTAGAAAAATGTCTGTTTCTTCTCTCTTCTCGTGTCGTCGTCTTGCGTATGATGATAGCTCCACTGAGACATAGTCACTGCCTAATTAATAGCAGAGTTCTGATGGGCCATCCAGACGCATGTCAGCCTAGATATAGCAGCTTGTAGTGGGCACGCGTCTACGGTTACTCCTTCCAAGAGGCGCGTTGCCGGCGTGCAATAGTCTGTCGGTCAACTGCAAATACTGCCTTCTTCATGATCGTTCTTACGTTTGGCGTGTGGTGCTGACTTCACGCCACAACATCCCCCCCTTCCCCCAAAGTGTCAAACCGTTGTGTAGGGAGCTCGACAACGGGGAAGGAGGCAGGCTCGTGGATGTACTGATGGACCGAAGTCTGTAGCTTCAGAGGACGGCTGACTACTGGCCAGGTCCCGCCATCCGGCCTGAGCTTGCAAGGAAATGTCGTCTCTGAAAACCTACGAAGGGCCTATGTCCATGACCTGTGGCCCAGGTGATGACATAAATGGTGTCGATGTCGGTGTCAGATCCTGCGTGGCGTGCTGGTCCAGTTCCATCAGGACGGCCAGTTGAGGCGGAGGCTGCAAGTGCTCTGTCTCCATGGCGTCGGGCCGCAGTGCTGTGGATATCTGCTGCAGCGGTGGCCGCCAAAGTCGTGCGGGCGGCTACGTGGTCTGCGTGAATCTGCTGAGAGAAATGCAGAAGGATCACAGGGTACATGACAAGGGCAAATTTGGTTGCGGTGCCTGTGGACGATGCCATTGGGACCTGAAATTTCAAACATATGAGCTCTGCAACATTGGATCATCTCATCCCGCTCCCACTGTCTGAGGCTGTCATAAACTCTGAAAAAGACTGGTTTACGTGGATCGAAGCAATACTTCTGTGTCGGCGGCTGCTGTTCTGGACGGCGCGGTGGATGGAGCAGGTGGAGCAAGGTGCGGTGGCGACGGCTGTGCAGAAGTTCAGTCGGCGATGCTCCTTCTCGTGGATGCGAGAGATAGGAGGCGAGGAACTGTTGCAAAGCTGCCTCCCATGAGTGCTCCGAACGGGCATCTGTTGCTTAAATGTCCGGACGAAGTGTTCCTCAGCACTGTTTAACTACGGGTGAAACAGTGCTCTGGTGAGATGCTCAGTTCCATTGTATTCACAAAAGGAGTGAAATTCTTGCAATGTGAACTGAGGGCTGTTGTCAGAGACTAGTAGTTCAGGGCGACCTTCCAGACAAAAATTGAAGACAACGCCCTAATCATGTTACTATAAGTCGCAGAAGACATTGGCACTGCAAATGGGTAATCACTACAAGCATCAACCACAATAAACCAATTAGTGTTCCAGAAGGGACCAACATAGTCAATACACACTCATTGCCATGGTGAATCTGCTTTTGGCGACACACAAAAATTGTGAGGTGGGGCGGACTGGTTGGTAGTGCACACTGAACACTGACGTCATCTGTTCTATATGTGCGTCCATACCCTGCCAGGTACAGTATCGTCGTGCCAATTGCTTAATGTGAACCATCCCCCAATGTTCTTGGTGAAGTAAGTTCAATACTTTTTTCTGCAACTGTCGCGGGATCAACACACGCAATTGGCCACTGTCATTTGAAACTAGAATGACACCTCTATGTACTGAAAGTTCATTTTTTCTAGCAAAATAGCGGCACACCAGTGAAATTTGGATGTCGCATTGTGAATGCGGCCATTGTATGCGAATGTAGCACAGCAAAATTCAGAAATCGGGGTCTGTTTCTGTGGCCCGAGCAATTGTCCTACAGGAAGGATTGCAACAAACTGTCTTCTTGTGCATCTATCGGACAACAAGATGTCTCAGAAACATCAAAGTCTTTGTCAGGGCCAATCGGAAGACGGGGAAAGTGCGTCGACATTTCCATGGCTGATACTGTGATAGTAGCAATTTGTGTTCCGTGCGCGTAGGAATCGGCTTGGCTGGATGAAACAGACTGCAAAGGCTTATGGTCAGTTACTAAATAAAATTTTCTCCCATACAAATAGTGATGGAATTTTGTCACACCATTCACTATCACTAAAGCTTCCTTCTCAATTTGAGAATAACACTGTTATATACAACAGAAACACGATATGATCTGTATCTCTTTATAATTCAGAATATATTCTCTGCTTAACGTGCACAGTACAATGAAAAATAATATTTCAATTACCAATAACCAAAAACAAACACAACTTCTTTGGATAGATTAAATAATTTCCTAGAAGCAAGTCTTCCTGATAATTATTTCTGACTCTTGTACAAAGTAGAGGTTCCTCGAAGTTCGGTGTCCTCTGCTTCGGGACCTCGGCAGGAAGCGGCAGTGGCAGAGTCCGGCAATCGGTGGCCAGGCGTAGCGGAGACGTGGCTTCGGCGGCGGTGCTCCCTCGTGGTCCGCGGTGACAGAAGATGCCGGTCTTAGCCGTTGTGCGGATACTTAAGGCCGTGGCGGCTAGTGTCCTTGCACCTCTATTTGCATGTCGCGACCGCTGATTGGCCGCTGAGACAGTCATACTGTCTTCGTTCGAGGTGCGAAGAGGTTCTTCGCGTCTGCGCGGTGAGCGGACCTGGAGACTTGGGGCGGTGCAGTGCCGCCTGCCGGAAGGAGCCGGGACTTGGTCGTGGCGCGCGGTTCGAACCGTCCGCCGCTGCCGACTTATCGGTGCGCGGTGTGTGCGTCTCTTGAGCTGGCACGCGCAGGGCTGTGCTGCGGCGCCACGTCATGGTTCTGCGGGGCGCGCCACGGCAAACACCACTGTGTGTCTGTCAAAAGTATTGATGCAAATGCTATCGGATGGTCCGTATCCCCATGTCTATGTGACAACTCTACACCTAGACCAAACTATGAGGAGTCAACTTGCAAAAGAACTGGTTTGTCTGGATTGAAGTGCACCAAACATCGATCACTGAGCAGTGCATCTTTTAACTGTTAAAATGCGCATTGGCATTCTTCTGTCCAAACAAAACATACATTTTTACGGCATAGCCGATGCAAAGGGGCTGCAATTTGTGCTGTGTTTGGAATAAACCTAATATAGTATGTTAACTTTCCCAAGACCGACTGTAATTCTTTCACATTCCTTGGTCCTGGCAGGTTGCGAATGGCAAGCAAATGTGATTGCGTGGGGTGCACACCTTGACTGTTTATCACGTGTCGTAGGTACTGTAGTTCCAGTTTGAAATGTCACACTTATCTAAGTGACACTTGAGACCTGCATCTGACAAAACTTTAAATAATTTTCTCAAATTTGCAATATGTTCTCCTGAAGTATGGCGTGACACAACTGTCATTCAAGTAGTTTGAACAACAAGGCACCCGAGCTGTAAGCTGTTCCAAATATCTTTGAAAAAACTGCGGGCAGGGAAGAATTGCTAAACAGTAGACACAAATATTTAAACAAGCCCAGATGAGTATTGACAACACACATTTTCTGTAATTCTTCGTCAAGTGGCAGCTGAAGGTAGGCATTGCTTAATTTGATTTTTGAGAAATATTTTCCTGCACCTAATCTGTCCATTAAATCGTCTGGTCTCGGCAAAGGATAACTATCTACAACTGTTTGTGGATTCACTACGGCCTTGAAATAAACACAAACGTGAATGCTACCTGACGGCTTCTGCAAAATTGAGAAGTGTTTTCACAAAACTCAACATCTACAAAAACAAAATTTTCAGGAAACACATTTTATTGAATTAATTGAACAGTATACATTGCTGATGTCTTACAAAATTATATTGCAAATGTAACATCTAGATACATAATATAAGGGTGAAATATCTTTTCTATCACCTTCCAGTTTCATATAAAAAATACATACAAGTCATGAATTTTGTCCAAAACTGAACATCTACACATCAATTACATTACAACAGTGGTATTATGAGTTCTTTTAACCTACTGAAGTAATAATAATTTAATAAATTGGTTCATTTAGGTACTGCACTTCATTATTGTCATTGTCATTTTGATCACAACACTCTAGGGCCTTTCCATAGAACTCTTGGGCTTCTTCTGTAGATGTATCACAGACCCTCAGTAGTTTCTTTATGTCTTCAGCTTTCTTGACACTCACATGGTTTCTAGGTGTTATTAATCCTGAAAAATCAATGTTCTTGAAAATACTTATGTCTTTCCTTCTCTTCAACTATGATTGGAGGGGAGAACTATGTTGTTTTGACTTTGCAGATGGCACTACCCTTGTCTGTTTTCTTATAAATAAGGACTCTGGCTTCACACAGTTTGAATGGTAGCTTGTTCTTCATTAATCTGTTAGTAGTGGTCTTAAAATCGCACACATGCCAGTTCTCACACAACTTACAATCACGAGAAAACAAAACCTTTAATTTGTTGTAGGCATTATTGAGCAATAAGCCGACAATAATGATCTTCAAACACTGCAGCCAACCTGTAAAGTTAAAACAAGTGACTTCAACAATAAAGTCTTAACACTAAACCTAACAGTAAAACAATATCTGTGACAAGCAATAGGTAGATGTTCAGTTTTGGCAAAACTTGGTTTCTGTAGATGTCGAGTTCAGAAGAATTTTACAGTTTTGTGTGCAAGATTACACAGGTAAATAGTAAGTTTTTATATATTCCGTGTCCTGCAATGGATGCATCTCATTTATAAGTACATGAATATGCATATAACTCATTTATGCAAATTTTGTAGATGTTGAGTTTTGTGAAAACACTGCTCAATTACAAACGGACTCGCCCACTGGCTAGCATGTATTGGTTCAATTGCACCATTTTCTCGCAGTGCAAAGTTCTTGTGCTACTTTGTCACGTAAAGCGAGTGGTACGTTATGAGATTTGCAAATTTTGGGTTTGGCATTTTCCTTCAGAGTAATGTGTGCAGCAAAATCCTTACCTTTTCCTAGTCCTGCAGAAGATAAATCTGGAAAGTCTTTCAGCAACTTGTCAACACTGTCTTGACCAGTAAAACCATAAAGATCAAAAGAATCTAAACCAAAAATATTTTCTCCTTCGTAAGACTTAAGCACTTGAAATGTCACTGTGCGCGTTTGCTATCCGAATACTGCAGGTAGTGAACACTGTCCTAGTACAGGAATTTCATTGCCATTGTATGCAGTTAATTGTGTTTCAGAGCAAGAAAGGCATGGCGATTCTAACAGTTCATATGTTTTGTGATTGATCAATGTGACAGGTGCACCTGTGTCTAGTTGCAATTTTACAGAAATGTCATTCACTCGCAAGTTGATGTACATTTTTCTGGCCTGGCGTACAACTTGTGCTACTTCCATTTCCTTTACGTTATGAGGGGCCGCCACGGGCTTTGAAAATACTGCATTTATTGAATAACTATTGTCTTGTCGCTGTTTGGGCTGAGAGTGCGACTTCTATTTCTTTTGCTGTAAGCAGACTGCTTGTATATGACCTTTCTTGCCGCATGCCTAGCATTTTGCTGACCGAGATGGACAGTTCTGCCTTTTGCGCCACGAGAAACATTTTGGGCAAGATTTCACTTCCTTATTAGGCAAGGCCCTGCGTCTAACAACATGTTTATGCTTTGAGCGGGCACGCGGAAATGCACGGTGGCCAACCTCGTGCTTGCCCCCAGGGGGCCCACAGTCTTTTGTGGGAACGTGTGTGGCGCACATGGGGCCCCGAGCCAAATCAGCCTTTTTTCCACCCCAGGCTGCTTCACTTTTCCTCCCGGTTCATGCCTTTGATTGGTGACGGGCATCCCTTGCGAGTCAAGTTGGTTTCTTGTGCCAGTTTCCCTTTTTTCCTTGGTCTCTCCCTTTCCTAACCTTTGCTTCTGTCTTTTTCTCCTTGCTGTACTTTCCTAGCCTTCCTCTCCTCCTCATTAGTCTCCGCTTTGGCGTTTGAGACACTTCTTTCTCTTCACTTCCTCTATTCTTCTTCTTTCCTCCCTGTGCGTGTCTGAAGGCTGACCCACGCATTATCATGCGTAGCAGGTGGGGGTAACGCATAATTCCCCACCCCGGGTAGACAAGTAGGGCACGTACGTACCCTCTGGTAAAGGCCAGGCTCAGGAAGGGGTGATTACCCGAGCTGATACCTTCCGACCATGTCGATTGGTCTCTTTGTCCGTTTTTCAGGAGGTGTGAACAATCACCTAAGGCAGGTAAGCCCTCAGAGAGGGCCCCCACTAGGAAGGAGCGCGCCATTGGAGATGCTGGTAATTATGGGGGACACTTCCGCAATGACTTCCTTTTCTTCTTCTGTGACTTTGACCCAAAAAAGAAAGATTGGTTCGCCTCAGAATAAGAAAACTTTGCCCAATCTCCCAAAATTCCTAGTTGTCTCTCGAACCGACGGTAAAGACTTCACTTCTGTAAATCCTTTCGTTATTCATAAAGGTGTTGATGTGATTGCTGGCCCTGTTAAGACCTGTTCGCGACAGTGCAATGGAACATTGTTGCTGGAAGCGGACAGTGCCTCCCACGCACAAAAACTGATACAGACTACATTGCTACGCACGTATACTGTCAAGGTAGAAGCACATCGCATGCTCAACTCATCACGGGGGGTAGTTTTCACGAGATCCCTTGATGGGTTGTCTGACAAAGACATACAAACCTACATGTCCGATCAGGGTGTAACAGCCGTGCATAGGGTATTGAAAAAGGTTGATAATCAGCTGACACCAACTCGTACTGTGTTTTTGACGTTCGACCGAGTTGAACTCCCGTTGAAGGTCAAAGCAAGGTTTGAAGTTATCTCCGTCCGCCCTTATGTACCTAACCCAACGCGCTGTTTCCAATGCCACAGATACAACCACACCCGCCAATCTTGCCCTAACACAGCAAAATGTCATTTGTGGTAGGGACGCCCATGAGGGGGATTGCCCACCTCCGTCCCCTCACTGCCTTAATTGCAACGTTGACCATGCGGCTTCCTCTCGGGACTGCCCTGTATATAAGGATGAAAAGGTCATTCAGCAAATTCTGGTCACGGAAAAGGTCTCAACATCTGCCGCTCGAAAGTTGTTGGCGAGTCGAAAGAACACTGTCCTCCCAGCGGGCACATACAATAAGGTCCTCACCTCCACTCGACCTACTAAGGATGCAGGTACACAGACCTGTGATTTCACTTTTGCTGACACAGTTGTGCAATCGGCCAGCCCGAAGATTGCCCTTCCACGTCCCCACCTCCTGCTGCTTCTAAAGTTCAGTCTTCGTCAACCTCTAATAAACCGCAGGCACCTAACCAAGATGCCCGGACTTTGAAAAAGGAACCCATCTGTGAAGATTTTTGTACGTACTCAGGCTTCTCAACCGTCAACTGACTCTTCTCACCATCACTCTTCCAGAAGAGCCAACAAGAAAGAGATCCTCTCCTTCCCCGCCGAGGTGTGACCCATCTGTCACGCCGCCCAACAGTAGTCGGCCCCGATCATCTTCTGTCTCGCCAGGACGCACTACTGTTAACCAGGCAACCGGCATTTTACCGGCGGCGGAAGCTGCCCCTCCTGATAAACTGGAGAAGGTGGCAGATGCATCAGTTGAACCTATGCAACATGAATCTCTGCCTCTAGATAGTGACAGTAGTGCTCCCTCGAAGTCCGGTCCTCAGCGGCCGTCGAGGTGACCCCACCTGCTTGTTCCTTTTTATCTTCTTTTCTTCTCTCATTTTTTATCATGGCGCTCCTTCAATGGAATATTCACAGCATTCGTTCCACTCGGTAGGAATTAAAACTACTTTTTCGATTGCACTGCCCGCTTCTAGTTTGTCTCCAAGAAACTAAGTTACGTCCATGTGATCGTGCAGACTTCCCCCACTACACCTCTGTGCGTTTTGACCTGCCACCTGTGGAAGGTACCCCAGCCCATGGAGGGGTTCTGATGTTCATTGGGACGACGTCTATCACCATCCCGTTTCATTGCATACTCACCTACAGGCAGTTGCCGTCCGCATCACTCTATCCACCTTTTCCTTTTCCCTCTGTAATATCTATTCGCCATCATCATCCGCCCTTACTAGGGCATATGTGCTACACTTCGTTGACCAGCTCCCTTCACCTTTCGTGTTAGGAGACTTTAATGCCCACCACCCCCTAGGGGGCTCTCCGGCACCTTGTCCGAGAGGCTCCCTTTTGGTGGACCTCTTCCAACACCTCGATCTTGTCTGCCTCAACACCGGTGCACTGACTTTCCTTTCCGACACAACACATAATTATTCCCTTATAGACCTCGCGATATGCACTCCTCAGCTTGCCGGTTGGTTTGACTGGTATGCACTTTCTGACACATACTCGAGTGACCATTTTCCTTGTGTCATCCACTTCCTGCATCATTCCCCATCTCCTCGTCCCACTAGTTGGAACATCTGTAAAACCGTCTGGGGGCTTTATTCTTCTATGGCTGTTTTTTCACGATCAGAACTTTTCCAGCTGTGACAGTCAGGTCGAATACCTCACAGAGGTTATTCTCACAGCTGCCGAACATTCCATACATCGTACACCCTCTTCTCTACATCACGTCCCGGTCCGCTGGTGGACTGCAGCCTGCCGTGATGCTCTTAGAGCCCGGCGCTCTGCTTTATGCACCTTTCGCTGCCACCCAACGTTGGAGAACAGTATCAACTATAAATGATTGCGAGCGCAATGTCGTCGTGTTATAAACAACAGCAAAAAAGCTTGCTGGATTGCTTTTACCAGTTCTTTTAACCGCTTTACTTCCTCCTCGGCTGTCTGGGGTGGCCTATGTCGTTTATCCGGCATCAAGGTCCACTCCCCTATTTCTGCCCTGACCGTCGAGAATGCAGTCCTTGTGGACCCCGCTGATGTTTCCAACGCATTGAGCCATTTCTTTGCGGAGGTTTCGAGCTCTTCCCATTACCACCCTGCCTTCCTCCCTCGCAAACAGGTAGAGGAGGCACAGCCGCCTTCTTTCCACTCATTTAATCTTGAAAGTTATAATGTCTCCTTCACCATGCAGGAGCTAGACCGTGCTCTCGCCCTGTCCTGATCTTCTGCACCCGGGCCCGATTCCATCCATATTGAGATGCTGAAGAACCTTTCTCCTGCGGGCAAGTGTTTCCTACTTTGCACCTATAATCACATATGGACTGAAGGTCAGGTTCCCACAAGTTGGCGTGAAGCCATTGTTGTCCCTATCCCCAAACCAGGGAAGGACAAACATCTTCCATCAAGTTATTTCTCTTACTAGCTGTGTCTGTAAGGTGATGGAACACATGGTTAACACTCGGTTGGTCTGGCTTCTCGAATCTCGACGCCTCCTGAATAATATCCAATGTGGTTTTCGTAGACACCGCTCTGCTGCTGATCACCTCATCACCTTGTCGACCTTTATTATGAATAACTTTTTTAAGGAAGCATCAAACGGTAGCGGTGTTCTTCGAATTAGAGAAGGCTTACGATACCTGTTGGAGGATGGACATTCTCCGCACATTGCACATATGGGGCCTTCTTGGCCGCCTCCCTCTCTTTATTCAAGCGTTTTTGGCAGATCGCAAGTTCCAGGTATGGGTGGGCTCTGTTTTGTCAGGTACCTTTCGCCAGGAGAATGGGGTGCCACAGGGCTCTGCCTTGAGTGTGGCTCTCTTTGCCATTGCAATCAATCCGATCATAGACTGCCTTTCAGCCGACGTTTCTGGATCCCTTTTGTAGATAATTTTGCAATTTATTGCAGTGCCCAGTGGACGTGTCTCTTGGAGCATTGTCTTCAACACTCCCTTGACCGCCTATATTCCTGGAGCATTGCGAACGGCTTCCGCTTCTCCACTGAGAAAACGGTGTGTATAAACTTCTAGAGATACAAGGAATTTCTTCGATGTCTCGGCCCCGTTGCTCTCCCTTTTGTGGAGACAACGAAATTCTTGGGAATCATGTTGGATCGTAAACTTTTTTGGTCCCCACAAGTGTCTTACCTGGCTGCCCGTTGTGCCCGATCCCTTAATGTTCTCTGTGTCCTCAGTGGCACATCATGGGGAGCGGATCGTACTGTCCTGCTTCACCTTTACCAGGCCATCGTTCAGTCGAAGCTCTACTATGGAAGCCTTGTATACTCTTCTGCATGGCCGTCGATTCTCCGCCGTCTCAACTCTATCCACCATTGGGGATTATGCCTGGCGACCGGTGCATTTTATACCAGCCCTGTTGAAAGTCTGTATGCCGAAGCTGCTGTATTACCCTTGACCACTCGGCGTGCCATACTCTTGTGTCGGTACGCATGCGGCCTGTGGTCGATGCTCAACCATCCATCTTACAGATTATTTTTTGACGACTCACTCGATCACCAATATCAGTTGTCTGCGATAGCCTTGCTTCCACCTGGAGTTGGGTTTCGCTGCCAGCTTCAGCGGCTCGATTTTACCCTTCAACCTTTAGGTTGAGCAAGAGCCCATTGCCACCGTGGCATCAGGCCCAGGTTCACACTCACCTTGAACTTAGTTCACTGCCCAAGGAGAGCCCCCCGGATTTGGTATACTGATCGAGGCTTGTCGAACTCCGTTCGCAGTTTGATAATTCCATATTTATCTACACTGATGGTTCCAAGAGCACTGACGGTGTCGGATCTGTCTTCGTCGTCGGGGACAACCGTTTCCAATACAAGCTCCTTGACCGGTGTTCGAATTTCACGGCTGAGCTTTTTGCCCTCCACCAGGCTGTTTTATATACCTGCCGCCGCCGCCATCTGTTTTATGCCATCTGTTCGGACTCCCTTAGTGCCCTGCAGAGTCTTAAGGACCCTCTCTCGACCCATCCTCTCGTGTTTCGGATCCAACGCTCCCTCCAGTTGGTAGCAGATGACAGCTGTCACGTTTCTTTTCTGTGGGTCCCTGGCCACGTGGGTGTGCCCGGGAATGAGACCGCCGACCTTGCAGCTAAGGCAGCAGCTCTTTTGCCTCGCATGGCTACCTTTTTGTGTCCCATCGGACGATGTTCAACGGGCTCTTTGCCGGAGTATTGTGTCGTCCTGGCACAGTGTGTGGTTCTCACTCCACGACAATAAATTGAGAACTGTAAAACCGATCCTGACCACTTGGAGGACCTCCTCATGCCCCTCTCGGTGAGAGGTCATCCTGGCCCGGTTGCGGATCGGTCACTGCCGTTTCAGCCACCGTCATTTGCTAACTGCCAACCCTGCACCGCTGTGCTCCTGTGGTGAATTGCTGATGCTGCGACATATTTTACTGTCTTGTCCCAATTTTAATCATCTCCGTGTAGCCCTTAACTTGCCGTCTACTCTGGAGAACTTTTAGCTGATGACACATGAGCAGCTGCTCGAGTTTTGCGTTTTATCAACATGGCCAATCTATCAAAAGATATTTAACCCTTTTGTTTTTTATCTTTCGTTTTTAGCCTTCTTCTGATACTCTATCTGGTAGTTACCAATTTTTATGAGATCTAGCGAATCTCTGTTCTGATCTGGGCGCTAATGACATTAGCAGTTGTGCGCCCTAAAACCACAAAAAAAAAAAAAAAAAAAAAAAAAAAAAAAAAACACCTGTTTCAAAACCTATTCTACTTCATGGAAAGATGGATCGGACATTTTTATAATCTGTTCCCTAAGTCTGACATCCGTTACATTATAGACAATAGCGCCATGTAACATTACATCGGAATACAAAGCTCCACACATACATTTAAATTTAATACTTTCTAATGAGACCTTGAAGATCTGTCATCCATTGCCTGTATGTTTGGTTCTCATGTTTCCTACACTGGAAAAACTGATACCTAGCAGCCGCTATGTTGATTTTTTGTTTGTAATATGATGTGAGGCCTCCTATCACTGAATCATAAGATAGTTCCGAAGGTTCCGTGGTGGGAAACAGTTTTTACACCAGACAGAACACTGGGGGGGCCTACACACGATAACAGAAAATGAAGTTTGACAGTATCTTGTATCTTGTGAACTGTGGCATAGGCTTCAAACTGTTGCAACCGTTCTTCCCATTCTTATTTTGCTTCGTCATACTGTCTGAATGGCGGAATTACTGGAGGTGGTGGCTGCTGTAGTGGAACTTGCATGTTTTGTTACACAGGTGCAGGCAGAAGTAGTTGTACCGTCTACAGCAGCGAGGCAATTTGTTGAGTTTGAAACTAAAACATCTGTATTAGCTGCTGTGTGTCGAGCGCAGGAAGCTGCTGCGCAGTGGCAGGGATAGTGTTAGTGGGTACTGACATTGAGCAAAAACAACAGCAGCAAATAAGGCAAAAATATAGAAATTTACGCTATTCACTGCAGTAGAATCAAACGGTTACAGACTGGATTCACCAAGACCTCATAACTCGTTGCAATGTGGGTCATTGTAGTCCTCGTCGCCATTTGTTGCATCATCCTCGTTGCTAGTTGTTGAGTACTCGTCCCTGGTCAGCCTGTCTTTCTAGAAAGGTACTGGTACAGGAATCGTAGTCAGCTAAAACATTTCTATAGAGATTGGTATTACAAGTTTTATTGACTGAAGAATACAACTTTAGAACATATGTTTGTTTTTTTCTCTTCTCGTGTCGTCGTCTTGCGTACAATGCTAGCTGCGCTGAGACGTAGTCACTGCCTAGTTCGTAGCAGAGTTCTGACGGGCCGTCCAGACACATATCAGCATAGATATAGCAGCTTGTAGAGGGTGCGCGTCTGTTACTCCTTGCAAGAGGCGTGGCGCTGGCGTGCGATAGGCTGTCTGTCAACCGCTGCCTTCTCCGTGATCATTCTCTTGTCTGGCGTGTGGTGCTGACTTCATGCCACAAGAAGTATCATACATTGGTACTTCAATGTTACACACCCATTTATAACATTTATAAAATTCACTTACTGCTTCCTGATTTGACTGTTCCTTATCATAACTATGCAGTGTTTGATTTATTACCCATTACAGTTCCCAGAGCTGACTTCCATAATTTTGAATCTAAAACTAATTTTTGCCTTTGAATTTTATGTTCTTTGTCCCCTGATATACATTTGTTCCAATTGTCTTGCCCAACTGTGTGATAAGTGGTCCGTTGAATAGGTTTTCTCGCCCCAAATTTACAGACCCTCATTGGAGCAACCCTCAGTTATTCGAATGAATTCCCCTGTATTGGTTATTTCCATTATTTTCTTGATAATTTCTATTTCTATTATTAAATGCTTTTTCCTAACTCCTATTATAATGTTCATTTTAATGATTCCCATTGTTTCTCATACCTCCTCTTCCCATTTGTTGATCCCTATTATCAATATAATCTCTTCTTCTGAACTGATTCTCATTAGAATTTTGCTGCCACCCCCCACTCTGTTCACTACCCATAATTTGAGTACTGTCTATTCACTCTTACTACAGCTCTGTTTAACTTGTCTACATAAATTAAAAAAAATTCTAAACAGTGGTCAGCTGCATGAACTAAATCCCACTGTAATTTCTCTGGCAATCTCCTCTTTAGAGTATCAATTTGTGTCATAACATCAGATGGTCTGTCTAAATGTATTAATTTCTGTAACTGATTTTTACAAAATTCTTTCATTCTTCCTGATTTGCCATTATAAACTGGTCCATTTAAAAATTCACTTTTAATCCTTGACTGTTCAATTTTTGACCAAAATTTGTTTAAAGAGGTTTCTTCAAAATCAGTGTCACATGGTCCAAGGTAATGCTTTGCCATTCAAAAATCTTTTCAGAGATTTTATTTTTAATTCATCAGACGTTTCATTTACAAAATTATCTTTGCAGTGTTGAATAAAATATACAGAATGTAGACTGTTATTTGGCTACAGTCTGTCGTCTTCAGGCTGCTGTCTCGGGATGCAGCAGCGGTGGGGAGTCTAGTGTGTCAAGTGGGACACCTTGGGTATCTCATGCTTTGCCCTCTGTCCGTGCTGTTGAGGCACCCTTCAGGTATATTGGACATGGTCAAGCTGCCTTCTCCACAAGGGGAGTGGCGGACTGAATGGCATTCGCATTGTTTGAGACAGAAGGCCAATGTGGAGGCTGGCCTCTGGCCATGCCCGTTAGTCCTGTGAGTGGACGTGTGGCTACTCCTTAAGCAGGGTCCAAGCAGGTGCACGGGGGGGAGGAGATTATTAGTTATTGGGAGCACTAACGTTAGGCACGTGATGAAGCCCCTTAGGAAGGTAGCATCAAGATCTGGAAAGAAGTCCAACTTGCACTTGGTGTGTCTATCAGGGGGAAGGAGGGGGGGGGCTCAACCGAGATGGGTAGGTGGCCTTGCCGGTGGCTATCGAGCATACAGGGTACGGTCGACTGCAAGTCCTGGCTGGTGGAAATGGTGAATGCTGCTGCCCTCGCATGCGGGGTGCAAGCAGAGCTGTTGATTTGTAGCATTGTTCCCAGGGTTGATCGGGGTCCTTTGGTTTGGAGCCGAGTGGAGGGTCTGAACCAAAGACTTCGTCGACTCTTTGACAGTTATGGTTGCAGATTTCTAGATCTGCATTATCGGGTGGGGAATTGTAGGATGCCCCTATATAGATCAGGGGTGGAATACACTAAGGAAGTGGATACTCCGATAGCAGAGTACTTGTGGAATGCATATGGGTGTTTTTTAGGCTAGGCACTAGCTCTGTTGAGCTCTGCCAACATTCAGACAGTGAATTCGGGCCAAATTCAGCACTGAAATTTGACTATATTTAGTGAGGTGTGGAATGTATATCAGAAAGACAGATTGGGCACAATTGGAGGGGGAGTGTTCATAGCCACGGACAAAGGTATTGTTTCTACTGAGGTCGAAGTTTAAAGTAACTGTGTAGTTATCTGGGCACATATTACAGGTCTAAGAGAAGTAAAAGTAGAAGTAAATAGTTGGGTGTTTTTACCAGCCCCCCACTGGGCTGTAGCAGTTTTAGAATCATTCAAAGAAAGTCTATGCCAGGGAATGTGTAGGTATCTGGGCCATGTAATATTAGTCGGGGGAGACTTCAACCTAAAGAGTATAGATTAAGACTTCTCTAGTTCCATTTCAGGTGGTACAGACAAGCAGTCTTGTTACTTAATTTTTGGATACTTTCTCCAAAAACTGTGTTGAGCAGTTAAACGGCAACCTACATGCAATGGAAATATTTTAGACCTAATAGCTGTGAAAAGACCTGACATTGTTGATGATGTGTGTGTAGAGACAGGAGTAAGTGATAATGATATTGTCTTAGCGTCCATGGTGACAGAAGCTCATAAACTAATCAAGAGGACTAGGAGTGTATTTTTGTTATGAAGAGCCAATAAACAATTGTTAGGATCACACTTAGAAAATGAATGTACATTGTTTAGTTCAAGTATAATGGAGGTAGTGGATTTGTGGACTTAATTTGAATGCGTTGTAGATCAAGCGTTAGAGAAATATGTGCCTGTAAAGTCGATTAAGGATGGAAAAGATCTATCATGTTATAATAATAATAATAATAATAATAATAATAATAATGTTAGAAAGCTACTGAGAAAGCAAATACTGTTGCAATCTCGGTTCAAAAAAGATTACGCAAATGATGACAGGCAAAAGTTAGTAGAGATTGGTACGTCTATAAAAAGATTGATGCGCTAAGCATACAATAATTACCACAGTCCTACCTTAGCAAAAGATCTTTCCGAGAACTCGAAAAAATTCTGCTCCTATGTAAAATCGATAAGCGGGTCAAAGCCCACTATCCACTCACTCATTGATCATTCCGGGGCAGTAATAGAAGAAAGCAAATGGAAAGCTGAAGTTCTAAATTTAACTTTTAAGAAATCTTTCGTGCACGAGGACTGCACAAATGTATCATCATTTGATCAACGTACTAACTCCGAAATGGAGGACATAGTAATAGGTATTTCCGGTGTAGAGAAGTAGCTGAGAGAGCTAAATACAAAAAAGTCTCCTAGGCCGGATGGAATACCAGTTCAGTTTTACAGAGTATATTCTGCGGTATTGGCCCCTTACATAGCTTGCATTTATCGTGAATCTTTAGTTCAGTACAAAGTTCTTAGTGATTGGAAAAAAGTGCAGGTGACTTCCAGTTTATAAGAAAGGTAAAAGAACTGACCCACATAATTACAGGCCAATATTGTTGACATCAGTTTCCTGTTGAATTTTGGAGCGTATTCTCAGTTCGAATGTATTAAATTTCCTTGAGACAGCTTCTTTGTATGAATCAGCACGGGTTTAGGAAACATCGTTCATGTGAAACTCAGCTTGCTATTTTCTCACATGTCATCTTGCAAGCTATGGATGAAGGGCAACAGGCAGATTGTTTTTTCTCGATTTCAGAAAGGCATTTGACATGATGCCACATACAGACTGCTAACATAGATACGAGCATATGGAATAGGTTCATGGATTTGTGACTGGCTGGAAGACTTCTTAAGTAATAGAACATTGTAGGTTGTTCTCAATGGCGAGTGTTCATCAGAGACAAGTATATCGTCAGGTGGGCCCCAGGGGAGTGTGATAGGAGTGCTATTATTTTCTATCTATATAAATGATCTGATGGGCAGAGTAACTTGTAATTTGTGGCTGTTTTTGATGATACTGTGATGTTTGCGAGGGTTTCATCTTTAATTGACTGTAATAGCGTACAGGATGACTTGGACAAAATTTCTAGTCCATGTAAAAGAATGGCAGCTAGTTCTCAATGTTGAAAACATGTAAGGTGATGTGCATGAGTAGGAAAAACAATCTTATAATGTTTGAATACAGCATTAGTAGTGAGTTTCTTGATGCAGTAGAGTCATTCAAATATCTGGGTGTAACATTGCAGAGCGATATGAAATGGAACAAACATGTAAGGACAGTTGTGAGTAAGGCAGACAGCTGACTTCGGTTTATTGGGAGAATTTTGGGAACACGTACTTCATCTTGTGACGTATTTTGCACTACACTAAAGCCACATTATTAATACTCCACCTTGTTTTTCTTGGTCGTTCAGAGATCTCGTAGATTTTGTTGCTCGCCTGCCATTAAATCATCAAGAAAATATCAGGACGTCGGATTCTTTAAGAGTCATGGAAACTACTAATGACACCCTTCATTTTATACACATTTATTTTTCATTCTTTATAAAGCTCATAAACGGAAGTAATACATCTTTAAGACTGCTTGTTACTGACTATGACAAACTTATTACTGATTAAGACCAACTTAATATTGATTGCGTTCTACATATTGACTGCTTTAAGACTACATTATTACTGATTAAATACTGGCTCAAACCTGAATGCGTTCACACCAATTCGCGCATATTAATGCATATTATATTTTATAGAACATTCTAGAACACGGAAAATACAATGTTTTATATTAAATAATTTGTTCATGAAACATAAATAAATTGTTCATCAAGAAAAGCTAAGAAAAATTATGACAAATATAATGATATGGTTTAAGTATCAAAACAAAACAGTACAAAAGATCGTAAGTAAATAACAATTAGTCCAGTATTAATATATGTTTACATTATTTAAAATGGTTCAATTATGTAATTTTACGGTCAGCAAAGTATTACATTATGGTCAATACATTACAGAAGACCAGGTAGTGGTGTTATAAAATGCTTATATAATATAAATATGGAATATTAGGGCATAATACCATGATCAAATATGATATCGTACTTTGAATTAATCCAAACAAACGAGACTTTCCAGGCCAAATACGTTACAATACCCCCCTAACACAATGTCAGACATCACATGTGGATGACATTGTGTGATTACAGAATTGGGGAGCATTTACAATCAGCAACTATTTTGATTTTAAACTACATATCTGTCCAATTTATTTTAAGTCATGTTACAGTAACCAATTTTAGTATTTAAAACATAAAATAGCTGAATTTATAGAAAACTGTTACCAAAAGAATATTTTACTACTGAAGATATGTTTTCTAAAATGCACAATTCTTTAAATTAAATTACCATGACATTAGATACAGAAGAACAATAAATTGTTTTATATAACAAGTTTGGATATGCAGACAGTTTTTGTTGAACTATAAAATTACTTAGCATGGATACAGTCTGAAGTCATAGTGCATAAAATTAATGAAGTTGCATGTTAATAAGTGTACACATTTGTGTAAACAGTACGTAAATTTTAAAGAATGAAAAAAAAAAAAAAAATCAAATTTCAGCTAGACAGTGTAAGAATGATTACTAGAACAATCTTTTGATTGCAAGTTTACATTAAATAAATTCTTGATAAGCTATTACAATTTTTAATACTGGAAGTAAATTGACAAGGCAAAATAATTACCAATTTTCAAATTGCGTACAAATATGAGAAATTTTATCATATCATCCTTAGTAAACAGTCATAAAAACCAATGATCATGATAATTATGTGAGGATTATTGCTATGAGAATATTGAAAGCAAAGTAATTTGTTGATAATAAGTAATATTGTCGCGTTGAAATGGAAACAGGCTTGACTTCGATGGCAACTAAACACAGCACTTATACTGAAAGCACATTTATTACGAACTCAACATACACGCAGCACTGACTGCCTCTCAGGCAGAGTGCTCTGCTATTTATACACAGACACAGACAAAAAAATTAGAAGAACAGTTAACATAAGAAACAAGTAGAATTTACAAGTGAACATAAGAAAGATGTAGAACCTTCTGGAATTGTTAATTACAAAGAAATAAATTTTTGCCGGTGGGCGCGACTGAACCGGCGACCTTCTGGACCGCAGTCAGTGACGCTATCCCCTGAACCACACCGCCAGTCGGTGTTCATGGTCTCTCGAGGCATTGTGTCTTAACGGCAATATAAAAGAGCAAAGCTAGATTATGACATACACTAGCAAATGTAACCATAAGTTTTATGAAAAGAAACCCTACCAGTTCGGCACTTGTGCAAACCACCCACAAGCACCTAAAAATTTGAACAAAAGTTGATACTGTAAATTTTACATCCACTGCCTGCGAAGCGACGGCTCATAATCCTCAACTTCGTATGTGACGTCTGACAGGCTGCGTATGACACGATATGGACCAAAGTATCGCTTCAATAACTTTTCTGACAGTCCAACATTCTGTACAGGGGTAAAAATCCATACCAGATCTCCTGGGCTGTACACAACAGGTCAGTGCTTGTCGTTATACTGCTGACGGTCCTTCTCCTGGGCGTCCGGTGTCCGTATGCAAGCCAGCTGTCTTGCTTCTTCGACCCGGTTGGAACGGGAACAGCGTATCCATTGTCGTCTCAGCTTCATGGCCATGGAGCAGGAAAAATGGAGTGAAGCCTGTGGTGTCTTGTCTTGCGGTATTGTAAGCAAATGTCACGACTAACAGAATTATATCTCAATCCTTCTGCTCAACATCGACGTACATCGAAAGCATGTCGGCTAATGTCTTGTTAAAACGTTCCGTAAGACCATTTGTCTGAGGACGGTATGCAGTTGTCATTCTGTGGACAATGTTGCACCATGACATTACCTCTGATACTAGTTTTGACTGGAATACTTTTCCACGATCAGATATCATGACACGTGGTACTCCATGCTTTAAAATAATGTCTTCTACAAGGGATTTTGCGATCTCTGGAGCTTCTGCAGCCAGCACAGGTTTGGTGACAGCGTATCGTGTGAGGTAGTCAGTGCAGACTATTATCCAACGGTTACCGGTTGTCAACTTTGGGAACCTCCCTAAAAGATCGATCCCAACTTGGTGGAATGGAGCTGCTGTCGGCGGAATCGGTACGAGATGCCCTGGAGGTAACTGCGGCATAATCATCCGTCACTGGCACTCTTTACAGTGACTCACATAGTGCTTCACAGATCGGTAGAGACCTTTCCAGTAACACTTGCATCTGATTGTGTGTAGGGTAGCCATTTGGGGCCCAGTTGATCGTAGTTGCTCTTATATAATGTTCGGTTTATAAGTTGGAACTCTCCATTGGTCGGTTCTCCTTTCTCCAAGGCCTCTATCGTTTTTAATAGTGCTGGATCTTCCCTCTGTTCAGCTGTAACGCCATCTAATTCAGTGAGAGCTGAAATTTCATTAATGCTGTTGTGTTCCACTAATGGATTCCTCGAAAGGCAGTCAGCATCCTTGTGTTTGCGCCCGTTCTTGAATACCACTGTGACATCATACTCTTGGAGTCTTAGTGCCCATCTTGCTAGTCGACCTGATGGATCCTTCAAGCTAGTCAGCCAACAAAGAATAGTGGTCTGTCACGACGGTGAATGGTTTGCCGAATAAATACGGCCGGAACTTGTTAATAGCCCAGATAAATGCGAGACATTCTTTTTCAGTTGGAGAGTAGTTTATCTCGGACTTTGAGAGTACTCTTGAGACATAGGCTATCACTTTTTCGGCACCTTACTGAACTTGTACAAGCACTGCACCAATCCCATAGCCACTGGCTTCTGTGTGAAGTTCCGTTTCTGCATTCGTGTCGTACAAGGCGAGCACTGGTGCGGAAGTTAGAGCTTCCTTAAGTGCCCGGAAAGCTCTTTCTTTTGTCTCATCCAAGTAAAATTTGGCGTCTCCCTGCAGAAGTTCTTGTAATGGACGTGCCTTGTTACAAAATCCTTTTATGAAACGTTGGTAGTATGAGCACAGCCCGAGAATACTTCTTACATCACGAATGTGCTGAGGAGTTGGAAATTCTGTGACTGCCCTTACTTTATCTGGATCAGGACTGACACCATCTCTGTTGGCTAGGTGCCCCAGGATTTTTCTCTCTTTGGCGACGAAGAGGCACTTCTTTGGATTGAGGCGGAGACCTGCAGCCTGAACACACTTCAACACAGTTGACAGGCGACTCAGATGTTCTTCAAATGTTTTCGAGAAAACGACAATGTCACCTAAATAGCAGAGACACATCATCCAATTAAGGTGTCAAAGCAAGTTGTCTATCATGCATTTGAATGTGGCTGGAGCATTACATAATCCAAATGGCATTACTTTAAATTCATAGAGGCTGTCAGGTGTAATAAAAGCCGTCTTCTCCCTGTCAGCTTCGTCAACCTCAATTTGCCAGTAACCTGTCTGCACGTCCATAGTTGAGAAGTATGTAGCTCCTTTCAAGCAGTCTAAGGTGTCGTCAATACGTGGCAATGGGTAGACATCTTTCTTTGTGATTCTGTTCAGCCGCCAATAGTCGACACAGAATCGCCACGTGCCATCCTTCTTCTTTATGAGGACCACCGGAGATGATCAAGGACTCTCCGAAGGTTGAATAATGTCATCTCGCAACATCATCTCCACTTCCTCCCAAATTATTCGTCTTACAGCTGGCGACACTCTATACGAACGCTGCCTAATTGGCGGATGGTCCCCAGTATTGATCTGGTGCTTTATCGTGGGCCGTTTCGTCTGAAATTTCCCCTGCTGAGGTGTGAATGCACCCGAAAATTGGCGTAGTATACATAACACCCGCTGGCATTGTTCCTTGCTCAGTCCGGGCCCTATTGGCAGTTCCACATTTGTTTCCTCCAGCGTGTTGTCTGTAATAATAGCAGAGCATGGGTCTTCGTTGATGACGTTGAGCTCGCCGTCCCCCTCAGGGGCTCAGCATTAATTTGCTGAGTACGTGCTTGGCGAACCCGGGGTCCTGAGCTGTGGGCTGTGTCACGCCAACAGTCCGTTACACCGTAAGCTCTGTGCGTGCCATCATTCGGCGCGACGGTGGAACGTTGTACGTTTCAGAGCCCGGGGATCTTGGCTTAATCGCCCGGGTTGCGAGGACGGTATAAACCTCTATAAAAAAAAACCTCAATCTCAAGATGTGCTACTTGCCGAGGAGATGCATGGCTGTTGAGGTTGAACAGCCGCTAGCGAGCAACCTCTGAGAAACCTGCCGCACCTCAGTTGTATAAGGCTTACCCAGGCAAGCGGGGCTCTGCCTGGGTGGACCTTTAGTTCCCTAGCTGCTCGTCGGATGAACATGAAACGAGCAAACAAAAGCGTGGCCGGCCACAAAAACGGCGTCTCAAAGTGTGGAAGAGTTTCCTTCAATGCAGTATCGTATGACCCCCAATCGTTTCCATCCCTGGCTACGTCGTGGGAGGAACGTCGGGCTCGTCGTCAAGGTGAGGCATATGCCCCCCGATACCTGGTGTGCAGTCAAACAGATGGCAAATCGTTTATGTCGACTAAGCCTCTGTTTTTTGTGGAGAACATTGAAGACAAGTTTGGCAAGGTAGACGGAATATCTAAGATGAGATCCGGGTCGATTCTGATAACGTCGTCGTCCCCAGCCCAGTCACGGGCACTGCTTGCCTGTGACGAGCTGGGTGACGTTCCCGTTACCATCACACCGCATAAAAGTTTGAACATGGTCCAGGGTATTATCTTTCATCGTGATCTCTTACTTCAGTCCGATGACGAACTCCGGAAGAACTTGGAGAGGTGAGGAGTGCAGTTTATTTGTCGCATATACAGGGGCCCGAAGGACAACAGGGTCGCCACTGGTGCCTTCATCTTGGCTTTTGAGGGTGATGCATTGCCCGAAAAAGTCAAGGTGATGGTTTACCGGTGTGACGTCCAACCCTACGTTCCTCCCCCTATGCGCTGCTTTAAGTGCTGGAGGTTTGGCCATATGTCATCTCGCTGCGATGCCAACCCCACCTGTCGGGAGTGCGGACGTGCGTCACATCCAGTCGTCCCATGTACCCCGCCTCCAGTTTGTGTTAACTGTGGCCAGCACCACTCTCCCTGCTCGCCACACTGCACCGTTCTCCAAAAAGAGAGAAAGATAATGGAGTACAAGACCCTGGACAGGCTCTCATATTCTGAGGCCAAGCGCAAATATGAAAAGATTCACCCTGTAAACATGAAGTCTACCTATGCTACAGCAACATCTATGGTAAAGTCACATCAGGTTCCATCTACCATCCTGGGCCCTCCGGCCCAACAGTTACCAGTTGCCCCTTCAATGTCAGGGGGCGCCTCCTCTTCTGTTGCCCCCAAGGTCCCTACTTTGGGAGCAACGAGTACAAAACCACCACGGACAACGGTCCCCATCCCTGAGCCAGAGAACCAACAACCATCTCTGGCTCCTCCTGCAAGGAAGGGCTCCCTCGACGCCCTTCTTCCTAAGGTCTCTGATGCTGATACGGCAGATACCAGTGAGTGGCTGAAAAAGCCACTAACTGCTGGTCGCAGGGCCACGAGGGCATCCTCCGACCCAGAGAATGTGGCAGAAAAGCCCTCCCAGGAGGAGAGACCAAAGGACAGGCAGGAAAGGAAGAAAAAAGAGGTCCAAAAAGACAGAAGACCAGGTGGCTACTGAGCCACCACAAGAAACGTCAGCCTCAGAGGACGAAATAGAAATTCTCACGTCCCCTGAGGACTTGGCTTTTCCTGAGTCCCCAGACGCGATGGACGTTGAGGCTCTGCCTCCGCCATCAGCGATGGCAAACTCCCTTGCAGACTCCAATGCACCATCCCAATCTGCATGTCCCAGTGACCAGGAGCCACTATGATCATGCAGTGGAACTGTGGCGTTTCTTTCCGCCATTTGCCCGAATTGCATCAACTGTTGTGCCGATTTCCAGCATTCTGTATAGCCCTGCAGGAAACTTGGTTCACTGCACAGAGGACCCCAGCCCTCGTGGCTATAGGGGCTATTACAACAATCGTTCCATCTATAACAGGGTATCTGGTGGAGTTTGTGTTTATGTTCTTGCAACCGTCCCCAGTGCTGCTGTGCCTCTCACCACGACCCTGGAGGCTGTGGCTGTTCGACCATCTGTTCCCTATACCTTCCCCCGGATGTTGTTGTCTCTCCTGCTGACCTCACTGCATTGGTTGCCCAATTACCACAACCGTTCCTCCTCTTGGGTGATTTCAATGCCCACCATCCTCTATGGGGTGGAACTGAGAGCACGGGCCGTGGTAGAGACCTTGAGAACCTTCTCACACAGCTTGATGTTTGCATCTTGAACAGTGGGGCACCCACACCCTTCAGTGTGGCACCTGGCTCTTTCTCCGCCATCGACCTATCCATTTGTAGCCTGAGTCTCCTTCCGCATTTATCTTGGAAGGTCCATGATGACCTTTGTGGAAGCGACCACTTTCCTCTCCTTTTGTCGCTCTCACAATTTCACCCTGCAGGACGCCTGCCCCGGTGGTCCCTCCATAGGGCTGACTGGCATGGCTATACTTCGACAGCTGTGGCTACTACTCCATTGCCAGATAACATCGATATGGCTGTACCACAACTAACTGAGTAGCTGAAGCGAATGTCCCGACTACTACAGGCTCACTTAGGCGCACGTCGGTGCCTTGGTGGACGCGAGAGATAGCTGACGCAATCCGGGAGCGATGACAGGTGCTTCAGCGCCACCGGCGCCACCCCATTATTGAACATCTAATCGCTTTTAAGCGTCTCCAGGCCCGAGCCCAGCGACTGATCCAACAGAGTAAGCAGGACTGTTGGGAGCGATATGTAGCCACCGTCGGCTCCTGTGCCTCCACTTCTCAAGTGTGGTCGCAGGTACAGCGCCTCTTCGGGTACTACTGCCAAGCGGAATCCCGTCACTCTGAATCGACGGTAGTCTTTGTACTGACCCGACGGTAATTGCGGAGCTCATGGCAGGGCACTTTGCATCTTGCTCTGCGACCGCAGCCTACAGTGCACAATTTCGCGCCTTCAAAGAGCGGGTTGAGCGGAGGCAACTGTCCTTCCGCACACGTCGACAGGAAGCATACAATGCCCCATTTAGTGAGTGAGAGTTCCAGACTGCTCTTGCTGCATTCCCCAATACCTCTCCTGGTCTGGACTGTATTCACAGCCAGTTCGTCCGTCACCTCTCAGCGGACTTTAAACGGCAGCTACTCGCCCTTTATAATCGTCTCTGGACAGAAGGCCTTTTCCCGTCACAATGGCGGAGAAGTACTATCGTCCCAGTGATGAAACCAGGCGCAGATCCGTCCGACGCTGGGAGCTACCACCCCATCAGTCTCACCAACGTTCTGTGTAAGATCCTCGAACGTATGGTGAGCCGACGACTTATGTAGCTACTGGAGGATCGAGGTCTCCTGGTTCCACAACAGGGAGGCTTCCGTCAGGGCCGTTACACTCTAGAAAATCTCGTGTCCCTGGAATCAGCCATACGTACCGCTTTTACTCGCCGAGAACACCTTGTCGCAGTCTTTTTTGACCTCCGCAAGGCTTATGATACAACCTGGCGTCATCACATCCTCTCTACACTTTATGAATGGGGCTTACGTGGCCCCCTATCAATGTTCATACAGAACTTCCTGCCATTACGCTCTTTTCAGGTTCGAGTTGGCACCTCTCTTAGCTCCGCTCATGTTTTAGAGAATGGCATCCCACAGGGCTCCGTTCTAAGTGTACCGTTATTTTTGATAGCTATTAACGGACTAGCTGCGGCAAAGGGAACGTCTGTCTCTTCCTCCTTGTTTGCTGATGACTTTTGCCTTTATTTCAGCTCCAGCAGCATTGGCGTCACGGAACGGCGGCTGCAGGGAGCCATTCGAAAGGCCCAGTCTTGGGCCTCTGAGCATGGTTTCCAATTTTCGGTGCAGAAAACCCGCGTAATGCACTTTTGTCGCCGTCGGGTAGCTCATCCGGACCCTGAGCTATATTTGAATGATGAACCCCTTCGCATTGAGGAGACACACCGCTTCCTAGGTATGCTTTTCGATGCCCGGCTGATCTGGATACCGCATCTCCGCCAACTAAAACAAAAATGCTGCAGACACTTAAACATCCTCCGCTGTCTCAGCCATGCAGGTTGGGGAGCTGTTCGCCCCACTCTACTGCACCTGTATAAGGCACTTATCCAGTCACGCCTGGATTATGGCTGCCTTGTGTATGATTCTGCAGCTCCAACTGCACTGCAGATCTTAGATCCGGTCCATCACAGTGGCATCCGTTTAGCAACAGGGGCCTTCCGTACCAGTCCTGTGACAAGCCTTCTAGCTGAGGCTGGGGTCCCCCCCCCCCCCCCTGCGATTCAGAAGGCAACAGCTAATGGCTTCTTATGTTGCCCGTATTCATGCCATACCTCACCACCCAAATCGCAGGCTCCTCTTCCCAGCTGTCGCACTCCCTTCCCCACGACAACAGCCGCGGTTGGGCCTCCCAATTGCGGTTCGTGTTCTTTCCCTTCTTTCTTCTCTAGAGTCCCTTCCTATTTCTCTCACCTTCCAGTACCGTTCTCGTACTCCTCCGGTTGGACTTGTCCCGAGACTCCAAAGCCTCTGTTGCACCAACGATTCTGCGTCAACAGTTCCAGGCCCTTCTAGATTCGTACCATGGCGCTGAATTTATATACACCAATGGCTCCCTAGTCGATGGCCGTGTTGGGCATGCCTATACCCACGGCCGGCATATAGAACAACGTTCATTGCCCTGTGGGAGTAGTGTGTTACGGCGGAACTTGTCGCCATTTGGCGGGCCCTTGAACATATCAGAGCCTGCCCCGGGGAGTCTGTGATTATCTGTACTGACTCCCTGAGTGGTTTGCAAGCCCTTAACCAGTGTTTCCCAAAACATCCTTTGGTATGGTCCATTCAGGAAGCTGTATACAGACTAGGTACATCTGGCCGCACTGTGGTCTTCCTTTGGACTCCAGCACACGTTGGAATAACAGGAAATGAACGTGTTGACCAACTGGCGAAGTTGGCTACTACCTCAACCACGCTGGAAATCGGTCTCCAGGAGAGGGATCTCCGGACAGTGCTCAATCGGAAGGTATTAAGCCTTTGGAATACAGAGTGGGCTGAATCGAACGCACCGAATAAGCTCCGTGCTGTTAAACCTACTACGGCAATGTGGAGGTCCTCCCTGCGAGCCTCTCGTAGGGAGTCCGTTGTACTCTGCCGACTACGCATTGGCCATACGTGGTTAACACACGGCCACCTCTTGCATCGAGAGGGCCCACCAGTTTGCCGTTGTGGCGCCCAGCTGACTGTGGTCCACATACTGTTCTATTGTCCGTTTTTAGCCGCTTTGCGGCAGTCCTTTAGCCTACCAGATTCGCTGCCATCAGTTTTAGGTGACAATGCCTCCTTGGCTACTACTGTTTTAAATTTTATTCGCGCATCTGGTTTCTACCCTTCCATTTAATGGAAGGTGTTTCTGAGTGACTCACAGACCCTCATTTTTACAGTTTTTAAGTTACTTGATAGCCTCTACCTTTTCAGTTGAGGTGGTTTTTTTAGTGTGTACATTATGGCTCGCTCATCCGTTTTTATCCTAGTGATCAGCCAGCCATTGCATTCTGCTGTGAAATTGTACTTTCATCCCTTTTGTGCACTCCTCTGTGAATAAGTGAAGTGTTTCTGTTCGTTTTACACTCAAGGAATTCTCTAATCCTTGTTCTCTCAGTTTTCGTTCTGTCACATGTTACATCATTGCTTGGAATGGGGGACTGATGACCTTGTAGTTTGGTCCCCTATAAACAACAACAACAACAACAACAACAACAACAGCTCACCGTCCTGGATTGGTTCAGCTGTCCCGATACACATTCCTTTGGGAATATGTTGTGACTGCTCATGACAATTTGTGATCCAAATCTCTCCTTGACCACCGGTAATGCTTATGATAGCCGCTGGTATGTAAATTTCTTTTGTGAGCCTGATAAACTTTTTACTATCAACAAGAACTTCACAGTTTAACCAGTCATCTGTGTTTGTGACTGCAACTCTTCTCATTGTCATCGGCGGTATCGTCACATTGTCAACAACGAATAACTTCCCAGAAAATTCTGTATTACGTGTATCCGGCGGAACAACTTCTTCAATTTGCAGCTCAGATCTTCCACAGTCAATGATAGCTTGGGATGCCTGAAGGAAGTTCCATCCAAGGATGACATTGTGACTACATTCTGTTAACACGACAAATTCAAACGGCTGCGTCCTGTTGTTGATGGTTATTCTTGCGACCCAAGTTCCTGATGGCTGGATGTACTTTCCATTCACGACCTTCAGCACAGTTGCATCCGTATCACAGAACATTGTCTTCTTTAGTGTGCGGTGGTAATTATCCGATACTACAGAAAAAGAGGCTCCTGAATCAACAAGTGCCCGGACAGGTTGGCCGTCGATTATGACATCGATGAGATTTCCTGACATCTTAGCGACTGTCGTCCATGCAGGATTTTCATCTGCGGCGGCCTCACCTCCGTAGATGGTCGCCTTGCTTAGTTTTCCTGGGCGTGGCGACATTGTCTAGGGTACGGCAATGGGCTTCTTCCCATAGGTCGACTGAACTCGTCAGCAGGTGACTGCCTTGGATAGAACTGCTCTGACGGCTGACGTCTTGCGACAAAATAATCATCGAATACTCGCCTTCTCTCTCTGCAGTAGCGTACGACATGTCCAGGACGTCCACAGTGGTGTGTTGTCTTCTGTCCTCCAGACGTCTGTTCTTCTGCGGGGCGTCATAGTTACCGGGGCAGTTGGTTGTGGCCGCGTCGGCCAGTTCATGGGCTGCCGTTTGGCGGCTGCAGGGCAACGCCATTCTTCACGTCGGGTGCGATTGACGGGGCAGACAGCTGCTAATGTTTGAAATACCTAATCCTCAGCGGTGTCGGCTCCCTCGTGACTTACAGGGCTCATATCCATGGCCATAATCTGATGCTCGCTCGGTCTAATAGTCCCGGCTACCATGCACTGTTGTAATTCTTCTCTCACGATTTGTTGTATGAGAGAAGCGAAGTCATGCTGGTCTTCCACAACAGCCATAGGGACTACATTTGGGAGTCTGTCATACTTCTGTCATCCAACCCTCCTTTGTTGCATCTCTTCAATTCGCTGGCACCACTTGATGAACTCTTCCGTTGTAGCGACGTCTTTTATCAGAAGAGCTTGGAACATGTCTTTACAATACCCTTCACCAGGTGCGTGACTTTGTCAGCCTCGGTCATATTCAGATTGACTATGTTACACAGAGCCAAAACATTCTGTATGTACGATTGTGTTGGCTCACCATGTCGTTGGGCTCGGTTCTTCAGTTGTTCTTCTGCCGAGCAGATTTGCCGCTGGTGGTCTCCAAACGTCTTCTTAAGTTCCTCCTGGAATGTCTCCCAGTCATTCAACTTGTCTTCGTTGTTTTTGAACCATTGCTGTGCTGTTCCGTCCAGGTAGAAATAAACGTAGGCCAAGCACATCGTATGATCCCATCTGTTGTACTTGGCGACTCGGTCGAACCCTTTTAGCCATTTGTTGAGGTCCTGTCCAGCACCTCCAGAGAACACCGACGGGTGTCTGATGTGCAGCTGGCTTATTGCTGGTTACGTCTCCATCGTTCTTCTGATAATACAGACTTTTGGAAGGATGTACTTGGTGTGTCCCTTGTATTCCGGTTCCAGTCCGTGTAAGCGACGGCTTTTACATTGCCTAATCGGAGCCACGGTGATGCAGCTGTTGCACAGTGTACCCGGCGCCTTTTGGAAGGATGTACTTGGTGTGTCCCTTGTATTCCGGTTCCAGTCCGTGTAAGCGACGGCTTTTACGTTGCCTAATCGGAGCCACGGTGATGCAGCTGTTGCACAGTGTACCCGGCGCCTCCACCAAACAATGTCGCGTTGAAATGGAAACAGGCTTGACTTCGAAGGCAACTAAACACAGCACTTATACTGAAAGCACCTTTATTACGAACTCAACATACACGCAGCACTGACTGCCTCTCAGGCAGAGTGCTCTGCTATTTATACACAGACAGAATTTACCAGAAATTAGAAGAACAGTTAACATAAGAAACAAGTAGAATTTACAAGTGAACATAAGAAAGATGTAGAACCTTCTGGAATTGTCAATTACAAAGAAATAAATTTTTGCCGGTGGGCAGGATTGAACCGGCCACCTTCTGCACCGCAGTCTGTGACGCTATCCACTGCGCCGCGCCGCCAGTCGGTGTTCGTGGTCTCTCGCGGCATTATGTCTTAACAGCAATATAAAAGAGCAAAGCTAGATTATGACGTACACTAGCAAATGTAACCATAAGTTTTATGAACAGAAACCCTACCAATTCGGCACTTGTGCAAACCACTCACAAATTTGAACAAAAGTTGATACTGTAAATTTTACATCCACCGCCTGCGCAGCTACAGGTCTGCTTACGGGCACATCGCAACTCTAAAAATCTGGCTGTTGTGATTACCATACAAATACACTTATAAAAATTATTAAATTCTTAATAGTTCATGAATACAGTATTCTTTTATATGACGTGATCAATGTAGTATTTAAGACAAGTCTCACCTCAAAATCCTTCATGAATGACAAAAGACCCCAGCCGTCAAAGTCAAAAAGTTAGCCACATCAAAACTTTTGATCATCAAAACACAAAACACATAGTCAGGCATGGTACACGAAAGTCATAGTCAAAGTTGCTGTACAATGTGTCAGTTCAGTTAAATAATCATAATCAAATTTTAAATGACAAGTACCCCTTCAAGTTTCTTACACAAAATCATTTAACCCCCCCCCCCCCCTTCCCCCACTTAATTTTGTACAAGATGGTTACCAACATGAAAATTACAACCAATACATAAAATTCAGCAATTAATTTGAAATATGTAATGAAAGCATCTAATAATAAAAATATCTATTGCTCATTCAGTTCAAAAACATTTCATGATTATGGTGTATGATATTAGTACGCTCCATGGTCTAAGTAATGGATTTAATGAAGCATGAAAGATACAGCTTACTTAGAGAAACCAATTTGTAACGTATTTAGCAAAGCATGAACATACAACTTGCTTACAGAAACCAATTTGAGAAATTTCATGAAATTAAAGTATATAATCATTAATATTACTTATTCAAGATCTCAAGATTTAGTTAAAAATCAAACATGTGTAACATGGAAGTACTATTTTACCAAAAGTGTAAAATTACAGACCGTTAATTTTAATTGTGACCAAAGATTCTCAGAATATTCTAATAAAGTAGTTTGGAAACCAAAGAAATCATCACATCAGAAACTTTCACTATCTATTTACACAATAAACATTTCACAACTATAGCTTAAGGCATCAGTACATCATGTGGACTTTGTGATAAATTTGGTGTAGTATGAAAAATACAGTCAGTTGACAAATCAATTCAAGGATTATCTTAAAATGAAAGTGTCTACTAATGGCTGTTACAAGATTTTTATGGCAGTGGTAAATAGTATCAAAAAATTTTCATATTAGTTAAACAATAGACTATATGTGATATGAGAAATATCATCTTATCCAAAAATTTTAATTACATACTGTTAAATTCGATTCTGTCATTAAGATTCTCAAACTGTTTTGCACCAAGTGCTTTAAAATCCATGCTATCGTAACAGGAAACTTAAACCAGTTTAAGCAATAAACATTCTTATAGTTTTCAGAAATAATGTGAAAGTACATCTGGATGCGTAGTATGACACATTTACCAAAAGACAGAATGCATAGAAATATATGAAAAAGCGCTTAGCTTACTGAATTAATAATATAGTAAGGGCAGTTTACAACTCACCGCAAAGACGTGGCGATGAGCTGCGACAGGCACTTCTTCCCCTATTAAACCTACCAACCGCCAACAGTACCTACACTTTGACAGTTGCCATCCCTTCCACATCAAAAAATCCCTCCCTTACAGCCTGGCCACCCGTGGATGACATATCTGCAGTGACAAGAACTTCCTTTATGAATATGCTGAAGGTCTCACAAAGGCCTTCACAGACAGAAACTACCCCACAGACCTAGTCCGCAAACAGATCTCCCATGCCATATCCTCACACACCCCACATCCTCCTCCTAACACCAGTAACCATTCACAAAAGAGCACTCCCCTTGTCACCCAGTCCTACCCTGGTCTCGAACTACTAAATTCCATCCTTCACCAAGGTTTTGATTTTCTATCCCCGTGCCCAGAACTGAGAGACATCCTGCCCAAGATCCTTCCCACCCCTCCTAAAGTGGTGTTCTGTCGCCCTCCCAACCTCCACAACATCCTAGTTCATCCTTATGCTAAGCCGAAACCCAGCTCACTACCACAGGGATCATATCCTTGGAAGATCCTGCTGCAAGACCTGTCCAATCCACCCACCAAGCACTTCCTATTCCAGTCCTGTCACAGGCTTATCCTACCATATCAGAGGCCGGGCCACCTGTGAAAGCAGCCACATAATTTACCAACTGTGCTGCAAACACTGTGCAGCTTTCTATATTGGCATGACCACCAACCAGCTATCCATTAGGATGAATGGCCACCGCTAAACTAGCACATGCTTGATTTCAATGGCTGCTTCACAACCCGGGCCATCTAGATCCTCCCATCCACCACCAGCTTTCCTGATTTTTTTTTCTCCATACCTTACAGTTCCTACCTCTCTATCCCAAACCTCACCTATTTTGAGTGGTGTGTGAATGTGCGAGTGCGAGTGTGTGTGTGTGTGTGTGTGTGTGTGTGTGTGTGTGTGTGTGTGTGTGTGTGTGTGTGTGTGCAGTCTTTTGTACTTTCAGTGTGCACACATTTTGTATATATATTTACTTATTTTACTTTATTTTATTTTCTCCCCTCACCCGCCTCCCCACTCCATTCCTAAGCTGCATCTTGTTATTTCCATCTAACCCATCCTCACCACCGGGACGTAACCTTCCTATCCCCCCTCCCCTCCCCTCCCCGATTTGCTGCAGAGCGTGATTCGAAGTGCGGCAGCCGGAGGTGATGGTTGTATTACTGTGTTGTGTGCCTGTGTGATTCCGTGAGTGTTCTATTTTCTGGAGAAGGCCGTGGCTGATAGTTGAAAGTGTTGTATGTGTGTGTCTTTTGTATGTGTCTGTCGCAGCTCATCGCCACGTCTTTGTGGTGAGTTGTAAACTGTCCTTGCTATATTATTAATTCGAACCTGGACTTTCCATTATTATATTAGCTTACTGAGTGATATTGTAGTCAGTTTCATGAAAATACACCTCATTATGTTCCTTATACTAGGTAATTTTGAATAGCATCCATAGCAAATACACAGAACATTGTTTTACAATTGTCACACTCAAGTAGAGTGTTATTGCTTTCTATAGCATGTACAAAGTCTAAGTTGCAATTATCAGATTCAGATAAAAAATTGTTGTCACAATTAGGACCAAGTCTACAATCACTTTTAAATTTGAAACTTTGTTTAGAATTACATCTGTATTTATTTTTTCTATTAAAATTTTGTTTACCATAATCATTACGTCTTTGCCATCCCCCACTCCATTTATTACTGTAATTAGAGCTTTGCCTTTCAACAGAAATGTGAATTTTATACACAAAATTTAAAAATTTGTCTATATCATTATCAGGAGCATGTATCAATTCCCTTTGCAAATAGTTTGGTAGCCTATTTTTTAACACATGAATTTGTGTCCTAACATCTAATGGGTGCTGTAAATGTATTAGTTTCTGTAATTCTTTTTTACAAAATTGTGGCATCTCCTCTGGTTTCCCTTAAAAGTTGGTCCATATATGAATCTACTTTTAAAACTATGTTGGTCACTTTCTGATCAGAAATTAATTAAAAAAACACTCTTTGAAATCTTTAAAATTTTCCCAAAGTTTTATGTTTTGGTTAGCCTAGCTTAAAGCTTCTCCATTCAGAAGGTATTTTACATATTTAATTTTATCAGCATCACACATATCTTCAAAAAAATTCTCACAGCACAAAATAAAATCTACAGAGTGCAAGTAATTTTCTGGAAATATCTTTACAGGAATTTTAGAGCATAAACCAAAATTATGAATGACATTTGTTACAAGATCATTTTTCACAAAATCTCCTGATGATAAATTGTTAACCTTTTCCCTATTAACTTCCTTACCAAAGTCTACACTTTCCACTGTCTGTCCTGCTGATTCTACTTTATGAAAACAACCCGTTACATAGCTGTTATTTATTAGGCCTAACTCTGTGTTCGTTATATTTTCATTATGTGTTTTGAGATTAGTATCTTCACACAAAACTTTAAGTTCATTAATTAGTTCATCTTTAATTAGATTTTGTTGGTCTGTTAACTTAAAAAAAAAAAAAAAAAAAAATCCATTTTGTTAAGCACAGATTGTAGCATGTCCAAAGCAAAATCCTCTTCTACATTGGACGCTTTAATGTTTCCTTTTTCCTTATCCCTATTGAATAAATTGTACACACTTTCTTTTTCAATAAAATATCAAAGTTTAACTTACATTTTTAGGCGTCCAGTCCATTCCAAGTTCAAACATACCTTAACTTTTGTCTTACTTCAGCGTCCTTTTGTAACAAATTAATTCATATTGAATCCCCCATACCAGTTGAATTAATTAAGATTTCATCCATAAAATGTGTGTACATGTACCTTTTCTTATTCATGTTGCTTCTTTGTTGTTTCTGAAACATTGTCACATTTGTAGGTTCCCAAAAATCGACAGTGTTTCCCGTGCCGAATGCACCATACATGACGTATTTTGCACTACACTAAAGCCACATTATTAATACTTCACCTTGTTTTTCTTGGTCGTTCAGAGATCTCATAGATTTCGTTGCTTGCCTGCCATTAAATCATCAAGAAAATATCAGGACGTCGGATTCTTTAAAAGTCATGGAAACTACTAATATGACACCTTTCATTTTATACACATTTATTTTCGTTCTTGATGAGGCACATAAACAGAAGTAATACATCTTTAAGACTGCTTGTTACTGACTATGACAAACTTATTACTGACCAACTTAATATTGATTGCGTTCTACATATTGACTGCTTTAAGACTACATTATTACTGATTACATACTGGCTCAAAACTGAATGCGTTCGCGCCAATTGTTAATACGTATTATATTTTAGAGAACATTCTAGAACATGGAAATTACAACATTTTATATTAAATAATTTGTTCATGAAACATAAATAAATTGTTCATCAAGAAAAGATAAGAAAAATTACGACAAATATAATGATATGGTTTAAGTATCAAAACAAAACAGTACAAAAGATCGTAAGTAAATAACAATTAGTGCAGTATTAATATATGTTTACATTCTTTAAAATGGTTCAATTATGTAATTTTACGGTCAGCAAAGTATTACATTATGGTCAATACATTACCGAAGACCAGGTAGTGGTGTTATAAAATGCTTATATAATATAAATATGGAATATTAGGGCATAATATCATGATCAAATAAGATACAATACTTTGCATTAATCCAAACAAACGAGACTTTCCAGGCCAAATACATTACAATATGTAAAGGAGACCTCGTATAAAATGCTTGTACAACTATGTCTTGAGTATTGCTCACGTGTTTAGGACCCGCAGCAGATCAGTTTAAAGGAAAACATAGAAGCAGTTCAGAGGCGATCAGCTAAATTGTTACTGATTGGTTCAACCAATGTGCTAGTGTCATGGAAACGCTCCAGGAACTCGAATGGTGATTGCTGGAGGAAAGACGATGTTCTTTTCGAGAAATTCTGTTGAAGAAATTTAGAGGACTGGAATTTGAAGCTGAGTGTAGAACGATCTTACTGCCGCCTACTTACATTTCGCTTAATGATGACAAAGACAAGATAAGAGAAATTAGGGCTTGTATGGAAGCATGCAGGCATTTTTTTCCCTCGTACCATATGGTAGAGGAATAAGAAAGGAAATACCCTGTAGTGGTACAGTGTACCCTCTGCTATGCACCTTACAGTGGATTGTGGAGTATGTGTCTAGATGTAGAAACCTCTAACAGGAACATTGGATCACATACCAAAACTGCAAATTATACTTTTACTAACTAATTTATCTGATGAATGTACATTGTTAATACTCTGACCCACTTTTTTTCTATACTATCAACTTTCTCCATTACAGAAACTATTTCTGATTTTACATTATAAAAACTTACCTTCACTGTATATTTCTTTTCCTACTCCACTTTTTTCTATCGACTTGCTTGCAGAATGTGTACTGTGTAAACTGATCTTCACATAACTGTCTATTTCATGTATTGAATTAGTCTTCCTATTTACACTGTCTTTTATGTTTTTCATTTTAGTAACCATAACTTCATACACAGTGTTGAGTGTATGGGACTGAACTTATTTCAATTGTTCAGTTAGTTCCTGCGTCATAACCTGCTGTTGACCATTTAGTTTATTGATTATAGATTCCCCCATTCTGTCTACATCATTTAAAACATGTCTAAAGTATCTTTGTCCGGTTACTCCACTAGCCATCAAAAACTGCCTTTTACATTTTTTGTCTTAAGTTCTTCTTTCCCTATTCCATTAACTTCAAAATTGTCTCCCCTATCTATACTGAATAAAAAATGTACTAAAGTCACTGAACATAAATATTTAACGACACTTAGTCTTTGGTATCCAGTCCTCCCAAAATCAAATTATATCACTTATCGTCCTCTATCTTCATATCCAATTTTTAGTGTCAATAGTCTTCCATGTACACTTTCAACTTTGTGTGTGAATTCTGAAACATATAAACGACACCTGCTCTGAAGCTTCACTGAAACATGTCACAAATTTATGATTTCTAACAATTGACAAGAGTTCCCCGGCAACTGATGCACCGTGTGTCACATATTGATTACATTACAATAAAATACATCACCTGTTGCTATTCATCTTTGTTGAGGATTGTTTCCCTGCCTATAAACTTTGAAGTCTTAAGTGATAAATTGTCTGGGCCTTTTCATTACGTCCAAGGAACTACAAATTGTGACTCCATGATAATTTGATTTCTTTTATTTCAGCAGAATAAAGTTGTTACAACAGAACTTTACAACACAACTACATAACATGAGTACTGGAGCATGACTTCATCATGACTGAATAGCATCTCTATCGTGCACATATTTATAAACAGTCGAATGTTCCAGAGTGTTCTAGAATGAAATTGATTCAATATAAATAATGAATTCTGTTTCCACCAAACATCAATAAATCCTTCACAAACAAGGAGTATACTAAATTATTCAGTATAAATCAACACTATTTTTAGAAGTGTTAACGTACCAAATTAAAACATGTTTATGCAAATTACGATTAGATCAGTGATGTTTGTTTACATAACTTAAATTGAATAATTTTATGACAATAACAAAACCTTGAGATAATCAGAACATGACAAAGTTGTGTGTCATAAATAGTCACAGAAAATGTTAGTAAGAAAATCTGTACAAAAACATGTATCATTGTATAGTATTGCATCTGCTTATTGTTACAAGATTTTTACAAACAGCAGTAATTTAACAAAGTGATCAAGAAAGCAAAGTTGACAGTATAACAAAGTGTTGATGTAATATGTGATAGTATTCTGTAAGTATATTCGTAGATGTACAAAATAAAAGCCTTATTGCATACAAAATTATAGTAGGTATCCAGATCTTCACTTTACCAAATGAAAGTGTTCCTTAAAGTTAAATTCATTACAACATGGTTACATGTTCGATGCCTGAAACAACTACTGTGATTTTCTTGAAATTGTTTAAGTAGTGTGCATAGTCCTTGCACATTATGTTGTACTAATGACCTGCTAGAAGGGTACAAAGTTTAAAGAAAATCTGTAATCTGAACGTCATGGCCTCTCCTTGTAAGTTAAAGAAACCCAAGGACAACACACACACTCAAACTTCCAGCTGTAGTGGCCATGCAGTCCATGACATTACGCTTAGAACCGCATGGCCATTCCCGTGCAGCTTTCAAAGTATTTGGCACTTTCCCAACACCCCATATATATACTTACAAAAACATCAGGAATAGTATTGCCGCGAGAGACCACGAACGCTAACTGCCGGCGTGGCGCAGGGGATAGCGTCACGGACTGCGGAGCAGAAGGTCGCCGGTTCAATCCCGCCCACCGGCAAAAATTTATTTCTTTGTAATTGACAATTCCAGAAGGTTCTACATCTTTCTTATGTTCACTTGTAAATTCTACTTGTTTCTTATGTTAACTGTTCTTCTAATTTCTGGTAAATTCTGTCTGTGTATAAATAGCAGAGCACTCTGCCTGAGAGGCAGTCAGTGCTGCGTGTATGTTGAGTTCGTAATAAACGTGCTTTCAGTAGAAGTACTGTGTTTAGTTGCCTTCGAAGTCAAGCCTACTTCCATTGCAACGTGACATTGTTTGGTGGAGGCGCCGGGTACACTGTGCAACAGCTGCATCACCGTGGCTCCGATTAGGCAACGTAAAAGCCGTCGCTTACACGGACTGGAACCGGAATACAAGGGATACACCGAGTACATCCTTCCAAAAGTCCGTATTATCAGAAGAACGATGGAGACGAAACCAGCAATAAGCCAGCTGCACATCAGACACCTGTCGGTGTTCTCTGGAGATGCTGGACAGGACACCAACAAATGGCTAAAAGGGTTCGACCGAGTCGCCAAGTACAACAGGTGGGATCATACGATGTGCTTGGCCAACGTTTATTTCTACCTGGACGGTACAGCCCAGCAATGGTTCGAAAACAACGAAGACAAGTTGAATGACTGGGAGACGTTCCAGGAGGAACTTAACAAGACGTTTGGAGACCGCCAGCGACAAATCCGCTTGGCGGAAGAACAACTGAAGAACCGGGCCCAACGACATGGTGAGCTGACACAATCGTACATACAGAGTGTTTTGGCCATGAACCGACCGACGTGACCACAGCCAACTCCCCCGGTAACTATGACGCCCCGCAGAAGAACAGATGTCTGGAGGACAGAAGACAACACACCACTGTGTTTCTGCTGTGGACACCCTGGACATGTCGTACGCTACTGCAGAGAGAGGAGGCGAGTATTCGATGATTATTTTGCCGCAAGACGTCAGCCGTCGGAGCAGTTCTATCCAAGGCAGTCACCTGCTGATGAGTTCAGTCGACCTATGGGAAGAAGCCCATCGCCGTACCCTAGACGAGGTCGCTCCCCGATGCGCCGCAGCCGTTCACCGTCGCCGTACATAGGTACCAGCCGCTCCCCTAGCCGCCGCGCCCAGGAAAACTAAGTGAGGCGACCATCTACGGAGGTGAGGCCGCCGCAGATGAAAATCCTCCATGGACAACAGTCAACAAGATGTCGGGTAATCTCATCGACGTCATAATCGATGGCCAACCTGTCCGGGCACTTGTTGATTCAGGAGCCTCTTTTTCTGTATTATCGGATAATTACCGCCGCACACTAAAGAAGACAATGTTCTGTGATACGGGAGCAACGGTGCTGAAGGTCACGAATGGAAAGTACGTCCATCCAGCAGGAACTTGTGTCGCAAGAATAACCATCAACAACAGGACGCAGCCGTTTGAATTTGTCGCGTTAACAGAATGTAGTCACAATGTCATCCTTGGATGGGACTTCCTTCAGGTATCCCAAGCTATCATTGACTGTGGAAGATCTGAGCTGCAAATTGAAGAAGTTGTTCCACCGGATACACGTAATACAGAATTTTCTGGGAAGTTATTCGTCGTTGACAAAGTGACGATACCGCCGTTGACAATGAGAAGAGTTGCAGTCACAAACACAGATGACTGGTTAAACTGTGAAGTTCTTGTTGATAGTAAAAGGTTTATCAGGCTCACAAAAGAAATTTACATACCAGCGGCTATCATAAGCATTACCGGTATTCAAGGAGAGATTTGGATCACAAATTGTCACGAGCAGTCACAACTTATCCCCAAGGGAATGTGTATCGGGACTGCTGAACCTATCGAGGAAGGTGAGCTCATCGTCATCAATGAAGACCCATTCCCTGCTAATAGTACAGACAACACGCTGGAGGAAACAAACATGGAACTGCCAATAGGGCCTGGACTGACCAAGGAACAACGCCAGCGGGTGTTAGGTATACTACGCCAATTTTCGGGTGCATTCACACCTCAGCAGGGGAAAAGTCAGACGAAAAGGCCCACGATAAAGCACCATATCAATACTGGGGACCATCCGCCAATTAGCCAGCATTCGTATAGAGTGTCGCCAGCTGAAAGACGGATAATTCGGGAGGAAGTGGGGAAGATGTTGCGAGATGACATTATTCAACCTTCGGAGAGTCCTTGATCGTCTCTGGTGGTCCTCATAAAGAAGAAGGATGGCACGTGGCGATTCTGTGTTGACTATCGGTGGCTGAACAGTATCACAAAGAAAGATGTCTATCCATTGCCGCATATTGATGACACCTTAGACTGCTTGAAAGGAGCTACATGCTTCTCAACTATGGACATGCAGACAGGTTACTGGCAAATCGAGGTTGACAAAGCTGACAGGGAAAAGACGGCTTTTATTACACCTGACGGCCTCTATGAATTTAAAGTAATGCCATTTGGATTATGTAATGCTCCCGCCACATTCGAACGCATGATGGACAACTTGCTTCGACACCTTAAGTGGACGACATGTCTCTGCTATTTAGATGACATTGTTGTTTTCTCGAAAACATTTGAAGAACATCTGAGTCGCCTGTCAACTGTGTTGAAGTGTGTTCAGGCTGCAGGTCTCCGCCTCAGTCAAAAGAAGTGCCTCTTCGTCGCAAAAGAGATAAAAATCCTGGGGCACCTAGTCAACAGAGATGGTGTCCGTCCTGATCCAGATAAAGTAAGGGCAGTCACAGAATTTCCAACTCCTCAGCACATTCGTGATGTAAGAAGTTTTCTCGGGCTGTGCTCATACTACCAACGTTTCATAAAAGGATTTTGTAACAAGGCACGTCCATTACAAGAACTTCTGCAGGGAGACGCCAAATTTTACTGGGATGAGACAAAAGAAAGAGCTTTCCGGGCACTTAAGGAGGCTCTAACTTCCGCACCAGTGCTAGCCTTATACGACGAGAATGCAGAAACAGAACTTCACACAGACACCAGTGGCTATGGGATTGGTGCAGTGCTTGTACAAGTTCAGGAAGGTGCCGAAAAAGTGATAGCCTATGCCTCAAGAGTACTCTCAAAGTCCGAGATAAACTACTCTACAACTGAAAAAGAATGTCTCGCATTTATCTGGGCTATTAACAAGTTCCGGCCGTATTTATTCGGCAAACCATTCACCGTCGTGACAGACCACTATTCTTTGTTGGCTGACTAGCTTGAAGGATCCATCAGGTCGACTAGCAAGATGGGCACTAAGACTCCAAGAGTATGATGTCACAGTGGTATTCAAGAACGGGCGCAAACACAAGGATGCCGACTGCCTTTCGAGGAATCCATTGGTGGAACACAACAGGATTAATGAAATTTCAGCTCTCACGGAATTAGATGACGTTACAGCTGAACAGAGGGAAGATCCAACACTATTAAAAATGATAGAGGCCTTGGAGAAAGGAGAACCGACCAATGGAGAGTTCCAACTTATGAACGGAACATTGTACAAGAGCAACTATGATCCACTGGGCCCCAAGTGGCTACTTGTTGTTCCAGCTCATCTCCAGCCAGCTATTCTCAAATATTTCCATGATGCTCCAATATCCGGTCATCTGGGATTCGTGAAGACCCTAGACAGAATCAGACGCAGGTATTACTGGAAAGGTCTCTACCGATCTGTCAAGCACTATGTGAGTCACTGTAAAGAGTGCCAGCGACGGAAGCATGTGCCGCAGTTACCTCCAGGACATCTCCTACTGATTCCGCCGGCAGTAGCTCCATTCCACCGAGTTGGGATCGATCTTTTAGGGAGGTTCCCGAAGTCGACACCGGTAACCGTTGGATAATAGTCTGTACTGACTACCTAACACGCTACGCTGTCACCAAACCTGTGCCGACTGCAGAAGCTCCAGAGATCGCAACATTCATTGTAGAAGACATTATTTTGAAGCATGGAGCACCATGTGTCATGATATCTGATCGTGGAAAAGTATTCCAGTCAAAACTAGTATCAGAGGTAATGTCACAGTGCAACATTGTCCACAGAATGACAACTGCATACCATCCTGAGACAAATGGTCTTACGGAACGTTTTAACAAAACGTTAGCCGACATGCTGTCGATGTAGAGCAGAAGGATTGGGATACAATTCTGCCAGTCATGACATTTGCTTACAATACTGCAAGACAAGACACTACAGGCTTCACTCCGTTTTTTCTGCTCCATGGCCGTGAACCTTAGACGAAAATGGATACGCTGTTCCCGTACCAACCGGACGACACTCAGGATGACTATGTTAAACAGCTCATCACGAGGGTCGAAGAAACAAGACAGCTGGCTCGCATATGGACACTGGACGCCCAGGAGAAGGACCGTCAGCGGTATAACGACAAGCACCGACCTGTTGTGTACAGCCCAGGAGATCTGGTATGGATTTTTACCCCTGTACGGAAGGTTGGACTGTCAGAAAAGTTATTAAAGCGATACTTTGGTCCGTATCGTGTCATACGCCGCCTGTCAGACGTCACATACGAAGTTGAGGATTATGAGCCGTCGTTGAAACGTCAAAAACGAAGAGACATTGTTCATGTCCTGCGCATGAAGCGTTACGACGATCCTGAAGAGCAGGTAGACGACAATGGCTTCTTGTTCAAGGACTTTAAGGACGGTAATGTTCCTGACGAAGCCACGACAGGAACGTCTGTCGTCGATAATCGCGGAGAAGGGAAGGATTCTCTTGAACTGCCATACAGAGGACCCATGACACGGTTAAGATCCAGGACATTGCAGCTGGCTCCACAGGGATCATAACAGTGGGTCGCTGTTTCTCCAGGAGAGGGAGCAATGCCGTGAGAGACCACGAACGCTAACTGCCGGCGTGGGGATAGCGTCACGGACTGCGGAGCAGAAGGTCGCTGGTTCAATCCTGCCCACCGGCAAAAATTTATTTCTTTGTAATTGACAATTCCAGAAGGTTCTACATCTTTCTTATGTTCACTTGTAAATTCTACTTGTTTCTTATGTTAACTGTTCTTCTAATTTCTGGTAAATTCTGTCTGTGTATAAATAGCAGAGCACTCTGCCTGAGAGGCAGTCAGTGCTACGTGTATGTTGAGTTCGTAATAAACGTGCTTTCAGTAGAAGTGCTGTGTTTAGTTGCCTTCGAAGTCAAGCCTACTTCCATTGCAATGAGACAGTATTTATCAACACATCAAGAAGCTACTAGAAATGTATATTCAAATTAAAATTTAAAGATAGGGTGGGTTTCGAACCCAGGTCCTTTATCATCAGTGTCCAACACTTTATCCAATATTTTTGTTCCTTAGTAGATTGGTTTCGTGCAGACATGGTTATTGTGCATGTCCTGTGTTGATCATTGAGTTCATTTTCTTATTTTAAAGAGAGGGCATTCAACCCTTCCATAAAACATGATGAGCCACCCTGCTGGCAAAAATACACTTTCAGCACTTCATTTCTGACAATATGTAGCCGAAAATAAACTTTGCAGTGTGCCTGGAAACTTAGTCCCAGACTGTATTTGCAGTCTGGCACTTGCCTACAATGCCACTTTGCAATATATTCAATTTTCAGAATAGAACCAGCTACAGATATCCAGAATACACTTATCAGCCTACTTACAAGGGGTGTTCAAATTAAAAGGTATGAGATGTCTTAACAATCAAACCACTTGAAATTAAAATATGCTGCTTTGGGATAACGTAGTGTAAAGTGTACTTGGTCACGTCTCCCTAAAAAATTAAAGGCTGTGCCCTCAGCAGGTGAGATATGGCTCACCATCTCTTTCAATGTCCAAGGTCCAATACTCATTGAATTCCTTAAGCATGGAGAAACCATTAACACTGATGTGCACTGTGAGACACTCTGTAGCCTATGCCCAAGTCCATCAATAACAGACGGCCTGGGTTACTCATGTAGAGAGTGAGTCTGACTCATGATAATGCACATCCACACTTCTCCAAAGTGTACTGGACATGTTCGAGTGGAAGCAGCTTGAGCATCCACTCTACAGCCTGTACACGTTGCCCTGTGACTTCCATCAGTTTGGTCTGCTAAAAAAAGTCTCTAAGGGAAGCGGTTCAACTCCGGTGATGAACTGAAGGACACAATAGAGAACTGGCTCTCATCACAGGCATTTTGGGAACATGAAATCTTTCAGCTCATTAAACAGTGGGGTAGTTGTGCTCAGGCCTCTCATGATTACTTTGGAATAAAGACTTCAATTATACCAACAGTGTCATTCCATACCTTTTCATTTGCACATCCCTAATATTATTGATATAAAACTATCCAGCTGTTTGCAGTGTCATCTGATGAGAAATGACTGGTAGTCATACACTTGCATGTTACATATATCTGTGTGATGTCTGTATGTGCAATGGGGAAGATGTACGATCTGAGTTTGACCGAGGAGAGACTGTGAGGGCCAGGGGACTTGGGACAAGCATTTTGGAAACTGCAGGACTTGTTGGGCGTTTTAGGAGTGCTGTGGCAAGTGTCTTCAACAAGTTGCAAAATCAAGTTGAAACTACATCCAAACATTAACAGGTTTGGCGCCCACTCGTCATTACATGTCAGATGTTGGAGGTTGGGCATTCTGGTAAAACAGGACAGGTGATGAACTGTGACAGACAATATCAGACTTTATTGCTGGGCAGCGTACAAGAATGCGTGACAGGGCAGTAACTGCTCCTAACAATGGGCCTCTGTACCCAACAACCCATTCATGTGCCAATGTTAACACCACATTGGCACCAACTACTACTAATGATCCCATGACCATGAAAACTACAAGTTTCACAGTGGCAGAGTGTTGAAGGTTTGATGAACCTCGTTACCTTCTTTATCATGATAATGCGAAAGTTAAACTCCATCATCTTTCTGGGGGACAGCTCCATCACACCTATACTGCTGGAGGAATGCAAGCTGGTGGCAGCTCGGTTGTGCTCTCAGGATCATTCGTGTGAGCATACACGAGTCCAGTGGAGCTCACGAGAGGCTTCATGGCAGCCAAGAAGTGTCATAAATTGGTTACAGACCACTTACACCCCTTCATTATGATAATGTTTCCCAACAGATATAGTATATTTCATCAAGATAAAGCACCATCTCACAAGGCCAGAAATGTGATTAAGTGGTTTCAAGAACCCAGTGGCAAATTGGAATGTGATGGTCCCCCATTTCTCCAGATTTGAATGTGATCACACATATCTGGTATGTGACTGAATATGATGTCAGAGCTCATCGCCCTCCTCCCCTCCTTCCCAGAATGTACGGTAATCAGGTGACTGGCGTGTGCAGATGTGGTGCCAACTCCTGCCAGGTACCTACCAGAGCCTCATTGCTACCATTCCAAGGTGTGTTATCCATGGAAAAAGGTGGAAGGTTTGTGGTCATAATGCTCTGGCTAATCAGTGTAGTTTCTTCATACAAAAGTATCATCCATGCAGAGAAGCTAAAATTAACTGTTCAGCCAAATTGTAATTTTCAAGAAATTCAGTAACTGGCACAATTAAATTTATATGCAAACTAATGAGCTTTAGAATAGACAAAAATAGAAAATGCATTCAGGATACAGATAATTAGGATACCTTTGAGCGCACGTCATAAGATGTAACAACTTATTGTACAAAACCCCTCAGGGGCTCAGCATTAATTTGCTGAGTACGGGCTTGGCAAACACGGGGTCCTGAGCCGTGGGCTGTGTCGTGCCAACAATCCGCTACATTGTAAGCTCTGTGCGTGCTTCAACGACCATCATTTGGCACGACAGTGGAACATTGTACGTTTCTAAGTCTGGGGATCTTGGCTTAATCGCCCGGGTTGTGAGGACGGTACAGACCTCTATAAAAAAAACCCATCAATCTCAAGGTGTGCTATGTGCCAAGGGGATGCATGGCTGTTAAGGTTGAACAGTCGCTAGCGAGCAACCTCTGAGGAACCTGCTGCACCTCAGTTGTGTAAGGCTTACCCAGGCAACCAAGGCTCTGCCTGGGTGGACCTTTAGATCCCTAGCTGCTCGTGGGAACACCATGAAAAGACCATGGAACATTGGCGCACGAACAACCGCTGTCTCTAAGCGAGGCAGAGGAGACTACAATGCCACAGGGTATGATCGCCAAACAGTCCCTTCCCTGGCTACAGCATGGGAGGAACGTTGGGCAAGACATCAGGGTGAGGCTTATGCCCCTAAATACCTTGTCTGTAGCCGCACTGATGGGGACTCCTTTAAGACAACTAAGCCCATGGTCTTCGTGGAAAACTTGGAGGACAAGTATGGTGAGGTGGAAGGAATGTCCAAAATGCGCTCTGTGTTGGTATTAATAATGACGTCATCCCCAGCCCAGTCACGGGCTTTGCTTGCCTGTGACAAGCTGGGTGATGTTTCCGTTAGTATAACACTGCACAAGACGTTAAACATGGTGCATGGAATAATATTCCACAGAGATCTTGTGAGATTACCACCCAATAGAGATATTGGTAATTAATAGCATTTGATAACTCAACAGTATGAAGTTCACTGCAAACATTCACCATGCCAATGCACTAAATGTTACACAATTTTAATCTTATTAATTATGGTAGCAATGTATGTACACAGTTGGGTGACAACATTTGTAGTTAGGCCATAGGTAGAAATTCTCCACGTTGAGATTTGCTGTGTGCTTGTAACTGACGGGAGGCCAGCGAGCAGGCTGACGTTGGTGGCTTGTTCCAGCTTAGGATTTTCCAGTATCATTTCCGGTGAGGGGAGAGAGGGACAATGGCGAGTGCCAGGCACAGTACAGTGCACAGCGTGAAATAAAATATTCTAATACTACTGGCATTTGAAGTAATATGATGCAGTTTGGAACCTTTAAGGCCCTCATTACAAAATGGCCTGTTGATAAATAAACAATACATTAGCTGATATAGTCACTTCTGGCGTAATATGTTTAGTTGACAATGAAAAGTAATAAATTAGTGGGGTAGCTGGCCGGGCGGCGTCGCGCTACGGCAGTCGGAATGTGGATCTCCAGGTGGAGGTGATAGATTTGTGTGTGGCATTAGCCATGTGTGGTTGCTCGTCGTAGACTGCACCAAGTTGAATCGAGTGCTACTGTGTGTTTGTGAATATTTAGCCGGTGGAACAAGGTGTGCATTGCATTGAATTAAAGTGACTGTGATTTGTTAATGTAACACGTGTCGTCGCATAGGCATGAACATAAACGGTGTTTGAGACAGCCACATGGTGTGAAAACAATTTGCGACAAATATTCATTTTGTCTGGGGGCTCACGAGCTATAACTTCATTTGATAAATGTGTCGACGTACAGACATATCAGCCACAGGGTTCTAATATTGTGAAATAAACAACATAAAGTGAACTTTTACGTGTTTTCAAAAATAGTTGTTAGTACACCTTTTTTCTCTCATGAACTTGACTTTATTATGAATTTTTTTGTTAATCATATGCAGGGAAGGAAAGCTGCGAACGTGTGATATCATCCCCTAGAAAACGAGTCAAACAGTAGCAATCACAGATCCAGTGTTTTTGGATGTTTAGAATTTGGTTCGCAGTTGGTGGTTGTGAGTTTTAAAAATTAAACTTTCCCTATTGTAAACTCCCACCCCGACCTTCACTCTCGCATTTGGAGGCTCGTTACGGGATAAGTTCATGTTGGACTTGCTCGGACAGAGAGGAAGGGTGTGCTTAGAACAGTGATAGTGGACAAAACAGTTAGGATAATCGTGGACGATACGCGAATGCGTCGCGCGGTTAATGACGGTTGGTGGCTGGCAGAGTTCGGGCACGGGCATCCGTAACCGGCGATCGACGGTGCATCGGCCTGGCATCAGTGAGCGGCGGCGCACGGGATCCACACACTCAAATTTCACCTTCTGCAACGGACGGCAGTGATCGTGGGGACTTTGCAAGTCTCCAATGGAGCGTCGGGGCCCAGCAGCTTTGATTCTACAAAGGATAAGGGATGCAGTGAGGACATATTCCAGCCACAGCTTCTACAACAGATGGCAGCGAGCATGAGACATCGCAGCTCGTAGCTCATTGCAGCAACTTCTGGATTAAAAGATAAGTAAAGCAGCTGGCACTATAAATTCTTGTGTGTTAATCAAGCTTTCTTGTGGCACAGAAAATGGAGCAGGGTTTTAAAAAGTCGCCAAGCGACGTAGATTCAGAGAGTAGCATACCAGAAAGACCAGAGAGCGTAAATACTGGGGGAATGCGTTGACACCGGAGATGATCGCAGCCATGTTAGCGAGTTTTAGCTCAAATTTAGAATCAAAAATAGAAAATTCACACTCAAATTTAGAATCAAAAATAGAAAATTCAAACTCAAATTTAAAATCAATAATAGAAAATTCAAACTCAAATTTAAGATCAGAAATAGGAACTGTAAAATCAGAAATAGAAACTGTAAAATCAGAATTGAAAGCAGACATTGGGGCACTACAAAATTCAATGTTTGCATTAAAGGCAGAAATAATCACAGACATTGACAAAAAGATAGGAAGTCTAACAGAACGGTTTGAAAATAGGGAATAGGAGATACATGCCAGAATTGGTGCTATTGAGACTGAGGTAGGAGGCAAGTTAGATGCTGTGAAACAAATATGTGATCACAGGAATGAGGGCACTATGCAAGCGTTGGCTGAGGTTGACAAGAGGATGGTGGCAGGTATTGACGAAACAAAAACTTTGTTGTCAGGAAAATTAGAGAATACAGAATGTAACTTTAGGAAAAAGATAGAACAAGTAGTGACAGTAAACAATACTGAGATTGAAAAGGTGAACACTAGAATAAATAATCTAGAATTGTGTACTGCATCAGGAAACACTAATTGGTCCATGGTGCAGACACCTAATGGCAAAAAGTTTTCAGGAGTGGTTAATTATCATCCAGTAGATTTTTTTGGCTGCATGCAAGGACAAATTTGTGCCTGGTATGTCAGACCAGTGTAAAGTGAAGTTAGCAAAGAGAATGCTTGACTGTTCTGCTCAAACTTGGGCAAATCAGTGTGCTGATAAATTTGTTACTTTTGAGGTGTTTGAAAAATTGTTTTTAAATAAGTATTGGGGGGAGGCCAAGCAAGCTAAGATACAAAATGAATTCTTGAATGGGCCAAACTATGTGAAAGGGAAACAGAGCATGAAGGAATTTTGTCAGGAGGAACTTGAGAAACTAGTGCATTTAGATACACCTTTGAGTCTTTTAGCAGTAATTTCCACTTTGTGTAGGAGGTTACCTGCAGATTTGCATTGGCAGTTAATTCACCATCCCACAGATTCAGCTGAGAATTTCATTGAATTTGTAGAAAAGATAGACCAGGGTTTAGTTATGGAACGACAGCTCAGGGGAACACAGCATGTGAACCACAATGAAAACAGAGGCAGTAGAAATGTGGGTCACAACCAGGGAAACCACAATAGAGAGAGGATTTTAAATGAAAATTGGAGAGGTAACAATAACAGAGGAGACAATTGGGAGAATAGAAGCCAGAGGGAAACATGGGAAAATGATAGGAGAAATCAAAGGCAGGACGGTGGAAATAGGAATGGGGATAACAGTAGGAGAGAAAATCAGAGACAGAATCAGGGAAACTAAGATTTGTTCCAAATGAGGTCCGTTTTGGGACAAGGAACTATTCTAATAATAGGACCAGAAGATGGGATAACAGGGGATCTAATAACCATAATTACAGTAGGAATAGAGATGGGGAGAAAAGGGAGGAAAAACTATGTCACATGGATAGAGATGATGATAGGAAAGAGGAAGTAGGAGTTCACAAGGGCAAGGATAAAGAAAAGAGGGAAGAAAACATAAATAGAGTAAACAAGGAAAGGGAGAAAAGAGAGGAAAGTATGTGTCAGATGGATGCTGTTATAGGTAGTGGGGAAATTTTTGGGGATTGGTTCGTGCAACATGACAAAAGAAAGGCAAACAGGAGGAGAAAGGATAGGAATGAGGACAGTAAAGGGGAATATGATGTGCAAAATTTATTTGATAATAACATTAAAGAGGATAAAAACAGTGTTGGGTTAGCCATAGTTTTGGATGGGTCAGAGGCACAAGTGTTGACTGAATGTGAAAGTATGAATGTAAATATTGATGGTACTGGAGCCAGCATAGATGTTGTGGAATGTATGAATGAGAGTGAATGTTTTTCTAAATTAAATGTAAATAAATGTGGTCCAGTAGAGACAATAAGTGACACTGGACCTACTGTAAATGAAGGCCAAGTTAACAGTGTAGATGCACAAACCAGAAATTTAATTGGGAAAATAAACTGGATTAGAAAGTGGGCACCAAATGATTGGCTACTGCACAAATATGATTACTTGGACAGACTAGGCAAACAATATAATAGGGACCAGACTTATTACAATGTGTTCAAGGAGTTTGTGAATGGGGACAATGAGTATGATCAATTAAGGGGATTGGGCTTGTGTACCTTAGATCATGATGAGATAAGTGAGGTACATGAACTTATACAGGAGGGGTCAGGTGATAAGGAGAATAAGATACAATCCTCTGTCATTTATAATAATGAACAATATACATGCATGGATGAAGATGGGTTGAATGTAGGTTGGATTAACAAAGAAGTGCATGACTATGGGACTGATGATTGGATCAGTTTTTTAAAATATTGAAAGATTGTAGAACCAGGGGCATGGGAAAAAGAAAAGTGTGCATTTGCAAGAAAAATAGAAGTGTTAAATGCAGGGACCCCAGAATTTGAAGTAATCATTGAGGAGGAGCTGTTTATTCAAGATTTATTAGTCATAAAGGGACTTTGCTTAAATCTAATGTTAGGAAGTGATTTCCTGTGCAAATATGAAGCTCAGTTGGAGTACAAAAATAAAGTGCTAGAATTAAGTCTGGAGGGATGCATAAGAGGGTGAAATTCAAAAATTTTGTAAATAATAAAGATTTAATGGCATGTTTACACTAGCAACTGCCATAAACAACTGTAAATCATGAAGTATGAGATCCAAAGCAGTGTACATAGTAGTTTAAGAATTTGTGTATATTTATTCTGTGGTTTGTATTAGTATTCATGTATGTGTTTAGATTTAAGTATTGGGGTCACATTTACATGCTTTTTTATATATATTCTTTTTCTTGTTGTTGTTTGTGTTAAAACATGTGCTTGTATCAGATTTGTAGTTCACCAGTGGTACATGAGGTAAATATGTATATGTGTTGGTGAAAGGTGCAATTGTTGCCAGGACTCATTCCTGAAACAGCAGCTGAGAGGGATAGTGTGTTTATCGTGTCATCATAATTTATGTATGAGTAGTGAAACTATTTAGTTAGGTAATTCTATGAATGATAATTAAATTGTTTCTTATTTTTGTTTATGTATACTAATCTGGAATCAGGACAAGATGAGGTATATATATTCTTTTCAATTGATGCTCACAGGCTGCAGGAGTTGTAGTTACTGTGAAGTATAGACATGCTAGGATTAACTTAGGATAGTATGGGCCAATTAAATCTCACACCAGCAAAAATAATTTTTTTTGGTGCGAGGGGGTAGGATTTGTATTTATGCTTGTAGGTGACATTTTGATACAAGAGAAAATTCTCTATGATAACATTCTTTTGGTAGTATTATTTGAGCTTTAAGGTATATTTTAACACAGTCAGGTTGTTGGTATTTTATTTGATGGAGTAATACTCCAAGTATGCCACATATTTGCTTGTCTGTTTCATCTGAAGCTATGGTTGATGAGAGTGCAGGCATGGTGGTTTGGGTTGATCTGATAATGACTAACACAAGCCACTTTGAGTTCTTAATTCTGTTGATTTGCATGTTACTGTACATGTCTCAATGCTTAGTTTCAATTGCACCAAGTCTGGATGGCAGAGGGGTGGGATACAAATCCAACCGAATCCTGGTGCCCAGAAAAACTTTTGTCTATGTTGACTCATGAGTGCCTTCTGCTCTTTTTGTTCCATGTAAGGTGCATATGACATGTGTGAACAAGAACGCTTGATCCAGTGCCATGAATCTAAGCTGCAACAGCATGTTGGTTGAAATGATGGAGACATAGGACCATACACCATGGGCCAGAGTTGCTGCAACAATGACTCTGGGGTTCTCAGTGTCAAAGTGGTGAGAGATTTCCTTTAAACAAGTGAAGTGTACACCGTCAAAAGTTTTTATAGTGATAATTTTAGTTTTTCCATGTAGGACAAGGTCCTCTAAAGGTTAATACTATTATAAATTTGGTGCCAATTCTGTATATAAACAACAGGCACACTTAAATTTCATGGATGTAATTAGTTATAAGAATTCTTTTCTTAAAAATATGCACACACTGTAAGTGGTATTAATGGTACAAATATTGGGAAATTTTCTCACTGCTCTGTTTATTTTTATCTATTTATTGTTTTTTTTCCTCTCTCTCTCTCTCTTTTTAGTTGAGGTCATAATTGGTATAGTGTTTGAGTCAATCCGATTCAATAATTTTGTAATTTTAAATTTTGCTCATTTGAATGTATTAATTTTGGTGCTACTTGCGCCATCCTGCACATGGTTTTGATGCCGCAAGTGAGGGTATTGTGAGATTACCGCCCAATAGAAATATTGGTAATTAATAGCATTTGATAACTAAACAGTATGAAGTTCACTGTAAACATTGACCATGCCAATGCACTAAATGTTACACAATTTTAATCTTATTAATTATGGTAGCAATGTATGTACACAGTTGGGTGACAACATTTATAGTTAGGCCATAGGTAGAAATTCTCCATGTTGAGATTTGCTGTGTGCTTGTAGCTGACGGGAGGCCAGCGAGCAGGTCGACGTTGGTGGCTTGTTCCAGCTTAGGATTTTCCAGTTTCGTTTCCGGTGAGGGGAGAGAGGGACAATGGCGAGTGTCAGGCACAGTACAGTGCACAGCGTGAAATAAAATATTCTAATACTACTGGCATTTCAAGTAATATGATGCAGTTAGGAACCTTTAAGGCCCTCATTACAAAATGGCCTGTTGATAAATAAACAATACATTAGCTGATATAGTCACATCTGGCGTAATATGTTTAATTGACAATGAAAAGTAATAAATTACCAATGAATACAAGACAATTACACAACCAGCATGGCAATGTTTGTTTATAAAAATAATATATTAACTATTTCTCATTTTATTTTCAATTAATCTTGTGTATTTTATCTTGAAGTATTCAGTTAAATCACTTATCTGTGATATAAGAAATTGCACGATTATGATAAATAGTACAAAGGATGTTTATACCAATATAAAAACCTAAGAAGACATTTATTTAATGTGTAATGTAATTATTTTGATTTTAAGTAAAGTTTTAGAAATGTATTGGCTGAGCACTGTACGTTGGCAAATCGGTTAGAACAGCTCACATGGGGAAGTTGATGACGGGAAAAAACCCGGCAGTTGAGCTTTTGGCGCGCGCGCGCGTGGGCAGTAAGTGACGAGTCGGGAGTGAGTGGGGTAGCTGGCCGGGCGTCGTCGTGCTACGGCAGTCGGCATGTGGATCTCCAGGTGGAGATGATAGATTTGTGTGTGGCAATCGCCACGTGTGGTTGCTCGTCGTAGATTGCACCAAGTTGAATCAAGTGCTACTGTGTGTTTGTGAATATTTAGCCGGTGGAACAAGGTGTGCATTGCATTGAATTAAAGTGACTGCGATTTGTTAATGTAACACGTGTCATCGCATAGGCATGAACATAAACGGTGTTTGAGACAGCCACATGGTGTGAAAACAATTTGCGACAAATATTCATTTTGTCTGGGGGCTCACGAGCTATAACTTTATTTGATAGATGTGTCGACGTACAAACGTATCAGCCACAGGGTTCTAATATTGTGAAATAAACAACATAAAGTGAACTTTTACATGTTTTCAAAAATAGTAGTTAGTAGACCTTTTTTCTCTCATGAACTTGACTTTATTATGAATTTTTTTGTTAATCATATGCAGGGAAGGAAAGCTGCGAACGTGTGATATCATCCCCTAGAAAACGGGTAAAACAGTAGCAATCACAGATCCAGTGTTTCTGCATGTTTAGGAATTTGGTTCGCAGTTGGTGGTTGTGAGTTTTAAAAATTAAACTTTCCCTATTGTAAACTCTCACCCCGACCTTCACTCTTGCAACCTTTTGTTGCAGTCGGACGACGAACTGCATGCAAACCTAGAAAGGCGGGGAGTTCATTTTATTCGATGAGTCCATAGGGGTCCGAAGTACAACAGGGTTGCCACCGGTGCCTTCATTTTGACTTTTGAGGGTGATTCATTGCCCAAGAAGGTCAAGGTGATGATCAACCGATGCACCGTGAATCCCTACATTCCTCGCCCTATGCGTTGTTTTAAGTGCTGGAGGTTTGGGCATATGTCCTCCCAATGTAATGCCAACCCTACATGTTGGGAGTGCGGATGTGCTGTTTATCCAAATGTCCCCTGCACCCCTCCTCCAGTATGTGTTAACTGTGGCCTAAATCACTCCCCTTGTTCACCTGTCTGCACGGTTCTGCAACAAGGAAGGAAAATCATGGAATACAAGACCCGCGACCGATTGACCTACTCAGAGGCAAAGCGAAAATATCAAAAGCTCCAACCTGTGCACCTGGTTAACACCTATGCCACAGCAGCCTCGTCATCGTCGTCTACTGTGCCTGGTGTACAGTCTGTGCCATCTATGCTAGTGGGCTCCATGGGCCCACCCAACTGGCCATGCCCCCTTGCCAGCTGGGGGCACTTCCTCTTTGGTTGCCCCCATTCTTTTCACCGTGGGAGCATCAAACCCTCAAACATCGGGCAAACTGGTCCCCCACCTCTCAGCCAGAGAAGGAGAAGCCTCCTCCAGCTCCTCTCGCTCAGAAGGGTCCTTCAGGACACCCTCTTCCGAGGCTTCTCAGGGTGTGTCTGAGGATCCTGGCCAAAGGCCCAAGGATCCCAAACTTGCTGGTCGAAGGGCTTCTTGCTCTTCTTCCACACCTAGCGCCACTTCCGAGAAGCCCTCCCAGCCCCTCAAACCGAAGTGACAGCGAGAGGGAAGAGTGAAAAAGTCAAAGAAAAAGGACTCTTTAGTGGCTCAAAAGCCACAGTTCCCTCATCTTCCACTTAATAAGATGAGTTAGAGATCCTCACCTCACCTGAGGATCTCGCCCTTGTTGACTCCCCAGAGTCAATGGTCTTGGATTCGATAGGTTTCAAATCGGCAGTAGCAAGTGATCCTATGGAGTAACCTTTTTCTTAATCGCTCAACTCATGGCATTTCAAGCCAATAACACCATCCTCCAGTGGTTTTTCCCCCCTGCTTAGCTGGGCTACGCCAACTCCTCAGCGCTTCACCTGCCTTTTGCATTGCCCTGCAAGAAACTTGGTTTCCCATGATGCGCACCCCTCCCTTACGTGGGTATAGGGTTATTATAGGAACCACACAGACTGTGATAGGGCGTCAGGTGGAGTATGTAGATATGTCCTTACCTCTGTCTACAGCACAGCAGTTCCACTAAGAACACCTTTAGAAGCTGTAGCTGTCAGGGTAAGGGCTGCAGTGGCCATTACCATCTGCAATGTGTACCTCCCTCCTGATGGTGCAGTCCCACAACATGTCCTGGCTGCACTGATAGCACAACTACCCCCACCTTACGCATAACCCATTGTGGGGTTGTACCATGATTACTGGCCGTGGTAGAGATGTCGAGTCCTTGATATCTCAACTCGACCTTTGCCTTTTAAACAATGGTGCCCCCACGCACTTTAGCGTGGCACATGGTACTTACTCGGCCATCGATATTTCAGTGTGTAGCCCTAGCCTCTTCCCCTCTATTCAATGGAGTGTACACGATGATTTGTGTGGTAGTAACCACTTCCAAATTTTCTTGTCACTACCACCACATTGGGCTCCAGAACGCCCACCCCAAATGGGCGCTGAATAAAGCTGATTGGGACACTTTTACTTCTGCTACCACAGTTGGTTCTCCTACGCACTCCAACATAAATGCGGTAATTGACAGCGTTACCTCAGCTATTATTTCTGTGGTTGATCGTGCAATCCCTTGCTTTTTAGGATCCGTCTGGTGGCGGACAGTGCCCTGGTGGTCGCCGGAGATTGCTGAGGCAATTAGAGAGCACAAGCAAGTTCTGCAGCACCACAATTGGCACCCATCTATGGAGAACCACATTGCCTTTAAACAGCTTCATGCCCGAGCCCGACAGTGATTAGACGAGGCAAACAGGAGTGTTGGGAATGATATGTATCTACCATTCGATCACGTACCTCTCCATCCCAGGTGTGGGCGAAGATCAGATGTGTGTATGGCTACCAGTTTCCTCTTAGTGTGCCCGGGATTTCCGTGAATGGAGCAGTTTACACAGATGCAGTTGCTGAACTGTTTTCTGAGCACTACACTCAGAGTTTTGCATCTGAGGCCTACCCAAGGGCCTTTCGCACCCTGAAACAGCGACAGGAACGACAACACTTATCCTTCTCGACTTGCCCATTCAGTGAATGGGAATATCTCAGTGCCATGGCACAATGCCCTGACACAGCCCCTGGGCCAGATCATGTCCATAATCAGATGCTGAAACACCTTTCACCCAGTCTCAGCATAACGTTCAGGCTATCTTCAATCACATCTGGAGTTCTGGTATGTTTCCGTCACAATGGTGAGAGAGTCTGATAGTCCTGGTGATCAAACCTGGTAAACACCCTCATGAGTTGAATAGCTACCAACCAATCAGCCTCACCAACGTTCTTTGCAAATTGCTGGAATGTATGGTGAGTTGATGGTTGTGCTGGCTCCTTGAGTCCAGGGATATCCTAACTCCATGCCAGGGTGGTTTCCACAAGGGGCGCTCAGCTGCGGATAACGTGGTCAACCTTGAGTCCGCCATATGCACAGCCTTCTCTTGCCGCCAACACCTGGTGGCAGTTTTCTTCGACTTATCTAAGGCTTATGAAAAGACCTGGAGGCATCACATCCTTACTACATTACATGGGTGGGGTTTCCAGGGCTCGCTTCCCGTTTTTATCTGGAATTTCTAATCTTTGCATATGTTTCGTGTACAAGTCGGTGCGTCTTGTAGCTCTTTGCATGTACAGGAGAATGGGGTACCCCAGGTCTCTGTTATGAGTGTTCATCTGTTTTTAATGGCGGTCAATTGTCTAGCGGCAGCGGTAGGTTCCTCAGTCTCCACCTCGTTGTATGTTGATGACTTCTGTTTATATTTTAGCTCTTGCAGTATACGTGTTGCTGAACGATAACTACAGGGAGCCATACACAAGGCGCAGACAAGAGCCCCTGGCCCAGCCCATCCAGATCCTGAGCTTTACATAGATGGCCACTTGCTCACTGTGGTGGACACACATCTTTTCTTGGGACTAGTGTTTGACAACCAGCTAACGTGGCTCCCTCATATTCGTTGGCGTAAACAGAAGTGCTGGCAGCATCTGAATTCTCTCTGCTGTCTTAGCCATACTACTTGGGGAGCAGACCGCCGTACTCTACTAAATTGCCACAAGGCTCTCGTTTTGTCACAATTGGATACGCGAGCATTGCATATGGTTCAGCATTGCCTTCAGCCCTGCAGATGCTGGACCCAGTCCACCATTGTGGGGTTCGGCTGGCAACAGGAGCTTTCCTAACTAGCCCTGTTAATAGTCTCCTTGTGGAAGCTGGAATTCCACCATTACAAACCAGGTGCCAGCAGCTGCTGTCTAACTATATCGCTCATGTTCGTAGCTTGCCTCATCACCCCAACCATCGTCTCCTTTTTCCCATCCGGCCACTACTTATCCCACAACGGCGACTGAGGTCGGGTATGACAGTTAGTGTTTGTGCCCAATTACTCCTCTGTGAACTGGAATCTTTTCCATTCACGTCCCTCTTCCATTTCCAATCACATACTCCACCATGGTGTGTATGCCGTCTGCACATTCGCCTTGAACTGTCACAGTCCCCCAAACTCTCAGTTCACCCAGAGATCATTCGTCGCCAGTTCCTGTCTCTCCTTGATGTGTTGCGGGGCTCAGAAGTGATTTACACTGATGGCTCGATGGTGGGTGGTTGTGTTGGCTATGCTTACACGCATGCAGGGCATAATGAATTGCACTCCTTGCTGGCTCGCTGTAGTGTCTTCACTGCGGAGTTAGTAGCCATCTTCCATGCACTTGACCACATCCGTCATACCTGCACTGCTGGGGAGTCCTATGTCATCTGTAGCGACTCCCTCAACGGACTTAGAGCTCTTGATCAATGCTTTCCCCACCGTCCCTTGGTCATAGCCATCCAAGAGTCCCTCCATGCCATTGAACAACGTGGGTGGTCAGTAGTATTTATCTGGACTTTATTTGAAGTCGAGTATGCAGTCCGTGGGATACATCTACATCTACATCTACATACATACTCCGCAATTCACCGTAAGGTGCGTGGCGGAGGGTACACTGTACCACTACTAGGCATTTCCTTTCCTATTCCACTCCCAAATTGAACGAGGAAAAAAAGAATGCCTATATGCCTCCGTACGAGCCCTAATTTCTCTTATCTTGTCTTTGTGATCTTTACGCGAAATGTAAGTAGGTGGCAGCAAGATCGTACTACACTCAGCTTCAAATTACGGCCCTCTAAATTTACTTAACAGAAATTCACGAAAAGAACGTCGTCTTTCTTCCAGCGATCCCCAATTGAGTTGCCGGAGCATTTCCTTGACACTCGCGCATTGGTCGAACCTACCGGTAACAAATCTAGCTGCTCGCCTCTGAACCGCCTCTATGTCCTCCTTCAAACCGATCTGCTGCGGGTCCCAAATACTTGAGCAATACTCAAGACGTGGTCGTACAAGCGTTTTATACGCGATCTCCTTTACAGGTGAAGTACATCTTCCCAAAATTCTCCCAATAAACCGAAGTCGGCTGTCTGCCTTACTCACAACTGTCCTTACATGCTCGTTCCATTTCATATCGCTCTGCAATGTTACGCCTAGATATTTGAACGACGCGACCGCATCAAGAAGCTCACTACTGATGCTGTATTCGAACATTATAGGACTGTTTTTTCTACTCATGCGCATCACCTTACATTTTTCTACATTGAGAGCTAGCTGCCATTCTTCGCACCAACTAGAAGTTTTGTCTAAGTCAACCTGTATGCTATTACAGTCAGTTACAGACGACACCCTCCCATACACCACAGCATCATCAGCAAACAGCCGCAAATTACAACTTACTCTGTCCATCAGATCATTTATATAGATAGAAAATAATAGCGGTCCTATCACACTCCCCTGGGGCACGCCTGACGATACACTCGTCTCTGATGAACACTCGCCGTCGAGAACAACGTACTGCGTTCTATTACTTAGGAAGTCTTCCAGCCAGTCACAAATCTGTGAACCTATTCCATAAGCTCGTATCTTCGTTAGCAGTCTGCAGTGTGGCACCGTGTCGAACGCCTTTTTGAAGTCGAGAAAAACACAATCCGCCTGTTGCCCTTCGTCCATGGCTCGCAAGATGTCATGTGAGAAAAGGGCAAGCTGAGTTTCACATGAACGATGTTTCCTAAACCCGTGCTGATTCATGGAAAGAAGCTTTTCCGTTTCAAGGAAATTTACTATATTCGAACTGAGAATATGCTCCAAAATTCTACATGAAACCGATGTCAATGATATTGGCCTGTAATTGTATGGGTCAGTTCTCTTTCCTTTCTTATACACGGGAGTCACCTGCGCTTTTTTCCAATCACTAGGAACTTTGCGCTGAATTAAAGATTTGCTATAAATGCAAGCTAAGTAGGGGGCCAATGCCGCAGAATAGTCTTTGTAAAACCGAACTGGTATACCATCCGGACAAGCAGACTTTTTCGTATTTAGCTCTCTCAGCTGCTTCTCTACACCGGAAATACCTATTGCTATGTCCCCCATTTCGGAATTAGGACGTTGATCAAATGATGGTATATTTGTGCGGTCCTCCTGCGTGAAAGATTTCTTAAAGGTTAAATTTAGAACTTCAGCTTTCCGTTTGCTTTCTTCTATTACTGCCCCGGAATGATCAACTTGTGACTGGACAGTGGGCTTTGACCCGCTTATCGATTTTACATAGGACCAGAATTTTTTCGGGTTCTCGGAAAGATCTTTTGCTAAGGTATGGCTGTGATAATTATTGTATGCTTCACGCATCGATCTTTTTATAGACGCACGAATCTCTACTAACTTTTGCCTGTCATCATTTGCGTGTTCTTTTTTGAATCGAGAGTGCAACAGCCTTTGCTTTCTCAGCAGCTTTCTAACATTATTATTATACCACGGTGGATCTTTTCCATCCTTAATCGTCTTTACTGGCACATATTTCTCTAACCCTTCATTAACAATGCATTTAAATTTAGTCCACAATTCCTCTACATCCATAGTCCCAGAATTAAACGATGCCCATTCATTTTCTAAGTGCGATCGTAACATTTGCTTGTCGGCTTTTCCCAACAAAAACACGCTCCTAGCCTTCTTGACTGGTTTATGAACTTTGGTCACCATCGACGCTATGACGATATCGTGATCACTAATTCCTGTCTCTACACAGACATCGTTAATAAGGTCAGGCCTGTTTGTGGCTATAAGGTCTAGAATATTTCCATTGCGCGTGGGTTGCCGGTTTAACTGCTCAAGACAGTTTTCGGAGAATGTGTCCAAAAGTAGCTCGCAAGACTGCTTGTCTGTACCGCCTGAAATGTAACTAGCGAGGTCCCAATCTATACTCTTAAGGTTGAAGTCACCTCCGACTAATATTACATGGCCCGGATACCTATGCACTACCTGGTGTAGACTTTCCTTGAATGATTCTAAAACTGCTACAGCAGCACTGGGGGGCCGGTAAAAACACCCAACTATTAATTTTACTTCTTTTAGACCTGTTATGCGTGCCCAGATAACTTCACAGTTACTTTCAACCTCGATCTCAGTAGAAACAATATCTTTGTCCACAGCGATGAACACTCCTCCTTCAGTTGTATCAGATCTATCTTTCCGATATACATTCCACGCTTCGCTAAATATTTCTGAACTTGCCACATCATCATTTAGCCAGCTTTCGGTGCCTAAAACTATCTGAGCGCAATAACTTCCATGCAGCGCTGCAAATTCGGGAACTTTGTTTCTAATACTCTGTAAGTTCGCGGCTAATATTTTTATGTTCGAATTTTTGTTCCGAACGTGGCCTGAATTCGCTGTTTGAATGCTGACAGGCGAGTGCTCATCAGAGTTAGCGCCTAGCCTAAAAAACCCCCATGTGCACTCCACAAGTACTCTGCTACCCGAGTAGCCGCTTCCTTAGTGTAGTGCACCCCTGATCTATCTAGGGGCACCCTACAATTCCCCACCCGATAACGCAGATCCAGAAATCTGCAGCCATGACTGTCACAGAGTCGGCGAAGCCTCTGGTTCAGACCCTCCACTCGGCTCCAAACCAAAGGACCCCGATCAACCCTGGGAACAATGCTGCAAATCGACAGCTCTGCTTGCACCCCGCGTGCGAAGGCAGCAGCCTTCACCAATTCCGCCAGCCGCTCGTAGGACCTGAGGATGTCCTCAGAACCCAAGCGACAAGCGTCATTGGTGCCGACGTGAGCTACGACTTGCAGTCGACTGCACCCCGCACCCTCGATAGCCGCCGGCAAGGCCGCCTCCACATCTCGGATGAGGCCCCCCGGCAAACACACCGAGTGCACGTTGGAATTCCTTCCAGATCTGGACGCTATCTGCCTAAGGGGCTCCATCACGCGCCTGACATTGGAGCTCCCAATAACTAATAATCCCCTCCCCCCGTGCACCTGCTCGGACCCTGCTGAAGGAGTGGCCACACTTTCACTCACAGGACGAACGGGCGCGGACGGACGTCCAGCCTCCACATTGGCCTTCTGCCTCGCCAGAATGGCTACCCTCCAGATCTGCAACAAGTTACGGGCTCTAAAGGAGACAACGAACATCTGGAGGTCCTCTCTAAGAGCCCCTCGCGGGGACGCCATCATCCTCTGTCGTCTCCGTATCGGCCATACTTGGCTGACACACGGTCACCTTCTCCGTCGCAAGGACCCACCTCAGTGCCGCTGTGGCACCGATTTATCAGTTGCCCACATTTTATTGGAATGCACTCACCTCACCGCCCAGAGACGGGTTTTTAACCTCCCTGATGCCCTGAACTCGGTTTTTGCAGACAGTGCCTCTATGGTTGATAGAGTTTTAAATTTTATCCATGCGAGTGGATTATATAATTCCATCTGAATTTTATTGAGTTTTCAGTATACATTTATCCTCTGGTTACCTAGCACTTTTGGGCAGGTGGTTTTACTGTATCACAGAGTGGCCGGATGTTTACTTTTATTACTGTGATCACCCAGCCAAGATCCTCAGGTATCATTTTTTCAAATTCTTTCTTTCCTTTCTCGCTGTCTTTTTCCATTGCTGCTTTTATTCCTTGACGTGCTAACACCTTTGCTTGGTGCTTTTTATCCCATGGCTTTATATGCCTTTTTAGCGATCATCCCTGTACTCTATACACTTGGAACAAGGGACTGATAACCTTTGCCATTTAGTCCCTTTCAAAACCAAATCATCATCATCATTTTATTGTACAAAATGTAAAGCACCAAACAAAAATGGTATATTAAGCCAAGAGACTGCTAACTTGCAATCTCACTACCAGTACACATGAAAGTATGACAGTACCTATGTCACAAATAGATATATATTTTATTACCATGTTCAAATAATAAAACTATCCTTTCACAGACATAAAATAATGGTTATGTGTTTGCAACATTTTATCTGAAGTTGTGACATTACAGACACGGGGGGAAGCTGGTTGTTTCCATGTGAAAGGCGGGTTTTGTCAGGCTGTTGGGTTCCCCAGCCGGCCAGCTAACAGTTTGGACTTAGTGAATGGAATACAGGTAGTCAGGGTTTCCTTAATCTGCTAGGAAACAGGAAATGGCTGTCTTGGATGAGCAAGGGCGGCTATTCCAGATTGCAACTGAAATACAATATGGCCACACACATTATTCTAAAAACCCATATAAAATCAGGGAATGATCATACGGCAAATGTAATTATATGAATAGATTCAGGAGATTTGGGAGAATAAAATGCTATAATTATTTTTGTGTCTCGTTTCCGCCGGTTGTCCTAGATATCAGTGGCCGAGTAGAGAGAGACCGACACAGGGAAATAGGATGAACGCGTGTGCGGGTACAGTGTCTTGAGGCAGTGGCATAACTATGGGGGGGGGGGGGGGGGATAGTACCGCCCACCCACCCCCCAGAAATAAAAAAAAAAAAAGAAAAAAATCTTATAACAGCAATCTGGTAAAGATAAAGATTGAAACCTTGGAGTGTTTTACCATAATCTTTCATTGGATGGGAGTGAATTAGTTTCTTCAACGGGAGTGGAAGCTCCTAGTCTGTCTGGAAACTGACTAAAATTTTGCTCGTCAAGCAGACCTATCCCCCCCCAAAGCCAAGTCCTAGTTACGCCACTGGTCTGAGGTGACCAGCCAGTGGGACAGCAGAAACTAGAAACACTAAGCTAGATTAGTATAAGATATGTATTTCGTAGAAACATAGTAATACTTAACTTTTACATAGCTCTTGACTGCAGACTAAGTGTAATGCTAAGACATAGGTTAACTAGGTAGAAGCCTATCTACTGATGAGTCCTAGTGCCTGTCCTAATCCCAAGTGACCGATCCAGTTCAGTGGTGGCCACGAGCGGAGTTGCAGCAAAGGGCGCTTGTGGCTGACGTCGGAAGAACGCCGCGCTGTGCTAGCATGGCGGCGCACGGCGAAAGTATGTGGCGCGCACTTCAGACTTGTGTGACACCACACCACTCCCCCCCCAAATCGCCACGCTGTCGTGGCGTAGGGCTGAGGGCCACGGCGATGGCACTGGGAGGAGGGCCTGGGCGGGGGCGTTACTGGTGGGACGGGTGTCGTAGCTGAGACTCAGATCAAGACACTGTCCGTGCCCCGATATCCACCTTGCGATCCCCTGGAAAACCCACCAAAACTAGGGGAAGGGCGCACACCTCCGCCCAGAGGGAGCAGATCATCATCTGAGGTGCGTGGCCCAGGCAGGGGGGGGGGGGGGGCACACACGGTCCTGGACTCCCTCTCGGTGACTCAGTCAGCTGCGACGGCGACCACAGCGGTGACAGGGATGACGGTATTGGAGGCTTGTCTACCTCCATGGGGACGATCTCGTAGTCCGGGGACGCTGGGCCCGGCGGCGAGCAATGTGGCTGTGCTCCCTGGCGACGAACTGGGTCTGGAATCAAGAAACCCGAGACAGGATCGCGTGGCCTGTGCAGGCGCAACTGGTTTGCAAGGTGTCGCAGCTCCGACCCTGTGGAAGGACATACAACAAACATATTGAGACTGAGCACACACTGAATGGTGCCCGGCATCCATCGCTTGTGTCCAGCAAACACCTTGTACAACAACGGCGTGGAAACCTGAAAACACAAAGTGCCATACGAACCGACTCGGTGCATGGGAGGCTGCAGCAGGTGAAGGAGAGTGCGGTGACGGCGGCCGTGTAGCAGCTCGGCAGGAGACGGGCGTCACGTAGCATGCACCGATACATAGACAGGAAGATTTGAAGAGCTGGAGTGCTGACCTTTCATCTTTTCCATGTGAGACTTGAATGTTCGAACGAAACGTTCTGCTTCACTATTGGACTGAGGGTGAAAAGGTGCAGTGGCAATGTGCTGAATGCCATTCACACGACAAAACTGTTGAAATGCAGCACTAACAAACTGAGGTCCATGACGATAGTTTAAGGCAAACCTTCAATACAAAACACAGATGTTAAGGCACTGATTGTACTAGACGCCGTTGTTGAATTAATGGCAATCATGAAAGGAAACTTGCTGGAAGCGTCTACAACGATTAACCAGCATGTATTCCAAAAAGGTCCGGCAAAGTCAATGTGTAAACGTAGCCATGGTCCCTTGGGGCATGGCCAGTCTGAGAAATGTTGTGGAGGAGCTGCCTGATGCTCCGCACAAACCGTACACTGTGATGTCATGCTCTCTATCTGGGCATCCATGCCAACCCAGGTACAATGACCTCTGACCAGTTGCTTTGTCCTAACAATACCCCAATGTCCTTGATGCAGGAGGCGTAACACTTCTCGTTGCAGGGGACAATCACTCTTGTTTGGTCGTTGTCGGTATGTAACAACAGAACACCCTGACTTAAAGACAATGCATGACATTGTGCAAACTAACGTCGAACGAGAGGCCGTTCAATGTCTTTGGCTCTGGCAGGCCACCCTGAGTGAACAAAACTTGCTACCACACTTAGGTCTGCATCCACAACTGTTTCCTATGCAACCTGACGAGAGTTCAAAGGGAAGTCTGCGACAGCGGAAGCATCTCTGGTGTCTATCTGACAACATGCCATTTCTGAAGAATCGAACGACACATCCTGGCCAACCGGAAGTCGGGAAAGTGTGTCCGCATTGGCATGTTTAGTAGTAGGTCGGTACAAAATCTCATACTGATAATTAGACAGTATCAAGGACCATCTCTGAAGCTTTTGTGCCATTTGTGGCGGAATTGGCTTTGTGGGTGAGAATAACGACATGAGAGGCTTGTGGTCTGTCAACAAATAGAATTTTCTACCATAGAGATAATGATGAAACTTTGTGACACCGTGAATGATTGCAAAGGCCTCCTTTTCTATCTGACTGTAATTCTGTTGCGTTGGCGTCAGTAGCTTGGATGCAAAGGCAATAGGACGATCGTGAGATCCAATACGATGTGACATTACTGCGCCCAGACCGTAAGACGAGGCATCCACCGCTAGCACTACAGGCTTCTGTGGGTCAAAGGGAATCAAACATGCATCACTGAGTAGTTCAGACTTTAATTTGTCAAAGGCAACCTGGCAATCTTTAGACCATACAAAAGAAACATTCTTCCTACGTAAGCGATGCAGTGGAGCTGCAATCTGAGAGGCATTGGGAATAAACCGGAAATAATAGTTAAGCTTTCCCATTACTACTTGCAGTTCGTGCACATTCTTAGGAGGAGGCAAGTCCTTGATTGCTTGAAGATGTGACTGTAAGGGATGGATGCCTTGGGCATTAATCACATAGCCTAGGTACTCTATTTAAGTCTGAAAAAACGAACACTTTGCTTTATTACAACGTAGACCTGCTGCAATCAACACTTTGAAAAGGCACTCCAGGTTTGATAAATGTTCTTCAACTGTGCGTCCCGAGACCACAATACCATCTAAATAGTTCGAGCAACACAGTACAGAAACTGTCAGCTGTTCCAAAAAACGCTGAAAAATAGCGGGGGCGGAAGAACTGCCAAAGGGTAGGCGTTGAAATTGAAAAAGGCCCATGTGAGTATTGATGACGAAAAACTTTTTGACTCGTCATGAAGCGGAATCTGTAAGTATGCCTCTGCTAAATCAATCTTAGAAAAGAAGCGAGACTGTCCTAATTTGTCCATCAATTCTTCAGGTTGGGGCAGGGGGTAAATGTCTACAATTGTTTGACCGTTCACTGTTGATTTGAAGACCGCACAGAGACGAAGTTTCCTGTCGGCTTGGTTAGAATCACTAAAGGCGAGGCCCACTGACTTGAAGAAACAGGAGAAATCGCCCCAATATCCTGCTAACATTTAAGTTCTTCAGCAACTTTATCACGAATTGCGACAGTCACTGATCTAGCTTTACGAAATTTTGGTACAGCAGATTCTTTTAAAGTTACATGTGCCACGAAGTCTTTTGTACAACCTAGTTCTGGCGAAAACAAGTCACTGTATTTTTCACACAATGCATTGATTTTTTCCTGAGGCACTACTGACGAAATTTGAAGGACATCTCTTTGAATTGATAAGCCAAACAAATCAAATGCATCTAGTCCAAAAATGTTCTGTGTACATTTATCCTGAAGAACTGCAAAAGCAACTGTTTTTGTTACACCATGAAAAGAGGCGGGCAGGCTACACGTTCCTAGTACGGGAATATTTTGTCCTGTATACGCTGTGAGCACTTGTTGAGACGGCGACAATTTTGACGAACCCAGAAGTTCATATGTGTCTTTATTCATTAATGTGACAGCAGAACCAGTGTCGAGCTGAAATTGCAAAGTCTTATTTTCTATGGAAAGAGTTACAAAAAGTTTTTGCTTGTGGCGCTCGACAGGGGCTGCATACGGAAGGAGGAGGCGGCACAGAATCGGCACACAGCATAACATTGTCCCTAGATGGCACTACCGCTGGATCGGCGTCCGCACAATGCGAGGCTACTGCACTAAAATTACTTTGAGTATCTACACCAAGTCTACTGTCACTAGCTACACAGTACTGGGCACTAGTACAATGTGAAAGATGTCTCTCTGCAACAAAAACGTCCACAAAATACGTAACAGAATATCTTCCACGAAAAATCTTATAATAAGGGTGGGTAGGCGGGAGCAATTTCTGCGTGCTCCGACTGCTGCTGTCTGGCTGCTGCAAGCGGGCTGGTCCAAGGTTCTTCTATCACTCCTCGTTGCCACTGGTCTGAGGTGACCAGCCAGTGGGACAGCAGAAACTAGTAACACTAAGATAGATTAGTATAAGATATGTATTTCGTAGAAACATAGTAATACTTAACTTTTACATAGTTCTTCACTGCAGACTAAGTGTAATGCTGAGACATAGGTTAACTAGGTAGAAGCCTGCCTACTGTTGTGTCCTAATGCCTGTCCTAATCCCAAGTGACCGATCCAGTTCAGTGGTGGCCACGAGCGGAGTTGCAGCAGAGGGCACTCGTGGCTGACATTGTAAGAACGCCGCGCCGTGCTTGCATGGCGGTGCGCGGCGAAAGTACGTGGCGTGCACTTCAGACTTGTGCGACACCACAATTATAATTTCAATATCCCTTACAGATAAAAGGCCGATAAATTTCAGTGCAATACTAATGATATTATATTACTTATATTTAGAATTATTGATATGTAGTGTTTATCAGTAACAGTTTAAGAAGCAAATGGGCAGCATTGCACCACGCTACCTATCTTAAAGGACGCACCACATTATTTCCGTATTCTTTCAATAAATTTTGTTTCACTCTCTTGTTCTGCTTTTCGTTGAGGTGGTAACATTCTTGTGTAAGAACATGGATTCCACCACAGAAACCCAAAACGTGAACCCAGCAAAGCACATTACTCAAAATAATAGATATGCAGCAGCTAATTTATACATAAACATTTATACGTATTTGTGGACAAGAATTGAATAATTTGCATAAAAAGCCATGATAAATTAAATACTAATTGTGTAACTATATTTCGACGTTGGCATTTTATTTGAACAGTGAGACGCCATGCTTACTAGCTACCTGAGCAAAGAGTTTCAGTCTCAACTGTTTTTACTGTTGTTAAATATATATTTGTTTGTTAAATGTAGCTGTGATGGAGTAGCCGAGCGGTCCAAGGCGCCTCGCTGCGGAGCGCGCAGTTGCTCGCCGTCGGAGGTTCGAGTCTTCCCTGGGGCATGGGTGTGTGTTGTGCTTAGGTTAGTTTACCTTAGTTTAAGTAGTTTGTAAGCTACGGACTGATGACCATGCAGTTTGGTCCATTAGATTTACAAACATTTGAACATTTTGTTAAATGTAAACAACATTTGTTGGGAGTTGGTCAAAGCATTTAATTCTGTGATATTCAAATGTATAATATTTTGGAAGGGAAATTGTATTTTAAAGATGAGGCGTTAGGATGCGCAGAAGGATACAATTTTGAGAGCAGGTAGAGCACACTTTCGAACGCTTGGGAAGGGACTCGTAACTTGGACGTGGTGGTGAAAGGTTGTGCCGCTGGGTGATCTGAAGCCGCGTTACGAACTTGCGATTTGAAGAGATAGGCATGTGTGGACTGTGACTGCAGAACTTAGACTCTGGTGAAAAGTGGTAAACTATTCACGGTAGTAGGGCTGTGGAACTATGATAATTCAGTAATCGTGTACTCGTGTGATGACAATCTGTGTTTTATAACAAATACTGTAATTAATCACAGATTAATTTGGAACTGTAATGTTCGATGGACTTCACTAATTTACGAGTGATAATTTGAAACTTTTACTCTCAAGTGCATGTGATACTCATTGTGCCTCTCATGAACATTAGTTGGGGGAAATATTCAGTTATTTACCAATGTATAAAGTAGGACCACCTCCACAGTAAGAGTAATAAAAGAGTAATAAACTTCATTTATATAGAATTACTTCATGAGTGAATCAGTTCTTTATCTTAGAATCCATTTTGTTGGTTATTCAGAGGTTTAATTAATATTTGTTAAAATATATTGTCGCGTTGAATGGAAGCAGGCTTGACTTCGAAGGCAGGTTTGGCAACTGATCACAGCACTTATACTGAAAGCAGGTTTATTGTGAACTTAACATACATGCAGCACTAACTGCCTTTCGGTCAGAGTGCTCTGCTATATATACACAGACAGAATGTCCCAGAAATTAGAAGAATAGTTAAAATAAGAAACATATAGAAATTGCAAGTGAACATAAGAAACACGTAGAATATTCTGGAAATGATAACTACAAAGAAATAATTTTTTGTCAGTGGACGTGATTGAACCGACGAACTTCAGCACTGCAGTCGGGGATGCTATCCATTGGGCCACGCCGGCAGTGGGTAACCTGGAGTCGCGCGGCATCATATGCAGATTGATAGACTGGCTAAACTGCAGATTAATTATTGATCTTGTTTAAACAGATTGGGTAGCTGTTTAGGGCATAGAAGCTGATACATAACTCACCCCTATTAACAGAGACAACGAGCCATAAACCTTTTACTACCCTGAGTTATGTATTGCCCAATTCTTATTGGTTAGTAATGATAGGAAGGTCGCAAAGTCACTGAATGATTCTGTTACAGGAGTTAACAGACTTCACATCTATAAACATTATGCCATGGTGAACATTTGCAGTTTGTGACAGTTGTTTTCTTAGAGCTCCAAAAATCTTTAAGTGCTCACATTTAATTGAATGACATTATTTTTGGTATAATGTACCTTTGCTCTCCAATGGCATACTTTCATAATACATTGCTTGATAAAAAAAGTGAAGCAACTAGAAAGCGTGGTTGGAAGTGAATGAAACAACATATGATGAAAGAGCATGTGACTTTAGTGAATTGTCTCTCTTGTGTCTCGAAGCTTTACTCATGAAGGGGACAAGGCTGTTGGCAGCTAAAAGTGGAACATTGGCAGCAGGTCAGTCAGGTGTCACTCCCCTTCTGGCCACAATACATGTATGCAGTTTGGAATGGTGTCAAATAGCATTTGGATCTTTCCCCTGAAGCAACTTTGACCATAGTTGTTGCAGCTGTCCCTCCATATCCTGGGACGAAGGCCCCTTCCAAAGTCATTCCACACGTGCTCAATGATGGAGAGGTCTTGGACTTTTGTTGGCCAAGGGAGGACCTCAAGTTGTCCCCATCACGGTGTATTCCGTCTGTCGACACATGCTATGTGTGGGCATGCATTATCTTATTGGAACACTGTCCCAGGGTGCTGTAACATCAGGTGTAGGATGTGTAGGTGCAGAATGTCTGTGGCATATTGCTCGGCTGTCAATGTATGCTGAAGCACCACTAAAAGTGACCAAAACACATATCTTATCGCTCCCCATACTATGATTCTAAGGGTTACACTTGTGTCTCTCTCTACAGTATTGGCATTAATACCCTCTGTGCTTGATGCCACCGAATCTGAACACAATAGTCATCAGAAGCTACAGAGAAGCAGTACTCGTCAGAGAACACGATGTGATGCCATTTGTCTTCTGTCGCTGCCTCCTGGGTACAGAAACATGCCAAACATCTGTGTTTGTTTTTTGGTGTCAATGGCAACCAGTGATTGAGGTGAAATGATCCCATTGGGCAGATGTGAGTCATAAAGACACTGTGCAAGAACTCACAGTATGTTGTAGCATCTCCAATGTATGTTCACCAACCTTGGGTACCAAGGTCATGGGATTCCACATTGCTTACAATGGCCCTCCTTTGGGGTGGTGTTTCTTGGCTGACCTGAGTCTCCACAGTGTGATTAGGTGCACTCATATACTCATTAATTACAAAAAAGAACCACTGTGATGTCTGAACAGCTCACACACCTGGTAATTGCACAATATGACCATCCCATTTCACAAAGTTCAACTATGTGGCTTTTGTCAAATGCATTCAGTTGGTGTGTAGGCAAGCGCTTTGTACTCTATATAAGCATCTCATTTCATTGTCTGACTCACTACAGTTGATTAGAACCAACTATGCAACAACAGGTCAGTGACAAGACGTATGCACTCCAGTGGGAGTTCTGCACATAACAATGCTATGTCATTGTAATCATTTTCTCACACATCAGTGGTATGGACATGTATTGAAATGGGGTAATATTGGACCACTCCTTCAGGGTGTACCACATTTTCGCCGAGCAGTTTACGTAAATAAAATGTGATAGCATTTGGAGACCAAAAGGCCTGTTTTCAAATGCAGTATAATATGCAGACGAAATGCACATCCTGGTGTTCTTTATTATTGTTGCATTTACTTTCAAATGCAGATGAAGAAGTTTACTTTTCTGGAAGTCAATTGTAATTTGTTGCACAAAACAGAAAACACATACAACACATCTGTTTAACATTCTACATCAACATCTATATTCTATATACATAAGCTGCAAATCACATTTAAGTGCATGGCAGGGGGTATATCAAACTGCTTTCATAATATTTCTGTACTGTTCCATTCTCTAATAGTGCAACAGAAAAATAACTCCTAATCTTCCCCTTTTAGATCTGTATTCTCTTATTTTCTTATTGTTCTATGTCCTCCATCAGTCCCAACTGCCAAGGATGCCATAATATGTGTCAATACTTCAAACTAGGACAGGCAAGTGTAGTGTAGGCATTTTCTGTAGTAGAACTATTGCATCTTCTAAGTGTACTGCCAGTGAAACATAGTTTGATTTGCTTTCCCCACGATATTTTCTGTGTGTTTGCTCCAAATAAAGTTGATTGTAATTGCAATTCCTAGGTATTTAGTTGAATTTATGGCCTGTAGATTTGACTGATTTATTGTGTAAATGCAGTTTAATGGGCTTCTTTTAGAGCTCATATGGATGACAGCATCATTCATGAACAGTCTATGAAAGCTGCTCATAGTGTCTCCTATAACAATTCCCTGGGAAATGCCAGATGTCACTTCCATTTTTAATTGATGACTTTCCATCATTTACTATGTACTGTGTTCTTTCTTATAGGAAATCACAAATCCAATCACACTACTGAGACAATATTCCATAAGCATGCAATGTGATTAAAAGCTGGGTACAGTGTCAAAAGCTTTCCAAAAATCTAGATATATGGACTCGGTTTGAGATTCCTTGTCAATAGCACTTATCACTTAATGTGAGTAAAGAGCTAGCTGTGTTTCAGGTGCACAATACTGTCTGAATCCATGTTGACTATGGGTCAATACGTAGGTCTCTTTGAGGTTGTTCACGATGTTCAAAAAAGTATATGTTCCAAAATCCTACTGGAAACCAACATCAATGATATGGACCTGTAGTTTTGTGCATAACTACTGATACTTCTCTAATATTGGGGTGATTTGGTAACTTTGCAGTGGGGGAACATTTCTTAGCCCCCAGGGGGCCCACAGCTCTTTTGTGAGTATGTGTGTGGCGCTCATGGGTCCCCGAGCCATTGTGGCCTTCCTTCCTACTTTCCCAGGCCACATCCCCCCCCTCCCAGTTCCCCCCCTTCCCAATCCGATTCCTCCCCTCAACCCCTCTCGAACCTTGTCTCTAGGTGCTCTCGCATTGATGGCCCAGCTATTTCCATGGTACTGCTGGTTCTGCAATTCTGTTTTCCTTCTGTTTCACCAGTTTTGGCCCAGTTTGGTCCCCCTAGGGGTTTGACCTCCATCTAAATTTTCGTTGTAGAGTGTGCCATTTGGGGAAGAACTCGCAACCTAGCCTCTATGGTGCAGATTCCCACCCTTTCCTTCCCAATTCCTTCCTCGCCGTAGCCCCCTCCCCCCACTAGGTCACCAGCACGTGTAGCCAGTCCATGTGGTGGGGCTGTTATGTACCCTCATGTTTGAACCCCCTGAATTGCACAGGGATCACACTGCCGATGCCTGAGCCGCAACCTCCTCATAAATGCCAAGGAGTAGATACTTGTCTTTTTGGGGCATCAGGACTCCCAGTAATGGTCATCCCGCTAGGTGACATTGCTGTGGCTGTGTGGTGCCCGTGAGGAGAGCCCCTGTTTCAGAGTGGGTGGCTTCGGGGTGGACTTCTCGCTATGAAGAGCAATAAAACCTCTGAAAATCCTGGCAGCAAGTCAGGTGTCTCTAAGCATGGCAAGTCAAACTTTAACGCTGAAAGATATTGTTGGGTTGAAATGGAAGCAGGCTTGACTTCGAAGGCAACTGAACACAGCACTTATACTGAAAGCACGTTTATTACGAACTTAACATACACGCAGCACTGACTGCCTCTCGGGCAAAGTGCTCTGCTATTTATACACAGACAGAATGTACCAGAAATTAGAAGAACAGTTAACATAAGAAACAAGTAGAATTTACATGTGGATATAAGAAAGATGTAGAACGTTCTGGAATTGTTAATTACAAAGAAATAAATTTTCTTGCTGGTGGGCGGGATTGAACCGGCAACCTTCAGCACCGTATTCGGTGACACTATCCCCTGCGCCACACCTGCTGTCGGTTTACATGCTGTCTCGCAGCAATATGACACCAAATCATTTCCTTCCCTATCTCCATTATGGGGGAAAATGGGGCCACAAAGCAGACTGAGCCATATTCACTACAATATCTCATCTGTGCAAGAATGGATGGGGAATCTTTCCAGGCAAATAAACCTTCTTTCTTTGTGGACCACCTAGAGTACAAGTTTGGAGAAGTAGCTGGCATGTCCAAAATGCATGATGGTTCAGTCCTGATACAGGCGGAGTCCCCTGCTCAGTCACGGAACCTGCTAGCATGTGACCACTTATGCAACATCCCAGTGTCGATTAAGCCTCACAACTCCTTGAATATGTTGCAGGGGGTAATTTAACACAGAGACCTTTTGCTGCAGACCGATGAGGAGTTGAGTGAGAATTTATCATGATGTGGAGTCCATTTTGTGTGACATGTCTTTCAGGGACCAAATGATAATAGGGTGGCCACTGGCGCATTCGTCTTAGCCTTTGAGGGTGACACTCTACCCGAAAAAGTCAAGGTGATGATGTATCGCTGTGATGTCCGACCTTACATCCCACCTCCAATGCAATGTTTCAAATGTTGGCGTTTTGGGCACTTGTCCTCTCGTTGCGATGTTGCCACAACCTTTCGGGACTGTGGCCATTCTTTACATCTGGATGCTGCCTGTGCCCCTCCCCCTTACTGCGTCAACTGTCAAGGTCACCACTCTCCGTGTTCACAGGACTGTCCTGTTCTACATAAAGAATGAAAGATAGTCAAATATAAGACTATGGATCGCCTGATGTACTCTGAAGTTCATAGGAAATATTAGAAACTGCATCCAGTCTCTCTCCTAACTTCATATGCTGCAGCTACGATGATGACACCACCACTATACCAGCCTCTTTGGGCCCTTTGGGCCTCAAGTCTACCTCGGCCTCCCATACATCTGGGGGCACCCCATCTTGGTACCCATCTCCATCCAGAAAAGGCTTCCCTTCTCTGGCTCCTTCTTCTATGAAGGGGACCTGTGTACCCCTTCCACCAGTCTCGCCCAAGACGTCGTACACCAGCCAGCAGCTGAAGGACCCCCGGTCACAAAGCCATTGGCTCCTCAGTTTTCCCACGCTCCTCAAGCCCCTCCAAAGAAACCCTCTTCCTCCGCTATGCCCAAGGAATGGTGGGAAGACAAGAAAAAAAGAAAGAGAAGACTGGAAAGTGCAAGGAGACACTTGCAGTCCTGGTGCCCTCAGCCCTTGTGCCTGATGCACCTGAGGATGAGGTCATTCTACTAGCGACACCTGAGGACTTGGCCATCGCCAATCTCAGCAATGCCATGGAAACAAATGATCAGACCTCACAGCCAGAGACAACAAGAGCTCATGCCATCTCTCTTCCATCTTCCTCCTCTTCATGCACCCTCCTTCAGGAGACAGCCTGATCATGCAATGGAACTTTGGAAGTTTTTTCTGCCACTTGGCTGAATTGCGTCAGCTGTTGAGCTCCTTTCCAGCTCTTTGTGCTGCTCTCCAGGAAACCTAGTTTCCTGGTCATAGACCCCCACCCTTGGGTCTACCGGAGTTACTACAATAACCGCACTGTTAACAACAGGGTGTCGGGTGGCATATGTCTCTATGTACATGCCTCTGTCTACAGCTCACCAGTGCCACTTCAAATAGCCCTGGAGGCTGTCGCTGTCACGGTCCGGGCACCACGGGACATTACCATCTGTCCCCTTTATCTCCCCCCTGACGTATATGTGGCACCTGCCGACCTAGCAACCCTGATCACTCAACATCTTTCATCCTTTCTTATTTTGGGAGATTTTAATGCTCATCACCCCCTGTGGGGGGACAACATGGCTACAGGACGTGGTTGAGACATCGAGCTGCTTTTTAGCCAGCTTGACCTTTGGATTCTTAATACTGGGGCCCCCCACCCATTTTAGTGTGGTCCATGGCACTTTTTCATCCATAGACCTTTCTGTGTGTAGTCCAGCCTTACGTCAACTCCTTAACTGGTGGGTCCACGATGACCTTTGCGGAAGCAACCACTTTCCCATCTTCCTTTTGCTTCCCCACTGCCAGCCCCATGCACGCCTTCCCTGCTGGTCAAGGCTGACTGAGCAGCATACACTTCAGCTGCAATGCTGGATAGCTCTCTCCCTGCTGATGCAACAATGGCAGCACATCATATTATTTCTGTTGTCATCTCTGCCACTGTGTCCACAATACTATCCTCTCCTAGCTTACCCTGGCGAAGACCAGTGCCCTGGTGGTCACCGGAGATAGCAGCAGCCATTTGCATTTGCCGCAGAGCTCTGCAGCAGTACCAGCACCACCCCACAGTAGACCACCTGGTTGCCTTCAAACATCTTCGGGCCCAGACGTGGCAACTCATCCCGCAGTGCAAGCAGGCATGCTGAGAAAAATATGTTTCCACCATTGGACCCTGTGTTTCTTATACCCATATATGGACAAAGATTCACCGCATATCAGGCTACCACCCTCCAGCAGGGGTCGCGGGTCTCTCCATCCATGGTACCGACCCGACTATAGATGATAAGACATCTTTCCGTAAACTCCCAATGCCTTCTTTTGGATTTCTTCAATCATCTTTGGATCGAGGGAACATACCCGTCCCAATGGCAGGAGAGTATCGTTATCCCTTTATTGAAACCAGGTGCAGATCCATTGAATGTTGATAGTTACTGCCCCATAAGTCTCACCAATATTCTCTGTAAACTCTTTGAATGTTTGGTGCGCTGGCGGCTGCTGTGGGTTCTCAAGTATCGGGGTCTACTCACCCCACAACAAGTGGCTTTCCAGCAGGGCCATTCTGCCATTGTTAACCTCCTCTCTTTGGAATCAGTGATCTGCTCCGCTTTCACCTGATGTGAACACCTTGTCGCCATCTTTTTCGACCTCCGGAAAGCATATGACACTGAATGCCAACATCACATCCTTGCAATGCTACATGGATCAAGTCTCTGTGGCTCCCTCCTGCTCTTTATTTACTTTTGCACCATTTCAGAGTTCGAGTTGGCACCTCCTTCAGTTCCCCCACATCCAAGAGAACGGGGTACCACAGGGGTCAGTTTTAAGCATACTCATCTTCCTGGTGGTCATTAATGTCCTAGTTGCTGCAGCGGGGCCATCAGTTTCTTGCTCTCTCTATGCAGATGAGTTTTGCCTGTACTATAACACAGCTAGTACAAGTGTAGCTGAACGATGACTGCAAGCAGCCATTTGTCGGGAGCAGAATTGGGCTTCTGCCCATGGATTTCAATTTTCCCCTGCTGAAACTAGGGTGATGCATTTTTGTCACCATTGAACGGTTCATCCGCATCTGGAGCTCTACCTTGATGGCGAGCTCCTTCAGGTTGTGAACACTCACTGCTTCCTGGGTGTCCTTTTTGACTCTCGATTAACCTGGCTTCCTCATCTGCACCAGCTTATGCAACGGTACTCACGACATCTTGACATCCTTCATTGCCTAAGCCATACGGTCTGGGGAGCAGCACGCCCTATCCTCCTCTGACTGTATAACGCTCTGGTTCACTCACATGGACTATGGGAGCCTGCTGCGCCGTAAAATAAGAGAACTGTGAAACACCAAATGGCCTGCTCTGGACGTGCCCAATAAGCTGTGAAGATCAAGGAGACAACATCTGGCTGGAAGTCCTCGCGGCTGGGGTCCCATAGGGACTCTGTGGCCCTCTGCTGTCTCCACATTGGCCACTCTCGGCTGACACATGGTTACCTCCTCCACTGAGAGGATCCGCCCATGTGCCAATGTGTTGTTCCATTGACAGTGGCCCATCTTCTGCTTGACCGTCCAATTTTATTGTCCCTATGGCATTCTTTGAACCTCCCAAACACGCTCCCATTGGTGCTCGGTGATGATGCCTCTGTTGCTGATTCCGTTTTAAGATTTCTTCATGTGGGAGGGTTTTACCAGCTGCTATGAGTTTTATGGTTGGTCTGTTAGTTCAACATCTGTGTTCCTCTTGTCGTGTCTTCTGACTAGAGGTTTTCTTGTGCAAGCCATGTCGTTGGCTTTCCCCTTTTATCCACATGGTCGGTCAACCACATCCATTGGGTTACCATGTGATCAGCGTCATTTGTACCATCTCTTGTTGACTTTGTCAATACCTTATTGACAAAGGGTCCTTTTATTCTGTGCTCTTTTAAATCCAGTTCAGGCGCTTTTATCAATGATTCTGTTTCTCTGCATGTCACTTAGTGATGCAGTGGTTGACTGATGGCCATAGTAGTCTAGTCTCCCTAAAACCCCCAAACCAACCAACCAACATTTCTTAAACTAGTTTTTGGAGTATAATTACATATGTAACTAACAATTATGAAGTTGGAGATCTCACTTTTAAAGAAAGAAAGTAACATTTTTCCAAAATTGAACTAACTGAAGAAATAGCAAGCACTCTGTTAGAGTGTTGTGACAATTCCTGTTGTTGCCGATCCCAAGATGGTCCAGATGAAATGTGTCTGTATTACAAGACTCAGTTCTATTAACTGGACGCCGGGAGATGGTGAGGTACATGTTATAAAAAATAAAAATAAAAACACTTAGCTGGGATTCTGATGTTCGATGCGATGGCTGGTTTGGTTTGCGTTGTGATTGAGTCCGTTGATCCAGGTTTACTTTGGAGCTACATTCACTTAAATGGAATGGTGGTAGTTGTTAAATGATGAAAATGACGAACTCACTTATTTAAACTTTTCTGAATAAATGTTTTATTATCATTTTTTGACTGTTGCACAATCTCTTCCAGCATAAATATAACAAAGATGTTTACAGGTTTGTAACCAGGACCAGAGTGCCAGAGCATGGCTCGCACTCAAACATATGCAGCGTAACCGCGTAATAAGGGTAATGACAATGTTTTGTAATTCACAGTTAAACAATATTCTTTTACTTTAAATATGCCAAAATACACTAATTAAAATATTACATTTAAGCTTTAACTCTTTATCTCAATGTATGTATGTGTTTTATGAAATTTGTATTTAATGTGGTATGCAAATAAGAATCGTGTTTTGACTAGTGTTTACATTGTTCAAATTATTTACATTATCTGTGTTTTTGAAATGCACACATATCTGTTTTGCCAATATTGTGTAGGTGTACTATTATTGAGACATGGAATTTTAATGTATTTCAATTTGTGGTCTAATTTTTTTATATATACGGATTTGTATACAGTCATCGTAGTTTTGTCTATTTCGAAGCTAGTTTCTTAGTACCAAATGAATTATTAATTTTAGTGCATGAAAAATGATCAGTATGTAATTTAGGATCCAGTGATATATAAAACATGGTCTGCCCTAATTTATTTAAACTGTTGCATAATTAAACACAATTTATTAACGACATACTACATTCAATTGTAACATATGCACAGACTAATTAACAACAAAAGAATAATTACACATAACAAATGAACAGACACAAGTCAGAGATAAGTATGCACAGAGTAATCACAATTCGATAAATCAACACACTTCATCACTCCCCCCTTTAGTATCAAAGATATTTAAGGTTGAATTTGACATGTCGTCCGGAACGGGTCACAACAGGTCTTGAACTGGATGCAGCGGTATCCTGTGCGGCGGCCCGTGATGTCCATTGTGGTTGATTGTTGGTAGGAAACGGAGCAGGTGATATGTTCCTTTGGGTCTGAAGGTACGGTTCTGTCATTGAAAGATGTACTGAAGGCTGGTTTTAGCCTGTCAATGCTGACAGTGATTGGTGAACCCATTATATCTATTGTAAAGGTCTTTTCTTCTCTACTGAGTACACGATAGGGTCCATCATATGGTGGTTGAAGTGGTTTGCACACTGCATCATGTTGCACAAAAACAGAATCACATGTTCTTAGTTCGTTGAATGGACGGTGACTTACTTGTTGCCTTGGAGCCACAGGTCATAATTGCTGGATATGAGTGCGCAGTTTGGACACAAAATCTGATGGTTCAATGTGATCATCTGGCATGTTGCCAAAGAACTCACCAGGTAGACGAACCGATTGGCCATACACAAGTTCTGCAGATGAGGCTCCTACATCTTCTTTAATAGCTGTGCGGAGGCCAAGCAGGATGATAGGCAGCGTTTCAGTCCATCTTTGTGTGTCGTGACATCACAGGGATGCCTTTAACTGTGTGCATTCTTTCAATTAGGCTGTTTGACGCTGGGTGGTAAGCTGCTGTCCTTATGCATTTTATACCTAACAGCCAGGTGAGTGCCTTGAACAGATAAGACTCAAATTGTCTCCCTTGATCTGTAGTAACTCGCAGCGGTACACCAAATCGTGTAATCCATCCTCTGAAGAATGTGGTCGCAACAGTTTCAGCGGTAATTTCGGTGATAGGGAACACTTCCGGCCAACGAGTATAACGGTCAATGGCAGTGAGACAATAGGTGTAATCTTCTGACGGTGGGAGTGGTCCTACAATGTCTAGGTGCACATGTTCAAACCTTTGATTGGGGAGAGGGAATGTGCCAAGAGGAGATCGCACATGCCGACTGACTTTGTTGCGTTGACATGACAAGCACTAATGCACAAACTCCTTGCATGTTTTGTCTATGTTAGGCCACACGAAAGCTCGTTTGACAATTCTTATTGTACCACGTACTCCAGGATGTGAAAGATTGTGGAGGGAGGCGATTGCCTGCTGCTGGAAATCTATTGTGACAAACGGTCTTGGTTTTGAAGGAGATACACCACAGTACAACATGACATTGGATTGCGGCACTTGCACCTGGCGGAGCTGCAAACCTGATGGTCGTGTTAACAAGTCCTGCAATTTGTTGTCAACTTGTTGTGCCTGAGCCAGGGCCACAAAGTCAAGTGCATCAGCGATCACTTCAATCCTGGAGAGGGCATCTACTGGCACATTTAAGTCTCCTTCAACGTGCACAATGGTGGTAGTAAATTGCCCAATATAGTTAAGGTGGCGTAGCTGATGTGGTGTGGCTTTATCTGGGCGTTGTTAAAAAGCATAAGACAACGGCTTATGGTCAGTCACTAGTGTGAAGTGTTGTCCTTCCAGCATGTGACGAAACTTTCTGATAGCGGCATATGCTGCGTACAACTCTCTATCATAGGTGGACCAGTTTCTCTGTGCTGGTGATAATTTCTTGCTGAAGAAAGCTAGGGGCTGCCAGTGATCCCCTATTTGCTACTGGAGTGCTGCACCAACTGCATTTGCAGACGCATCGACCATGAGGGCGAGAGGTGCCTGCGAAATTGGATGGGCCAGTAGGGCAGCTTTGGCAATAGCGGTCTTCAAATTGGCAAATGCTGCTTCTGTTTGACTGTTCCACAATAGTTTATCAGATGGTTTTGGAGTGCCTTGTAACAATTCATTTAGAGTTCCAGCAAGGAGGGCATGATTAGGCACAAAACGATGGTAGTAGTTCAGTACACCAAGAAATCGTCGAAGTTGTTTCACTGTTGTTGGCTGTGGATAATTGATAATTGCCTCAACTTTTTCTGGTGGTGGTCGTATTCCTTCTGCATTTACCATATGGCCAAGAAACTGGACTTCCGTTGCACCAAAAACATACTTTGATGGGTTTATGAGTAAGCCATGGGTCTGTAGACGGGTGAAAATTTGTCGTAAATGTTCCAGGTGTTCTGTTTCGTCTATGTAGACATAACAGAAATCAAGATCACGTATAACCTCGTCCATGAATCGTTGGAATATCTGGGCAGCATTACAAAGTCCGAAAGGCATTCTGACAAACTCAAATAAACCAAATGGCATGCAAACGGCGGTTTTAGGTATGTCTTCTTGTGCTACAGGAATCTGTTAGAATACACGCACTAAATCCAAGGTAGTGAAGATGCATTTACCATGAACATTTGCTGTGAAGTCCTCAATATGCGGCACAGTGTAGCGGTCAGGCAGATTCCTGGCATTGAGTCTCCTGTAATTTCCACACGGATACCAGCCATTCTTCTTCTTCGGTACAACATGGAGAGGACAAGCCCAACTGCTGCTAGATGGTCAACAGATTCCTTGTGCATCCATAGATGAGAACTCTTGTTTTGCTACTTTCAGCTTTCCAGGTGTAAGACGGCGCAGCCGAGCATGGAGTTGTGGTCCTGGCATAGTTGGAATGTAATGCAGTGTTGAATGTTGGATTGGAGCTAATTTGGGTGTCTGATAAGTTATCTCCATGAACTGCTTCAAAAGTTCTATAAACGGAGAATCACCTGCATTCACTCGAACCGTTGTGTCTTCCATGCAACGTATTTTTCCGTGACTTGTTAGTTTTGTAACAGAGTGAACAAGACAGCGGTGTTGGAGGTCCGGCAAGAGTCCATAATAAGACAGGAAATCTGCTCCGAGTATTGGTTGCGTTACACCTGCCACAACAAATCACCACTCAAAGTTACGTTTTAGGCCTAGGTTCAATATTAACATGACATGTCCGTATGTTGGAATTGCAGTACCATTGGCAGCAAAAAGTTTATAGTCGTCGCGGCTACGGTGCGGCAGGCGATTTGATGGGTAGACAGACACGTCAGCTCCTGTGTCAATTAAGTACTGCAGCTTGGTATTGTGCTCTGTCGCAAATAAGTGACGGCTGCCGCCTGGAAAGTCCGAGGCTGTCATCACTGACTCTCCTGTGTGTTTCTCTTCTCGCAGGGAGGGCTGCACTTTCGTGCTTCTGAGCTGAATCGCCTATGGTACCAACATACCCTAGATGATGAAGGTGAGCGGCTGTGCCTATCTTGTTGCGAAGAATTTCGTCACTAATAGCATTTCCAGCTAATGTGCGTAGGCGGCGTAGTAGTTGTGATGGAGTGCGGTCACCCAGCTCTTCCGTGCGCAATAGCTTTTCCAAGCGTTGTGCCTCAGATTGTGATGAGCGAGTAATCAAGGCATTCTTGATAGTCATATAACGGTCGGTGCTTGGTGGTGACGCTAATATGTCCTGTACTTCAGCAGCCATGTCCTCGTTGAGCGCGGCGACGACGTAACTGTATTTTGTCTCGTCCGTGGTAACGTGCGTCAACAGGAACTGGCTTTCTAGCTGCGCGAACCAAAGGACGGGATTTTGCTGCCAAAATGGTGGCGGTTTAACCGCTACACGATTGATTATCATCCCTGTAGGTACTTCAGCAGCCGGTGGCGGGTCTAGCATCGTTGAGATTTGAGTTACAGTTGCGAAGAACGCGGGAGATACGCGACGCGGTTGGTGCGGATGTTTTTACAGTTACACGGGCGCGGATTGGCATAATACGCGACGTGGTTGCTTATTTTTGGCGAAACACGGCTTGTGATCATGTCGGCGTCACCAATTGTCGCATAATTAAACACAATTTATTAACGACATACTACATTCAACTGTAACATGTGCACAGACTAATTAACAACAAAAGAATAATTACACATAACAAATGAACAGACACAAGTCAGAGATAAGTATGCACAGAGTAATCGCAATTCGATAAATCAACACACTTCAAAAGAAAAGGATATATGTAATCATGTTGTGTAATAGTTATAACATGCAATATTGTTGTTTTTATACAAATTAGTATCTTTATAGGTTCAGCAATTTCTGAAACTAAGTGTAATGCATTTTTAATGTTTGCTGCTATTATTTATGAAAGTATAAAAATTGAAAATTGAAAAGGACAGCCAAAGTTATGTTTAAATCAACATACTATTTCTTAAAGATGTTCTACTAATAGTGTTAATAGTATTTTAAACTGAACGCAAAAAACTGATATTTTACATGTCCGGTAGCGAAGTTTTATTTTAGGTGTCCGATATTTCGTGTTTGTAATGTTGCCAATGGTTTTGCAGGAAGCGTGCAACGTAGCAGAAACATTACAGTGTCTACCGTAGTCATGATGATACAGCCACAACAAAAATATTTATCGCTACTTTCAAAGATATGTCTGAGTGCTGCGGTACCATATGTACCAATTTTATGACCAAAGGCACTTCTAGAAGGGCTGAAGTGGCACCAGAATGACGATGTTGAGTCTGCTCGAGTTATTGGTGGCATGTCATTTATTAACTTGAATACTCACACTGGCTGTCTAAGTGTACATCTTTTGGGGAGTTGAATCTGCTCGAGTTATTGGTGGCATGTCATTTAGTAACTTGAATACTCACACTGGCCGTCTAAGTGTACATCTTTTGGGGAGGGCTACTGTCCCTGTGAAGAGGGGTGGTGGAGAGGGGGAAGAAGGGGAGAATTAAAAAGTTCCTACTATACTTCTAAGGTTAATAGTGTAGAATACATCAATAACCCATTGGGATATTGTGTTAAGTTACATTATACAAGGTGAATCAAAAGTCGCAGTACACCCTGTTATTCAAAAACTCTGCAGGAACTGGGAAAACTGAATATTCCAGTAAGGAATGGGTAAGGTGATCTATTTTTTATGATATTTACTGAATATTGGTTCCATCTTGAAAGTGGCCATATAAAATCTAAGTAATCTTTTTTTTCTTTTTTAGTAGAAAAGGGGGTCAGTGGTAAGATGGCCAATTTCCTGGTCATTGGATTGGCCGATGTCATTCTGTGGGATGGCCAGCCAGACTGACTTATATCTGTGGGACCATTTAAAGCAAATTTTATATGTAAAGAAAATGAGAAACAGCTAAGCACTGAAGAAGCATATACCAACATTTCTGCCCAAATCCTTCTGTAAGTGCCTCCAAATTTGTGTTGACCAAGAGTGACAGCATGTTCTACACATCAAATGACTGTTCTGTATGGAGAACAGTCCAGTCTATACCTACAAACAAAAGTGTTGTAACTTTTGAACCATAACTGCTACATCAAATCTGTTTAGAGGAATGAACTTGTCAGATAATGTTGATGTTATTAGATACATCACTGTCCATTAAAATGTGACTTAAATTGCAAATGGCACCCATGTTCATTATGCCTCACCCATACCTTATTTGAATATTCAGGTTACCCAACCCCTGCAGTGTTTTTGAAGTAATAGGGTGTACTGTGACTTTTGATAAACTTGTATAGTTTATCTAGTTAACCATGTTTTCCATAAATTGTCTTACTATTTTAGTTTACATAAAATAGTTATCATGTAGGATTCAAAAATATCTAAAAATTATTACATAAAAATAAAACAGTTTAAGTTATTATGCCTTATTCTCAATCCTTGAGGAGGATCCATGGCTTCATGTAGTATGTTGCTATGCTTTGATTTATTTGTGATTGACACAGTTCCATTCAACTGCCACTCTGGTGTAGCAATTTTTCCAAGTTTTCATCTCTTACAATAATATTTTGTGCATTAAATCAATGCAATAATTTTGAGCATTCTACTTAATGCGTATGGCGTGGAGTCACCTTGCACCCCCATCCTGCCACCCCCAGCCACTGAGACATTAGTAACCATGATATAGACACTGTATGTTGTAAACTGCATTTTGTTGTTCTGTAAAAATCCATCACTACTGCCAGACCATTAAAGTTGGTGACCAATGGGGTAATTGAGAGTGCTAGCACAAAAGGCAACCCCCCCCTCCCCGCCCTCCTACTGGGACATGAATTCAGGACTCCAATTTTGATATCCTTCCTCCACCCAAAGACGACCATGTCTTGAGTATTGCTCAAGTGTTTGGAACCTGCAGCAGATCAGTTTAAAGGAAGACATAGCTAAGCAGTTCAGAGGCGAGCAGCTAGGTTTGTTTCTTGTAGGTTCGACCAATGTGCGAGTGTCACGGAAATGCTCCGGCAACTCAATTGGGGATCGCTGGAGGAAAGATGATGTTCTTTTTGTGAATTTCTGTTTAGGAAATTTAGAGGGCTAGAATTTGAAGCTGAGTGTAGTACGATCTTGCTGCCGCCCACTCACATTTCGCGTAGTGATCGCAAAGACAAGATAATAGAAATTAGGGCTCTTGCGGAGGCATATAGGCATTCCTTTTTTCCTCGTTCTATTTGGGAGTGGAATAGGAAAGGAAATGCCTAGTAGTGGTATAGTGTACCCTCCGCCACAAAGTGGATTGCAAAGTATGTATGTGGATGTAGAACAGGTCTTCTGTAGCAGATGTGTTTAGTTGCCTCTGCGTGGAGGAGTGTGTTTATAGTTGTCCACAATCATATTGCTGTTCACTCTACCAATTTCGTATAATGTAACCAGGAAACATTCCACAAAACATTCTTCTGCTGGTTAACTTATAGAATTAAAATCACTCATCTGATTTTGATATCTTGTCCTACATTTTTCCCATATCAGTAATTGCCAATAGTCCAAGTAGTGGACCATTTCTAAATAATCAAATGTTTGAAGTCATCTACATGAACACTAAAAGAAATCCATTAAACTTCATTTACACAATCAGTCAGTCAAATCTAAAGGCTGTAAATTCATCTAAATACTTGTGAATTATCATTATGAACAACTAAAATTTAAAGAAAATATTTTGAGGAAGGCATGCTGAAGGTCTCGTTTCATTTCATTTGCTGAGCCTTATGTAAATGTAACCTTTGGAGAGAAGTTAGCAGGCAGCTCAGAGTGTGAAAGTTCACTCCATACTATGAGTTTATGAGATCATTAAATCTCCCAAGTATTTTAATAATAAACAAATTCCTGATGGACATAAAGTCATGGAGTAACTCTGAGCATGAAGGAGCAGACATGGAAGTTTACTATGATGTCATCACTCAATATAAATGTCCCCAGGAGACTATAAAGAGCACCCAATGAAGAGAGTGTCAGTTGCAGTGTATCTGTCAGAGTATGAATACAAATAAAAAAAAGGTGCATTTTAATATGCATGTAATGACTCCATGGAGCTTCGCTCCATGTATTGGTCAATGGGAGCAAGTAGCACATGATCATGCTCACTTCCAAAGATGCATAGCATGCTTGAAAAAAGGCACAAGTAACTCCCGTGTACAAGAAAGGCAATAGATTGGACCCATGAAATTACAGACCTATTTTGCTGTAGAATTCTCAGTTCTGATATAGTAAATTTTCTTGAGAAGGAAAAGCATCTGTCCATGCATCAGCATGCCTTAGGAAGCATCGATTGTGCGAAACCCAGCTTGCCCTTTTCTATCATAACATCCTGTGTGCTATGGATGAAGGGCAACAGGCAGACTGCATATTTCTTTATTTTCAAAAGGTATTTGACACAGTACTGCACTACAGACCGCTAACAGAAGTACGAGCTTATGGAATAGGTGGCTCTAACAAGGAGGCCACATGGGTATCAGATTTTAAAATTTCTTTATATTTATGGTATGTGAAGTTCATAACTTAAATAACAATTAGCCAAAGCCATTCAACGCAACTCTCAAAAATTCTTGAAAAAATTGACTTTGAAGTTTTGCAACCACATGTAAGTACATATAATTAAAACATTTGCAGTATCTGTTGGTAGCTCAGGTAGTAGCTTTCAGGGGATCTGTAATTCCTTATGTTGTGCCAGTTTTTGTTTATGTATATGTAGACAAGCTGAAAACCATGTTATCATGTAAAAGGATGGTTGAATAGGCTAGCTGCTTGGAAAGCCATTAGTAGCTATGGAGATGACTTTCCAAAACAGTGAAGTAGCTTTTCACAAACTAAACAATCAAAGACTACCATCGCCAACTGCTAGTGAAGCCAATACTGTAAAAAATGTAACTTACATTTTTTTTGATTGAAACCATCATTATTAACCACCTTTTATAAAATCTAGAAAATTACAAATAAACAAAAATACATGAACTTTTCATAAAAATTAATATTACACATCAAAATTGTGTAAGTATTTAAACACAATGGGGAAAAAACCCACCCATCTGCCACAATAGGACTCGAACCACCATCCCTATGGTTGTAAGGCCGAACGCTACCACCTGATCTACATCAATAGATGCTGCAACTGTTTCAATTATTGGTACGTACGTGTACTTTGCAAAGTTTCAAAGTTGATTTTCTCGAGAATTTTTGAGAACTGTGTCGAATAGCTTTGACTGATTTTTATTTCAGTTTTGAACTTCACGTACAATAAATATCAAAAAATTCTAAAATCCGATACCCATGAAGTCTCCTTGTAAGATTACTTAAGTAATAGAACCCAGTACATTGTCCTCAATAGCAAATGTTTATTAGAGACTAGGGTATAGTAGTGGTACCCCAGGGAAGTGTGATAGGATCACTGTTATTTTCTATCTATATAAATGATCTGACAGACAGAGTGAGTTTCAATTTGTGGCTGTTCTGTGGTGTATGGGAGGTTATCATCATTGAATGACTGTAGTAGGATGCAGGATGACTTGGACCAAATTTTTAGGTGGTGTGAGGAATGACATCTAACACTAAATGTAGAAAAATGTAAGGTCCAGTGCCAGCTGCCACCAGTGCCACATCATAAACAGCGCTAAGTATCTGAATTTAATTTGTGTCAAATTTAATTTGCCAGTCTAGTTCATTTTCGTTAGTACACTGTTTTAAGAGGTTTATTCCCGCGTACTTGCAGATTTCGTTTGTACTACTGTTTTAATAGTTTATTCTATTGTATTTGATAAATACCGTTGTGTTTAGTCTTCGTCTTTGACCGGTGTATTTCAAAACAAGTCAGAGACCGTTACTAAAGCTCGTTGTCAGTCAGTCCAGTGCCAGCTGCCACCAGTGCCACATCGTAAACAGCGCTAAGTATCAGAATTTAATTTGTGTCAAATTTAATTTGCCAGTCTAGTTCATTTTCGTTAGTACTTCTGTTTTAAGAGGTTTATTCCAGCGTACTTGCAGATTTCGTTTGTACTACTGTTTTAATAGTTTATTCTATCGTATTTGATAAATACCATTGTGTTTAGTCTTCGTCTTTGACCGGTGTATTTCAAAACAAGTCAGAGACCGTTACTAAAGCTCGTTGTCAGTCAGTCCAGTGCCAGCTGTCACCAGTGCCACATCGTGAACAGCGCTAAGCTGCCGGACTCAGTTTTGTTGATTCGACAGTGTAGTTACCACTGACCAGAGTTCAGTCAGCAGCCAGCCGCCTTTATTAGAGTACTAGGCTTCTTTAAAGTTGATTATTTAATTTTCTACTTTCTGCAGTTAATTGTATCGATAGGATGGATAGGATGTTTGCCTGCTGTGTGCAGACACAGGAGGAGTTGGCCGCGGTTCGCGAACAGCTGAACGTGGTGTTGTCTACGGTCAGCCGTCTTCAGGCTGCTGTCTCGGGGTGCAGCGATGGTGGGGAGTCTGGTGCGTCGAGTGGGACACCTCAGGTGTCTCACGCTTCACTCTCTGTCCCTGCTACCGAGGCACCTTCAGGTGTACCGGACGTTGTCGAGCCCCCTTCTCCGCAAGGGGAGTGGCAGGCTGTATGGCGTTCCCGTCACTCGAGGCGGAAGGCCAATGTGGAGGCTGGACGTCCGTCCGTGCCCATCCGTCCTGTGAGTGAAAGTGTGGCCACTCCTTCAGCAGGGTCCGAGCAGGTGCATGGGGGGAGGGGATTATTAGTTATTGGGAGCTCCAATGTTAGGCGTGTGATGGAGCCCCTTAGGCAGATAGCGTCCAGATCTGGAAGGAATTACAATGTGCACTCGGTGTGTCTGCCGGGGGGCCTCATCCGAGATGTGGAGGCGGCCTTGCCGGCGGCTATCGAGGGTGCGGGGTGCAGTCGACTGCAAGTCGTGGCTCACCAATGACGCTTGTCGCTTGGGTTCTGAGGACATCCTCAAGTCCTACGAGCGGCTGGCAGAATTGGTGAAGGCTGCTGCCTTCGCACGCGGGGTGCAAGCAGAGCTGTCGATTTGTAGCATTGTTCCCAGTGTTGATCGGGGTCCTTTGGTTTGGAGCCGAGTGGAGGGTCTGAACCAGAGGCTTCGCCGACTCTGTGACAGTCATGGCTGCAGATTTCTGGATCTGCGTTATCGGGTGGGGAATTGTAGGGTGCCCCTAGATAGATCAGGGGTGCACTACACTAAGGAAGCGGCTACTCGGGTAGCAGAATACTTGTGGAGTGCACATGGGTTTTTTTTAGGCTAGGCGCTAACTCTGATGAACACTCGCCTGTCAGCATTCAAACAGCGAATTCAGGCCAAGTTCGGAACAAAAATTCGAACATAAAAATATTAGCCGCGAACCTACAGAGTATTAGAAACAAAGTTCCCGAATTTGCCGCACTGTATGGAAGTTATTGCGCTCAGATAGTTTTAGGCACCGAAAGCTAGCTAAATCATGATGTGACAAGTTCAGAAATATTTAGCGAAGCGTGGAATGTATATCGGAAAGATAGATCAGATTCAACTGGAGGAGGAGTGTTCATCGCTGTGGATAAAGATATTGTTTCTACTGAGATCGATGTTGAAAGTAACTGTGAAGTTATCTGGGCACGTATAACAGGTCTAAAAGAAGTAAAGTTAATAGTTGGGTGTTTTTACCGACCCCCCCCAGTGCTGCTGTAGAAGTTTTAGAATCATTCAAAGAAAGTCTACACCAGGTAGTGCATAGGTATCCGGGCCATGTAATATTAGTCGGAGGAGACTTCAACCTTAAGAGTATAGATTGGGACCTCGCTAGTTACATTTCAGGTGGTACAGACAAGCAGTCTTGCGAGCTACTTTTGGACACATTCTCCGAAAACTGTCTTGAGCAGTTAAACCGGCAACCCACGCGCAATGGAAATATTCTAGACCTTATAGCCACAAACAGGCCTGACCTTATTAACGATGTCTGTGTAGAGACAGGAATTAGTGATCTTGATATCGTCATAGCGTCGATGGTGACCAAAGTTCATAAACCAATCATGAAGGCTAGGAGCGTGTTTTTGTTGGGAAGAGATGACAAGCAAATGTTATGATCGCACTTAGAAAATGAATGGGCATCGTTTAATTCTGGGACTATGGATGTAGAGGAATTGTGGACTAAATTTAAGTGCATTGTTAATAAAGGGTTGGAGAAATATGTGCCAGTAAAGATGATTAAGGATGGAAAAGATCCACCATGGTATAATAATGATGTTAGAAATCTGCTGAGAAAGCAAAGGCTGGTGCACTCTCGATTAAAAAAAGAACACGCAAATGATGACAGGCAAAAGTTAGTAGAGATTCGTGTGTCTATAAAAAGATCGATGCGCGAAGCATAAAATAATTATCACAGCCATACCTTAGCAAAAGATCTTTCCGAGAACCCGAAAAAATTCTGGTCCTATGTAAAATCAATAAGCAGGTCAAAGCCCACTGTCCAGTCACTCGTAAATCATTCCGGTGCAGTAATAGAAGAAAGCAAAACGGAAAGCTGAAGTTCTAAATTTAACCTTTAAGAAATCTTTCACGCAGGAGGACCGCACAAATGTACCATCATTTGATCAACGTACTAATTCCAAAAAGGGGGACATAGCAATAGGTATTTCCGGTGTAGAGAAGCAGCTGAGAGAGCTAAATACGAAAAAGTCTGCTGGTCCGGATGGAATACCAGTTCGGTTTTACAAAGACTATTCTGTGGCGGCCCCCTACTTAGCTTGCATTTATAGTGAATCTTTAATTCAGCGCAAAGTTCCTAGTGATTGGAAAAAAGCACAGGTGACTCCCGTGTATAAGAAAGGAAAGAGAACTGACCTGTACAATTACATATTGTTGACATCAGTTTCATGTAGAATTTTAGAGCATATTCTCAGTTTGAATATAGTAAATTTCCTTGAAACGGAAAAGCTTCTTTCCATGAATCAGCACAGGGTGTCATGGAAATGCTCCGGCAACTCAATTGGGGATCGCTGGAAGAAAGACGACATTCTTTTCGTGAATTTCTGTTAAGTAAATTTAGAGGGCTGGAATTTGAAACTGAGTGTAGTTCGATATTGCTGCCGCCTACTTACATTTCGCGTAAAGATCATAAAGACAAGATAATAGAAATTAGGGCTCGTACGGAGGCGTATAGGCATTCTTTTTTTCCTCGTTCAATTTGGAAGTGGAATAGGAAAGGAAATGCCTAGTAGTGGTACAGTGTACCCTCCGCCACGCACCTTACGGTGAATTGCGGAGTATGTATGTAGATGTAGATGTGATGCAGATGGGTAGAAGAAACAATCCTGTATTGTTTGAATACAGCATTAGTAGTGTGCTGCTTGACAGAATCATGTCAATTAAATATTAAGCCATAATGCTGCACAGCGATATGAAATGTAATGAGCATATAAGGACCAGTCATGGGGAAAGCAAATGGTTGATTACACTTTATTGGTAGAATTTTGAGGTGTGATTCGTCTGCAAAGGAGACCGCATAGAAAACACTTATATGACCCCGTCTTAAGTATTGCTCAGGTGTTTAAGATCCCCACCAGATCAGTTTAAAGGAGCACATAGAGGCAGTTCAGAGGCGGGTGGTGAGGTTTGTAACTGGTAGATTTGGTCAATGCACAAGTGTTACCAAAATGTATCATGAACTTAATTGAGAGTTGCTGGAATTGAGGTGACATTCTTTTCAAGAATCACCGTTGAAGAAATTTAGAGGGTCAGAATTTGAGGCAGACTGCAGAATGATTCTACTGCCGCCAACCTACATTTCACGTAAAGAAAACAAGGATAAGATTAGTGAGATTAGGGCTCGTACGGATGCATACAAGTATATGTTTTTTCATAATTCTATATGGGAGTGGAACAGGAAAGCAAGTAACTAGTACTGGTACTGTGTACCCTCCATCATGTTCCTTTGGGTGGATTGCAGAATATGTATTTATCTGTAGATGTAGAATAATTTATTTCACCAGTTCCTAAGATCTCTCTGACAAAGTTTCAAATGAAACTGTTTTAACTTTGTTGCTTATTCTGCTCATGTTGCCTACTAATGGCAATTGAAAGCTAAATTATTATTAATTATCTTATGCTCACAACATAATGATGATTATGGTGATCATATTTTCATATTGAAGGAGAGGCAAGTAAAAACAGAGAGGGTGAATGTGTTGTATTTTATTTTATTTTATTATACCAGTTGTTAAGTAGCCACTCTATTTTTTCCACATCCTTGTGTGTGTTGTGGAGAGCAAATGAGATGTAAGAATTTCTGGGTGGTGGTTACTTGGGTGGTGCTAATTTTAGTCTTTGGCTGTTGTGGCAGTGATTTTAGTGGTGGCAAGGACTGACTAGAGGCAAAAGTCATAGTTAGCTTTAGCAATAGGTCGATTTATGTGAGCCAGAAGCTAGCCAAGCTGGTGAAGTAATGGCACCTTCTGTGTCCAACCAATGAGGGCCCTCCTCCTTCACGAATTTGAAGGGAAGGCAGTTGAACACAGGTGGACACCATGTTTACGGAGAAGTGTTTCAGACCTGGAGGTGGAAGGACATGCCTGAGAGCTCCTCTATGTCCAAACGACTTTATGATGAGAAATTGTGGGCAAATTGCACTGTTTTACTAGCAATGCTGCATGTGATGACACCTTCATCACAAAGTGTTAGGGAACAGGTTTTAAAGGTAATATTTTGGTACATTTTTGTGGTTTTTAGGATGGACTGTGTAAGTCTTAATGCTGATTTCCTTGTCTTAAGCCACATTGGTTTCTAGTTCTTCAGTTCCATTAGTTTTCATAGGGAGTTCAGATTTAACAAAATGATTTTGCAGAATAGTTTCAGTATATATATTTCTTTTGGGGTTTTATTCTGAATTTTACTTACTTTCTTAATGACTGGAACTTTGTGCAGAAAAACCGGCATTGAGTTTATGCAGTCTATGGCTGCATTATCAGTGAATACTTAGCACCATCTGTTGTGAAACAAGTCAGAAGTGTTTAAAGTATAAATGTTTTGTGATAATTTTGAATTACATGGTTTTTCTTTGTAAATTGTGGGCTGAGAGGACATTGTGCCATGTGGTAGATAATACAAAGAGAGTCAGTTAGTGATGGCTTCAGTGCAATTGCTCACTCTTGTGGTGCAGCAATAGAGCAGTATATTAGTGTGTATTAATATCAATCTGTAAATATTTCCAAATTTTTGTGGGGTTTCCATTGTGTTCAGATTTGCAAATTGTAACGGTCAGCCACATGTTAGCAATGATGTTTAAGGGCCATATCAATAAAATTTGTAACTTGCATTCAAATATAAACATGGTTTATCTTATATATAGTCATGATTGCTTAAATAAACTCTTTAACTGGTCTCGGTTCGTTAAAAATGATTGTGCGCATGTCATTACATTACTTGGATGGCCACTGCATTAAAATTGAATTCTTTTATGTATGCAGAATGTAACCAAAAGATTACTCAGTTTATCCCCTTTTGCGTGTTCAATTCTGTCTTCAAGGAATGTGTCCAGTTGCACCACTTGATTCTTCTCTGGCTTGTAACATCAACACTTGTGCGCAATCATCAGCTTATTAGATAATTCTCTTCTTGCCTGGCCTATGTGTAATCTAGTAATGCTCATGTGGTAACTGTATATGTCCTGCGTCCACATCCTCAGAGTGATGGAATTATTTTTATGCAGTGTAATGGTACGATACCTCGTAGAAAGTATAGTGAATTTGGTGGTTTATGCATTTCTTGTGCAGAAATTTTATTATGAGAATATTAGATATTAAATTAAACTCCCTTACTCATAGAGAATATGAATAAATAAGATAATTAGCAAATACCTGTGTCACCTACATAATTTCAGAACCACAAGGCCCCCTCAATTTTATTTCTAAATGCATAACGCTGATCCTTCTTAAGAGAGTATTTGTGTAGCCTGTAATTGTGCACTCCAGAGAAAGTTAAATATGAAAGTAACGTACCAATTCCTCTTAGGTACTTATATTGGTTCCATTATATCAGTTAAGATGCGTTTTTAATTTTCATCTGTTCTGTGAGTCAAGTTTTTGACCCCTTGTAGATTTCAAAATATCAGCCTTGTTAATTTGAGATGTGGCAGGAACCTGTATAAGTGCTTAAGCTGGATAAAGCCTACATTTTTCAAGTAATTCCTCATAAACAGACATATGAGAGCCACATTGCTTTGCAATTACTTGAGTATGTACCTTCAGTGCAGAATTTATAGAGCTTAATGGTAATTAACAGTAGCAAATCAACAGACGATGGGTACATAAAAAGTTATAGGTAAGAACATTACTGATTTTATAAAGTGCTTAGGCAAAAGACTGCAAGAGACGCTGACTACTTTGCTGTGTCAAGAACGTGGTATTTATCAGGCTGGAGGCTGCAATATGCAGTTACTGAATGGGTAGTGTTGTGGACCCTCTGCAAGACTGTTCAAGTGTTTTAAATAAGAACAGGTAGTATTTACAAATTGCACCCCTCTACAGTGTACCGATTTCCTCCATGTGGATACAGCTAACAAATGCCTTGCAGAACTGTTACTGTGCAGTGTTTAATCATCTTTTGCAGTTTGTTTACTGGGGGTAATAAAAATAATTGACTGTCATGCAGATAAATCTGTTCAGAGTGTTTACTATATTAAGGGAAACCTAAAAATCTCTTTCTGAAACTTCTTCCCCACCTGAATCAGCTTAAAAAGTATGGTCACATTGTGTCCAAACTCTGCAAACTGGATGTTGTGCATCTACCAATAGATAAAGCATTTGCAGTGTTTAACACCGACGGTATAATCATATTTAATGCCCACTAGTTTGCAACAATTATTAAGGTAAAAGTTCTAGACTGAAATTCTGCAAGACTACATGTCAGAAGATATGGTAACGTACACACAGGAAAAGTCCTCTATTTACAGTTATCAGTGTGAATGTATTTTGGTGTACAATGTGGTCAGGTGGATCTCATTGAAAAGTAGTTTAAACTAAGTATCTGAAGGCAATGAAACCACTTTTTAATGCATATAAGGTTGGTCACAGTATGGTAGCTGAAACTTTACATATGTGGTAGCTGAAACTATACATACGGTAGCAGAAACTTTTAATGTGTTTGAATGGCGTATTGGCTTATGGGATCAATCAGCTCATGATTGTGTTCAGTTCCAAAGACATTTAGCTGGCACACCTAAAATTTTGTCATCTGTGCTTGAAGAAGAAGTACATAAGTGTACTATCCAGATAAAGTGACAACAGTTCACACATTGAACTATTTGTGATACATATTATGCACCTTGTTGTCAAGGGTTTCATTGTCTAACTATATCTAGGATAGGGATGGGTGTACACCATGGATCCATCTCTGATAAATGCTGACTGTGGCAGGAGCAGCATAGTGTTATGACATCACATGTGAACTATGAGTGTGTTAAATAAGTGGACCTGAAGCCCTGTGGATGTCTTCAGTCATTTTAATAAATCTCAGGATTGTTATAAGAAGAAATAAATTACAGATGGGAATAAATTGACACCCTCCTCTGATGTCATCGCTCAGTATAAATGCTCCCAGGAGCCTTTTAGTAGCCCTATCCTACAGGAAATAAGATGTGGATTTAAACTACCTAAACTCCTACATCTAGAAAAACTAACTAACAGAAGAGAGCTGATTGATAGAGCAATAAAAGAGGTAGTTTACAGGGGTAAGGATTTGAGGACACATAATCACTGTATCTGTCAAATTACAGGTTGGAAAAAGAACTGAAAGATCCTGCTTTAGATTTGAAATATAAGTTAAAAATGAGGTTGATTGTCATTAAAACCATACCAAACAAATATTGAGAAGATTGTGTTTTTCTTTGTAAGCAAAACAGTAGTTGGTAGCTAGAGTATCACTGTACCGTTCCTGTGAAATATTGTATCAGCATGGACGAAACCCTTGTATAGCCTGTAAGGAGATGGTGATGACACTTTGATTGTTTGACTAGCCAAAAATGATCACATGGCTGTGGGGAATTCTAAGGCAGTCCAGCACAGTAAGATGAACAAAAATAGTGTTGTGAATATCATACATAGCTTCATCAGAATCATTGATAGTTTATTTGGTGTGAGTTGCAGAGGTGTCATTTGTTCTAAAAGTGAAGTTGTTTTAGGTCACTGGCTTCAGCACAGGAGATCACACATGTATGGAAAATAATTAACCATTACCCTGCTCCTGCATGTCCTGATGGAAAGGATGTATCTTCCAATGTGTATCTCCTTACCATTCGGATCTTGTCTACGTATTGGTTGCATGCTGTGATAACATTAAACTCCTAGTCAGAACTGCTCTCTCAGATCTCAACTATACAATTAAGAATAATAATAAATTGTGTACTTGCAAGACTTATAATAGGAATAATATTAACAGCACACCCATTGTATGTATTGATAGTAGTTTATTAAGTTATGGTGTTTTTGCTTATGAAAAATGTGAAATTGCTTTTAATTTCGTTGAATGAACAATAAATGAAATTTTACCTCACAGTCTCTGTGTCAGCTATTTCTTCACCCTGTTCCCAGATAGTTACGTATATATCTCAGCATGATAAAAAAGCATGCAACTATAGAATTACATATGTATGGGATGTGTTGCAATAGCTATCAGTTGGTAAAATACTAACACAAATTAGTTACAGATAAATGGAAAAACTGGTAGAATCCAACCTCAGTAAGAAGATCAGTTTAAATTTAAGAGAAATGTACGAGCACATGAGGTAATAGTCAAATCATGACTTATTGTAGAAGATAGGTTTGTAGATTTTGAGACAACTTTTTGACAATGTTTACTGGAATATGGTCTTTCAACTTCTGAAAATCTGATCTTCATTATTTATTCCACTCCCTCTATACACACAGTGTAAATTTTCAAGTTCCATACTTTATTTTTGTTGCAGGAAGCATCATATATACATTGTAAGATTATTCCCTCTACGGATCACAACTTGTCTTTTAAATGGTACATAAAAACATTGCCCTTTCTGACAAACAAGTATTCAACAGTAATTAGTTAGATGTAGAACTGGAGAACAAGACATGTGTTATGTCATGGCGAATGTTGTTATACAGAATGAGGGGAAAAACCACTTACGTCAATTGCTGTGTATATTGGCTAGCAGGCGTAAAAATTTACAATGAGACCATAATGGATTTTAGAATTTTTTTATAGCTATGTTTTGTGAAGTTCAGAACTTAAATAACAATCATCCAAAGCCATTTGACACAACTCTAAAAATTTATTGAGAAAATGCAGTTTGAAGTTTTATAAGTACATATATATACCAATAATTAAATCAGTTGCAGCATCTGTTGATGTAACTCAGGTGATAGCATTGTGGCCTCGCAACCATAGAGCAGGTAGTTTGAATCTTGCCATAACAGATATTATTATTTTAATTTTAATATCTAATGGTAATTTTTATGAAAAATGCATGTGTCTTTGTATGTTTGTAATTTTATAAATTTTATAAAACATTGTTAGTAAAGATGGTTTTAATAAAAAGAAAAAGAAAACATAAGTTACATTTTTATGATGATATTCTTTTATTGATCAAACAAGCAAAATAACACACACTATTTGAATTAAAATTGAAAAAATTGAAAAATATTCAGTTCAATTATACACCTATTCAATTCTAGGATTATCTGACATGCACCATGCCTATAACACGAGTAAACCTACAACTTGAAAAAAAAATAGGAACATAAAGGATGAAAAGACAGATTTTATACCAACAACGGGAGATCTCGTGGTAAAGAGTTAAATTTTTCCCAATGATTTCTTGCGAGGCAAACCATAACAGTGTCTAGAATGGTAGCTTGTCATCTTTTTCCATGTCGATAGTGAATTTAATGTTAGGATGGACACCATTCATATGATCAACAAACTGCTGCAGTATATCTTGACCATGAGGCTATATCAGGAAGGTGTCATCAACAAACCATAGGAAGTAAGGTGGACACAGAGTGCAGATCCTGCTCCTCAAAGTGTTCTGAGAAGAAATTCGTGAGTGATGGATGGAACAACTATGGGATCACCACTGTCTCCAGCAGTCGTGAATTTCTTCATGGAGCACTTTGAGGAGCAGACTCTGCACTCTGTGACACTGCAGTCATCTTCCTTCCTATGGTATGTTGATGACACCTTCCTGATATGGCCTCATGGTGAAGATACACTGCAGCAGTTTGTCCATTCTAACATTAAATTCGACATTGAGATGGAAAAGAATAGGAAGCTACTGTTCTTGGATATCTTAGTTCAGCAGTAGGCAGGAGGTCGACTGGGCCACTCATTGTATCAAAAACCAATTTTCACTGATCAATACTGGAACTTCAATAGTTTGCACCACTCTGTATGTAAGAAAGTAGTCTTAAATACGTTAGTTCACAGAGCACAGATTAACTCTAATAACAATCACTTACAATGCGAATTGCAGTATTTAAGATGTGTTTTCAGGGACCATGGGTACAGCAAAGGAGATATAGCCAATGCTTTCAAGGGCCGATGAAAGATGCCTAGTGAATCAGCAGAAGAATCCAAACCAGCTGCATTCCTGTCATACAGCAGAGTGACCAGCAGAAAGTTACAACATATGCTACAGAAACGTGGACTGAGACTAGTGTTCCGCTCTGCCTCCAAGATACAACATATGTTGCACCCTGTTAAAGATGAAATTGGTCTTAGAGTGCCCGATGTGTATGGTGTCCCCTGTGAATGAGGCAGCATGTATATAGGGCAAACAATTCACACCATGGCAGAGAGTTGTACTGAGCACAAATGTCACATTAATCAAAGGGAGCTTGACAAGTCAGCCATAGCTGAACATTGCCTGGAAAACAAACATAAAATACAGTTCGAAAAGACAAAAGTCTTGACTGATGCTTCCACATACTGGTACTCCGTTATAAAGGAGGCAGCCAAGATTCAATTGAACTACAATTATTTTAACAAGGAGGAATGAGTAAAGCCCATTGGGAGGCAGGAGCAGCTGTTTCATATGTGGCACCAGCCCTTGCCCTTATCTGACATCATTAGTGCTGCAGCGGCTGTGAGTTGCCCTCCTGGATTTCTCGTGCATGAATCCACACACACTACATCGGTCTGCTCTAATTGCTAATTGCCTGTAGATGAAGTCATCATTCCTCTGTAAGCAGAAACCATACCAGGACTTGGCATCCATCTCCTAGCTTTAGATATTGCAGAGATAATCTCTGTTACTTCAGTTGGCTTTCCAGACCATGGTCACTCTCTACCCTTCACCTCCCTGGTCATCACTGGTCCTGCTACTGGGCTTGTCTGGCCCTGCCGCTGGTTTGTCGCCTGGTCCTGGTCACTGTTCCCACTCCTGGAATGTCTTGTCATCATCACTACTGCCTCCCAGGGTACCATGTCGCCCAGCCCAGAGCCTCAGTGGCTTGGCCCCGCTCCTTGCTACATCCCCATTTAACCTATCCATCAAACTCTCTCTTTCCCACCTCCTCCAAGAAATCCACCCAGTCTTTGAAGTGCTCCAATGTGGAGTCTCCCCTATCTTCCCCAAAAAAGCCCCCTCCGCCACCATCCCTGCTCCTCCAACCTCTTCTACTCTTCCCATGGACACCACCCCTCTCCCCACCTCCACCTTCCAAATCTACACATACGTCCTCTCCCATCCCGACTAAAGCCCTGTATAGGAAAAGTATGGCCATCCTTATCCATGCCACTTTGAGTTTCTTGACATAAATCCATCATAATCAGACAAGATAGAATTGCAGATATTTTACATGTTAAATACTTTTCAGTGATGTTTGACTGCACTTCAGATATGCCACAATGAGCAGATGACTTGAGTAGTTTGCTATATCAAGTTAAATGACTAAGAAGTTATGAAAGGTTTTACTGACTTTTTTTGTTAGAGGTAAAACAGAAAAAGTTCTTAGTCTAGAGGTACTGCAAAAAATAATAATAATAAAAAAAATTACAAGATGGGTTGAGCATTAAATACTGAAGAGGTCAGACCTATGTCAATGGCACCAATTCAGGTGACACAGTAGTAACACTTTGGACTCACATTCAGAGGGACGGTGGTTCAAATTCACATCGAACCATTCAGATTTAGGTTTTACATGATTTTCCTAAATAACTCCAGCCAAATGCTGGGATAGTTCCTTTGTAGGGGCACAACTGATTACCTTCACCATTCTTACGCAAAAATTAGAGCATGAGCTCTGTCTGTAATAACCAAGCTGTTGACAGGATGTGAAACCCAAAGCTTCCTACTTTCCTTCCTTCCTTCCTTACTTCCAAATGGCAATGAGACAAACATGGCTCGAAAGTACAAAGAGATCTACTCAAGAAAACTTGAGAGGAATGAACTGGCCTGTTTTGTACTATGTGCTGCTCACTCATTAAATTTAGTAGGAGCACATGCAGCAGACACATCTTCCAAGGCTAAAACTTTTTTTTGGAACTGCCCATCATTTATATCAATTCTTTGTGGCTTCAACTTCAATATGTGAAATACTAGAAAAACATGTATCCTTAACATTAAATTCCCAGACCAAGAGTAGGTAGTCTGCAAGATAAGAGATGGTTATAAGAATTTTGATAAAGTTATAAAGGCACCCAACCCATCACCTTCTCTGCCATCTGGTTTGCTACTCGGTGTGTCTGCCGGGGGGCCTCATCCGAGATGTGGAGGCGGCCTTGCCGGCGGCTATCGAGGGTGCGGGGTGCAGTCGACTGCAAGTCGTGGCTCACGTCGGCACCAATGACGCTTGTCGCTTGGGTTCTGAGGACATCCTCAGGTCCTACGAGTGGCTGGCGGAATTGGTGAAGGCTGCTGCCTTCGCACGAGGGGTGCAAGCACAGCTGTCGATTTGTAGCATTGTTCCCAGGGTTGATCGGGGTCCTTTGGTTTGGAGCCGAGTGGAGGGTCTGAACCAGAGGCTTCGCCGACTCTGTGACAGTCATGGCTGCAGATTTCTGGATCTGCGTTATCAGTTGGGGAATTGTAGGGTGCCCCTAGATAGATCAGCGGTACACTACACTAAGGAAGCGACTACTCGGGTAGCAGAGTACTTGTGGAGTGCACATGGGTTTTTTTTAGGCTAGGTGCTAACTCTGATGAGCACTTGCCTGTCAACATTCAAACAGCGAATTCAGGCCATGTTCGGAACAAAAATTTGAACATAAAAACATTAGCCGTGAACTTACAGAGTATTAGAAACACAGTTCCCGAATTTGCCGCACTGTATGGAAGTTATTGCGCTCAGATAGTTTTAGGCACCATAAGCTGGCTAAATCATGATGTGACAAGTTCAGAAATATTTAGCGAAGCGTGGAATGTATATCAGAAAGATAGATCAGATACAACTGGAGGAGGAGTGTTCATCGCTGTGGATAAAGATATTGTTTCTACTGAGATCGATGTTGAAAGTAACTGTGAAGTTATCTGGGCACATATAACAGGTCTAAAAGAAGTAAAGTTAATAGTTGGGTGTTTTTACCGACCCTCCCCAGTGCTGCTGTAGAAGTTTTAGAATCATTCAAAGAAAGTCTACACCAGGTAGTGCATAGGTATCCGGGCCATGTAATATTAGTCGGAGGAGACTTCAACCTTAAGAGTATAGATTGGGAACTCACTAGTTACATTTCAGGCGGTACAGACAAGCAGTCTTGCTAGCTACTTTGGGACACATTCTCCGAAAACTGTCTTGAGCAGTTATACCGGCAACCCACGCGCAATGGAAATATTCTAGACCTAATAGCCACAAACAGGCCTGACCTTATTAACGATGTCTGTGTAGAGACAGGAATTAGTGATCATGATATCGTCATAGCGTCGATGGTGACCAAAGTTAATAAACCAATCAAAAAGGCTAGGAGTGTGTTTCAAGCTTATGGAATAGGTTCACAGACTTGTGAATGGCTGGAAGACTTCCTAAGTAATAGAACACAGTACGTTGTTCTCGACGGCGAGTGTTCATCAGAGACGAGTGTATCGTCAGGCGTGCCCCAGGGGAGTGTGATAGGACCGCTGTTATTTTCTATCTATATAAATGATCTGATGGGCAGAGTAAGTTGTAAATTGTGGCTGTTTGCGGATGATGCTGTGGTGTATGGGAGGGTGTCGTCTGTAACTGACTGTAATAGCATACAGGATGACTTAGACAAAATTTCTAGTTGGTGCGAAGATTGGCAGCTAGCTCTCAATGTAGAAAAATGTAAGGTGATGCGCATGAGTATAAAAAACAATCCCATAATGTTCGAATACAGCATTAGTAGTGAGCTTTTTGATGCTGTCGCATCGTTCAAATATCTAGGCATAACATTGCAGAGCGATATGAAATGGAACGTGCATGTTAAGACAGTTGTGAGTGAGGCAGACAGCCGACTTCGGTTTATTGGGAGAATTTTGGGAAGATGTAGTTCACCTGTAAAGGAGACCGCGTATAAAGTGCTTGTACGATCATGTCTTGAGTATTGCTCAAGTGTTTGGGACTCGCAGCAGATCAGTTTAAAGGAAGACATAGAGGCGGTTCAGAGACGAGCAGCTAGATTTGTTACTGGTAGGTTCGACCAATGCGTGAGTGTCACGGAAATGCTCCGGCAACTCAATTGGGGATCGCTGGAAGAAAGACGACATTCTTTTCGTAAATTTCTGTTAAGTAAATTTAGAGGGCCGGAATTTGAAGCTGAGTGTAGTACGATCTTGCTGCCGCCTACTTTCATTTCGCGTAAAGATCACAAAGACAAGATAAGAGACATTAGGGCTCGTATGGAGGCATATAGGCATTCTTTTTTTCCTTGTTCAGTTTGGGAGTGGAATAGGAAAGGAAATGCCTAGTAGTGGTACAGTGTACCCTCCGCCACGCACCTTACGGTGAATTGCGGAGTATGTATGTAGATGTAGATGTACCTAAACTGTGGCCATTTTCTTTCTGTGCACCAACCACTTGGTTTTCATTGGTGGGACAAATCTTTGATCACTACTCACTGGATGATGCAGGGTGTTACCGGTGCCTCATCTTGCACCTCCATGAGCAAATCAACCTCATCTGTGACTTCGTCACATCGCCTCTGATGGCTGACCACTACATCATCGCCAAGTGCACTATCCTCAAATCTGTCACTCATAATCTAGACAAGACAATCAGATACATGTTTCTTAAGGAGCACCTCGGCTACAAGAAGCCTTTGCAGCTGCGGCACCGTCTCTGACTGCTTGTCAATGAACACGACATGCCTAACTCAACTCTCATGGCAGTCTGGTCCAGCAAGTTTCCTCTTACTGACCAAACTGCACTCACAATATCCTCCAGCTACCCAGTGAGCACATACAAATTGCAGATAGGGACTACGAGGCCCACCCATGTGAAGCCTGTCAAAATCAACTTGTGCCTACACCGCATGTCACACCTTAGGTCCCTGCTATTGGTTGAGGTCGCTCCTGCAATGTAGATGACACTCACAAGTCACCTGGCATAGCTCCCTGCCTACACACTGCCTGAGCTCCAGCTTACTGCTTCCACCTTTACCAGCACTGGAGTTACTGGCCAACACCTCTTGTGACTCAGACAATGGCCTTCCACTGCTGATTCGCTTTCCTCAACAGCAGGTCCCTCACTATCTGTATTGTTACTTCCACAGCCAATAGCCTACCAAGAGTGCCTCCCTTCATGTCATCTTCGAAGTGCAGATCGCAGAAGGGTTTAGGCGCCACCTCTGCACTGACAAGGACTGGTGCCCATACGTGCTTCACTCACCGGTGGTTGCTTATATATAAATATACATGAATTAGTTATGGGTACACGCTTTCTTGTGGAAACTCATGCAGATGTGTCACTCCTTCCCATGTCCATGTTCACAGGCTGGCTCTGCCCACTTCACACCCTGCTTTGGGCTGTCAATGCACTCAACTGACATGCTCTAGTTTGACGACTTTTAATAGTAATCTGTCACCAAACTGTAAGCTCAAGTAGAATTTTCTAGTGGCCAACATTTCTGAATCTGTTGTGAGAATTGATTTTTTTGACCCACCAGATGTAGTGAACTACTTCATGTTTCATCACCCCACAGACATGCTTTTTCTCATGTTCTCTGGCTCTACAGACTCACCCATGTATGTGAAACTTATTTGTGAGTGCGATGATATGGTTGGCAAAATTCATCATTTAATGTGCAAGTGGTTCGCAGAACATAAACAAATGCTTCACCAATGACATGAAAAGGATGAAATCAGTCACTGTCTGGACAACACAGAATCTCAACTTGCCTCAGTGTTACACATGCACTTCATAAGACTTGACTTGTGCTTGCTCTGTGAGTGACATCAATGACATCGCACCTGCACATGAGGTTGACAGTTCATGTGACAACTCTGTGCTCCTACACGGACGCTTGTAAACAGAACTTGGTTGCAATTCCAACACCATGTTTGGACACTACAATAGCTCTATGTTCCCTTATTGTGGCTGCCTCTCACACTGCAAAACATTACCAGTTTTCTAATGTCCATAATAATCGCCAATATTCATCTGTGCTCATTTCAACAGTAATACTGTGAGTATGGCACAAGAGTTTAGTACAGAAACTGAGGTTACAAAATCAACTTGCAAACCTTGTGCAAGAACATTGAAGTTATTTATTATTGAAGTTATGGCGGTCTAGATGTTGATTCTTGCTGAAATGAGGTGTTCCAGGTTTTATAGAAACTGGGAATGACAAGGCCAGCAAACGAGTTAATTATTTTCACTGTATAATTTTATTCACTTTGTTGCACAAATATAACAAAACTCAAACAGGCCATCTTGGGCAAATCACACAAGTAAGGAAAACTGTGATATCTGTCTAGTGAGTGCTTTGGTCACGTATATCTGATTGTTTACTAAACACAGCCTAATACGTCATCTCCAAACAACACTACACCAACGACTGAGAGTGAGCCAGTTTGGCAAATTTCTTTTATAAGATTGTAAAAGAGCTGGTGCATCATCATTGGTCTTTTTTACTAAACTAACATATATAATTATAAAATAAAATCATGAAATTGTAAGACAAGCAGTGATATTTGAAATAAATGTTATGACATGAAAAGATAATGTTATAAACAAGCAGTGAAGCAAAATGTTTGTGTGAAAATTATCCGTTTGGTAACTCATCAAAATGTTACACTTGTTTTATTTTGTACATCTGCTAATATTAATAAAAGTGTAATTACATAAAATTTTGTGTGAAATATTCCAACACAATAATGAAATCAGTATGCATCCACCCTAAGTGTCATAGTCAAATAATAGGTTTTTATAATTTTAATGTATTGCTCAGATCGCAAAAGGTATCACGATTACTTTCATATTTTACAAGTGTTTTTGTAATTAATTCTGTCTTTAATGTGCCTTTAAATGATGTTAGCAATGTTCTGAGCTACATTCTAGATCAAAATATAGTGGCTGTAAAAGTCATGACAATTCCCAAAAGTTAAGGTTAGACTGCCTGTTTACTTTATAATGTAACAATATACTGAAAAATAGCTGATTGATCACTTCTTAATATGGTATTGAACAGTTCAGTTTGCAGTTGAGGTATTATGGGCTGTTATACTCACATACCCACCCACATGGTGATGTTTTGTATCTGCCAGTGCTTCCACTCAGTTCTGTGACTGGAACTTTCACTACTGTACCTGGCACATCGTCACTCCCCTGCAGCACTGCAGTGAACTATGTGGACAAGGCTTATGCTCAATCACCTTCTGCTCATGTGACAGTGTATCCCTCATCTGTGCCTGTGGCCCCAAATGCTACTGCATGCGCACTTCATCAACCTTTGGTTGCCACAAACTCTGTTGAGTCGTCTCACCATGCCACACAGCAGTTTTCACTCCCACCTTGGGTGCCAGCCATCACAAAACTGCTGCGGGACACTCCTGTGCCTCCCCCCTCCTCATATGACAAACATGACCATGTTTTGCCTCATGCCACCACAACACACAATGAGCCTGCTACCTCTCCCACACCCAGCAAAAATTCTAACTTATATCTAGTCGCCCATGATGCACCTGCTCCCACCGCTCTGTTGGATGCTGCTCTGCAGTCGAGCTCCCTTGCACCCTCCCTGCCTTTCCCACAAACTCACCATCAAGGTACCCCCCCAGACCTCTCCTCTCCCTTGTTGAGAAATACACCCCTCACACACACCTCTCCATTTTGAGGTTTTGCCCGCTGCTCCCTTCCACCCGCCTCAGCCTTTGAATTCATTGCCCCCCATCTCCTACCCTTTCCACTGATATTTCAATCATCTTACAGGACCGCTCCCTCTTTGACTTGTGTTTGTCTGTGAATAGCTTACCATTCACAATTCCCATTGAGTACCAACTCCCTAAGTGCATCAATTTGCCCAATCAGGTTGTTTTGCCTGGCATCCATATGTCTGTGTTACCCTCTAGTGAAGTGCTCATCTGTGTGCCCTTGGTCACTCAAACACACTCACCCCAAACACAACGAGCCATTCATCCACCCCACCACCTCCAGAATTTCATAATCATTGTGCCTACAGCTCCTTGACCCTGTCCACCAATCCTGAATCTTGACGAGGCCGCTGAGCTGACTATCACTCGAATGCCATGTCTCTCACCAGCTGACATTGAGGTCGCCCCCCCTCCCCCCTCTGATCCAACAGGATTATTTCGTACTACAGCGGCAGAAGGGGGGAGACTGTGGGGTGGCACAACTAATTATTGATATTGCTGGACATATATTTCATCTTTAAAAGCTAGCTTCCTTGGAGGCTTCACCTCCAGGAGCTTCTGCCATGTTGTACATTAATTCTTTGCTGCAACTCGTGATGATAACAATAAAGTTCAGTTCAGATGGAAATGTGGCATTTATTAGGAAATCTAACCCTCACAATCCCATGTACTGAAATATGTCTCTTTCTACTCATGAAATATGTAAGGTCAAGTAGTATGCATATTTTCAATTAGTGATAATTCAAAATTAATACAGTTTCTGAGCAACTAATTATCACATTTTGTTCATAATTATCCAAAGAATATACTAACTTATAAAATTACATTACAATAACTTATTTATGAATTGTAACTTTTATGTGATTACTATATACACTGCATATGTTTAAATCATGTATAGATGAAAGTTCATGGAAGAAAATTAGGTAACCTTGTAGGCAGAAACCATAGCAGATGAGGCTGGGTACTCAACTTTCTTTATTTCACCTTACCTCTGACTTTCTAAAGTTGTCTGTGCTAACTGAAAATGTTTACACAAACAGTGAACAATGGATAACAGAATAATTTGGAAAATCTATATGTTGCCATAAATTTTTTTTGAAATGACGGCATGCCAACTAATTTTTATAGATCTCAATATCAGGAAAATCAATTGTTACAACATTTAATTATTTGAAAGGCAATTTGAAAACCATGTATTCATCAAAGATCATGGATTGTAATAATCATGTATTTAGCACCACCAAAGGGTATGAAATACTTGATATATTCTTTTGATGACTGTAGAATATCATTCACAATATTTCCTGAGGCAGTTTAAGAATTAATTCAGTTTTATATAAACTTGATGGTGAACACTTGGAACATTAGTTATGACTGTCTTTTTGTAAATATTTCTTAAGGGCTTTTTTAATTTATTTTCATTTTGTGCTCATGATAATATAACTTGTAAGGTACATATACTGTCCACATGACAGCTAATTACAATCTGCCTGAAAGTTTGTTTTGGACTGACTATTGTGCTAGTCCCAGTGTTTCACCCTTGTCCACTCAGGGTACTTTGTGATTTGTTGAGTAAGTAAACCAAAGATTTATAACATTCAGGGAAATATATAATTAGGGGGCATAGATAATAGGTCGAGGGGGGCATCCAAACCCCTTCCTAGAGACATGCCCATAATGATGTATTTCATTTTATTTCATTTACTGTATTTTTTTATACACAATGTAACCTGTCATACAATTTTAAATTGAGTCGAGCTACAGATATTTTTGGATACTGACCTGAATTAATGGAATCCTCCCCCACCCCTTCCTGGAAGACAACTCAGCCCCCCCCTCCTCCTCCTCCTTCTCCTCCTCCTCCTCCTCCTCCTTCAAGACAGTTCAACTCCCTCTCAAAAGCATTCATTTCCTACACCGTAACATACACTGAAGAGGCAGAGAAACTGGCACACTTGGAAATTTTGATATTTGGTGGGGGATTAATGTGAAAGCTACCTACTTTAATTAATAATTGCATGTAAGTTAGGTGGAAGCTAATCATAAATTATGCGTAGCTATTTCCAGCAAGAAAACTACAGAAAACTGAACAAACTATTGTTCCTAAACCTTACTCCATAAGGGTGTATTAATTTTAAACAAATTTGCAACAGAATATTTAAATTGTGATCTCCAAGGAGCTGAAAGGAATTTGCATCTGACTGATGCAACACAATAATATTAATAAAAATGGAGAGGAAATTTTGTATGTTAGCAACAAAAGATTTATATATATATACGTAAAAAAAAAATAGATGAAGTCCACTTACCAGGCAAAGGAGCACGGGCAGTGATAGCAACAATTAAACACACAGACACACACACACACAAACGCAAGCGTTCACAACCCAGTTGCTTCTTCAGGCAGAAGGGAAGGAGAGGGAAAAGGAAATGATGAGGGTTTTAAGGAAGGGGGTAAGGAGCCATTCCAATCCCGGGAGAGGAAAGACTTACCTTGGGGGAAGAAAAGGAAGGTGAACAAATACACACACACCCATACATTTACACAGACACAAACACACCTAGGCAGACATACTATAGAAACCAAAGAAGTAAAAACTTCTTTGGTTTCTTCTTTTACGTATTTACGTTTCTTTTTTTACATATATTTTTCCTGTTAGGAATTTTTCCTAGAGAACAGATGACTTACCCAAAGGACAGGCTGATCGACAGACACAAAAAATTCACACAGAAACACACATACAAGCTTTCGCAACCGTTGGTCGCTTCATCAGGAAAAGAGGAAGAAAGGAGAGGAGAAAGGGAAGGATATGGGTTTTAAGGAAGTGGAAAAGGAGTCATTCCAATCCCAGGAGTGGAATGACTTACTTTAGTGGAAGAAAAGGAAGGTAAACAAATACACACACACTCACACATATCCAAACGCAAACACACCTAGACAGACATTTGACAAATGTCTGTCTTTGCGTTTGGATATGTGTGAGTGTGTGTGTATTTGTTTACCTTCCTTTTATCCCTAAGTTAAGTCCTTCCACTCCTGGGATTGGAATGACTCCTTTTCCACTTCCTTAAAACCCATATCCTTCCCTTTCTCCTCTCCTTTCTTCCTCTTTTCCTGACAAAGGGACCAATGGTTGCGAAAGCTTGTTTGTGCGTGATTTTTTGTGTCTGTCGACCAGCCTGTCCTTTGGGTAAGTTATCCATTCTCTATTTTTTATATTTGTTTATCCCACCAGGAAAGTTTCCTTCTATAATTTTCGTTTCATCAATTTGAATCTAACAATCACGATCATATATATATAATGGGGGGATCAATTTCTTAATACAACGAAACCACATACCACTCATGGTATTTAATTGCTAGCATAAACATGGCCCTAAACATTGCTCATATAAAGCACTTGTCCTGCCTGTAATATAATATTTAACTGAAGACTCAGGGAGAGAGAAGTGGACACTCTCATTCACAAGCCAAGCATCATGTAGGGCCTCTGTGAACAGATAGAAGTGCCACAACATGACTTGGCATGGACTCGGCTGATGTCTGAAGTAGTGCTGGATCAATTGACACCATGGTTCCTGCAGGGCTGTCCCTAAATCTATAAGAATATGAGGATTTGGAGATCTCTTCTGAAAAGTATGTTGCAAGGCCTCCCAGATATGCTCAATAATGGTGGCCAGCAGAGGTGTTTAAACACAGAAGAGTGTTCATGGAGCCATTCTGTAGCAATTCTGGACATGTGGGGTGTCAAGTTGCCTGTCGGAATTGCTTGAGTCCTTCAGTATGCACGGTGGATGTGAAGGGATGCAGGTGATCAGCCAGAATGCATATATGGAGTTGTATCTAGACATATCCAGGGTCCCACATCACTCCAACTGCACACCCTCCACACCTTTACAGAGCATCACTACCTTGAACAGTCCCCTGCTGTCAAGCAGAATCCGTGGATTCACGAGGTTGTCTTCCCATCCGTACATGCCCACCTGCTTGATTAATTGGAAATACGACTTGTCAGTCCAGGAAATGTGTTACCTGTATTCAACAGTCCAATATCAGTGTCGATGGGACCAGGTGAGGTGTAAAGTTTTGTGTTGTGCATTCGGCAAGGGTACACGAGTGGGCCTTCAGCTCTGAAAGCCCATATCAATGATATTTTGTTGAATGGTTCACAAGGTGCCTTTTGTTGATGGCCCAGCATTGAAATCCACAAACATTTGTGATGAGGCTTACACTTATGTCATGTTGAATGATTCTCTTCAGTCATAGTTGGTCCCATTCTAGCAGAATCTTTTTTCAGCCGAAGTGATGTCTGAGATTTTATTATTTGGCCACATAGGAAAATCACCACTTCACCACTATCTCTGAGATGGTGTGTTTCCTCTCTTGTGTGCTGACTATAGCACTTAAATCAAATTTTGTACGTCACCAACTGCTGAGCCATCCTCTGCATGTTTTATATATCTCTGTGTTTGCATATGCATGTCTATACCAGTTTCTTTTGCTCTTCAGTCTATAAACATTGAACTTAAATAATTATAGTTATGTGCTTGGTGCCAAGCACTAGTATGCTCCAGTATGATTCTACTTCTACTATTACTACCTTTCTCCAGCTTCATGGCCATATGCTGCAACCAATGATGCCTACTCATTAAGTTACAGTATAGTGAACTTTCATACAATGTATAATAAAAAATATAATATGGTAAAATATGGGTCAAATTTGGCATAACACTTGAATATAGTCAAGGAGTATTTAATGTTGGGATGATTATATGTAAGTGAAGCTACTTGTGAGCTGATGGAGTATAATTTGGCATCCTATAGGATATTAATAAACCAATGCCACCAATTTGATCCATCATGGGAATGGTTGTGGATAGTGAAATGCAAAGCACTTGCATGGATGAAGGAAGTATGGTCAGAACATATGAAGAAGTATTAAGAAGCAGTAATATTATTGGATTTTATTACCAGTGAACCCAAGGAGGTTGTACAATTAAAATTAAATCTTTACTTAGGTCCCACAACAGGGGTGGGCATCAGCTGTCCACAGGGCTGCTTGTGGGCATTTTTGCTGCTGTGCAAAGTAACATTTTGCATAGGTTGACAGCTGTTACATTCAAAATTGTGTAATTCAGGTCAACGGTGAGCAGCAGGAGGGAGAGGGATTAATACTAATCAATAAAGGAGGATAAACTATCACTTCTGTTGACTTACTTTTCTGGTCACAACACTGACTAAAATAAGACACAAAGAATCCATGCATTTTTATTGAGGTGTTATTAACTCAATACATACAATATTAATGAGAAGTGTTATTTTCAGAACTGACCTAGTACTTATGAAAAAGAAACATATATAAAGTTCTTTAAAATATTTCAATAAATTTTTTTATTCTCACTATTTTTGACTTAACACGAATGCCAAGTGTGCTTCGACACTGATAACAGTATTTGAATGACATGATGTGAACAGGCCCATTGTCACACACTTGCTCCATCAACCAAGCTGCATTAGCAAGGAAGTGAAGGGGGAACTTGTTGCTGACAGTGCCCAGGGGCAAGCAGTGTGAGTGCTCAGTCACATTGGTACATTTAATCTCCCTTGTTCTACATAGAAGAGCCAAAGAAACTGTTACACCTGCCTAGTATTGTGTAGGGCCCCTGTGGGCATACAGAAGTGCTGCAACACTGTGTGACATGACTAATGACTGAAGTAGTACTGGAGAAACTGCCACCATGCTTCCTGCAGGGCTGACCGTAAATCTGTAACAGTATGAGGGGATGGATATCTCTTCTGAACAGCACATTGCAAGGCATCCCAGAAATGCTCAACAGTGTTCATGTCCAGGGAGTTTGGTGGTCAGTGGAGGTGTTTAAATTTGGAAGAGTGTTCCTGGAATCAGTCTGTAGCAATGATGCATGTGTGTGGTGTTGCATTGTTGTGTGGTGTTGCATTGTTCTCCTGGCATTGCCCAATTCTGTCACACAACACAATGGACATGATTGGACACAGATCATTAGTCAGGATGCACATGTATGTGTCACTTGTCAAAAGTCATGTGTAGATGTATCAGGGATCCCATACCACTCCGACTGCACATGTCCCACACCATTACAGTGCCTTCACCAGCTGAAATGCATGGTTTTTGGATTCATGACATTGTCTCCATAACCGTACACCTAAAGCCACTTGATAGAATTGTAAACGAGACTCACCAAACCAGTAAGCGTGTTTACAGTCATCAACAGTCCCATGTCAGTGGTGATAGGCACAGGCAACACACAAACCTTTGTGTCTTGCAGCCAGCATGTGTATATGGATTATATGTGGGGTTGGAGCCCAAATAATAACAACATGTACTCTAATCTCACACTTTATTGTGAACAATTACAATACTGCGTACAAAAGATGGCTGGCAGGCACAGGAAAGAGAAATTGTGGCCCCACAGATGCCAGGATATGTCACACAGTCTTTGTCAATGTGACAGTCGAGCGGTCACCACACAGTCCCCCCCCCCTTCCCCGCAGTGGAGAGCACATCTTGAGAGGGTGGGGGTGGAGGGGGGGGGTGCAGAATCAAGGCATTGGGTAATGGAGGCGTTGGGAGCCGAGTCACTAATAACTCGACTGAGTCCGTCGACAGGGTGGTGCCTTGACGATGATGAATTGAGGGAGCACCGATGATGAAGTTGTCGAGAAGTTGAGGTCATTGGGTGGTGCGTGATAGGCATGTCTGCAAGTTAGCAGACTCCACAGGCATGATGACGAGCACCTCAGAAAATGGGAGCAGGAAGGCTCAGATCGCGTGTGTGATAACAATGGCAGGAAGCAGTATGTGCTGGAGGAGCTGCCACTCCTTGGCAGAGGGGTATGAGATGTCAGAGGAGGAAGGACAGAGAATAAAAACTTCATGGTCATGGAGTATAATTGAGATATCTGTAGCCAGCTGAGGGGTACAGGAATAACAAATTCAAAGTACGGGAAAGGGGGAAGAGGAGTTGCCGGGGGGGGGGGGGGGGAGGGGGGGTGAGGAAGCGGGGGTGGGTGGAAGAAGAGTCTGACACAGGATGAGGAGAACATCTTCTCGACAAAGGCATGTTTAATGTGATTGATAGAGACAGTGGTGGGAGAGTTGTTGAGGGAAATGATGAAATTGTTATTGCCCCTTTTCAGGATCTGGTGAGGGCCCAATTACAGAGGCTGAAGAGGGGGGATGGACAGTGTCATCACGGAGGAATACATAGGAACATGTTGTGGGGGCAGGAGGGACATGAGGAGCAGGAGGGGAGTGACTCGTCAGGGACGGGAGTGAATGTTTGGAACAGTACAGGCGGATATGATCTTCAAAGTATGTCCATAGACAAACTCGACCACTGTTCCCTCGAGGTCTGGCTTGTATGTAGATCACAGGCTGAGGAGCAGTGATGGCAGCACCTCCAACCACAAGGTGTTGTGACACATCAAGGCTGCCTAAAGGGTTCGGTGCCAGCACTCTACTAGTCCATTGCCTTGGGGTTGATTAGCAGTGTGAGTATGTTTGATGCCAAGAAAGTTGCAAAGGTTTTGAAAAAGGGAGGATTCGAATAGGTGGTCCTGGTCAGTTGTTATTACAGAAGGACAGCCAAATCAAGAGACCCAGGAGTGCACGGACACACGTGCAACTGTTTTTTGCACCGTGATGTTGGGAATGGGCGTGGCTTCGACTCAGCAAGTAGTGTGGTCAATAGAGGTTAGCAGATAGCGGAAACCGTCAGCTAGGGCAAGGGGACCGACTAGATCAATGGAAACTTGTTGGAAGTGGCTAGATGGTATGGGGAAAGAGCCGAGGGGAGGGGATGTGTGAGTATGAACTTTAGCTTTCTGTCAGGGAACACAGGTGCGAGCCCAGGCCTGGCAATCACGCTTAATGTTTTGGTCTGTGACCAACTTAGTGGAGGCTTTAACACCTGGGTGATCCAGCTTGTGCATTTTGTTGAAGGCTTCTTGTTGTAGGCAGCGAGGAATGTAGGGGCGGAGCTTGCCAGTGGATTTGTCACACCAAATCTCACCGGATACCCCAGGAAAGGTGGTGTGGATAGGTCACAAAGAAGAGGAAGAATCTCAAATCAGTTGCATGGTATCATTATCAGCCACTTGAAAAGTGGCGACCTCAGATAGGTCCAAGAGAGGAGAAACTGCATCAATGTGTGAAAGGAAATCAGCCATGACATTGTCCACGCCTTTGATGCAGCTGACATCAGTGGTGAATTGAGAAATGTAGTCAAAATAGCGAAACTGCCACAGTGGGGGGTCCACTTGAGGGTTAGAGATAGCAGCAGCCAGAGGTTTCTGGTTGGTGAGAATGTAGAAAGAACAGCCGTCTATGGCAGAGCGGAAATGTTTATTAGCCTCATAGACAGCCAGGAGTTCTAGATTGAAGGCTGCGTACTTTTTTGAGCGTTATTTAGTTTCTTCAAGAAAAATTGCAAAGGAGAAGTGACACCGTTGAGGGATTGGCTGAGGTTGTGCCGATGGCAGTGTCACTCACATCCGTAGTTATGAATAGTTTGGCAAATGGATAAGGGTGAGCACGTAAGTCTTTAAGGGCCGAGAATGCTGAAGACATGGCATCCGTCCAGGGAACATGCCGAACACCCAAGGTATGTTTGCCAGCAAGAGCATCTGTAAGTGGGGCCTGCAGCTTAGCAGCACCCAGCAAGTGTCATTGATAGTAATTGATGGTGCCAAGGAAATGATGAAATTATTTGAAAGTTGTGGTAGGAGGCAAGTTTCTGACGTGATCAATCTTACAGGAGGTGGGGAGATACCATAAGCCGAAACCATGAAGCTGAGAAAAAGCACTGACTTTTGATGCAGTTGGTGTTTGTTGTCATTCAGTTTGATGCCATCTGCGGCAAGGGTGTCAAGAAGGATTTGCATATGTTTTTTATTCTCCTTCACTGAGTTACTGAATATCAAAATGTCATCAAGGTATGCAAAACAAAATCAAGGTATGCAAAACAAAATCAAGGTATGCAAAACAAAACTTCAAGGGACATAAAATCTCATTTAAAAATCTCTGCCAGGTGTGGGTGGCATTTTTGAGGCCGAAAGGCAGGAATCGGTAGTGAAATAAGCCTATGGGAATAGTAATAGCAGTCTTTTCAATGTCCTCAGGAGCCATAGGGATTTGATGATAAGCACATTTGCAACCCGCTACTGAAAATACTCTTGCACTTGTCAGAGTCTCTGTAAAGTCAGCAATGTTCGGGGTCAGATAATTGACCATTATGGTGCAAGCGTTAAGCCAGCAGTAGTCTCCACACATGCACCAAGAACTGTCCTGCTTGGGAACTGAATGAATGGGAGAGGACCAGCTGCTAGATGAGGGTTCAATGACACCAACTTTAGACGTTCAGAAATTTTTTCTTTGACAGTTGCCAATTTCTCCGGGCTGAGATGGCACAGCTTGGTAGTGATGGGAGGAACATCAATAAGATGCAGTTTGTGAATCGTGCCATTTCACTGTGACACCACTAGAAACAGTAGGAACGTTATGTTTACGTTCACAGCCAATGTTTGTTCTGATGGGCCAGGTGGGAGCCAAGGGAGAAGGCATGGCTCAGTGCGCATCACGTGAAGTGAAGTCCGTAAGGGGGGAAGGGTGCCTTGGCCATGCTCATGGCCGATGTAGTGAGCCAAGGTGCCGGGGAAGTTGCAGTTTTGCCTGCGTGTTTACTCGGGTGCGCCACTGGTGCTCTGGGACAAGATGACGTCGTGTGAAAGTTCCTGCAGTGACTACTAACTGGTGGAGGTGTGAGCATCGCAGTAGCAGACTGTACGACTGGTGGTACGAAAACAAGTAACAAATGCGGGGCGCGCATAGAGAAGGTAGTGTGGTAGTGTTTGTTGCAGCAGCCAGAGTGGGACATGCACAGGGTGAGCGTTCATGTGAGGCATTTGCATGGAAACACAGGTCTGTTTACAAACATCTGCATACAAGCGGCAAGCAGGAGCACTGTCACAAACACTATTTACATTGCATGTGGGCGCGACGACACTGAGAGCACTTTTTGAACAAACACTCATACTAACCTTTGAGTGAGAGTCCTTTTGATTTGATTGCAAAGACGAATGTTGATGTCGAGAGGATGCCAACTGAGAGTCCATGACTGCGAGGCAGTGGGCTATGTCCTCATTCTTGCGGTGCAGATGAAACACACATTTATGTCTGCTTGACCACTTTGACCGGAGCGACTTGGATTGTTTAATAGTATCAAAGCACTCACAAGCAGTATTTTCTCTCTCGCGACACAGTTTGATAACTTTGAAAATAGCGCATCGAACTTTTCAATAGTTTGTAAACTCTCACGAACAACTGGTGTGTTAGTAGGAGTAGAGTCTGAGCTCAACAGAGCACAAGAAAAGTAAGTGTTTATGAGGTGGTGAAATACTGAACATCACACAACATTTGGAGATAGTTTATGATGAGTTAAGAAGTCCATGCCTAGGATGGCTCCAGCACATCTGCTACTAAAAAGTTCAATGAAAGTTTGCACTTCAGCAACAAGAAAATAGTAAAAGTCATTGAACCTACACAGGGCAACTGTGTGGCATTCACAGCATGAAGTACAGCACTTTTGAGTGCGGAGATGGCCGATAGCCATTGAAGGTGGCAATAGTGATACATCAGCACCAGTGTCAATCATGAAACGAACATTTGAAGCACAGTCACGTAATGTACAAATGACCACTCGATGGTGAAAAATCACTAATGGAATGAAAAACATCTAGGTACACATTCACATTCACTTGACCACTGTTTCGTGTGTTTCACGTAGGTAGGCATCGTATACTCGTCGGCGATACGTATCCACTTGCTTGGCATTTGCAGAATGTTGTAAGTGAGGGCAGTCTGGACTGTGAGTGGGAGTTTGCTCGACCACACAGCCATGAGGGTAAAGGTAAAGCAGTCAACAATCTGAAGATTGGTTTGAACACCACTGTGCTTTACTAGGCATGGTCCTTTTTGGAGGTGGTATGCCGTTGCCTTCCTCCGACCTTCGAACTGACTTACCCAGCCAGTTATAGGGGGACCTACAGTTTAACGTGGGTTCCGAACCACGGTGCTACTCGGTATTTTTCACATGAGCATTACTGCCAGAGGTGAAAGCAGTGGAAAGTGACAGATAAAAATCCTAGGACCTGGCGGGGATCGAACCCGCGACCTTTGGATTTGTAGTCTGGCACTCTACCACTGTGCAACCGAGGCGGCCATGAGGGTAGAATCTGGAATATCACATTCGTTCAGCAAAAGATGAAGATGACACCAGAGCTATGATGGCTTCTTGTCCCCTAAGTGTTCCTCAAGGATGATGTGTCAATGGTATCTTCTGGCATGCTAGTGACCCCCTTCAGGATTGTTCGTTTGGTGAAGGCATACCAGTCCAATGCTGAGGGCGAGATCACAAGGTCCCAGATCAAATCAACATGTTTGTGGAGGTGCGTGATTTGCCACAGGTAATGAACTGAGTTGTCAAGCAAGTAATGGTTGAATATTTGTTCAGCCAAAGCAAACCAATATGAGGGAGCATTGAAAGAGAAAGGCAGCAGATTAGGAAGGCGTCCAGGTGGTGTCGACAGAGGTGCTTCTGGAACATTAGTGCTGTTGGAGGTGACGACTTGCTTTGGCATCACGAGGGAGCTTGACGCTGTTGTATCAGGCAGAGCCTCAAAGATGAGCAAGTGGGTCATGGCAGGTAGAGGCGAGACAACATGGGTGACCGACATGGAAGCGGCATCAGTGTGTGCTGTGAAAATGGGTGAATGTATGAACTGGTGTGGCCGAGAATGTTCTTGTGTGTCAACAGTGTGGAATGAGGGCAGTGATTAGTGCTCGAAATGTGGCAGACACATCAAAATGAAAATTATATAAATGTTCTTCATCAAAATATACAATACATTGGCAACAAAAAACTGGAACTGGAAATATGATTAAGTAAATTACAACCAGATATATCTTGTGTCAGTGAACATGGACTGACTGAAAATCAAATAAGTAATCTGACAATAAATGACTATATCTTATCCAGCTATTTTTGTAGATCAAAACAGAAAGGTGGAAATGTGTCTTTATATATTTAAACAGGAAAGTTAAAGACTGTAAACAATAAAGGTGTGTAATTACCAACAGGAAAAGAAAAATTACTGCTGTAATGCCAGATATTAGCATCTTTCTGAAAGAAAAAGTTGCTTACTTACTAAGAATGAATATGAAGAGAAACATTATAATACGTGGAGACTTCAATATTGATACAGGGAAAGCATAAAAAACAAGCAAAGTTTTGAAGAATTGCTACTGCAGTATCACATGGAGACAGCAATATCTACACAGAAAAAAGTCACATCTCATAGCCAGTTAGTTACTGTCAACATTATTACCAATATTAATAGATGTGATTGTGAACCACATGTTGTTCAAACAGCAATAACTGATCATGATGGATTGCTTTTCTACCTTTGCATATCTTATGGCATGGCATATGAAACAAGAGCCAAAACCAAAGAAATCAGAATCATGAGTGAGAAAAATAGTAACATTTTTAGAAGAATGTTAAGCAGAGAAATGTGGTCAGAAATTCTAGATGCATCAAATGTAAATGCAAAGTATGATGCTTTTATAATAACAGTTAAATTTCATTTTGAGGTAGCATTTCGAAAAGTTAAAAGACAAGTAAATGTACAGCAACAAACACAGTGGATAACCTGAGAATTATTAGGAAGTTGCAGGAACTAAGCCAGGTGGGAGATGCTAAAAGCTATACCTAAAAAATTACAAAAACTTACAGAAAGATAATAAGGAAGGCAAAAGAAAACTCATTTAATACCATAAAAAAACCAATGCAAAGGCAGGTTGGAATGTAATAAGTGGAGAAAGAATAGAAGTAGTTGGAGCAAACAACAAAACTGAGATCATATCAATGAAAGTTGACCACACAATTGTTACATATGGTAGAAAAATAGTGAATTTTCTGAATGACAATTATATAAATGTGGCCGAGAACTTAAAACTGAGTAAATAAGAGAAAGCTGAAAAGTGGATAGATCATATAAAGGGACTCTACAAAGAAAATGAACTTGGAGAAAATATTGTAGGAAGGGAAGAGGAAGTAGATGAAGATGAACTAGGAGATACCATACGGAGAGTTGAATTTAACAGAGCACTGAAAGACACTCGAAACAATGCCCCTGGAATAGATGACGTCTCTGGGAGAACCAGCCATGAAAAATCTATTTCACCTGGTTTTTAAGATGTATGAGACAGACGGAATACACCCAGACATTAAGAAAAGTAATAATCCCATTCCAAAGAAAGCAGGCACAGATAGGCGTGAAAATTACAGAACCAATAGTTTGATAAGTAATGGTTGCAAAATTTTAACACGAATTATTTACAGAAGGATGGAAAGGCTGGTAGACGCTGACCTTAGGAAGATCAGTTCAGATTCAGGCAATACTCACCTTACGACTTATCTTAGAAGATAGATTAAGGACAGGCAAACCTACATTTCTAGATTTTGTAGCTTTAGAGAAAGCTTTTGACAATGTTGATTGGAATATACTATTTCAAATTCTGAAGTCAACAGGGGTAAAATATAGGGAACATAAGGTTATTTACAAATTTTACATAAACTAGACAGCAGTAATTAGAGCCGAAGGGCCAGAAAGGGATGCAGTGGTTGGGAAGGGAGTAAGAGAGGGTTGTAGCCTTGCTCCAATGTTATTCAATTTGTACAATGAGCAAGTTGTGACGGAAAGCAAAGAGATATTTCGAGAAGAAATTGGAGTTCAGGGTGAAGAAATAAAAACATTGCATTTTGCTGATGACATAGTAATTCTGTCAGAGACAGGACCTGGAAGAGCAATTGAACAAAATGGACAGTGTGTTGATTAGAACATTAACAAGGGTAATGGGATGCAGTCTTAGAAAATCAGGTGACACTGAAGGAATTAGATTTGGTAACAAAACAATAAAGGCGGTAGATAAGTTTTGTTACTTGGGCAGTAAAATAACATATGATGGTCGCAGTAAAGAGGATGTAAAATGCAGAATGGCAATGGGGAGAAGAGCGTTTTTGAAAAAGATAAATTTCCTAAATCGAATATTAATTTAAGTGTAAGGAAGTCTTTTCCGAAGGCATTTGTGTGGAGTGTTTCCTTGTATGGGAGTGAAACTTGGATAATAAATAGTTTAGACAGGAAGAGGATAGAGACTTTTGAAATGTGGTGCTACAGAAGAAGCTTAATATTAGGTGGGTGGATAGCGTAACTAATGAAGAGGTACTGAACAGAATTGGGGAGAAAAAGGATTTTTTGTATATCTTGACTTAAAGAAGAGATCTATTGGTAGGACACATTCTTAGACATCAAGGAATCTTAAATTTAGCGTTGGAGGGGAGTGTATGGGGGGAAAATCGTAGAGGGAGACCAAGAGATATTACGCCCCCCCACGGCATCTGGGATTCAAACTGATTTCTAAAGAAAAAAAAGAGAAAAGAAAGGAGAAAAAGAGACATGTCTCTGGTTACGCCACTGCTATGAACACAACAGCTGCAATTTTAAATTTTTTCTGTAATCGAAACTATGAATAATTACGATTCAATTAACATTAAAATAACATTTAAAACTTTATATCGATGGCAAAATTTTGAGCCCCCAAAAATTTGCCGTCCTGTGCAGCTGCACATGTTGGACCTGCCTAAATACGACCCTGGTAAGCAGAGTCAGATGGATGTGGGTTGCTGATCTTATGAGGAGATGAAGAGGCTTGCTCAGGATAGAGTAGGGTGGAGAGTTGCATCAAACCAGTCCCCAGACTGAAGACCACAACAACAACCAGTTTTTCACATAATATAAATTTTTCTTGTCTTAAATACCGAAGACGATGAGTCTAACATACGAGCAACATGATTGGACTACACTAATTGTTCATGGAGTTGCCCAGTGGTCGGGATTCGTCTGGATTCTCCAGAAATTTCATAGAATGTCGAGACGAAGTACAGAATCTCGTGAGAAGAAGCTTTTGGTGAAGTTCTCTAGAGCATAATAATTTCCTTCATTGTCAAACGGATCAAACTTCGTGACACAGACTAAATAAAAATTAAAAACTTATATCATTTGTGTTGCTCGTCAGCAGTGTGTGGATATGCTAGAAATTTGTGTCTGGCAGGAACGTGCTAGGGTAGTCAGAACAGATATGAAAACTATGTGCAGACGGTGTAGCGGTCAGCGCGGCTGCCTAGCAAGCAGTAAACTTGGGTTCGAAAAGCGGCCTAGCACTAAAGTTCATGTCTCCTCATCTAATTACATCAAAGACCAGTGGCAGCTAAGTCGAAAATACCTTTGCGCTTTGCCTTAATAAATGTCGAGTTCAAATTTGACGCAAATTGTTTGAAATTTAAATCTTTTCAGAATAATATTACAGGTTCCAAATTGGTTGCCTATGAAAAATCCAATACCAAGTACGACTGGGAACGTTAGATTCAATACAAATTAATTCCGTGGTAGTAGAGTTAAGCCTTCCTGTAGGAAGTTGATTTGAAAAGTAAAAAGTAGCCGCGCGGGAGTAGCCGAGCGGTCTGGAGCGCCACGTTGCGGATTGCGCGGCCTCCCGCGTCGGAGGTTCGAATCCTCCCTCGAGCATGGATGTTTGTGTTGTCTTTAGTTTGAGTTAGTTCATAAGTAGTTTGTAAGTTTAGGGACTGATGACTCCGCAGTTAAGTCCCATAAGCTTTACAAACCTCTGAACCTCTCAGTAAGAAGTAACCTTTTTATTTACAAAATACATACATCAAGACAATTCCAAAATTCCGACATTCTGAATTTTTTCCCACATATTTTACTCTTCTAATCTGACAAGTGTAGGTGTACTGAATCCTTTGTTATTACATCAGTTATAGCTTAAATTGTCGAGTTACAACAGACTGTGAAGCACCTCTTTTTCTCGGCTGTAGGAAAAGCAAAGAAATCGCATCAGATCGGTCTTGACTCCACCGGCTAGACAACAAAACGTCAGTGACTGCGCATGAAAATCGTGTATAAAAGGAGTTGTAATGAAAGAGAATCAGATGCACCATCAGTCGCAGCATGTTGATGTTACCTGAAAAGGCGCTTTTAGTGAAGCTGTTCTATCAGAATGGGGAATGTGCTAGTTCGGCGTTACGATTCTATCGCCATAGGGAGGGAATTCGAACGGGTAAAGGTCAGTAAACAGATGCAGCTGTGGCGAGAATGATTTCGAAGTTCGAAGCCACGGGTTGTTTACACGATAGACCCCGTAGTGGCCGACCGAGCACAAGGCGTATTGCTGCTGAGACAGTTCAGGAAGAAATGGAGACTGTAGCGGATTCGTCTATGCACGGGGCAGTCAGCGCTCGTCCCGTCGCACGTCGCATCGGCATTCCATACACTACTGTTTGGTTGGCACTTAGGCGTACCCTCCGATGCTATCCTTACAAATCCATCGGCATCATGAACTGTTATCTGGCCATTTAGTGAAACGGAGGGCATTTGCGGTGTGGGCATTTCAAAAGATGGCGGAAGATGACGATTAGTAGAGTAACGTGTTATGGATCGACGAAGCTCACTTCACGCTCCGAGGGTCTGTCAACGCCCATAACTGCAGAATTTGGGCTACCGAAAATCCTAGAACTGTCGTGGAATCTCCATTTCACGACGAGAAAGTCACGGTATGGGTTGGATTTACCACATCTACCGTTATCGGTCCTTTTTTCTTCGAGGAACTGCGTGATTCTGGTTTTGCAATTGCTACCGTGACGGGTGAGAGGTATGCCGATATGTTAAAGAATCGCATCATCCCCAGCCTGGCTGATAAACACCTGCTGGAACGTACAATTTTTATGCAGGGTGGCGCTCCATCCCATAAGTTATTGCTAGACGCGTGAAAGATCTCTTGCGTGCGTCGTTTGGTGATGATCGTGTTCTCAGCCGCCACTTTCGTCATGCTTGGCCTCTGAGGTCCCCAGACCTCAGCGCGTGATATTACTGGCGGGGTTACCTGAAGTCGCAAGTGTATTGTGATCGACCGACATCTCTAGGGATGCTGAAAGACAACATCCGAGGCCAGTGTCTCACCATAATTCCGGACATGCTTTACAGTGCTGTTCACAACATTATTTCTCGACTACAGTTATTGCTGAGGAATGATGGTGAACATATGGAGCATTTCCTGTAAGGAACATCGTCTTTGCTTTGTCTTAATTTGTTATGCTAATTATTGCCTTTCTGATCAGATGAAGCGACATCAGTCGGAAATTTGTTGAACTTTTTTTTTTTTTTTTCGTAATAAAACCCCATGTCATTCCAAGCACGTGTGTCAATTTTTACCTCTCTCTCTACATTATTCCCTGATTTATTAAGTTTTCAAATTTATACTGACGTTTTGATCACCCAGTATTTTATTTGGATACTGCATAGGTCACGCTGTTTCTTTTAAAACAAACAGTGTGACATACACAGTATCGAAATAAAATATATATGAATGTGACTTACGTAAATGGGTAAAACCCGAAACTAGCCAGCATTTAAAATAAAAGCAGCTTTGGTACATTATAAAAATGTCTTTCCTACAATGGCTAGAATTTTTCTTCTAAAAATAAGGCAACAATTGGCAAAATAGCTTTCATAGTCAGCGGCTACACAAACACCACAATGGCTACTCTCAAAACAGAGAAGCGAGTTGTCACAGAACTCCCCTCTGCTCCTCTGAGACTTTTGTTTGATTGGGCGTGGGGTAAAAAGGGTTGGTCAGTACTAGAGGCTTTCTGCTGAGCCAGAGTTTAGCTCACGATGAGAATTCTTTCACCGCCCTGTGTACAACGGGGCCTGCCAGCCTGCCACTGCTACTGCCTGGAGTCAAAACAAACAAAAAAAAAAAAAAAAAAAAAAAAAAAAAAAACAAAAAAAAGTTCAAATGTTTGTATAGCTTATGGGACTTAACTACGTGGTCATCAGTCCCTAAACTTACAAACTACTTATGAACTACCTAAGACTAAGGACGGCACAAATATCCATGCCCTTGGGGGGGATTCGAACCCCCGACCGTAGTGGCCGTGCAGACCGTGACTGAAGCGCATCAGTCCCCTCGGCAACCGCGGCCGGCTGCCTGGCGTCGCCGTGCTTATGTGCCGCCCCTACCCGTGCGGCCGCTTGTTTCGCACGTGCCTTGCGCCTATATAGGGTGTTACAAAAAGGTAAGGCCAAACTTTCAGGAAACATTCCTCACCAACAAAGAAAGAAAATATTTTATGTGGACATGTGTCCGGAAACGCTTAATTTCCATGTTAGAGCTCATTTTATTACTTCTCTTCAAATCACATTAATCATGAAATGGAAACACACAGCAACAGAACGTACCAGCGTGACTTCAAACAATTTGTTACAGGAAATGTTCAAAATGTCCTCCGTTAGCGAGGATACATGCATCCATCCTCCGTCGCATGGAATCCCTGATGCGCTGATGCAGCCCTGGAGAATGGCGTATTGTATCACAGCCGTCCACAATACGAGCACGAAGAGTCTCTACATTTGGTACCGGGGTTGCGTAGACAAGAGCTTTCAAATGTCCTAATAAATGAAAGTCAAGAGGGTTCAGGTCAGGAGAGCGTGGAGGCCATAGAATTGGTCCGCCTCTACCAATCCATCGGTCACCGAATCTGCTGTTGACAAGCGTACGAACACGTCGACTGAAATGTGCAGGAGCTCTATCGTGCATGAACCACATGTTGTGTCGTAATTCTAAAGGCACATGTTCTAGCATCACAGGTAGAGTATTCCGTATGGAATCATGATAACGTGCTCGCCGGCCGCGGTGGCCACGGGGACTGAGACGCTCCGGTCACGGTCTGCACGGCCACAACGGTCGGGGGTTCGAATCCCCCCTCGGGCATGGATATTTGTGCCGTCCTTAGTATTAGTTAGCTCATAAGTAGTTTGTAAGTTTAGGGACTGATGACCCCGTAGTTAAGTCCCATAAGCTTTACAAACATGACAGGCAAAAGTTAGTAGAGATTCGTGCGTCTATAAAAAGATCGATGCGTGAAGCATACAATAATTATCACAGCCATACCTTAGCAAAAGATCTTTCCGAGAACCCGAAAAAATTCTGGTCCTATGTAAAATCGATAAGCGGGTCAAAGCCCACTGTCCAGTCACTAGTTGATCATTCCGGGGCAGTAATAGAAGAAAGCAAACGGAAAGCTGAAGTTCTAAATTTAACCTTTAAGAAATCTTTCACGCAGGAGGACCGCACAAATATACCATCATTTGATCAACGTACTAATTCCGAAATGGGGGACATAGCAATAGGTATTTCCGGTGTAGAGAAGCAGCTGAGAGAGCTAAATACGAAAAAGTCTGCTGGTCCGGATGGAATACCAGTTCGGTTTTACAAAGACTATTCTGCGGCATTGGCCCCCTACTTAGCTTGCATTTATAGCGAATCTTTAATTCAGCGCAAAGTTCCTAGTGATTGGAAAAAAGCGCAGGTGACTCCCGTGTATAAGAAAGGAAAGAGAACTGACCCATACAATTACAGGCCAATATCGTTGACATCGGTTTCATGTAGAATTTTGGAGCATATTCTCAGTTCGAATATAGTAAATTTTCTTGAAACGGAAAAGCTTCTTTCCATGAATCAGCACGGGTTTAGGAAACATCGTTCATGTGAAACTCAGCTTGCCCTTTTCTCACATGACATCTTGCGAGCCATGGACGAAGGGCAACAGGCGGATTGTGTTTTTCTCGACTTCAAAAAGGCGGTCGACAGGGTGCCACACTGCAGACTGCTTACGAAGATACGAGCTTATGGAATAGGTTCACAGATTTGTGACTGGCTGGAAGACTTCCTAAGTAATAGAACGCAGTACGTTGTTCTCGACGGCGAGTGTTCATCAGAGACGAGTGTATCGTCAGGCGTGCCCCAGGGGAGTGTGATAGGACCGCTATTATTTTCTATCTATATAAATGATCTGATGGACAGAGTAAGTTGTAATTTGCGGCTGTTTACTGATGATGCTGTGGTGTATGGGAGGGTGTCGTCTGTAACTGACTGTAATATAATACAGGTTGACTTAGACAAAATTTCTAGTTGGTGCGAAGAATGGCAGCTAGCTCTCAATGTAGAAAAATGTAAGGTGATGCGCATGAGTAGAAAAAACAATCCTATAATGTTCGAATACAGCATCAGTAGTGAGCTTCTTGATGCGGTCGCGTCGTTCAAATATCTAGGCGTAACATTGCAGAGCGATATGAAATGGAACGAGCATGTAAGGACAGTTGTGAGTAAGGCAGACAGCCGACTTCGGTTTATTGGGAGAATTTTGGGAAGATGTAGTTCACCTGTAAAGGAGACCGCGTATAAAACGCTTGTACGATCACGTCTTGAGTATTGCTCAAGTATTTGGGACCCGCAGCAGATCGGTTTGAAGGAAGACATAGAGGCGGTTCAGAGGCGAGCAGCTAGATTTGTTACCGGTAGGTTCGACCAATGCGCGAGTGTCACGGAAATGCTCCGGCAACTCAATTGGGGATCGCTGGAAGAAAGACGACGTTCTTTTCGTGAATTTCTGTTAAGTAAATTTAGAGGGCCGGAATTTGAAGCTGAGTGTAGTACGATCTTGCTGCCGCCTACTTACATTTCGCGTAAAGATCACAAAGACAAGATAAGAGAAATTAGGGCTCGTACGGAGGCATATAGGCATTCTTTTTTTCCTCGTTCAATTTGGGAGTGGAATAGGAAAGGAAATGCTTAGTAGTGGTACAGTGTACCCTCCGCCACGCACCTTACGGTGAATTGCGGAGTATGTATGTAGATGTAGATGATAACGTGCTCCAGTGAGCGTAGGTGGAAGAACATGAGAAATACTAAAATGAGCTCTAACATGGAAATTAAGCGTTTCCGGACACATGTCCACTTAACATATTTTCTTTCTTTGTGTGTGAGGAATGTTTCCCGAAAGTTTGGCCGTACCTTTTTGTAACACCCTGTAGATATAAGGAGAGAATTTATCTTCACTGCAAGCAAATGGGATGATATTCTTTTCAATTTTCATTACCGCTTCTTTTGTAATGCTGAAATTAGTAACGTATTACGTAATGAAAGGTAAATAGAAAAATGTTATCATGCTGCACTGCGGTCACTCATTATAAAGAAAAGACATTTGGACGAATGTCATCCTTATCATGAACTAACTCTTTCGTGTCTGCTTATTCAGTAAGTGCAGACCGATTAGTCAAATGTTCAAATGTTTGTAACGTTATGGGACCTAACTGCAGTGGTCATAGGTCCCTAAACCTACAAACTAATTAAACTAACTTATCCTAAGAACAACACTCACACATGGCCGAGGAAGGGCTCGAATCTCCGACATGGAACGGCCGTGATTAGTCTCCATCAGCGTCTCACTTCACGTTTCTCCCCTTTATTGTCCATTATAGCTATTGGGATGTCGCTTTCTGTTTTCCACCCTGATAGTTTTTCAAATAATTAAAGTAAAATTTTCCTGTCTTTAACCATAACTTACGAGCAACGTGAATGCACAGTACTAATTGTACTTAGGGTTGCCATATAGTCGGGATTCGTCTCGATTCTACTGACATTTCATTCAGTGTGCAGACTCCAGAGAAAATAGAGAATCTCATGATAAAAAGTTTCTGGTAAAGTTCTGTACAGCATTATAATCACAATTTCTCACACGCTTTCAGTTTCTTCATTATAGAACAGATCAAACATCGTTCCAAAGACCTACACGAACACAAATATAAAAAGAAATTGTTCGTCAAACAAGGGTCTGTCGAGTTTGCCACTCGCTATATAGTGGACTTTATTTAATAAGTTTGTATGAGTGTCTGTTTTTATTGCCATCTTAGAAAGAAAAGACACGATATAATACTATAGGGTGTCCCACTTACATTTTTACGCCAAATATCCCGGGAACAGCAATGGATGTTGAAAAACTACTTTCACAGACGTTAACTTACGTCAGGGGTTTAAGAAAGTAAATACTATGAGATATTCTAAAACGAAAACAAACATTATTTTCAAAATATAGTTACGTTATGTTAAGTGGATACCCCCTGTTATTTCTTACGCTATCAATAGCATGTAAAATTGCAAACAGAATGGTGTTGGTGATATCGAAATGCGTCAACTATTCCCGAGATATTGAAAAGCGTATTTAATTCTTGAAATACATGAAGCGTGCGGCTAGTGCCCATTGCGACACTCACTCGCGAACCTGAAGACACCCGTAATGGTGCGCTAGCTGCGGGCTTCTGTATTTCAAGCGTTAACTTCGCTCATCAATATCGCAGAACGTAACTGACAAATTACGATATAACCAACACCATTCTTTTCTAATTTTTCATGCTAGTTATTGCATAAGAAATGATATGGGGCATCTCTTTAAAAACCATAAATTTGTGTTGAAAATGATATTTGCTTACGTTTTACAATTTCTCATAGGATTTCTTTCACAATCCCATGCTGTAAGTTAATGCCTGTGAATGTCAAACTTCAATATCAATGTTCTAGAGATATATAGAAAAACCCAAAAGTCCTTTAACATCAGTGTTTTTGGGGAAAAGATGCAAATTGGAACCAGATAAATTAGAAATACTCATACCATACACTGTTCAAAACAATTAGGGGTTCAGATTAGGTATCATACACAATATACAAATTTTATTCAGATATTGGTTACAACTGTTATTTGTGTGTGATAATGTACAATATTTTGCTGTCGGAACTCTTTACTTCAAGTTTACATGGTGTTTACGTAGAGCGAGGCACCTTAGGGCTATCATTATAGTGAAAAAGTCATTCTCGTTGCCCTCAAATATGGTGTGTGATCACCTCGGAGGGCCAGTACAGTTGCGCACCTGGTGGCATGGACAGAAAGAGGTTATAAATCAGCTATTTAAGGATATTTGGTTACTATTCCATGAGTACAATATCCAACTCTGCAACTGTCATGCGTGGTGGTGGTCTGGCTGCAGCGCATCACCCAAGTGTATCTCAGACATGCTCAATCGGGTTCAAGTCTGGTGAACAAGCTGGCCACTCCATTCGGTCAATTCTTTCTGCTTCAACCATGTTGCCCATCAGTGCATCTCTATTGGAACGAATGTTATCGTCCATCAGAAGAAACCCATCTCATATGGCACCAGCGTAGGGTACAAAAAAGGTCGAAGGATCTCATCTCTGTACCTCTGAGCACTCAAAGCACCATTCTGAACGACATAGAGGTCCGTACGTCCACCAATACTGACTCCTACCCACACCATTCGTCGACCACCATGATATGGTGATGTTTTGTTTGTATAGCTTAAGGGACTTAACTACGGGGTCATCAGTCTGGTGATGTTTCCTGCACATAAAAATATTGTTCCACGTTCTATCCAGATGAGGGAAAGACGATAGTCCGACAGAACACAAAAATTTGACTCATCTGTGAACAGGACCAAGCGCCATTCGTTACGACTCCAGTCCTGATGTTCCTCCGCCCAGTTTCTGAGGGTTAAACGGTGTTGTGGTTTTAATGGGGCACACACCATACACCTCCGTGCATAGAGGCCACATTCCCGAAGATGATTGCGGAGTGTTTGTGTTGATATATTGCGCGTCCTGTTGCTGCCTGGAGGGTGCGTTGCAGCTGAGTTGCATCCAGCCTCCTGTCTCGACGGGTTGTTAACCGGAGATAACGGTCATCTTTTGCTGATGTTACCAGTGGACGACCTTGGAGTGCCTTCTTTCAAAGGTTCGTGTTGTCTGAAATCGCGTCCAGGTCCTGGAAAATTACACTATGGGAGACTCCAACTGCTTCAGCCACCTCTCTCTCTCTGTCTGTTCCGCTTCCAACCTTCCTATGTCTCTCCATGCCATAGCTTTGGGTAAGTCAGGTTGTTGTTGCATAGCACTACCTGCTCACTACACTGTCTGAACGCATCTGTTTGTGTAATTCGTTTGCTAAACACAAGTCAACACCATCGTCCTCTGTAACAACTTTCTGTTATTATCACTATCTCGACTGCCGTAATGTTGTTTGTTGTCTCCACTCCGTAAAACAGAGTCCCTAAGCACAACAGAGCTGAGTTCCTTCGCCGATATAACGTCAAGCACCACTACCACGAAATCTGAGACTTCTCCATTTACCACATCAAAAACTAACGACTCTGGGGCGCAAGGAAACGCTGACGAAACGTCTAGAAGAAATATCACCTGTTCTTTCTATTGACAAATCGACGAATTTTAAGAGGAAGGCCAGAAATGTATCCAAAGTGCTAAACTCTGCTGAAAATATTGTACGTGTAAAGAAAATGAGGTATGAGAAAAAAAGGGAAGGAAGTGTTGTTTAAAAATGTAACATTTTAAAGTGCCGACGTCACATGATATCTCTGACATACTAGTTACCAACAAGTTTGTTCCACCCAGTAAAGTCGTACATGGCATGAAAGATCGACGATCTTTGGTTGGAAAACTAACAAGTCTAAATTTATAGTGAAAACTGTGAACTTTTGTGACTGTAGAAACGAACTGTTGAAAACGTTCTATACAAGTATAAAGTGAGGTTGAACGCTGAACTTCATTTAAAGTGAAAGTGAACTATTAGCAAACGGTATCTGAACAGTAACAACGGGAATTATTACCAGTATTTTCTACGAGGACAGTGTACAAGGGTTGGAACTTAAATAGTGGCAACTATTTATTGTCGGCCGGCCGCGGTGGCCGAGGGGACTGAGGCGCTCCAGTCACAGTCTGCACGGCCACTACGGTCGGGGGTTCGAATCCCCCCTCGGGCATGGATATTTGTGCCGTCCTAGTTCGTAAGTAGTTCATAAGTAGTTTGTAAGTTTAGCGACTAATGACCCCGTAGTTAAGTCCCATAGACTATACAAACATTTGAACATTTATTGTCAACCTCTACAAAAGCGTTACATGTTTGCACTTGTTACTGTCCTGCATAGTAGTCACTAACATTATGTAGCACCCGTTGCCAGCGATAGTATACCGTTATCAGAGTCTGTTCTGTTGATTGTGTGACTGGAGCGGTCTACTGCCTGTACAATCTCTGGAAGAGTTCTGAAGCCAATGCCACGAAGTGGTTCCTTCATCTTCGGAATAAAATCAAAGTCACAAGGACTTAAGCTTGGCGAAAGAAGCGGCAACACTTTCTGCTCTAACCACCCATCATTTTGCACGACAATGCGCAGGCGCATACAACGCAAGCTGTGGCTGCTCTGCTCGGTCGATGGGACTGGGAAGTACTGTACCATGCACCATACTCCCCGCACTCAAGTCCTTGTGACTTTGATTTGATTCCGAAGATGAAGGATCCACTTCGTGGGATTCGCTTCAGAACTATTCCAGAGATTCGACAGGCAGTAGACCTCTCCATTCACACCATCAGCAGAACAGGCTAACGGTATACTACGCCTTCCACATAGCTGGCATCGGGTTCTACACAACGCTGGTGACTACTCTGAAGGACAGTAACAACAGGTGCAAACATGTAACGCTTTTGTATCGTTTGTGAATAAATAGTTGCCACTATGTAAGTTCCAACCCCCTTAATTTCAAAGTATCTGAATTGTATAATTAATTACAAAGAGTACTGATGCAGATACGATATCTAGATTATTTATTTATTCACTTTGTATCGCCGTCGTTTAAAAAAGAAAAACGATTGCCTGGGCAGTCAGGAGACACTTTTGTCTGCTATGGTTCCCAAGGATTTGTGCTATAGAAGGTTTCTCTGTGAGTGTATTGTTTTGCTTATACCTTAGGTTGCGTGTTGGCATAGTGAATAAGAGCGTTATAGCCCCTTGGCTATCAGAATAGAATGTTCTCTTTGTTGAGAAGAGTTCGACTGAGAACTTCAAGGCACGGTTTTTCGTAAAACGTTTTAGTGAAGATAAACGGAAATCGGTTCCTACGGGATTTTCTAGTATTGTGATTGGACTCAGTTTGCAATTCAGTTCGTCTTTGTGGGTTTTTTTCCCGGATATGTTTATTGTGCGAACTTTATTTATGTTTGAGCGGTTAGTGGAAATGTTGCTCGATGATTTTTTATTTTTTATTTTTTTATTTTTTTATTTTTTTTTAGTAGTGGTATAGCAACCTGCAGTAATGCATGCATGTTGGTCGAACAAGTAAAAATAAATAAACTTGTCGTATTGCACTATTTACTTGAATGTTTATACATGATATGACTTCCATTTGTTACATATGATCTCATTAGAATGATCGATAGGGAAAAGCGCCCTATGTCTCAGCTGTGATTGTTGCGTTTGTGTGTGTGTGTGTGTGTGTGTGTGTGTGTGTGTGTGTGTGTGTGCATGCGCGCGTGATTTTTCAACCACCGATTTTCGGTATTCTCACCAGTAAATTCGAATATATTTATAATCAAGATGTTTTACCTTGTTGATGTATTTTTTTGTGAGGTCGACTTATATAGCAGGGCAACGACAGTATGATTATTAGATGGAGTCAAGTTCGCCGATTCGTGGTGATGGCGACCATTAATGCACATCCGCAGGTTGCGAATTTTCGGGGCAAAGAAATTTTCTAAACCAGGTCTCCGGATAATGTACAGTCGTGCTCAAAAGTATTCGAACGATCTGAATTGCATTTCGTCAGATTCGAATGCAACCCAACTAACGTACCTGTCTTGCGGGTACTCTAAGCGCCCCTCGGTACAGTCGTTTGACTATTGAAAATAGTTCCAACAAGTCATCACTAGAAACTACTGCTCTGTATCGCAATAACTCAAGATGTAAAGTAATACCACGATACTACAAATATCAGGGAACACCTTATCACAGATAAGACGGTCCTTAAGGCTTGTAAGCTGACATTTATTACAAGAAATGACATTCCTGAAATGTTACCACTCTCATTATTACTTCAGATAGGTAATGCACGTAGTAAGTTCGTCGTATTCATGATTGCTTGTTCAAAGTAACATACCGTACTTATTATTGAACACAAAATGACAAAAATTTAAGTTACGACCAGCTAGTTGAGAATATATATGACACGACGAACCGTCTCGTTCCGCATATGGATTCAAACCCAGGCCATGCAGGCTAAGCAACGATTTCGTGACTGACAGAAACTAACATCATTCCTGTCTAAGCATACAGAGAGTGATATATCTCGATTTTAGACAGTATCAGTTAGCAAATATCAACTTTAAACTACATAACGTAAACATTTTTAATGGACGGGAACTCCTACCCAGCATCTGTTGTCCCTGTTAACGAACTACGAGAGATGTTAAATACTGATTTTTCACTTACTTGAAATGCCGTGAGGTAAAGCTTTGTGTTGAACATGGATTCAAACCCAGAACCTAATCGCATTGTTATCGAAGTACAATCAACTGTGACATATCGAATTTTCTCGGCAGTAGCTAGATGTTTTAACTGAAATGTTGAGACGAAACAATAATTTATTCCTTCCCAGGAATCCAACCCGGCATCTATCGCTGTTATCTTCTAGAGAAAACGAACGTTAAATATGAGCTTGTTACACCTGCAGCGACATGTGAGCATGTTTTAACTAGAAATAATATGACAAAGTGTTCAGTGCTGACTGGAAATTGAATCCCGCACATACCATTGCCGGCTGCGGTGGCTGAGGGGACTGAGGCGCTCCAGTCACGGTCTGCACGGCCACTACGGTCGGGGGTTCGAATTCCCCCTCGGGCATGGATATTTGTGCCGTCCTTAGTCTTAGCTAGTTCATAAGTAGCTCGTAAGCTTAGGGACTGATGACCCCGTAGTTAAGTCCCATAAGTTCTACAAACATTTGAACATGCCATTGTTGATTACACACAAAGAGACGTCAGCTACCGAATTTTTCTCCACCAGCAGCTTAGAATAACATTCTTCTGTGTCTCACTGGGAGTCAAAAACGTCAGATATAGTTAGTGTTAACAACGAATGAAAATACATTGAAAATCAAAATTGCCCTCCGCGGTGGCCGAGGAGACTGAGGCGCTCCAGTCACGGTCTGCACGGCCACTACGGTCGGGGGTTCGAATCCCCCCTCGGGCATGGATATTTGTGCCGTCCTAGTTCGTAAGTAGTTCATAAGTTGTTTGTAAGTTTAGGGACTGATAACCCCGTAGTTAAGTCCCATAAGCTATACAAATATTTGAACATTTTTGAAATCAAAATTATTATCCACCAGCAGATAGGTGTTCTCATGTAGGAGCTTGATAATACATAATGAAAACTTTAGTGCTGGGCCAGGATTCGAACCCATCCACACGTAGCCGGCCGCGGTGGCAGAGGGAACTGAGGCGCTTCAGTCACGGTCTGCACGGCCACTACGGCCGGGAGTTCGAGTCCCCCCTCGGGCATGGATATTTGTGCCGTCCTTAGTTGTAGCTAGTTCAAAAGTAGTTTGTAAGTTTAGGGACTGATGACCCCGCAGTTAAGTCCGGTAAGCTCTACAAACATTTGAACATTTGAACCATCCACGCGCAATATCTGGAGATGTTGAGGAATCTGCAGTTTTGAACCAACAACAAATTGTAGTCGAGCTGTATTGTCATGAAGGGATCAAATTCCGCATTAAGAGCGATCTGAGTTGCATTTCTAGCCCAGGGCCAATTTTATCGACATACAGGAGCTCAAATAAAAGATGGAATAAGTGTCCTGTCACCCTTCGTAGCGTTTCCTACGTCACTAGAAATAAATAACTAGTATAAGAAAGGTTACTGGTAATAGAGTTTGTACATGTCACCACACCTGACTTCATTGAGGTTCAACCTAACCTCTAGCTACTTGTTAGGGAAGGAATGTCATGTTTAATGTGAATTTCAGACCACAATGCCATTATACCTTCTTCACTTGGCGTAGCCAGAAGTGAACACACTCTGTCTCTCCCTATCAAAAATCATCGGCAAAAGTTGGAATCGAACCCAGAACATAAGTATATCAACCTATCATCAACCCAACAGATGACCAAATCCTCTTCTGTGCGACTCATTTTTCTATCCGTTGCGCCACAATGGATGAGAATTGTGACCAACAGGCTCCCTCTAGTGGTTTGCAGCGTGTTCAGTACATTCATTTACTTGGTCGACTGAATCGCCATTAACTAGCTGCCTCGCCTACCCAGTGCATAAATTCGACTCTATTTTGTAGTCACCGAAATAAAATTACGTAACTGCCACCTACACAGAACTGCCAACAGTGTCGGATGCAGAAATTTAAATAGGAAGTGTTCCTTTCCACTTGAGTTACTCTATTGCGCTTTCTGTTTTTAAAACGTCGTGCATTGCAAAAGAAAAAATGTAACTGTCTGTATCTAAGACATCTAGATCCGGCCATATGCATTATCTGACAGCACAATGGAATGCGGAACTTCTGGAGAAACTGTTGTCGACTTCTGGAGCTGCTTTAGCCACGTTTAATTGGTATGCTGCGACATACTCAAGAGGTATGCAAAATTGGCATTTCATAAATAAAGCTATGTATTCCTAGAAGCTCAAAATTTGCTTGTCAGCAGCTGAAAGAGGCGTTATTTGTTGTGCAGAATTGTAAGTTTTTCACCATTTCTCTATGAGCCGAAAGAATCTTCTTGCGATTTCCTTATCGATGTTTGATCTGACTGCTTGTAGCTCTTTCACAGAATGGATTAAAATGTGACAGTCAGCGAGACTGGAACCGCGAACCATAACAGACGCTGTTTCCCGGGTTAGCACGTTACCACAGAGCTAGCGAAGGGGTATGTGCCTGCCTCTTATGAGGCCAATAACGGCTAGATCTCGTAAACCGCTATTCAAATTACGAGATTACTTGAGATTTCCACGTCCAACGACTTTCCTGGTATGAAAACAGTAAATTTACAATCTTTTGTTACACATCAAGCGATAACTCCGATATTAAATGGAAATGACAGGAAAAATCAAGTGAAATTGGAGGCTTAATTCCGTGCACACCAGGAATTAACTCGTCCATCACAGAGTTGCCAAGCGTTCCTTGCTACGGACAAATGACCACGCAGTTTGGTCCGATAGATTTACAAACATTTGAACAAACCTTACGTTGTTGCCAAATCTCAGTTGCGGTACCAGCCTGAAGAAGACGAACTGATGTGTTCCACAGCGGGCTGGGAAGTGACCATAGCTCGTGTCTCAAATCACGGCTGCTACGCCGGCCGCGGTGGCCGAGGGGACTAAGGCGCTCCAGTCACGGTCTGCACGGCCACTATGGTCGGGGGTTCGAATCCCCCCTCGGGCATGGATATTTATGCCGTCCTAGTTCGTACGTAGTTCATAAGTAGTTTGTAAGTTTAGGGACTGATGGCCCCGTAGTTAAGTCCCATAGACTATACAAACATTTATTATTTAAACGGCTGCTACGTCCTAGAATACGTAATGCGTCTGATTCGCATTTCTGTAACTAGGTTCAGGGACTGGAGTATAGTTTCTGATAATACTCAGAACTGACTGCAAATTAAGCATCATAAATCAGTAACTCTCATAGTTGTTCAAAATTTTCAAATGTCTGTAAATCTATCGGACCAAACTGCTTGGTCATCAGTCCGTAGCTTACAAACTACTTAAACCTAGGTAAACTAACCTAAGGACAACACACACACACACACACACACACACACACACATGCCCTAGGGAGGACTCGAACCTCCGACGGCGAGCAACCGCGCTCTCCGCAGCGAGGCGCCTTAGACCGCTCGGCTACTCCACCGCGGCCTCATAGTTGTTTTCATATTTCTTTCGTAAGTGCCCTGAAAACTATGAAACTCATTCACGGACGGTTTCGTGCCTGGCTGATAGTCGATCACAACAAACAAATAATAATAATAAAAAAAGGATGTGTGTGTGTGTCAAGATACATATATTCCTGGCCATTAAAATTGCTACACCACGAAGATGACGTGCTATAGACGCGAAATTTAACCGACAGGAAGTAGGTGCTGTGATATGCAAAAGATTAGCTTTTCAAAGAATTCACACAATGTTGGCGCCGGTGGCGACACCTACAACGTGCTGACATGAGGAAAGTTTCCAGCCGATTTCTCATACACAAACAGCAGTTGACCGGCGTTGCCTGGTGAAACGTTGTTGTGATGCCTCGTGTGAGGAGGAGAAATGCGTACCATCACGTTTCCGACTTTGATAAAGGTCGGATTGTAAGCCTATCGCGACTGCGGTTTATCTTATCGCGACATTACTGCTCGCATTGGTCGCGATCCAATGACTGTTAGCAGAATATGGGATCGGTGGGTTCAGGAGGGCAATACGGAAAGCCGTGTTGGATCCCAACGGCCTCGTATCAGTAGCAGTCGAGAAGGCAGGCACCTTATCTGCGTGGCTGTAACGGATCGTGCAGCCACGTCTCGATCTCTGAGTCAACAGATGGGGACGTTTGCGAGACAACAACCATCTGCATGAACAGTTCGACGACGCTTGCAGCAGCATGGACTGTCAGCTCGGAGACCATGGCTGCGGTTACCCTTGACGCCGCATCACAGACAGGAGTACCTGCGATGGTGTACGCAACTACGAATCTGGGTGCACGAATGGCAAAACGTCATTTTTTCGGATGAATCCGGTACTGTTTACAGCATCATGATGGTCGCATCCGTGTTTGGCGACATCGCGGTGAACGGACATTGGAAGCGCGTTTTCGTCATCGCCATACTGGCGTATCACCCGGCGTGATGGTATGGGGTGCCATTGGTTACACGTCTCGGTCACCTCTTGTTCGCATCGACGGCACTTTGAACAGTGGCCGTTACATTTCAGATGTGTTACGACCCATGGCTCTACCCTTCATTCGATCCGTGCGACACCCTACATTTCAGCAGGAAAATGCACGACCACGTGTTGCAGGTCCTGTACGGGCCTTTCTGGATACGGAAAATGTTCGGCTGCTGCCCTGGCCAGCACATTCTCCAGATGTCTCACCAATTGAAAACATTTGGTCAATAGCGGCCGCGCAACTGGCTCGTCACAATACGCCAGTCACTACTTTTGATGAACTGTGGTATGGTGTTGAAGCTGCATGGGCCCCTGTACCTGTACACGCCATCCAAGTTCTGTTTGACTCAATGCCCAGGCGTATCAAGGCCGTTGTTACGGCCAGAGGTGGTTGTCCTGGGTACTGATTTCTCAGGATCTATTCACCCAAACTGCGTGAAAATGTAATCACGTGTCAGTTATAGTATAATATATTTGTGCAATGAATACCTGTTTATCATCTGCATTTCTTCTTGGTGTAGCAATTTTAATGGCCAGTAGTGTATATATATTTAACAGTAAAAAAGAATTAGAGAGAGCTTAAAAAATGTAAAGAAATTGAATCATGGTATGTAATGAAATCGTTCTCTAAAATGACACGTTCCACATTATTACGAAATGTCGTATTAATGGTCTGTGGAACAAGTATTGATCTAATCAAATCATAACATATTGGTGATTAGCCATGAATTACTGTAACTTTCGCCAATATCATTAACCAAATCCAAACTTATTTTCAAGTCATGACGACAGTTTTTGTAATAAACCGGGACTCCTATCTAGACCCTTTCGTCCCTGTTAACTAACCGAGAAAGATGTCTGATATACCTCTCTTCAGAATTAACAAAGTGTGCAACCATTTATAGGGGAAGTGCATGATGTGAAGTTCTGTGACGAAGATACTAACCCAGCACGTAATCGGATTGTTAACTAAGTGAAATCAAATATTACGTATAAGTTTTTCTTACCAGCTGTTAGGTGTTTGAATCTAAAATAAGGATTCAAATTTTTGTTTCAAATGTTTCTTAAACTTTGGGACTTAACTGTGGGGTCAACAGTCCCTAAACTTACAAACTACTTATGAACTAACCTATATCAAAGACAGCACAAACATCCATGCCCAAGGGGGGGATTCTAACCCCCGACGGGGAACGGCCTCGCGCATCGGAGCATAGTCCCTCAATGCGCTTGCCCACTCCGCCGCGGCCACAAATTTCTTTTTTTTTTTTTTTTTTTTTTTTTTTTTTTTTTTTTTTTTTTTTTTTTTTTTTGTGCCTGAGTGACAATCGAACCGCACACCTACCGTCGTTCTTTATCATCCACGAATATAGCTTAAATATCAATTGCTACTCACCAACAGTAAGATGTTTGCGTGTTTGACCACAAATAACGACACCTATTGCGATAGTTGGTAACCAACAGTTTAAGGTAGCTTCCGGACCTCAGTGCAACTCGGCATTTTTCACATCAACAAACACTGCCAGAGGGGAAGTAAGTGTAAAATGTTCGATAAAAATCGTGGGACTGATGAGGGATTGAACCCGAGACCTTGATACTTGTAGTCTTGCGCTTTATCACTTTGCCATCACATAACGGCTGGAACCCACACCCTTTCAATAAAACGTCGTGTCATTTGAAGTTCATACATATTCTCAACTAGCTGCTCGTGAGTAACTTAAATTTTAACGTAATTTTGTGTGCAATAATAATTACGGTATGTTACTTTGAACAAGCAATCATGAATACGACGAACTTACTTCGTGCATTACCTATCTGACGTAATAATGAGAGTGGTATCATTTCAGGAATGTCATTTCTTGTAATAAATGTGAGCTTACAAGCCTTAAGGACCGTCTTATCTGTGATAAGGTGTTCCCTGATATTTGTAGTATCGTGGTATTACTTTACATCTTGAGTTATTGCGATACAGAGCAGTGTTTTCTAGTGGTGACTTGTTGGAACCATTTTCAAAAGTCAAACGACTGTACCGAGGAGCGATTAGAGTACCTGCAAGACAGGTACGTTTGTTGGGTTGCATGCGAATCAGGCAAAATGCAATTCAGGTCGTTCGGATACTTTTGAGCACGAGCGTACATTCCGTCTATATGTCGAGAGTTGCTCGTGGCGTGAACTTGAACTTTCTACAGACATAGGATTGTCACCAGTGGGCTCACAGCTCAAGTGCATGTGTGAGTGTGTGTGTGAAATTGTAATTAACATAATCAGTAGTAGTGCACTTACCTATGGCTTTACAATGACATTCTTTACTCTATCTATATGTATATGAAATTTTGTATATAATATGATTTGTAATTAAGGTTGAATTTATTAGATTACCTCACCAGAGTGGATCGAGAAGTAGTATATAGTATTGCCTAGAGAGTAATTCACAAATGAATTCCGCAAACAAAATGTTTTATCATAAATAGTTAATGGTCACACAGCTTTCTCCAAAATGTTTGACATCAGTAATGTTTAAACAAATAAGTTTGACTCTTTGTAGGGAGATTTTTTATCGATCTACCAAAAATTTTATGTTGTGGATAATAGCAAGCGAGTAAAATTCAAAATTTCGAAGTGTATTTTAAATCTCCCAGCCGGTTACGGCAAGGTTGGAGGCAGCGGCTGTGGTCTCCCAAGTGAGTGGAAGTAGGGGCAGGGAACTGTAAAGTCTCATGTTTGATGTCAATCATCCGTGGCGGTATCCTTTGTTTGTGGATGGGCACGATTGTACGGGGGAGGAGGGGCGGGGGCGGTGGCAATCTTTGTAATGGTACCCGAGTGAACATGGATATGTCATAGGGGACAACTACTGAAATACTTTTCCTGGAGTGGCAGTCTCCTATTACTGACCTACACATTAGTCATGTTGCATCCGAACAGTGTCAAAGGCAGCTTGAATACGCTGCTTCAGTATCTCCACATCTGGAATAGGCTTTGCACATACGATAGCTTTGAAATGGCCTCAGAACCAGAAATCGCACTGTTTGAGATCTGGTGAATGAGGAGGCCTCGCAACTGGACCTCCGATATATCCAGCAGGTAATACACGACTGAGATGTGTTAGCAGGGGAGGCGAAGTCACCTGCTAGGAACTCCAATAGTTGCGGCCTGTTGGGCAATGTGGAAGGAAGTCTGGTCCCACAATTCAGTCGCGAGTTATTCCAGCTCACAATTCTGGCTGCATCGATACTGATCATTTGCTGTTACCAATCCATATGGGCTCTGTATACTATTGCACAGATGACTGTTATGAAAGTTCAAGATACCACACTGCGTAAAAGTGGCCTCATTTGTGAATACTTACTTACTTTACGTGTCCGGGTCACCATTTTACATCCTAAACTTCCAAAAATCGGCCACTAGTGTGGCTTTGTCATTTGCATAACAAGGTCTTTTGCCTGTGCAACTTTCACCCATGTTTGGGCATGCAGTCAGATGTTGATGGTCCTGAACAGCGCCGCCTTCACATGTATCATCCTCATTATAGCCCCATCTTCTTAGGTTACTGTAGCATTTTGAAAGTCCAGTTCTGTCTATTGAGCGTACTCCATGTTGGATAAGGTAGGTGGTGTCCAAGAATCAGTTTTTCCTTTATATCGACACGCTCGTGGTTGATAGACTCACGCCACAGATTTAATCGACATACTTCAGGCCTGATCTCTAGGGGAGTTGTCGTCCGTAGAAACCTTTTCCGAGACTTTAGACTGATGTCCGTATAATGGATGTCTATGGTCGGTTTTTTTTTTTTTTTCGTCTTAAGTTTGCAGCAAAACGTCTCATAATTGGAGGTGGGGCAATACCGACTATTGGGTAGATTTTCTCGGTTGGTGTCGGTTTCACTCAATCAGATACAATACGGACAGTCTCTTTCAGAGCCACGTCGACATGCCAGGTGTGAGCAGAGTTGGTCCAGACTGGCGCTGCGTATTCTGCGACGGAGAAACATAGCGCTGACGCCGAAGTTCTGAGGACATGAGGTTGTGCTCCCCATCTTGTATTCGTGAATTTTCGGATGATATTGTTTCTCGCACATATTTTCCCTTCGACCTCCGGGCCTGGGCGAGACAAATCCCAGAATCATAGTTACCTACTGAATAAACCAGTGACAAAACTGCTCCAGATGTGGAAAGTCTGTCGCTGGAAAGTCCAGCACACGCTGTAATTGACAAGGGTAGTAACAACTGTCATGCAGAATGTTGCACACGGTCGTCTGACTCAGCCTGTATTGGCAGGTCGACTGCCTGCCACTGACACGGTGGTCGCCTTTCACCGTGTTTATCACATTCCCAAAAAATGTTCAAATGTTTGTAAATCTATCGGACCAAACTGCGTGGTAATCAGTCCGTAGCTTACAAACTACTTAAACTAAGGTAAACTAACCTAAGGACAACACGCACACATTCCCATGCCCCAGGGAGGACTCGAACCTCCGACGGCGAGCAACCGCGCGCTCTGCAGCGAAGCGCCTTAGACCGCTCGGCTACTCCACCGCGGCTATCACATTTCCCTCCAAGTCTGGTGTCCGAACATATCGAGTATGTCCTTCATGATTTCCTGCTTTCCTAAACGACCCACTCTTAGACAAACGGCCAAACACTGTTGCAAACATTAATGTTATGGTCAGGGGACACCGACTTTGAAAATCAGTGTGGGTGGTCGTGGTTTCATTTTGCATTGCCTCTTTGGCCACAAGGTTCAAAGAATGGACCAAGCAGTAAACGTACAGAACTCCGGGTCAAGTTACCTGATTTTTGATTGCAACGTAAGAAAAGCACCAGTTATGTTTGTGGCTCTGTCAGTAGCAATATGTAGAGAAAATCGAGAGAGATCATTTATTAAAATTGTTAATAGTACTTCAGCTGTGGTACATACAGTATTATAGAAACCAAGAAATAATTCATTCAAATGTTCAAATGTTTGTATAGCTTATGGGACTTAACTACGGGGTCATCAGTTCCTAAACTTACAAACTACTTATGAACTAGCTAATCCTAAGGAAGGCACAAATATCAATGCCCGAGGGGGGATTCGAACCCGCGACCGTAGTGGCCGTGCAGACCGTGACTGGAGTGCCTCAGTCCCCTCAGCCACCGCGAACGGCAAATAATTCATTAATTTATTAATTTGAAAATAATCTCCATTGGTACGTTCAGGAAATTTCAACGAAGTTTTAATAAAGTCAGAGAACTGAAGAATATTAAAATATCGTTACTCATTTCTCTCAGACAGACGTAACTCCTCTACAAATGCTTTGATTTGATCGTGCCTCTCTACTATTAGAAGCTCTTTGCCCTGCAATGATAATTTAAGTTGTTAAAGTTCACGTTGTGTCAGTTAGCAACACTAGTTTTGATATCCAGTTTTATTCTTTCGACAATGCACTTAAATCCTTTGCATTTTTAAAAAGAGAGATATTGCCTCACGAATGGAAAAGAAAATCTCAAAATGTTTACGTGACTAAGCCAAGAACTGTGCTGCGTGCATCTATCCATGCTACATTTGAATATCTTTCAGGAACCCTTTGAAGTGGCGGTTATTTATGAAATAGCACATAATTCACACATTTGAAATCTTTCATTACAGCACCTAGTGCACTGCTACTGCAGAGAGGGAGCAATGAACAGAGAAACATCTTTTCCGAATTCACTTTTGAGTTCATTTATGCACCTGTAAGTCTGGCTGCTAGCTTTCTGCTTGTTTTGCCTTTTCTCTTCTCTTACTGAATTGCGTGAAGAGGTGTGTAATGACACTGTATGTTGTACTTCTTATCAGAATTAAGTACTTTAACGTCCATCCATCTCAGTAAATAAAATTAAAGGAACTTCTACAAATAAACATGGCTCTCACTGAACTTGGATTGTCGCATCAGTTACGATTTAATGTGACCAGGAGACAGTGGGTAGTCTACCCTCCCTCGCCCCCCCCCCCGCCCACCCATTTTTCACCAAATTTTTGCCAAACGGCCACTTTAGTCCAAACCGCTGCAGCGAGCGTTCAGTTGGAACATCCTGGTTCTATGTAAAACTGGTAAGCTGATGAAAAGTCTCTATCCATCACTCGTTGATCATTCTGGGGTGGTGACAGAAGACAGCAAAATGAAGGCCGAAGTTTCAAATTTAACATTTACGAAATCATTCACGCAGGAGGACCATGCAAACATACCTTCACTTGATGGTGACACTAACTCTCTAATGGAGGACATAGTAATAGGCATAACTGGTGTATAGAAGCAGCTGAGAGAATTGAAAACAAACAAGTCGTAAGGTCCAGATGGCGTACCAACCCGGTTTTACAAAGAGTACTTGGGGGCGTTGGCCCCTTACTTATTATTTATCGCCAATGTGAGATCCAGCGCAAAGTACAAAGCGCCTGGAAAAAGGCACAGATAACTCCCTTGTATACGCAAAGGTAAAATAACGGACCCCCGAAATTACAGACGTATGTCATTAACATCAGTTTGCTGTAGAATTCTTGAACATATTCTCCGTTGTAATATAATAAATTTCCTTGAGACGGAATAGCTTCTGTCCATGCATCATCATGCGAAACCCTGCTTGCCCTTTTCTCTCGTGACATCTTACGTGCTATGGATGAAGAGCAATAGGCAGACTGCATATTTCTCGATTTTCGAAAGGCGTTTGTCACGGTATCGCACTACAGACTGCCAACGAAGGTGCGACCGTATGGAATAGGTACCCAAATATGTGATTCGTTCGAAGATTACTTAAGTAACAGAACCTAGGACGTTGTCCTCGATGGCGAGTGTTCATCAGAGACGGGTATCGTCAGGGATGTCCCAGGGAAGTAAGATAGTACCCATATTATTTTCTATCTATATAAATGCTCTGACGGACAGAGTGAGTTGCAATCTGTGGCTGTTTGCTGATGACGCTGTGGTGTACAAAAGGGTGTCGTCATTGAATGACTGTAGTAGAATGCAGGGTGACTTGGACCAAGTTTCTAGGTGCTGTGAGGAATGACAACTAGCACTAAAATATAAGGTAATGCAGATGAGTAGGAGAAACAATCCCGTAATGTTCGAATACAGCATTGCTAGTGTACTGCTTGACAGGGTCGCATCAATTAAATATCTAGGAATAACGCTGCACAGCGATATGAAATGGAACGAACATATAAGGACAGTCGTGGGGAAAGCAAATTGTTGACTTCATTTTATTGGGAGAATTTCGAGGTGTGAGTCGCCTGCAAAGGAGACCACACATAAAACGCTTGTTTGACCCCGTCTTGAGTATCGCTCAAGTGTTTGGGATCCCAACCAGATCGGTTTAAATGAGGAAATAGAGGCAGTTCAGAGGCGGACGGCTATGTTGTAATTGGTAGATTCAATCAATGCGCAACTGTTACTGAAATGCTTCGGGAACTCAACTGGGAGTCGCTGGAGGGTAGGTGACGTTCTTTTCGAGAACACTGTTGAAGAAATTTAGAGGGCCGTAATTTGAGGCGGACTTTAGATCGATTCTACTGCCACCAACCTACATTTCGCATAAATACCACAAGTACAAGCACAGAGAGATTGGGTCTCGTACTGATGCATACAAGTATTCGTTTTCCCTTGTTCTATATGGGAGTGGAACAGGAAAGCAAGTAGTAGTAGTACTGTGAACCGTCCGCCACCTACCTTTGGGTGGACTGCGGAGTTTGTATGTAGATGCTTGCGAGAAAGCGACTTCAAGATATGCATGATTGACAGCTTTGAATTTTTCCACTTTTTTGTTCTTTTTTTATTCTATTTTATTTTCCTTCCTCATTTTGTGTCGGTGCCAAGCACCCCCTAAAAGTCTGTGTGTGTGTGCACGAGCACGGAGCAGCCACGTAGTCGCCACCCCTTGCTGTGGCTGTTGGCGGGATAAGTCTCCCCGTCGACCGTTGCCATTTGCTTTTCCGTAATTAAACACCATGATGACAAGCTCTCGATTCGAATTATGAAAAAAAAAAAAAAAAAAAAAACAAGGGGACTGATGACCATTGTAGTTTAGTCCCCCTTAAACAACCTAACAACAACAATAACGAATTATGAACCACTGTGTACAACGCTGTACCACCTCCACTGCAAGCTAAGTGTCTCGCACACAACATTACCGATTACTATGGCAGGAGAGGGCGCTAGGGCATGACATACGCGGAACGGTACCAACCTCCATGAGGAAACCAAGTGAAATGTAACTGTGTTTCAAATGTTCAAATGTTTGTATAGCTTATGGGACTTAACTACGGGGTCATCAGTTCCTAAACTTACAAACTACTTATGAACTAACTAATACTAAGGACGGCACATAATCCATGCCCGAGGGGGGATTCGAACCCCCGACCAGACCGTCCCCTCGGCCACCGCGGCCGGCAATGTAACTGTGACAGTATGGTGCAGCGCGCATTGTGCTGCAGTCGTCTTACCAAGGTATCGGCGAATAAATGGTCTCTGCCATGCAAACCATGCATTTCCGGACATAAGTTTATTAGAGCGTATTTGTTCCTTATCCTGCCGTCGATCAATCCCTAGAGTTTGTGCACGGTGCAAAAAATCCCCTGTATAGTATTTTCTTGGCATGTCTATGTTGCCGAGAATTCTTTCACTAATTTGTCCGTTCATTTGATATCAGATTGAGCCACTGAGAAGAGTGGTTGGGTGTAGCTAGTAAATATAAAAACAGTGCTAGGGTTTGGAAAACGTGTCGCAAAACGCCGAAGCCGGGGTTACCTGCTGTGTCATTGGCATGCGCTATAACACGTTCTCGCCACTAAAGTTCGTAACTAGAGAATTAATAATATACTCCAACACTTAGCTGTGAAATCGAAAATGCCATCAACCATACGAAAAACAACAAATCCCCACTTACAGACGGTATTTCCAGAGAAATTCTGACTGCGATGGGAGAAGAAGGCAATATGTAATACTGCGTGGAAAACGGATGAATGCCTAAAAGACTGGACATGTCTGTTTTAATTCCTCTGTAGAAAAAAGTGTCAGTTACGGATTGCTCCAACTATAGGACCGTAACATAAATATCACATGCTAGTAAAATCTTCCTACATATAATGAAATTAACGCCTAAAAAAATTTCTCCAGCCTCAGATTTCCGCTGAACAAGCAGGTTTTGTGTAAGGTAAAGGTACTCGAGAGGCAGTCTTGAATTTAAGGCAGATAATTGAAAAATGTCATGAGTTCCGTGTCCCTGCCTACATCTATTAGCTAGATTATATAAAAGACCTTTGATTGTGTCATGTGGGACAAGTTGTGGCATGTGATCAACGAGTATGGGGTTCCAAGACACCTGGTATACTTACTAAAAGGTCTTTATAATAGCCATACCACAACCATAAAAGTAGATGGTGAATACTCGGAGTTTTCGGGTGTGACAAAGGGCGTTAGGCAAGGCTGTATACTGTCACCTCAGCGCTACAAAATCTGTGCAGAGTACGTAATCAGGAAAGTGCTGGATAGCTTACGCGGTGGGATTTCAATTGGTGGCAACAAAATCAGCAATTTATGCTTCGAAGATGATACTACACTCATAGGAGGAAGTAAGGAAGAACTTGATGATATGACCTGAAGAGTGAAAGGTATTAGTCTACATTTTGACCTAGAGATAAACATGAAAAAAAAAAAAAAAAAAACAATTAATGGTTATAAATCTCCAAAGCATAGATCAAAACCGACTTACAGGATGCTTAAAGGATCTGGAGATGGTGAGTGATTGTGTATATGTAGGCTTTCTGATCAATTACACACGAAAGTATGATAAAGAGATAAGACGAATAGTTGTTCTTGACCGAGCCGGAATATTCAAACTCACTAAGATCTGACAGAATCGGGCAATATCCAAGACAACAAAGCTGCGCTTGGTAGAAGCGTTGGTTTTCCTGTGTTCTTATACGAATGCGAGACCTGTAGCATGAAAGGTAGTGACAAGAGCCGAGATGTGACGTTGGCGAAAGATTCTACGTGCACCATGGACGAAGAGAAGAACGATCTTTCATTAATATAAGTACTTAACATCACAGGAAGGTGTTCTTCTCCTGTCAGCCAGAGATACTTTTATTCCTCGGGCACATATTGAGAAGGAAAGGGAATGATTTAGAAAAAAAAGATGGAAGAAGACCACGAGGGAGAGCAAAAAGCAAATGGTTGGATCAAGCGAAGAAGATTACCAGCCTACCTCTTCACATCATACTAAGAAAGGCGGGAGATTGCTGTAGATGGAAACATCTGACCGAGGTTTCAACTAGGTAAGAACAAATGAGGTCACGATACTCAACAATGAGTGAAACGACTAATGGTGGACAGCACTTAAATCTGTAGAACTCGAAATATTTACAAATCCTCCACAACAAACGGATAATAACAATAAAAACTGTTGGTAATGGTGGAAACTGCTTATGGTGGTCTCTAGTTCATTCCTTCATGTAATTCCAGTACAAGACACTAGACCGAAGTACCGACCAAAAACCATCATATGGTCATAGGTAGATCCTACAGTGAAGCATTTTCCCCTGTTAGAAGATATCTGTCTGGGCCATTTACTCCGAGGTCCATTTACGTCACTAAAATATGAACATCTCAGCCTTCTACGAACATCATTCAAAAGAGAAAAAATGTTTCACTAATGTTCCTGCTCTTTATTATAGAAAATTCATTTCAACAAAATATTTTACCTTTTGTTTCAAATATTTTAATTTACTATTTCTCGCTACTACAGCCCGAATAAAAAATCAACAGGGAGTCTCTCAAACATTAAAATTTGTAGAACCACACTTTAGTGCACCAAAGAAAGCAGTATCACCCTTTATTCCTAAAGGCGGGAGGGGTGAAAAATAAGCAACAGATAGTCGCTGACTCGATAGGAAGGCGGGAAATGAAGTTTATTAGGAACGTAATCCATGTGGCTTTTTCTTTGTCCGTGCAGGGGTTCTGATGAAGCAATCTCCTGCTATGATTACTTGGGGACTCAGCGTCTCACAAGCCATCGGCGCGTCTTCGTATTGACGTAATATCTGTTCTGATTAAAGTTACTCATCACAAGACATAAGTTTCGATTTATGTTATAACTAGAAGTTTAATTAATATTTATTGGACTCAACTTTATGTCAATAACAGTGGAGATAACTAGTGAATAAATATCTAAAAACTAGTAAAAAAATCAAACAGAACACGCTACCGGACAGATTGTTTTAATGTCAACTGTGATTATTTTTCAAATTCACTTATGTGGAAGTCACTTTTGACAACGTTTTCCTTGCGAGGATAAGTAACGTACTAGTTTTTTATTTTCAATAACTGACTTAATTTCACGTATTCTACAATGTACCAAAATCTTTCCTTCACGGCGTCTTTCGGATTGATTATTCATGAATTTAACATGTCATCTACTAATGCTTCATGATAATTGTCTAAAGCTGAAGGTCAGTAGTCAATAACAGATATAATTATAATTTTGTAAGCTACTTTTCATAAACGCATCTTTAAAAAAAATCATGTGATAGAAGTGGAAGATACTAGAATATTTTTGATTCAGGTACCTTCCTGTCGTTTTGATAGTTCAATTCGTTCTTACACAGGATATTTTCTGCTCTGTGTGTAATTATTTTCAAGATTTGACCAATAACGTATGCCATTCTCCAAACAAAGTCCTATTGGCGCAAAAATACGTGCGGTAAATGACGCTACTGACTTTTTAAAACATTTTGTCTTTACTCTCGACGTTTGTTGCATTTGCTCTACTCCCCCGTTCCTAATGAAATTGCTGCTGGAAGAAAAAATGGACAGTTGGGGAGAGGTAGCAGTTTTAAAATATTGAGGTCTAGCTCAGTCTGTTGAATAAGGTTTGGCTATCTCGACATTGGCTACTAAGAGTCCATGGTCCTCACTGGGACTGTAACGCACGCAACCATTAGCGACTTTTTAAAAATGTCTGTATACAAGTGAAGCGGATTTTTTCAACACGAATCAGTCTGTTGAGTTGGACGTGATATCTAGCAGGTTATCAATTTTTATATCTAAGATGCAACCCAGATATTTCTCGACCTTCCGATGACGATAAACATGATACCGTTCTGTAGGAGTGCGTATAAAATGACAATTTACACCGTAGTTCGGAGTTACAAAGTAGATCCGCTGTTGAAGAAAGGCACGGTGTGATATATGCTATAGGACTGACTCCATGCATAGCAAACCATTGTGAACATCAAAATAGCCTCCTGATTAATGACTGTTTTAGTTATTCCAGTGTGGTCGAAATACGCAGTCTTTTGCTACGAATCTATTTTGGCGATAACCTCAAAAATATACAAGTAGTTTAATTAGAACCATAATTCTCTTTTGCTAATTTTATCAAATTTCTCATATAGTAAGAGTGGCTGCGTTTGTCCATTCGCGGCTGACGCAACGTATGCCCTATATCGAAACAACCTACGGGTTCGAAAAAATTGTTACATTTTGAAAGATTCCGTAGCTTGTTCCTTAAATCCTGTCATGAAAGAGAACCTTCAGGGGCGTGGAATACTTCGAGTAACACATTAAAAGAGTAATCACCTGTATTTTGTTAGGAAGCGACATTTGTCCCAAGAGAGATGACTGCTTGCTGTGATCTAATACCTTTCGTTTTTCTTTATTAAACTGTTTGATATTTGATGTTCGAGTCTAAATATACAGTATTCAAAACAATTACGGGGTCAGTTGAGATTTCTAGGTTCTGAAGTATTGCATCGGTAGAATGAACTAAAATGGTTCGACGTCTTTTTGTCATTTATACGGAGTGGAGGCAACAACATTACGGCAATCGTGGTAGTAACAGAAAGTTGCTGCAGAGAGGGTTGGTGTTGACGTGTGTTTACTCTACCAAACGAATTACACAAGTAGTTGGGTTCAGATAGTATAGCGAGCTACAACAAGGTGACTTACCCGAAGCTATGGCACGGAAAGTCATAAGAAGATTGGAAGTTGGACAGACACAGAGGGAGGTGGCTGCAGCTATTGGAGTGTCCCAAAGTGTAATTTCCAGGTCCTGGACGCGATTTCAGACAACAGGAACCGTCAAAAGAAGGCACGTCCTAGGTCGTCCACGGGTAACATCAGCAAGAGATCACCGTTATATCTGGTTGGCAGCCCGTCGAGACAGGAGGCTGAATGCAACTAAGCTGCAAAGCACCCTCCAGCCAGCAACAGGACGCGCAGTACCAACACAAACAGTTCGAAATCGCCTTCTAGAATGTGGCCTCTACGCAGAAACTGGGCGGTGGAACATGAGGATTGAAGCCGTAATGAATGACGCTGGGTTCTGTTCACAGATGAGTCAAGATTTTGTGTTCAACCGGCGTCGTTCCCTCATCTGGAAAGATCGTGGAATACGGAACAATCTTTCTTATGTGCAGGAAACATCACCATATCATAGTGGTAGACGAATGGTGTGGGCAGGAGTCAGTATTGGCGGACGTACGGACCCCTACAACGTTCAGAATGGAGCTTTGAATGCTCAGAGGTATAGAGACGAGATCTTTTCGACTTTTTATTGTTCCCTACGCTAGTGCAATAGGAGATGGGTTCCTTATGATGGGCTTTAACGCTGTCTCCATACAGCTGCAGTGGTGGACAACACGCTTGAAGCTGAGGGAATTGAAAGAATGGAGTGGCCAGCTTGTTCAGAGGTCTTAAACCCGATTGAGCACGTCTGGGATCCACTTGGCAGACGCATTGCAGCCAGGGGTTGGAACAGTTGCACGGAGTGACATTTGTACGGAGTAACACTTGAACGGAGACTGGGACCCTTGTCGGACTAACCGGCTTTTCGCCGGTACAGTGCCAGTAACAAGTCCAGCAGTTGAGCACAGCCGCTCCTGGAAGCTGGCTGGCGGTCACACCACAGCAGAAAGCAACCATCCATTGCTTCAACCTGGCTCATTAACGCGTTCTGCGGTAAATGTATTTGTTACGACTGTGGTGTGAATCAGAACTGACAATGATATTCAGCATAATGACAACTGATAACGAAATTCATAATTTTTCTAATATTTATGATGGTGCAAAGATGAGGGGGCAGCCAAGATGGTATTTCTTACGACTGTTAAAGCCTTATAGTAATTGATGTTTTAAATTGACAAATTAATATTTCATTGTAATTTTATTTACATATTAAACATAAAAGCACAGAATATCAATTCATATTGTTTTCTTTTTCACTAAAAGAACAATAGCTGATACCACTATTCCAGAAATGCTAATTCGAAGACAAGCTCTTAAGTTGAAATCTGCCAGTGAGCTTCTATATGTGAATTTAGTACTTTGCGTAAGAAAAGCAGCATGTTCATGCCAATCTAAACATCGACATAATCGTAGCTGCAAATTTATATAGAAAAACTTAATTCTACTAAATTCATTTTGCAATGAAACTAATTGCGCAAACTTCACGCTGTAGGTGTATAACTTCTAGTTGTGGACAAGTTTCCACACTGAATACGTAACGCAAAAATCAGCGAAAAGGCACAACCTGATGCAAGCTGAAGAGCAGTGTAGTAACTGGATCTTACTACAGAATAGTTCGATGAGCGTTCCTTCTGAAAACAAAAATGTATTTTCACAGTGAAAGTGTTTGGAAAATTATTGAGACGTTTATTTCTCTGCTATCATATAATGATAACTTTCTTCAGTGATACCTCTTAAAAGCATTTTATTTACAGCAATAAGCATATCAAGACTCCTTTGCACAGAATAAATATATTATAAATACTGCACAGAAATGTTAACGTGTCTTACCGCTCTGTAATTACAGAACCATCATGCTAGTTTCAACCCTTTAAAACAGCTACTTTTCATTTTAACGTGAGACTCCACTCTAAAGCTTCAGTTAAAAAATAGACTGTTTCACATTTTTCAGTGTTTACTCTTAGATCCCAAAACGATTTGTCTATATTCGAATCTTCTTCTATTTCGCATATATAGCAATGTGTCCGTGTGTTTGTACGTATTGCATAAAAAACTACAGTTTTGTTCCAGCCTTAATGAAATTTTTCACACATGACCTTCAGACCAAGAGGACGGTCGCCGTAAGTGTAACAATCACGCACAGCACATAGTTCAGCAGATATGACGTCATAAACAATGACATCCGCGAAAAAGACCGAGAAAGTTGTGTGTAAAATAATGAAGGAAGGTTGTGAAACTGCATTGTAGTTGACCATCGGCTGTTAATTTTATGGTCGGTGCTACTAGCTTAGATCTTGGGTCATTGTCAAGCCAAAGCAGAGACACTGGTCAAACTAAAAGAACATTTGACACCAGACATAAACAACATGAACATGTCTGGAAGTATACAACAAATTTTGCCGAATAATTACACCAAAACCAACATAAATTTATCACCAGAGACACAGACATGGTACTCACAAGGATGAACAATAAGAAACACCTTCTCATATACCAAGGAAACTACCGTATGCTAAAAACAAACATCTCATAAATGACCAAACCAATCTAGCAGACCACACACTTTTCAACCTTACTGACCATCTAACATAACAATAAACACGAATATATAACTACCTCCCACTCTTGAAGCGAATCACCCTCACAAACACTCAAACCACTCAACACTCCCCTACCCCCACCACAACCCAACGACACCTGCATTTACATATCTCACAAACATCTAAGACATCGTGTTATCTAAATTTAAAAATTACAAATGCACACACAGAGATGCAATTTTGGAGCTGTTGTGAAATATGTCAAGAACATGATATTTATGTCATGCCGTTTGGTCTAAGGCATCATGCTACGGACTGGGCGGTCGCTTCCGGCGGAGGTCCAGTCCTTCCTCGGGCATAGCTATGTGTGTCATCCTTAGTGTAAGTTAGTTTAAGTAGTTTGTAAGTCCGGGGACTGATGACTATAGGAGATTGGTCCAATGGGTTTACAAACTTTTTTACCATATTGTTAACTTTATCACAAATAACAAGGTTTCCACCATTAAAAAGAAACAATGACTTATTTTTAAACAGAACATTTAACACACAAGTTTACACAGGTTGGTACTTAGCAACGGCAATAAACATTTGTTTGCAGAAAAGATTATAGAATAGCACATCTCTGGTGTCGCAGACTTAAATTCAAGTTATTAAATAGAATTGTATACAAAACACAAAACGTTAACACTCCCCCTTATTTAATAACTCGCATAGTCTCATATCATTGCACAACTTTCGTAATCGGACAGAAAATAACGGCCTTGTTAATATATCTGCAAGCTGATCGGCTGTGTTTACCCTCGTAATTACTATTTCACCATCTGAAACTATCTCTCGAACAAAGAAGTGTCTGAGACGGATATGGTTTGTCCGTCGATGAAATTCAGGATTGAGTGCCAGTCAAACAGCTGCTTCATTGTCCACTCGTAGATAAGGTTTTGAGTCCTTTAGCTGACCAAGTTCAGTTAAAAGTCTCCTGACCGAAACAATTTCTCGTGCCGCTTCACTTGCTGCTACAACTTCAGCTTCTGTAGTAGAAATTGCAACTGAAGTTTGTCGCTGACTCAACCAACTGACAGGTGCACCACAGTACAAACAAAGAACACCTGAGGTAGATTGCCCAGTCTTTAAATCACCTCCATGATCAGCATCACTGAAGCATTCGAGAATGCCTTTGTCTTGGCCACTTTTGTATATAAGTCCATAATCGTATGTGCCTCTCAAATAGCGAAATATTCTTTTCACTCGAATCACATCCTGCTCGGTTGGACTTTCAAGACTTCTAGATACTACTCCAACAGCATATGCTATGTTTGGTCTTCTCCCACACATCAAGTACATCAAGGATCCAACGCTTGTCTGCAAGGATATTCAGTGTTGATATGACTCCCTTACACATTGTTATCCTTGATAAATGGAATTGTAACAGCTCTGCAGTCACTCATGCCAAAACGCTACAAAACCTTCCCGACATAGTGAGTCTGACTAACTTGAATAGAACCATCTTCTTTTTTGTCAATTTCCAGTCCTAAGAAATATGATGCAGGGTGTGATTTAATCTTGAATTCTCTCTCAAGATCTCAATAAACTGCTTAAGTTCACTACAATTGTTTGCTGCAATTAATCCATCATAAACATAGAGTGCTAAGAAAATTTTGGAAAAACCTTTCTCTCTTGTAAAAAGGCAGGGAACTGCTTCACTTCTCTTAAATCCTAATTCCAAAATGTAATTAGTGAATCATTCCAGCAACGAGGTGCCTGTTTTAGACCATACAGACTTTTCATTAACTGTCATAATTTTCCAGAACCATCATCATGACCTTCAGGCTGTGTCATAAATATTGTTTCCTTCAGGTCTCCATAAAGAAAAACAGTAGTCACATCTATTAGTGCAATATTCATTTTCTCCTTGGCTGCAACATTAAGGATTGTTCGAATAGTAGACATCTTTGCCACAGAGCTGAAAGTTTATTCATAATCAATCCCTTTCTTTTGAGGAAATCCCTTGATAATCAGTCTAGCTTTGAATCTCACAACTGATCCATCAGCATTTGTCTTCAACTTGTAAATCCATTTACAAAAAATTGTTCTTTTTCCAGAAGGTAAATCTACCAAAGTCCAAGTTCCATTCTCTTGATGTGCTGCCATTTCTTGAACCATACCTGATTTCCAGTCATCTTGTTGACTTGAATTCATCGCTTCACAGTATGATTCTGGTTCCTCTGAGGTCATTAACTGCATTGCATAGTCATGAAATCTTTTGGAACGTTTTAATGTTGAACGGTCACGCAGTTGTGGCCTAATTGATTCAGTGTCATATTGTTCTAATACCTCTTCAATTTCACTCTGTAAATCATCATAACTGCAGAAATCATTTTCTCTTGGTAAACTAGATTCCATTTGGGTCTCACGTTCCTGGGACGACTCTTGAGACTTCTGAAGAGAAAAATCAAGGTCGACAGGAACTACTGGACTTTCATTTTGCATAATTTTCTCTTCAAAATAACATCACGTGATCTCATCAGCTGACGTGTTACTTCACACCAGATTCGATAACTATCATCGTGGTCATAGCCAATCAGAATCCCTTTTACTGCTTTTCGATCCATTTTCACCCTTAATTGTTTTGGAAGGTAAACATAACGTTTAGATCCTATTACACGAAGATGCTTCAAACCAGGCTTCTTTCCATACCATATTTCGTATAGAGACATCCCTTCGATACTAGAAGGCCCTGTTCGATTAAGAATGTATGCTGCAGAATTTATCATTTCAGCCCAAAATGACTGAGGTTGCTGCGGAATGTATGGCATAGTAAAATGCTGAATTATGCCCTCCTTCTGTAGAATCTCCCTTGTCTGTTAATTGTTGAATTCTCCTCCGTCATCACTTAAGAGGTTTTTAATTGTATGTCCAACAGTCTTTGTTTCAGTTATAAATTGTCTTAGTTTATTAGGAACTTCTGATTTTTCGTTGACAAAGTAAACAACACGAAATTTACTGTAGTCGTCTTTGAACAAAACAAAATAGCGATACCCAGACATGGAATTCTGAAAGGGGCCACAGACATCCGTATGAATGAGTTCTCCTGTTTCAGACGCTCACTTCCGAGTACCAAATGGAAGTCGATGTACTTTACCATAAACACAACCTTCACAGAGTTGAGAGTCCAGTCCCACAATTTATGCCTAAAATCTTAGAGATCAAAATCTTGACATGTCGCTTATTTTCGTGTCCAAATCTTTCATGATACAACTGCAGTAAGTTTTCTCGGCTGATTTCATTTACTTCAGCTGGAATAATATCATTAATTTAAATAGTCCACCAGAACGATCACGAATGCCAATTAGTTTAGTGACCTCACCAATTATAAAATAACACCTTTCTGCTGTGGATAAAATGTAGTTTTTGGATCTTCATCTTGTGCTGCTCAGACAGAAAACAGATTATTTTTAATTTTTGGTACATACCACACATCACTCAAAGTAATTTTGTGCTACTTTCCATTTACTCCTGCTTCCATTTCATTGGTGCCCTTGCCAACAGCCTCAACAGTACCACTATCTGATGATATAACTATATGTGTTGTAGAAAATGGTTCAAACGCCTTGAAGAAATTATTTGTATTGGTGATATGACTTGTTGCACCATTGACTAAACACCAGCTACCAGTATCACACTCAGATGACATAACAACAGACGTTTCAGCAAAGAGAATCATATTCGTTATGTGGAGTTTTAGCTTCAGACACTTCACTTTTTTCAGGCTTTTGTGGTCGACCATCCGCAATCCATTTCCAACATACCTTGATTACATGATTTGGCTTCTTACAGTAATGACAAACAATTTTCAATTTCCACTGTGGTTGCTTAGAAATTTGTTTAGATGAATTACTTGTAAGTGCCTCTTGAGATGTAGAATCTCCTCCTGTACTTTACAAGGCTTTCTCATATGCACAAAGTTGAGCTGTCAAGTTGTCAACTGTCCTATCAGTTTTCGACATAAGCATCCAACTTAAATGAAAATTAAGAATAAATCAGGTAATTCTGGATTATTTACTACATGTTTAGCCATTTCTTGCTTCAAATCATACCACACATTTTTCAGCTTTGATATATGGACGGTGTTATGCATCACTAGTCCGAGCGCCATATGTCATAACTGACATAATGGAACCTAAATTTTACATGTTCTTAAAATATATTTATTTATGAATGTTTCTGAACTTTCTGTACTAAAGAAAGGTTAGTGTACTTTCACTTAGTAGTGAAATCTCACTGTACATAAGTACTTAACAGCACTAATTGCGCTCACATCAGAAATATAAAGTAACGGCGCTTGGTCTTGTGATGCATAACACGGTCCATATGAGTTGCTACATCATCATTTGAATGTTTCACAAATCCAGAAAATCGTAAACAAAGGTCATAAACTTTATCTTCAGAAACACCATCAAATAATTTATGCAGTACTACCTACACTTCACGAGAAGTATTAACACGCATTATTTTCTGCAATGTTTCTTGTCATATTAGTAGTCAACACAATCAAAGCATTGCTGTTAGCCTTAAGATAATTATTTAATGCATTCTTATATGTTTCTTTTTCTTGAGCTGTAGCGCCTTCTGCAGCTCTACAGGGTTAACCAACCTACCTTCAATGACGTTAAGTGCTCCAGGAATACCACGTAAACATACATTTGTTTTATACTTTCACGTATTCCAGTTTGATTGCCCTTCCAGTAAACCAATGCTAATCACTCTTGCCGAATCCATAGAACAACACATCTCTGGTGTCAGAGGTTTAAATTCAAGTTATTAAATAGAATTGTATACAAAACACAAAACTTTAACATATATAACGTGGCACAGCAACACAAACGAAAAATTTGAAAATACTCAACAATACACATGCATCGCTTGTATTTGGAATAAGTGATTTACATATATTATTGGTTACAAGATGGTTATATCTTAGTTTAGAATCAATTCATGAAAAAATTTCCAGAAATATGACTTCTTTATAAAACGATGTCCTAGGTCTTAGCTACGAGTGTTTCTGAAAAGGGATAACAGTCAACTGTCATGTAGAGAAGCTGTTGCATACTTATAGTGATTTTTACTGCTGAGAAACAAACAGTCAACTGTCATGTAGAGAAGCTGTTGCATACTTATAGTGATTTTTACTGCTGAGAAACAGTCACCAGAACTAAGTGTTTGATGTAATGTGTATCATTAAATGACAATTTGAAATAAGAAAGCAGATTATTTCTTTAAGGCACCTCTACACAGATGGGGCAAAATTAGTTAATCTCACTGTTTATCCCACTTGAAGCGAACTGATCAGCACTAACAATAACTGCTTTACTTTTATTTCACCCAGGTACGAATTTTAATAAGCATTGAGACACAAAACCTCCAATATAGAACATCAAATTTAAATCATTTTCGGAGGTTTATATTTTATTTGAATGTGCTCAAAATACCTAATAGACACTTGTTTATCAATAGTTTCTACATAACTTAGTATCAGCTTCTTTACACAGAATATTCAAAAGAAGTCGGATCTCATTTCAGTACACTCATTATTTTCAGTTTCTGTCTGGATTAATACCTGTGTTAACTGACACATGGTAACATGTACCGCACATTTGTCTACATCGACTAAAATTAATATCTGGACTGGAGGATCCATCAGAAACATACCTAATAGCAAATTTTTTCAGCCCACAACAGTGTTGATAACGTAGTCAGCCAAATGGACAATTATTTTTTCATGTACCAAAGAAAAAAGGTGTGTGGTATAAATTTTCCAGGATATTTAGATGAAAGTACAGCTGGTGGTAAGTTTTCCACTACATTAGGAATCTGGCAAAAGTTTTCAAGTGCTGTATACTGGTATGACCAACGCTACGTATAGAATTTTACAGCGTGCTTCTGAGGCGACAACCAGTCTTCACAGAACGAACATTCAGTTGTCCACCACGAAAGAATGACTTAAATAAATTCTGCACCGCCTACGGAACATCGTTCTTTCAAAAATGGAAAAGGTGGTGACATGTATTTTTCAACACAAAGATGCACTACCATCGAAAAATACTGCCCTTGAACATTTGAGGGATGCAATTCGGTACTGTCTTCGATAAAAATGATACTAATTTGATTTATTTACCCTCTTAAGAATGATGAAACAACTATATATCTAACAAACTAGGCGTTAAAACTTTAGATGACTCCCATTAAGAAGGAAATACAAACGTTTGTTTACCATGACAATGATTTGACGAATTATACATTCGAAAAGAAGAACAGTGTCAAAAAGCAAAAATATTTTCTCTGGCGTATTTGATATTAAATTGTTTATATTGTGTCCAAGAAGAAGTTGAAACGAATTGCCGCTGATTCTGTTATTATCATTTAGAAGTGAAAAATAGGTATATTCCATTCGACAGTGATTTATACCGTAAGTGCAAGATCTGTGAGTTTATCTGCATGAAATGTCTTTGATAGAGAAAGACGAATCACGTCATCATTAACGAAGAAACAGGAGCCTGTATTGCAGTAGGAGTTTCATTGTTTTCTGACTTTTCATCTAAACGGCAATGTCTTTACGCAATCTTCGAAAAAATGTGTATTTTGTGTAAAACGACAGTCACAAATTTCTCACGAATGTACAACCAATTACATTCCTCCCATTATTACACGACGTTGCCCACTTATAATCCGATATTTCATGTCAGCTTAGACGCAACAGATGGTGAAATAGTGACATACAAGAAACTAATGCTAGGAAAGGAATGGAGAACAGCAGAGTTTACGTAATTTATTAACATTAATAAAAGTATACTACAAATCTTTTCTGCCTAGACAGTAATTTACAATACGCAACTTATTACAAGATTACTAGTGTTGGCGCTGTACAGCAGTTGTCTTTTGATCGTTAAAATATCTTAAATGATGATTAAATAAGATTCGGACAATATCAGTAGGAAATATCATGCATAGACATAAATTCGTATGAAAATAAAAATAAAAAAGAGAAATTTGTTTTAAATGCGCCATCAATAACGAATCAAGCGGTAAACTCACAAGATATCATGTGAGGAAAAAGGCAACTAATGATAAAATCCTCTCGGGTGATCATCCGAGTGGTGATATCACTGGTAGTAAAGTTTTGATGAGTTTCCTTTCTATAATGTTCACATAAAGATGATGGGTACGAAACTCACAGAAATGTTTCGATGAGCTTCCTTTCTGTAATGTTCATATAAAGATGATGAGTACGAAACTCATCGGAACGGCCGCGGTGGAGTGGCCGAGCGGTCTAAAGCGCCATGCTGCGGAGCGCGCGGTTGCTCGCGGTCCGGGGTTCGAGTTCTCCCTTGGGCATGGGTGTCTTGTGTTGTCTTTATGTTTAAGTTAGTTTAAGTAGTTTGTAAGCTTATGGACTAAAACCCACAGACGTTAAGTCCTATAAGATTTACAAACATTTGAACATTATCGGAACGTAGCGACTAGATGACGTCACCGCCAGGCTGACCACCAGAGAAGTTTTTCAGTTTAATACGCCGAGAAAGCCTGCAATCACATGTAAAGGCAACGGCGTCTGACACGAGCGAAGCTTTCTAAAACCGTGGTGATGCAAGAACAGAAGCTTTTCCGTGTCGAGGAAAATTTATTGTATTCGAAATATGAATATTTTCAAGAATTCAGCATCAAACTGACGGTAATGATTTTGGACTGCAATTCTGCGACTACATTCTATTACCCTTCTTATTAGAAGGAGTTACTTGTGCTTTTCCCCAGTCGTTTGAGACTTTTCGCTGAGCCAGAGATTCGCCACAAATTAAAGCTATGTATACGGTCAATGCCAGATAGTACTCTTTGTAAAATAAAATTAATTTTACACCCGGATCTAGTAACTTGTTTTCAACTCTTTCAGCTGCTTGTCTAAGCCAAGGGATGCCTACTTCTATGGCTTCCATGCAGTAGGCTGTGTCACGTTTAGACGCCAGTATGTTTGTACGAACCTCTTACGAGAACGATTTAAAACATGGGCTGATCAAAGAGTAATCCATGACAGCGTATAAAATAGCCGTCACTACATTTTGCGTACTCACTTGCAGCACAGCCAGACAGGCAATACTTCTCACTTCTACTCTTAACTTGAGTCAGTAGTAGTATGGAGACGTGTTGCCAATTTGGCTGTGCTTAGTGAACGATTTGAAATCTGAATATGACTGTTGTACACAATCGAAACTAGCTTTCGTGATTTAAGTTGACGAATCTCAACTGCGGTCTGGGCAGTTAAAGGTTATTTTTTATATGTATACATTTTTAATTTTAATAGATTGGGAAATGTTGATCATGACAACGAATGAGAAAGACATTATATGTATGTGCCTATAGCTAATATGGTGAGTTTTCTTTCTGTTAGTGTATGAGTTCCGTTTGCTCCAGCTTTTGTTCGATAATTTGCTGCAGCGAGGACGGCGATAATGTTTCTCCTGCGCATGCGCCCTAGGCCGGCCGGCGGCAAATTGCAGGCCCAGGAGGCGCCGAAGCAAATAGTCTCCTATAATCGAATCAAGTGTCCCATCAGCCGCGCTGTATAAAAGCTGTGGCGGCGCGGCTGGAAGTCAGTCCACTGCCAGCTCCTCCGACAGCACCACCAGCCAACAGCACACCAGCCGAGGTAAGGACACCGCTCCTCCAGCCACGAGCCCCACTCTTCTCACAGACTTCAACATTTTATCGTCTAGTGAGCTTTCAGTACATTCTACTGCTAGTAGAGTCTATGAATACGCAACTCTTATCCTTGGTGTAAAGTTCCGCCTGTTTGGCTTGAGCCGAAACATTTCAAAATTGTTTGCTCAAGTTCAACAATTTATAGCAACTCCCCTTTCACTTGTAGTCCAGAATTACAGATCGGAAACAGCTAATGCCTTCTTGCAAACTTTTCAGTTTTTACTGGAATTTTCGTGTTTGATTTTCAGTTTTGTATCTTCACCAGATTCTATACCAACATTTCAAATAAGATTCTCTGGGTAGCTGAGAATGTCATGCATCATTAACTGCAATGTTTACTGTGTGAGAATTGCGCAAGTTGGTACCTCAGCTGAGGTAAACTTTTTGATTCGTCCAGTCGATCGAGATGCTGTGCAGTTAAATTTAAAAGCTAAGGGCCACATTGGCCTCCAGTTTGCCATTGTTTTAGTTAGAAAAGCAAACTACCCTCCAGTTGCTTACTGGCAACTAATAAAATCCAATCCAATCATGTCTTCTTTTAGGGCTTCAAGTTAATAAAATACGTTTATCTCTTTTTTGCAGTATTTATGATTATCATCCCATATTTAATGTGATGCACTTATAGTTCACTTGATGTAGAAATTTTGCTAGAGGAATTGCAACTGCACCCAAATGCTTTCAGAAACTCCTCGTTGTATTCATAATCTGGCACGGTCTCTATTGACTACACTGTAGAAGGGACGATAAACTCTAATCTTCCTTTCTTCTTCTCGTTCTGAGAGTAGTTAAACCTCGCCTTTTAGTGCCGTGACACAGTGTTAATGAAAGGCAGGTCTGTTGCATGTAACTCTCGGTATTCATTCCTTAGGCAGTACCGATGCACTTTTCAAACTTACTGTTCAACAGAAAGTCGCGACAGTGTTTGATTCGACCAGATAGAAATCAGCTGTAGGAGCTGACAGCGTATTATGATATACGTTAATCAGTTTCCATGAATCTAAAACTGAAATGAACTCCCGTAGAATACCATTGCTTTGCTCAGTTTTTACGGTAACGGAATGTTACTTAACAATGCAACGGACGTTTCTGCCCTTAGAAAACATAACCACACGTTGTGTATTTCCAGTCACGAAACATCTGTCGACATGTGTGGCCTTCCGAAATGTATAGCTTTTCATACTAAGACAATGAAAAGGTTTGTAAATGAAACGCACTTCTTACACTGAAATATACTTTGAACGAAACCTTAGTATCATTATTAGTATTGTGGAATGACGAACTGATTCTCTAATCCTGAGATATTTCGAAAACATTATCATTATCTGTTCTTCATTTTTGAGCCTGCGGGTATATTTTTGTAGAGAGTTTTTTCACCTACATTTATACATGCAATGAATATCATAGCAGGGGGCTTTTCCGATTATACAACATATTACGCTTATTTTTGTTTTGTTTTCCATTCACTTTTGGAGAGCGGAAAAATGTCTATGTGCACACGGTAATTAGTCTTGTCTTACTCACGCGGTCACTACAGGATCTATCTGTAAGAAGCTGTAATATATTCCTAGCTTCTTTACTTAACTTTGAAAGTTGTCTTTCGCGGGACACTTAAAAGCCGCAGTTTAGTTTTCTGACTATTACGTGGGTCAAACAACCCTGTTTCTGTTCGTGCTGCCCTTCCTTGTATACGTTAAATGTTCTTTGTTGGTCATATCTGATGTGAATCCCATGCACTTGAGCAACGTTCTGCGACTGTGCACGCGAGTACTTTGGGATCATTCTCCTTCGCAGACTGACTGCAATTTCCCATTGACCAACTAAAGAATCCACGCCCGCCACATGCTACACCCTTTATTGAGCTTCAAATAACCAAACGTTGTTAGACACAAGAATTTACGTGACGGAACTGATTCCAAATTGTGCATCATTAGTATTGCAAGTTTCAGGGCTGGGATGTAAACTAGAGTTTTGCAGTGTGTGTGTGTGTGTGTGTTGCAGATGCAGACCGCAGCGTGCAGCCGATTCCTGGTAGTCGTCGTGCTGGCTCTCGTCATGTTCACGGCAGCAGCGTCCGCCGCCGCAGCCACCTTCCGCAGACCACCGTTCAACGGCAGCATCTTCGGAAAGAGGAACTCCATTGGTCAGTACGCCTACTATCCTCTACACACATTACACCTGACCTGCTCGCCCGCACCGCATAGGGCATCGGTTAATGGCAGACAGTTGCAGCTTCAGGGTGGGGAAAATAGTAACGAAAAGGCGCGTCAAGTGGAGAAAGTAGTGCGAAGGAAAGACTTGGAGTCGTCTTTCCTGTAGTGTAGTGGCCCTGGGGTGAGCGATATAAGGTGGTAGGATGGGTGCGATCTTCTTGCAACCTAAACAAATACTACCTTTAAAGTGATAGTCATCGTAATAGAAAAAGTTGCATGGGAAGTGCTTTTTCCGACTTCAAAATAAAATCTAGCGCCAGAGATATCTAGCTTGTGACAACCAGTACCGGTAGACACTAAGACGTGAGAATTGAGTAATGCAGAAAATCGTACTTCAAGAAAAAGACCGTCTGAAGTTTCAGTGTAGCGTGTATGATTATTTTTAAATCGTGATCCTCACTGGATTTTCTTTGCTTCACTTTCGTAATTTGATCCGAAAGAAAGATTAGGGTTTAACTTCTCATACACAGATAGTCATTAGAACTGGAGCACATTCTCCGCTTGGAGAAGAAAATCGGCTGTCTTTATTTCGAAGGCAGGCATTTGCTCAAAGCGATTTAGGGAGAACACGTGAAAATCTGTACGACTGGACGGGGATTTGAACTGACGCTCTCAATAATCCGCATCTAGTGTCGCGGTCATGCGCAGTCTCGCTAGATAATTTGAGCCGGTACCTGTTATCTTTCTGTCCACGTACATAAGGAGAGCTATGCGATCTGAATGACTTTCTCCTTTAGCCCTCAGAGGCAGCATAGCGATCGTAATGTCATTTGACCTAGAGCCTATCAATACAGAGTTCTGCAGTTAAAAGTGATCTCTTTTCAGACTTTCCCTCATGATAATATTTCCGGAAGTACCGGGAGGACGAGTCGTTTAAATCTTTGTTGTGTCTGCTAACTGTTAGTTGTCAGAAGCGAACCGACTTCTATGTTTATCGCGGTGGAGTAGCCGAGCGGTCCAAGGCGCCTTGCTGCCGGGTGCACGGTTGCTCGCTGTCGGAGGTTCAGTCCTCACTCGGGCATGAGTATGTGTTGTCCTTAGCATACGTTAGTTTACGTTGTTTGTAAGCCTAGGGATTGATAACCGCAGCAGTTTAGACCCTTAGATCTACTTTAATGTCACATGTCGGAAACTCAGACTACATCGACGGGACGTTAAACGCCAAGCTTCCTTCCTTCTTCAGACTACACGCTGTGGGGAACAAAAATCTAAAGACGGTTCTTAAAACAGTTGTCAGTTACTGTAGAAAGTGTCGCTCCATCTTCGAGAGACATTGAGACTATAGCTCTCGTCTCTTGTTAAAAAAGTGGGAAATTAAATAATAATATTTATGTACAACAGAAAACGTAGCACGCTTTATAAATATGCTTGGATCTACGCCCCATAGATACCAATAAATCATGATATTATGGAGCAACGCTACAGACGTACATTATCAGCAGGAAATGCCGCAAAAGTATTTCAGTTCTGAGCTATATCTCTCGCCCTCATTGAAGTCCTTCGATACTTTGCAGCTTAGTACAGAATCTGCAATACAGCTAAGTAGTTTTTGTCACCGCAGTGTGTCTGTCTTGACGTCTATGTTCGGAATCATTGCGAGTACCAATCGTTCGCGCATTAGGTGCTGGAATTATTATTACGATGTATGAGGATATTGGTTATCGTATTTCTAAGTTGAAACAAAGGACACATACTATCGTGCATAAGAGCATGACACAAAAAGTCATAATGAAAGTACGAAATTAGTTCCTGCTGCGATCTGAGAGCATCCATGCTTGAAGTCTGGATATAAAGGTATAATATTCCTCTCAGAAAAAGTTTATTTTGTGTTGGAATAGTACTTTGATCCAGTTTTGATTTTAAGTCCACATAGATAAATGTTCTGAAGTAGCTTTAACGGAAAATAGCGACTCAGCGAAGAACGATACTGAGACTGTATCGAAACTGTCTATAAGAATTACATCAAAAATTTCCAATACTTGTAACAATAAGGACGAGACGGGTTGCAGACGAACTACAAGTTAGCATCTTTTGACTCGTAATCAGATAATAAATTGTATCATAAATTTCTAAGTTTTTCAGCAACTTATGTCTATGAAACTGTTTAATGGAAAGAAGTAGCCGTCAGAAAAATTAATAGATAAAAAACAGCACCAACAAATAATGGTGGAAGAGGTGTTCAACTTTGCTCCTTAATGACGACAATAATTTCTTAAGTAATTTCTTTTATATTATAAAGCATATGATCTTGTATATTGGCTATGCTTCTAGAGTTATATATCGACATAGCATGTGGCTTGCTAGCTAAATGAGTAAGTGTGAGACGGTAATGCGTCACAGTTCAGCCTTCAGTCAGTTCTAGAATTTTTTTGTCACTGATCGCTTCTTTCTCTCCTGGAAATGATTTGTAAATGCTAAAACTAAGAAGTGGCATTAATGTTCGGAGTACACGTTAAACAGCAAGTCTCTCAATAACTGGCTAAACAGTAAAGGTCAAATTTCAATAGCACTGCACCAGGTGGCACAAGCCAAATTTTTCGTTGAGGAGAGCTTCACTTTTTTACAGTTTCATAAGCCTTCTCGACCGCAGATGTGTTCCTTCGAAATAATATAATCTTTTATGAAAGACGTCTATATGCGACCAGGTCTTTGCTGTTACATCTATGCCAAGTGAGAAAATATTGCAATATGTGAATTATAAACGAAACAAATGCAGTTTTCAATTTTTTTTCTGAATTTCACAGTGACTTCAGATAGTCGAAATAGTTGGCAGAATCATATGGTTTGGCGCCTACAAAACAAAGAATAATCACTTCTATCATGCGTCAGCAACAACTGCAACAATTAAATTTGTTTTAGTTAAGTGATTGACAGTCAAAAACATTTCCTATGATTTTTACCTTGTAACGTTCAGTCAGGATTTACTGTTTAGTTAGGTAATCAGCTTTGATTATAAAGATGTCAAACGAAAAAGGATTTATGCTTAGAATGAATGAGTGATAAATCTAATAAGTATGAATGAAGTTCAAAAGTAATGTTTACGAAAGAAGGTAGAGATTTTTTTCCTACAAAAATACCGCACACATTGAACAATTGCTATCCTCTGTCTTTTGCAGAATCCGCTGGCAGCTCAACAGCCGTGGCTGCAGTGTGCGAGATTGCAGCAGAAGCCTGCGCAGCTTGGCTGAACAATGTAAGTAAATCAAATAAGACAATATTCTTAACAAAATTCGGTGTCAGAGAGTAAAAATTCACATATATTTTCTCTGCGATATTCACAATTTATTGTCGCAGTTTTTGAGACAGTAGTTGTAGCCATAACGTCCTGTCAAAGCGTATAGTATTCAGTTATAGATTTTTCAAAATACTCATAGTAGTCTCGAAGTAATTTTCAGTTTTTCACTAAGATTTGTGCTGTCATAACATTTCCTTAAAATAACCTTACTCGTTTCAATCACAATAACGCACGAAGGCAGACAGCCGTCACTAAGTTGCCATGATTAAGTAGTTATTCATCTTCTTGTGTTGCAAATGTATTTTAATTATTCAAATTTTACACAGTATCAGTATTGTCTTTTGTGTTATTCCTCTGGTGCTTTTAATCAATACATACTGCAAATATTTAGGCTCATAAATAAGAATTATTATCATCAATATTATTTTACCCATTGAATTTTCGCAGTCGCAAACAGATTTACCATTCATTACGTATATAAGTACAATTTCACAAAACATGTGTTTCTCTTCGACAATCTATTATAATGCTTAACACAGAAAAAATATTACTTACACATTTAATTTATATCTTATTTCAGGACAAGTGAGGATACCTCAACGGACTACGTGAACAATATAATCCAAACAATGTAATCTGAACAATGTAATCTGAACTTATGCATTAAATAAACTGCTTTCTGCAAATTGAAGCTACGTGTTTATTAATGGCCCTGACGAAATACGCCTTTCCTTTGCTTTCCATCACACAAGAGTACAAACGTTAAACAGAGTTTTAGATGTAACGGTTGATATTAGAACACAGATATTCACAGGCGAACTGCAAACAGTTGCAGTGGTTATATGATGCACAGTAATGAATGTGGAAAGATGTATAGCGAAAGCTAATCGATATCTACAGTAAGAACACATCGAGTGATTTAATAGAGCTGGGAGGACTTATACATCAAATAGCCTCCTTTGTTTCACTATGTAATGCACGTTGAAATAGTTTTCCTGTTGACAAAAATGGAAAGATGTGAGATCAATTTGGAAATACAGTTACAAAAAATTAAACCTTACTAATTTAAGGTTTCAGTTTAAATTTGTATACAGAGTGCCAGTTTGATATCATTGGTATAGGAATTTGACACAAAGCAAGAGAGTAAAGGCAAGCAACTGAGATACTCTAAGAAAATAAATTTGATCAATAATCATATGAACAACGAATCGAGTGATCCAGTGAATTGGGTGCTATTCATTATCACCATCAACAACCTCATCAGTTTACAAGTACGTTAGCAGGTCCTTCATACCTCCATTTTCTACGGTCTACTGCTTCTTTCTTAGTTCTGCTGTGTTTACTGCCATGCATCACGTCATATGAGATCTGAAATTCCTCATTCACCTCCTCTTCCCATCCACATAGCTAAGACTGTTTTTACAAGCATATCCAGCTTAGTTTCCTACGTTCTCTTACATCCAGTAACTGACTTTGCTCTCTCACTCTTCTCAGTACCTCTTCATTTTGTGCTCTGCCGATCCAGCTTATTCTTTCCATTCCCTACCATGTCCACATCTCACATCTTATCTCTGTCTTGCTTCCTCAACGTCCATGTTTCAGTACCGTACAGGAGATCAGTCCATACAAGAAGTTTTATTAGCCTTTTCAACAGATCTTTGTTTATATCGCCGGATAAAATTCTCCTTTTTCTATACAATTCCTCTTTCGCCATAGATATCATGGTCTTCATTCCTGACTGCTCTTCCAGTCCGTTTCTACCCTGCTTTGCACTTATTCTAACAGTCCTCCATTCAGCTTTATCTTTAATTTTGTTTTCCTCCCTGTACAACTACTTCTGTTTTCTTTTTATCGACCTTCATTCCATAAACGTTTCCTGTAATTCTTTTCCATCCTTTGCTAGAAGCACCTTGACGTCGGGAAATCTCAAGCACCATGTTGTTCTTCCGCCAATTTTCACTCCCATGGTATCTAGTAGAAAGTGGTCAATCACATTTTCTAAGTCTAGACTGAAAAGTGTAGAAAACAAACAGCAGCTTTGTCTTACTCCTTACACTAGTTCTATTCAGTTGGTACTTTCTCCTCTTTGCTATAGCCAGTCTCCACTTATATTCTCCCTTCTTCGATCATCATCACTTATTTTGAGGTTCAAATAATAAAACTAATATACTGCTTTTAGAATTCCATCTCCTAATATAATTTCCATCGAATCATCTGATTAAACTCCACTACATTCGGTTTCCCTTATTTTGCTTTTGTCGATATTCATCTTACAATATCCTTTCAAGATTCTATCCATTCTGTTCATTTGACCTTACAAGTCGATCGCTTTATTTGGCAGAATTACATTGCCATCAGCAAACATCAAAATTTCAATTTCTACCCTACTCAAATTTCTCCTTCGTTTCCTTCACAGCTGCCATCAGTGATGGCCCATTCTCCATCACTTGAAAGCAGCTTGTTAAATTTTCTGTGAAAGATCTCGGGCAGTAGAGATCTGCAAATGCAAGTTAAAACGCTCACTGCTGCTTTAAATTACTTGGCGAGTGGCCACAGTACTTGCGCAACAGAAATTTATCTAACTGCTCATTCCTTAAGGGAGTAGCCAACGTTTTAACGAACACAAAATTAATGTTAAAAAGGGAATAGATAATTCAACATGGGACAAGGAGCATGAAATTATAAAACAGAGGTTTGATACTTTAAATCATCATCTATTCAATAAAATGAACCAGCGAATAAATGTGGGGAGACCAAATTAACCACAATAAAGCTCACACCTTGTACAAAGGTGAATTGAATCATAAAGTTACTGGCCATAATAAAATTGTTTCTGCCCTTTATGAATATGGAGGTAACGTGGGAGGAAATTTGCAAATACACAGTGGATAAAATGAAACACATTCATTCACTCACAGACACGCCCACAATGCTTGCAAAACATTACTCATGCGGGAACACTTGATAGCAGCGGCAAACGAAGCGTCAGCGGTATTTTGACGAGATAGCGGGTGTCTTCAAGCACAATTAAAATCAAACTAAGCACCAAACGAACTCATACGTGGGAAGGCAGCGGCATACTATCCTTAAGTACCATATGGTGTGTGACCACAGTGAATTAAATATAATTTCCAAATAGAAATTAATTTAGAATAGGCGAGTAAAGCACACGTGAGAATTTCATATAGAAGAAAGCTAGTATCAGTAAAAGCATGACTGAAGGCCAAAGTAATGACCGTTACCATACCAAGACAGGAAAGATGGAATCAATCCAGAAAATCTGAGAAAAATTTAGCATACTTGTGGATACAGACACGACGTGAAAACGTTAGTTAAAAAACACCAAGGAAAGTCAGACATACTAAGTTCACACAAAGTACTCTAACTTGAGAAAACTGGACAGAAAATCATCACTGGAATGAAAATGCAAATACTAAATTTAATCTGAATTACACGAGTTCTGTAAATTAAGAAACACGTCACCTCGCATAGAGAAAGAATTACCCAAGAAAATCTATCACTGATAAACCAAGACTGCCTGGTCACGAACAAAGTAGAGTTCTAACAGCATGCCACGCCTCAGCATGATTCGACAATATACTCACTTTGGCGGTCACGGCAAGAGTGGACCCTCAGGCCACACGCAAAACCTTCCCCTCCACACATCGGATGTAGGGCGCGCTAAAAGCGATGCAGAGTGTGTTCAGAGCCTGCTGTCTACCAACCTCGCTACCTGAAGAAAATACCCTCTACTATAGCTCTCTATAGAGGTCTCTTTTGTCACCTCTTTCGTCATGATTATGTTGGTACTACACTAAGAACAGACCACCTTGCCAACTTGCAAAGTAAACTTGTCTCTGGCCACCCATCAGACGGCAGTGCAGACGACATACGAAGCCATGCATTCTTAACTAAAGTAAAACGAGGCCTAAGGCGCGAGGCGGCGACTGTAAGCCATTGTGCGGCAGTCAGTCAATATTAAAGCAAACTTCCACATTCATATGAACACACAAGTTCAATCAGACGGGTGGAAACACATATAGACATGGGGCATACATCATTAATAAAGGAATAAAGTAATTGACATACAAATAGACAATATTAATGGTGGAGAAACACTTTAGAGTAATGAATAACTCAAAATGGAACACGACCACACATTCAGTGGACGTGTTTCACACTGTTTCCCTTTAATATCCCTCGACTGTTCTAACTGCCATTTGGTTTTTTGACACGTTATACACAAATTGTTGCTTCCTGTATTTTTATCCGTGATAGCTTCAGAATTTCAAAGAACGCGTTCCAGTCTTCATTGTAAATGCTTATGGTAATTCTACAAAAGCTATAAACGAAGGCTTGTCTTTTAGAAGAGCTATGTCGGAAGATAATTCGTAGGAGGGTGGCTTGGTGGCACAGTGGTGAAGTGCCAGACTTGAAATCGAAATGTTATGGGTTCGATCCCCGTCAAGTCCTTGGATTTTTATCTGTAAATTTCCACTTCTTTAACCTCTGGCAATGTTGCTGATGTGAAAAATATCAATTAGCACCTTGGTCTGTAATCCACATTAAACTGTAGGTTCCCCTATAACTAGCTGGGTAAGCCAGTTCGAAGGTCGTAGGACGATGCCCAGTAAAGCACTGTGGTGTTCAAACCAATCTTCGGATTGCCTCACGTATTCCTACTTTTCTCAGGAGTTCAAACAGATCTTCTCTGATGTCACCTTCTATCAGTTTTTTCCATTCTTCTGTAAATAATTCGTTTTACTATTTTGCTACCATGACTTAGTGGGGTAACCAGCTACCTTCTTTGGGATGGGAATTGTTACGTTATTCTAATAGTCTCAAGGTATTTCACCGCTTTGAAGTACCACATGGATTAGTTTTGTCATGGCTGATTATCAGAAGGATCTTAATGCTCTGAAATGTTTTACATACCTTATTAGGGGTCAGGGCGGATACGAGACGACCTTCAAACCTAACCAGTTTTATCTGGTTTGGTCATTGACCCCTGGAGAGGTCATTTCCTGAACTCAGATAAGACAACGCAGCATTTCAGAAGTGAGATAACACAGGTATCATTTTACTCAATAGTATCTAGCCCCTGCTATCTCCCCCTTCTTCCCCCTGCCCCAAATATGTATATCTCGCCCCTTTACCAGAACCATGATAACACTAATACCTTAGAGATATGATCATTATATTAAACAATTCCCTTCTCCCTGCCCCGCTGATTTGAACACATTAACTGAGGGTTTAGAGGTCGATGGCACCTATGTTTGCATTTCTGACCACAAAAAATTCGTTTATGGCTGGTTACATGTGCTTTCAACCCCGCAGGCTCCAAGCACAGACTTTGAGGCTGGGAAAATAACAAATATTTTCTTCTTTTATTGTTTTTTCGATTCCCATACAATGTACAGGCGGGCTGGAAGTGGGGTTAAGTTCCACTCTTCACCTAGAGACAAGGTAATTATATAATGGGCAATTAAAGTATTTAAACAACAATACAGCAATTGAGACATTTAACACAAAATAGTAAGGAAGATAAAATTTGTGGAATATTTAGACTTATACAGGAGACAATTGATGGAACACATTGCATGTTATGTGGTGACTATGATGACACGCTGATGAAAATGACGTAACTTATGGAGAATAAAAGAACACGAATAGACACTGAACGCAAGTCGACTTACTTAACGCATAGATAACACAAAGCACTGTTTCACATAACACATATAATGATCATAGTGGAGTGTAATGGCAGAGGGCCTGCAGGAGGTTTGGTGTGTGGCCAGTGGACAGAGAGGGTTGGGGTTGGAACCATGGACATGTGCTAAAACTTGTGGCAGGAGGGGATGACCAGAAGGCCTAGCTTTGGGAGACAGGGATGGAGAAGGAATGAGGGTGGGGAGAGGGGGTGAGGGTGTCCTCAGGGAAGAAGTGAGGGAGGGGAGACGGTTCAAAACTGACAAGAGGATGCCGGGATGGAGGGCATGAGGGAGGAGGAGGTTACAAGTTGCCACAGGAAAGGATGTGGAGGGTGCAGAGGTGAAGGGTAGGGGGGTGATGCAATGGTGGAGGTGTGGCAGTGGGCCAGGATCCGATAGGAGGGGTAAAAGATAGTATTAGGAGGGTCCAATTTAATGGACATGTACCAGAGGCAGATATGTTCAAGGAAGAGGAAGCAGTGGGGAAAGGGGATGACATTGCATAGGATCCATGCACAGGATAGGAGGTGGATATAGAAGGTGAGATGGAGTGAATGGCATTCTAGGATTTGAAGGGGTTTGTAGAAGTGTGGGCAGGCAGATATCCAGGCAGGGTTGTCTAAGCAAAGGATGGGATGAATAAGGGATTTATAGGTATATATGAAGGTGGAAGAGTGCACTCCCCAGGTCTGGCCACAAAGGAGCTCGAGGAGTCAGAGGCCTTCTCTTGGATGGATGTGATGTGAGGATTCCAGGAAAGGTTTCAGACAAGGGTAAGGCCTAGGTACTTAAAAGTGGGGGTGAGCTGGATGGGACTATCATGGAGGGTCAGGTAAAAATTGTGGAGCCAGAAGGAGGGGGTGGTTTGACCTCTGATGATCGTCTGGGTTTTGGTGGGATTGATAGATGGGAGCCACTGGCTGCATCAAGAGGCGAAAACTGGGTGAGGTAGGTTTGGAGAAGGTGCCGGGACTGGGCGATACAGCGAGTAAGCGCAAGGAAGGCAGTGTCATCAGCGTATTGGAATAGGTGGACAGTGGCATGTCAGAATTGTAGAGGAGTTAGAGGAGATGGAAGAGGATGAATCCAGGGGCACACCAGTGGAAGGGTAGAAGATGCGAGAGTTGGATCAAATGTCAAATATTGAAATGTCTGTAAATCTATCGGACCAAACTGTGTGGTCATCAGTCCTTAGCTTACAAACTACTTAACCCTAGGTAAACTAACCTACGGACAAACACACACACACCCATGCCCCAGGGAGAAATTGATGGGGAAGGATGGTTTCAAAGACCTTGCTGAGCACTGGGGTAAGATAGAGGGGACAGTAGTAGTGAATGAATGTATCCCAGTCGTTAGTGGAGAGGAAGGAATGATAGAGGAGGGAGGGTGGAGAATGGGGATGAATGGTGTTGTTGATGATATGAGTGAAAACGGCATCAGACAAAGTCTTTTGGAGGAAGGAGCTGGCATGGTCAATTACTTCAGGGTTATGAAGATATGACTTTCAACCTGTTAAGTGGTGGCTTGACAGTAGGAATTCCAGTCTGCTTGAGAATAGTCATGGACTACTTTCCATGGGGGAGCAGGGTGGGGAGCATCGGGGGGGGGGGGGGGGGGGCAAAGGTTTAAGGTTATGGTAAAGAGGACAGGGCATGGCCACTGTTGATGCTGTCAAGAACTTCAGCAGTGATACGCTGAAGGAGGTTGGGGGAGGCAATGACGACAGAGGGGTAGTGTTGCTGATAGCGCAGGTGTGACAGTGGATAGGAACACTGTCGACGTGGTTGGCTGGTAGAAATTCATGCCACCATCGGATTTCTGCTAGAGTATTGAAATGGATATTGAGGTCAGCGGTGATCACATAGGTCGAGAAGGTTCAGTTAATATGGGCAAGGAAGTCATAGTGGAGAGGAGTGGAAGAACATATATTGTGGTGCAGGTGACAGTCAGGAAAGGAGGAGGCTAAGGCTCAGACGTTCAGAGGGATTTTTGCGGAGGGTATGAGGCTGAACCACGTGATGTTGGAGGTGGCCAATGGCAACCCCATTTCACTCTAGCAGGTGGGTGTAATTGGTGTGGTGGAGGAGGTAGGGGACTGTACTGATGGCATGACGGGTTTGGAGAAAGGATTTGTTAAGGATAGAGACGTCAGCACAGTGGTGGGAGAGGCTGCTCATGAGCAGGTGTTTATTGGTAGCGAGGGAGCAGATGTTACTGAAGAATTCTTCACTTTTGTGGCCATGACGACCGAATTTTGAGAAACAAATACAGCTGACTTGTGAAAAACGTAATTATGGACAGTGCAGCAATGAAAGTGGAGATTAGGAGAAAAACAGCTATTCAGATAGGAGAATCTACATTACTGCAGGAAACAAATGGACACTGCATGATATAGGGTGAAACCAAGACCAAAAATTTCATCACTGAAGATTATTGTTCTATCATTAAAACGAAACGCGTCTAGTAACAAAGAGCCGCTTCGTATTTGTAGTTGCATAGACGGACAAACATCGTCATTATAATTATTGAAGAGGACTGAATAGGGCTGCTGCTCCACAAAGGAAGGAAGAGAGGTATGAGGGAAAAGCAGGGGAGTGGAGGGAGGGAGCCATAGGGAGGGAAAGGGCTTGCACTAGAGTGTAAAGGCGGGAGAGGGTAAAGTGGGCCTGGTTGTGCGAATAATGTGGCGAACAGTTTTAATTAAGAAACTGCGGCCGCGGCGGAATAACCGTGCTGCAATGCATGCATCCGTTCGCCGTGGAAGTTCGAGTCCTCCCTTGGGCATGGGTGTATGTGTTGTCATTAGGTTAGTTTAACTTTGTTTAAGTAGTTTGTAAGCCTATGGACTAATAACCAAGCAGTTAAGTCCCATAGATTTACAAACATTTGAACATTTGGGAAACTGAGCAGTGATGGCAATTTCTTCAAATGTTTGTAAATCTATCAGACTCAACTGCGTGGTACTCAGTCCGTAGTTTACAAACTACTTAAACTAAAGTAAACTAACTTAAGGACAACACAGACACCCATGCCGAGGGGGACTCGACTCCTCGACGGCGAACGGCCGCGCGCACCGCAGCACGGCGCCCCAGTGCCCACGGCCAATCCGCCGCGGCGATGGCAATTTTCTGGGGTGTTGAAAGTGATGGACATTCTGAAGGATGATAGTAGCAAAGAGGATGATGTCCTCGGCTGTGGGAGTGGAGAAAAGGGAAATCTTGAGATGGTAGGGAAAACAGATAGAGAGTTATGGGTCGGTTTATAGATCTGCCAACAACTTAGCCTCTGTGATCCCTGGACTACACTTCGTGATCATGGCAGTGAGGGTCAGTGGGCGACAGGGGAGGAGGAGTTGCCAGTGAGCTGAGGAGGTGAGGAAAGGGGTGAGAGAGGCATGAGGTCCGAAAGTTATGGTGGGGATTTCTGGAGGAGGTGGGTGAGAATGAGATTTAATGGCGACAGAGTGGTGGACGGGAGGGATGGTGGCAACAGGGTCAGGATTGAGCTGCTAGGTCTGCTTTTTCATGACGACTGTGTGAGGAGGAGTTTGAAGTGTTGGTTGGAGTGGAAGGTGGCAAGTGGCAGCATCAATTCAGTGGCAGTGGTCGTCTGGTGGGCTCGGATGCATGCATGTTACATCTGAACGGCACTGAGGGGAGGAGGAGTGGGAAGGAATCAGGAGGGGGCAGCTTGATGGGAGGAGGTGGAGGCTGTGTAGTGGGTGTTGATTGTGAGGAGGGATGGGATGGTGGATTGGAGGTGTTAGGAGGAACTGTAAGATTGTTGTGGGGGTGAGGGATGGGGAGGTATAAGCGATGGCGGTGCTGACAGAGGTTACTGGGGATGAAATGGTTACATGGACGATGGATACTTATATTGATGGTTGACGAAATACAGGGACGACACTAGACATAGACATGGACTCCGATGATGAGGATGGACGAGAAGACGCTGGCAGTGGCGGGTGCTGAAGCTGCAGGAGACAACTGGGACAGCTGCGTCCTCTGGAGACCTGGGCCGACGTCGGCGGTGGTTGCGGCGGCGGCTGTGACGAACTGACGTGGCGGCCACAGCTGGACACTTAGGGACGGAAGTCCAAATCGGCCAGTGGGCCTGACGGGACTCTCGGGAATCAAAAGATGTTATCAGTAGATTGTTTATTTTCAGTTCACAACATGTTTCGGGTGTAACCCATCATCTGGTGATCTGTCAATAAGATACATATACAGCCAATTAAGTATATACACAAAATTATTTGCAATTTATAATTAACACGTGAAATATTTTAATAGTTTTACATAATTTGGAATATACATACCGATATTATATAAATTTAGATTTGATTTATACAAATTTGTAATTAAGATAATATTTATATAAAATAAAGATTCTATGGTGAATTATTATGTGAGTAACATGGAAGTTAGAGTAGAGACTGACAGTTGCCTTATTTATTTACGAGACAAGGTCAAATTAAAGTGCATCAATTTTAAACAAATATCAAAAATAAAATAAATATCATATTTGAAAAAAAATAAAAAGTGAAATCCTCAAAATTAATTACCGAAAAAGTTGTTCGAAAATTTGGAAAACATAAGAGACTGGTTTTTCCAAATTTTCGAAGCAACTTTTTTCAGTAATTAATTTTGAGGAATTCACTTTTTTCCAAATATGATATTTATTTTATTTTTGATATTTGTTTAAAATTGATGCACTTTAATTTGATCTTGTATCATGAATAAATGAGGCAACTGTTCAGCCTCTACTCTAACTTCCATGTTACTCACATAATCATTCACTATAGAATCTTTATTTTATATAAATATTATTTTAATAACAACTGATGTTTATTCTTATTTGTCAATACATATCAACAGTATTTTATATGACAAATTTGAATAAATCAAATCTAAATTTATATAATATCAGTATGTATATTCCAAATTATGTAAAACTATAAAAATATTTCACATGTTAATTATAAATTGCAAATAATTTTGTGTATATACTTAATTGGCTGTATATGTATCTTATTGATAGATCACCAGATGATGGGCTACGCCCAAAACATGTTGTGAACTGAAAATAAATAATCTACTGATAACACCTTTTGATTATTCAAGCAATCTCCAGCATTTTTAAAATCATTATTAAAATTTTACAATTAAGATTGCATACCTCTACCAAGACTTTCAGTCTAAAATAAACATTTGGCTGTACCTTATAATAAAATTACAATAAAATTATGAGTAGTCACCTTATCGATTTTATAACAGGCTTTTGTGGAATACTTTTACTCTTCGTTTGGCATTACCAGACTGGAGGCTACAGTATACACTTACACAGTGGCTTGGTAACGAGGATAGCCAATATTTACAAAGTGCAGCCCTGTACTGTGTCTCAATACCATCCATGTGGCCTCGGCTAACATATTCCTTAGAGAGCAGTCCTGTTGTTGTTTTTTGCAAATTGTTTGCTTAGTTAATAAGAACACTGAAAACTGACTCATGTTTCCATAAATATAGCGAACTCCTCTGCCCAATACGAACTTTGCGGTCTTTGGCTCTATTCTCACACTGTGTGCTGTCGTTTTGGAGACCTAGAGTGAACTACTTTCATCTTTAAGTTGTTGGTTTAAACGTTTTTGTGTAAAACTATTCCTAGAGAGGGTGATAGCTCAGACGACCTTGTTGATGAATGTTTTTACCTCTAGAGGGTCTATTAAATTTCGTTGTGTTTAAGCATTGTCTACTATTATTATTAGGATGGAACATCTGTCATCGACTGTACTTTGACATAGGACCTCGAAATATGTGAGGTTTGTTGGTGTTTTGCAGTGATGGCTATAATTTTTTTTTTTTGTGTTGCGGGTTGTAGGTTATCATTCTATGAATCTTCGTTTGCGGTGCACCTGTTGGGAGGGGTTGGCATACGGTTAGGTGTTCATGTGCAACGAGGTGGTGCAAAGGTTCAAATGTTCAAAAGTTTGTTAAGCTTATGGGACTTAACTACGGGGTCATCAGTCCCTAAACTTACAAACTACTTACGAACTACCTTATACTAAGGACGGCAAAAATATCCATGCCCGAGGGGGGATTCGAACCCCCGACCGTAGTGGCCGTGTAGACCGTGACTAAAGCGCCTCAGTCCCCGCGGCCACCGCGACCGGCGGTGCAAAGGTAGTGGAAAGGTAGATCCGAGTTCGGTTTAGTGGAATGAAAAAAGAACTCACAGCAAAGGAGCTTGTTTGGAATAAGAATTTTTGTCTATATCTTGGGTAAAGGGCAGGTCGAACTTGTTCTACAGAACTGAAAATCTGTTGTGTTGCTTCCTCTTAATCGACTGGGTAAAGTACTACCTCGGTTCCGTGGTTGCTATATTGTCGGGTGTCTTTTCAAAGAAGGGTATTGTTAGATCAATGCTTTCGAGGAAAAAAAAGTTTTAGTGTAGACGGTAGGAAATCGGCAAATTAATTCACGCATTTTTTATTGCGGCTCTTTGTTGTACGATAGGGTTTAAATGTCTTTTGGGGCGCTCGATTATCGGTATTTGACCTGTGTCAGATAAATGTTGTAAAGAATCGTTTGCCTTGTAACAGGACAGAAAGATTCCCTTTGCTATGTTTAGACGGGTATACGCAAGAAGATGTGTACTGCTGTAGCAAGGAAATAAGAGGTAAAATTACACTACCCGGATTCTCGGAAGGTGCAGAACTAGATATTAAAGTGGATTACAGGAAGACCTAAAACTTGCCTGTCGAAATACTGGATGGGCGACAGCTATACCTTGATCTAAGAAAACGTAACAGAGCAAGGTCGCTAAAGAGAGAGAGAGTATTAAATTTCGGAACTTTCGGCCTCGCTCAGCTCCATTGTTGTGCGTTTAAATAAATTCTTCTTAAATGGATTGCGTGTTATCCACATCAAAGTGGTGTCCGCAGAGGTGTTGCGTAGAAGGTTTTGTTGCCTCTTATATCATTTGGAGATGTAAGTTAGGTGTTTTTCGAGAGAGAATGCTTAAAACATTATGATATTTTTTAATCATTCAGCATATGTTTATAGAATTGTTTTCTGTAGCCTGCCGAGAGAGCACTGTGTGTGTTTTTGTGTGAGTGTGTGTGTGTTCCTCCTCGGTCTGGGTTCGGGACGATTGTTAACTGTGCTTGCAGATGTATATTTAGACGCATTCCTGACAGCTTGGTGCCGGTCTAATAGTGGCTGACTGACAGAGCGGCTTTCGCTATGTTCGGTAAAATGCGGTGTGTATAAGCTGCAGTGTTGGAAATCTTTAGCTTCTACGCAGACGTTATGCTAGATGTGTTGCCGATTTTTGTTATTTCCACCAGTGAATTAGAATTTTTTGATTAGCAATATGTCTTCTGCTGGTGTTTATTATCTAACGCGCGCCACTTTTAACACGTTTGCCAGCTGTTGCAAACATAGTCTAAACCAGGGGTCGGCAACACATCGATCGCGAACTACCGGTAGATCGCGAGTGCTTATTTAGTAGATCGCGCGAGTACTGAGAGTGCAGAAGAAAAGTTGTTCAATAAAATTGACAATTGTTTTACGTAGCAATGAAAATGCGCTCATCCGACACAAGTTGGTTTTATTTGTTAACAATCATGCAGAACTGCTTGTTGATTCTTTAAAACTGTGTTTCTCGCATTAGTTCGATCAGCCGCTACCGGCGCGCCACTAGTTGCTCCACTATTTCCATTCATATTTGCGCAATGTTTAGTATACTTCGGAACGTTTCCGTAGTAGGCGGTGAGTTTCGTACAAAGAACTTGTTTCGTGCTTTCTGCCCAAAGAACTTTAATATTAGCTCGTTGCTCTTGCCGTTGAAGCTTGTTAGAATATGAAGGTCTTTGGTGTCCTTACCGCGAACTACGAACTTCAGTGTTGTTTAACGTGTGGACGGGATAGAATGTGACTATATTCGAACTTTATTTGTACCAAGAGATTAATAACGTCTTTAATGCAACGACACATAACGCATAATGAATATCCTATTTAAAAAACGTTACGTTTATCATTTTCATTCCGAATGGGAACACGAGTTTTTTTGTAGTGGAAAGAAATCGTACATGTGTTTGTTTATTGTGTCAAGCTACGAATGCATGAAAAAGACAAACATCGAGAGACATTTCAAAACTATGCACCAAGTGTGAATGCCGAGTTTCCTTTCTCCAGTGAACTAAGAAAAGAAAAAAAAAAGTCAAGAAACTTAAAAATCAGTTAAGTGTTCAACAAAATATGTTCAAAAAACCAGTAGGTAAGTGTTGCTGCCACCCTCGCTTCGTATCGTGTTTCAAATGTACTGGCGAAAAGGAGGAAACCATTCGAAGACGGTAAATTCTTAAAAGAAGCATTTCGAGAAGCTGACGATGTGTTATTTAATAATTTCAAGAATAAGTCCGAAATAATGGCTGCCATAGAGTCGCTTCAACTTTCGTCGAGAACGGTGACAAGAAGAGTTGAAACAATATCTCAAGATGTTTTCTCTCAATTGAAAAGAGACTTGGATGAGTGTTGTTATTTTTCAATGCAGTTGGACGAGTCCATTGATGCAAATCGTCTTCTGGCATCGCCAGTGCTCCTGCGATATTCCAACGCTACCTGGAACGCTTGATAAATGGCGTACCCAGCGCAGCAAATTATTTAGATGACATTTTGGTGACTGGGGCATCAGCAGCAGATCTCGCCCATAATCTCGATCACCTGTTCTCAGTATTCGGTCAGGTAGGGCTCCGATGCAACAAGGACATGTGTGATTTTTTGGACAAGCTGAATACATTAGCCATATCTATAGTACTTCTGGTATTCGCCTTACACCTCAATATGTGGAAGCAATCCAAAAGCTCTCCAGTGCCCACTGACAAGTCACAACTGTTACCGACACTTTATTCCTCATGCTTCTGTCATAGCAGAACCTTTGCGTCACCTGTTGTGGGACAATGTTCCTTGGTAGAGGACTTATTAGTGTGCCAAGGCATTCCAGGAGTTGAAGCTATCCCTCCATCACCCCACTTACTTGATGACACACGATTTTGCTCTGCCCTTGACGTTAGCAGGCGATGACCGATCCACCTGACTATGGTGTGGGAGCGGTTCTTCCCCATGTAATCAATGGAGTGAAATGCCCCATTGTGTTTGTTTCCAAAATGCTCGTGGGGCTCAACGCAAATACTGCCAAACTGAAAGGGGGGCCTTGGACATCATTTTTGGTATCAAGAGGTTCCATGACTACCTCGGTTGGCTGTTTACCCTTTTAATGGATCACAAACCTCTGCTGACACTCCTGAAATCAACATCTCCCGTCTCCACAAAGATGGCCCATCACCTTCAGTGCTGGGCCTCATTTCTCTGCAGCTATATCTATGACATCGACTTTCGGTTCAGTACTCATCATGTAAATGCCGACCTCCTTTCCAGGCTGCTACTGGGTCACGATCCCGAGTTTGATGCTGACCCTGATGTCTACTTCCACCTTGACTTGGACGCCGAAGCAGCCATCACCAGCTTCCTCTTGACACTGACTTCATATGATGTGTCAGTGCCGATGACCTCATCCTGCACAAGGTCCTATGACATAAATACAAGTTGCTGCAATCCGTAGATGTATGGGATTTCTGGATGTGCCGACAGGAGCTGTCTTCTCACAACGGCATCGTCCTCATCCAGGATCACAACGGCAGTACATGGGTCGTCATACCAGTGCTCTCATTTCCCACATCCTCCAATTGCTGCATGAGGGTGACTGGGGGATCTCCCTCATGAAGTTACTCGCCAGACCCTATGTCTACTGGCAGGGCGTGGATACTGAGTTCACTTGGATGGTCCAGACCTGTGCAACCTGCTACAGGAAACAGGCTGCTCCAGAATGGCGATAGTTTCCGTAGTCTACCACATCCAACCCCTGGTCCCACTTACACCTCAATGTTTTGGAACCCTTCTTGGCAGCTTCTTGGCTCGTTTCCATTGATGTGGGCATAGGTTTTCCTTTTGTGTTCCCCATAAACTCCACTTCTTAGTCCCACACCATCAAGGCTCTAAAACAGCTGTTTGTCCCAGGAAGGCCTCTCTGAAACCATTGTCATAGACAATGGCCCACAATTTACCTCTGTTGAATTCACGCCCTTTAGTGCATACCACAGAATATCCCTCATCAATATGACCCCTTTTATTTGTCCTTCAATGACATGGCTGAGCGTTTCGTCCGCACCTTCAAAGCACAAATGTCTAAACTTAAACCAACCCTTTCCTGGATAACGCAATCCTCATTTTCTTAGCGATATATCGTGCTACTCTTCAGGACGGCTCCTCACTGGAGAAACAATAGTGTGGCCATCCAGCCAGATCTCCCTTATCCATTTACCATCTGACAGAGCACCCCAACCAGCCCCTTCAACACGGAAACATTAATTTATATCTCAGATGACGTATGTGTAACGAATTTTTTTCGGGGATAACCTCATTGGCTCCCAGCCACTGTCACCAGACTTCTTGATCAAGTCATGATCTTGGCCTAACTTACAGATTGCACCCAATGCCGCAAACACATTAACCAAACCCGTCCTCGCCCTGACCCTTGCCCTATACTTGTGTCTCTCTTTCCTCTCTCTGTTCCAGGGCCTCCAGAGCCAGGAACTCCACACACTCTGAGGAACTGGTATTGCCACCAGAGGCATCATCACATCTATGCCCATCTTCTCTGGACATACCCATGGAAGTTAACACGCAGCCTTCATTGATGAGACCCATAGCTGACAATGCAGACAATGACAACGATGTTGACATCTTTTGCCAGCTTCTTGAAGACGTCATTTCTGGCAGAAGGGGAGGGGGGAGGAACTGATAATACGGTACATTAATTTGAAGGTTAGCCCCGTCAGTGTAGTCAACCCAACAGACAGCTGGGCCAAGCCGGTTTGTATCCTCGCGCCTAGATCTTAGTGTGCTATCCGACACATAACCATACATAAAGTATAGTGCTGTTCAGTAACTGGCAGAGGGCGCATACAAAGGCTGTAGGGGTTGTCACCATACGGTCCTTTTTTTGCATCCGCTCCATCAATAGGAAACATGTGCTTCCATGGCCCTGCTATTTCTGACCGCATAGAGCAGCCGAAGAGGAAGTTCTATCTCGATCATCCGGAAAGACGTTAACTGCAAAAGATCATCACCTCGGACAGATACGGACCATTAACGCTGCCGCAACACACGCTCCGGGATCTGGCCTCTTCACCTCAGGTGATGTGCCAGGCTGCCAAAAGGAATAGTGTGTGTGTTATGATCTCCAGTCCGGAGACTGGTTTGATGCAGCTCTCCACAATACCCTATCCTGAGCAAGCCTCTTCATCTCCACATAAGAACGGCAACCTACATCTGTCTGAATCTGCTTACTGTATCCATCTCTCGGTCTTCCTCTGCGGTTTTTACCCCACACACTTCCCTCAACCGCTAAATTCACAATTCCTTGATGTCTAAGAATGTGCCCTACCAATCTATCCCTTCTTTTAGTCAAGGTATGCCAGAAATTTCTTTTCTCCCCAATTCTGTTCAGTACCTCCTCATTAGTTACGCGATCCACCCACCTAATCTTCAGCATTCTTCTGTAGCACCACATTTCAAAAGCCTCAATCCTCTTCCTGTCCGCACTGTTTATCGTCCATGTTTCACTCCCATACAAGGCAACACTCCATACAAATCCTTTCAGAAAGGACTTCCTTAGGCTTAAATCAATATTCGATGTAACAAATTTCTCTTTTTCAAGAACACTTTTCTACCCATTGCCATTCTGCATTTTATATCCTCTGTACTGCGACCATTATTTGTTATTTTACTGCCCAAGTAACAAAACTCATCTACCTCCTTTATTGCTTCGTTACCTAATCTAATTCCTTCAGCATCGCCTGATTTTCTTAGACTGCACTCCATTACCCTAATTTTGCTCTTGTTAATGTTCATCTTATATGCACCTTTCCTTTATAGCTTGCTCAATGTACAAATTGAACAACAATGGAGAAAGGCTACAACCCTGTCTTACTCCCTTTCCAACCACTGCATCCCTTTCATGCCCTTCAACTCTGACAACAGCTGTCTGGTTTTTGTACAAATTGTAAATAACCTTACACTCCCTATATTTTACTCCTGCTTGCTTCGGAACTTGAAAGAGTTTATTCCAATCAATATTGTCAAAAGCCTTCTCCAAATCTACAAAAGCTAGAAATGTAGGTTTGCCTTTTCTTAATCTATCTTCTAGGATAAGCCGTAAAGTGAGTATTGCCTCCCGAGTTCCTACATTTCTCCTGAACCCAAACTGATCTTCCCCGAGGTCGGCTTCTACCAGCTTTTCCATCCTTCTGTAAATAATTCGTGTTAATATTTTGCAACCATGACTTATTAAACTGATTGTTCTGTAGTTTTCGCACCTGTCTGCACCTGCTTTCTTTGGAATGGGGATTATAACATTTTTCTTAAAGTCTGAGGGTACTTCACCTGTCTCATACATCTTACACACCAGGTGAAACAATTTTGTCATGGCTGGTTTTCCCAGAGACTTCAGTAGCTCTGAGGGAATATCATCTACTCCAGGGGCCTTGTTTAGACTTAGGTCTTTCAGTGCTCTGTCAAATCATCTCTCAGTATAGTATCTCCTATTTCATCCTCATCTACTTCTTCTCCCCTTTCTACAATATTGCCGCTAAGTTCATTTCCTTCATAGAGCCTCTCTATATACTCTTTCCACCTTTCAGCTTTCCCTTCTTTGCTGAGAACTGGTTTTCCATCAGAGTCCTTGATATTCATAGAGCTGTTTTTCTTATCTCCAAATGTTTCTTTTATTTTCCTGTAGGCTGTATCTATTTTTCTCCTATTTATACATTCTTCTACATCCTTGCATTTGCCTTCTAGCCACTCCTGCTTAGCCATTTTGCACTTCCTGCCAATCTTATTTCTTAGTCGTCTGTACTCCATTTTGCCTGTTTCAGTTACTGCATTTTTATATTTTCTCCTTTCATCGATTAAATTTAGTATTTCCTGTGATATCCATGGATTTTTTGTAGGTCTTGCCTTCCTATCCATTTTGTCCTCTGCTGCCTTCACTATTTCATCTCTCAATGCTACCCATTCCTCCTCTACTGTTTTATTTTCCCCCGTTTCTGTCAATTGTTGCTTAAAGCTCCCTGTGAAATTCTTAAGAACTTCAGGTTCCTTCAATTTATCCAGATCCCATCTCCTTATTTTCCTACCTTCTTGTAGTTTCTTCAGTGTTAGCCTGCAGTTCATAACCAACAAGTTATGGTCAGAGTCTATATCTGCCCCTGGGTATGTTCTACAGTTTAAAACCTGGTTCCGAAATCTATGTCTTACCATTATAAAATCTAACTGGTATCTCCCGGTGTCTCCTGGTCTCTTGCACGTATAAAACCTTCTGTTGTGATTCTTAAACCAGGTGTTTGTTATAACTAAATTATGTTCCGTGCAAAATTCTACCAGGCGGCTTCCTCTTTCATCCCTTTTTCCCAGACCATATTCACCTACTATCTTCCCTTCCCTTCCTTGTCCTACTACCGAATTCCAGTCTCCCATAACAATTAAGTTTTCCTTTCCCTTAATTGTCTGAATAATTTCCTTTAGCTCCTCATATATTTCTTCGATCTCCTCATCATCGGCAGAGCTAGTTGGCATATAAACCTGTACTACTGTGGTCGGTGTTGGCTTCGTATCTATCTTGACTACGATAATGCGATCACTGTGTTGCTCATAGTAGTTTACCCGCATTCCTATTTTCTTATTCATTATCAGACCTACTCCTTTAATACCCCCAACTGATTTTGTATTTATAATCCTGTACTCGCCTGACCAAAAGTCCTGTTCCTCTTTCCACCGAACTTCACTAATCCCCACTATATCTAACTTCAACCTATCCATTTCCCTTTTTAAATTTTCTAGCTTCCCTACCCGATTAAGGGATTTAACATTCCATGCTCCGATCCGTAGAATACCAATGTTGTCTTTCCTGATGATCACATCCTCCTGAGTAGTCCCCGCCCGGAGATCCGAATGGGGGACTATTTTACCTCCGGAATATTTTACCCGAGAGGATGGCATCATCATATGTTCATACAGTAGAACTGCATGTCCTCGGGAAAAGTAACGGCTGTAGTTTCCCCTTGCTTTCAGCCGTTCGCAGTAACTGTGTGGCAAGGCCACATTAGCTGATGTTACTAGGCCAGCTCAGTAAATCATCCAGACTGTTGCCCCTGTAACTACTGAAAAGGCTGCTGCCCCTCTTCAGGAACCACACGTTTGTCTGGCCTCTCCACAGATACCCCTCAGCTGTGGTTGCACCTACGGTACGGCTATCTGTATCATTGAGGCACGCAAGCCACCCCTCCTCGGCAATGTCTGTGGTTCATGGGAGTGGAAAGAAATAGTAACTTGCCATAAAGTTCGGACTTTACTTTCGAAGTAAACAGACTCTAGGAGGAAAGACTTTCGAGTAGTTGATTCTAGTGCGTAGTTGTAAATATAAGGAGTAACCAGAATGATTTATTTATTTGTATTCGATTTTCCACACTGTCATCGTGGATTTGTTATCAGAAGAAGGATAGTTTGTGTTGAATAAGACTAATGGTTATGTTACTTAACTGTTTCAATAAACCGAATTGAAATATACCTCTGTGTTCTTAAGAAGATTTGTGAGGAACATTTAAGTATGTTTCAAATCTCCTCCGAAGCTACTGGATTGATTTCAACCAAATCCGGTACGCATAGTGCTTGCAACACGAGAATCTGCACTCGGAGATACGGGGAAAAAACGGGGAGACGAAGTATATAAAGGAAGGGCAGAGGGGAATTGGTCTGAAAGATTGGGGTGGAGGAGAGAATCGTAAGGGGGAGGGCGGGAGAAAGAGTTAGAGAGAGAGGGGATGAAAGAATGGGCAGAGATAATGGCGGCAAGAAGATGGACAAACAAGAGGGGACGAGATGGAATGAGAGAATGAATAGGAAAAGTTGGATTTAAAGAGAAGATGTACAGACATATGTTTGTTTGTAGGAGATGGGTATAGGGAGATGAGGAGATGAAGAGATAGTATGGACAGGAAGAGATAGATATAAATGAGAGGATGAAATGGAACAGAGATAGGGAGGAGGAATAGGAGACAGACGAACAAAAAGCCATAAGAAGAGACATCGAGGAAGAAATGGACACAGAGAGAGAGAGAGAGAGAGAGAGAAAAGTGAGAATTTGGTATGAGATATTGTGGAGGAGAAAACTGACAAATAGAGTGGGGAGAAGGAGATGCGGGGAGAAAGGAAGAACGGAGTGGGGAAGGGAGGGTTGGAGAGAGAGGCGGGGGAGGTGGGCAAGGGGGGGGGGGGAGGAGTATAAGATGGTCATAAATTAAGGAAAGATGAGATGGATGAAGAGATGGGAAAGTTGGAATGCACACAAAAAGTACAGAATACATCCGTGAGTTACATGGACAGATGGACGTGGCTGAGCATAGATATGGGGAGGAGGAGATGGAGGGTGAGAGAGGGTGAAGGATTATGTTGACAGAGAAAGTGGGAGAAAGGGATGAAAAAGATTGGTGGGATGTCTGGGAGGAAATGTGTGCAGCACGTGTGCTTTAGTTTGAATCCACTGTAGAACATGGTTTAGGAGATACGGCGTCATAAACAACACGAAGCATATGAAAACTGTGTCATCATGCCACGAGACTTTATTCATACACTATATGAAAATGAGACTACTTAGTGACTTGCAACAAACTGTAAATATAATTTCAAACCTTTATGATACTTTTTCACGCTGACATCCAGCTATTCCACAGAACTATCAAAATATGAACTGGTTGCGAGAAAGGGCTATTCTTGCTCCCAAAAAACGAAGACGTCTAATAAATAAATACCCAAATACTTGACCAGATACAAGATCAAGTAACTGAATATATGTCCATCGACACAATGATAGAAGTTGACAAGGTCATCAACTTCCCAACAGAGTTCCTGAAATCACTTGACCCAGCTGGTTTGCCACCATATCAACTTTCACTGAAAGTTGGATCACCAGTTAGTTTACTATGAATCCTCTATCTCTCAAAACTTTGCAATGGTATAAAACTGTCTGTTAGAAAGATTAAGGGTAAAGTGATTGAGGCTATCATCCTGCAAGGAAAGGGAGAGAATGAAACAGTGTACATCCCACGAATACCTCTTATTCCTACAGATATAACTTTTGACTTCAACAGACTGCAGTTTCGAGTCAGACTTGCATTTTATATTACGATTAACACATCACAAAATCACAGGGGCAATACTGCAGAGTGGGTTTGACATCTCCATGTTTCTCAGCCAGACAACTTTACGTCACTCGCTCAAGGTTGGACCCACTAAAGACTTTATTCATACTAGTTCTTGGACAAGTAACGAGAAATATTGCTTATAGTCAAGCTTTGAATTAAATAAATGTTGCAAATTATTTGTATTTCAATTACAATATTTATCTTTGGATACTGCACTTATAACTGTATACATTATGCACATTTATTTGTTTCACTGTTTCATAATTTCTAAGCTGTTTTAATGAAATCTTTTCCGAATTCTTATTTTCGTTTCTAATATAAGACTACAAAATTATGTACCCGCGCAATGCCGTGTTTCGTAGCTATTATTTTATAAATGATAGAGCTGTTTCATTAATTCTGATATGCAGCTGCTGCCCAAATAAGAGACACAAGAACTTACTTTTTTTATTACTTAACACACTGCCATTCACAATAAATTGTGGTTACATTGAAAATAGTTTACAGTCTTTATCAGCTACACATTACTTGTACTTTCTACACTTTTTGAACCAAACAAAGCTTTCAAAAGAGGTTGTCTATATTTACGTGGTTCTGGACAGCTCGGTGGATTATCTTTATATAGATTTCGCTGAACGACACTGCACAATGAATTGATCTGCCTGATGGATCACCCACACCTAATAGTAACTTGAATGCAGAGTGATCAGTTTTATATAAAATTTTCTACTTCATTATCAGTTACTTCTTCATCAGCTACATCTAGAATGCCACGTGCAACTACGAGGGAGATTGCACATTTAAATCTCCCACCGATTTACAACCGCCAAGTTCTCTCTTTCATCACACATTGTCTCTGATGGGTGTTGCTACATTTCCAGGCCACCAATAGATGCAACCTTCACAGTACTTCTCTGTCTGGGACTCTGATTGGCTAGAACCTATTTAGAATCCACATATGCCTACAAGCTGGAATAGACCTACACAACAATAAACAATGGGCAGTGATATGAAATAACTGTTACAATAAAGTATATTCTAGGTTAGTATTACTTATTAATTATTCTATATGGTTTTATATGACTAATATGGTGAACGTCCGTGGACATCTAAGTTCTCAGAGTCTCGACTTCCACGGCGTTTGTCAATGGTAACACACTTCCAGAACCGCGATAAGCTTCATTGCAGTAGCTCCATCGTTCCTCACTTTCTCTTTCTTCTTTCTCCTTATCCTTGGGCACAGGTGGAGGATAGTACTCATCAGCACTATTAGCCTCTCTGTCTTGCCACATGTCGATATCTTCCCCACCACAGTACTCGATTAACGATCGTGGTGATTCCTCGCTATCTGGCTAGTTTCAACACCACTTCCACTACTTTAAGCACGTGAACACTCTCCTAATTTCTCCCGTGTCGATGACAAGTCGAATTTAAGGAGGAAAACGTTATGTTCTCCTCCCAAGTCTGCCTTAGAGTTTTCTCTACGTTCTCCCTCTTTACTCTCGCTCGCGTCGCTGACTACGTCAGATTCATCTCCGGAATTGTCACATGATTGTTGCCCGTCATTCATACAATCCTGTTCGTCATCATCACTTTCACCAATACCTTCCTCATCTTCCCATTCATATTCATCATAAACGTCTTCTACTAATTAAAATTCATCTTTGGGTTTATCTTTTAATGATCTTTTTCCTATTTGTATTACTTACGTCTACAAATTCTTTATCGATTTGTATAGCCATAACACACACGTTTACCTCTCGGCTTTCCAGAATAACATCTGTAATTTCTCTCGGCTTTAATCTTTCTTCCTCTTCTTCCGCCTCTCTAGGCTGGCCATTAGCTGTATTTAAAACGGCCCCAGATACTTCTTCTTCCGTCTCTCCATCCTGAATTTTCTCCAGATTTACAATTCTAGCCTCGCTTACTTCCGTTTCCTCTTCTCGCTCTCGATCTTCTACATATTTACAATATATATTCTCCTTCCTGCATTTTCTCGGCCTCCCTCGTCTCAACCAAAATATCTTGCGTGTTTACAAATTCTACTTCTTCTTCCGATGAATCAAGCTTTAGTACGTAGGTTGGGCAAATTCCGATCGTTTGCATGAGGGTATTAAGAGCCGTGGTTTGACTGATTGACACTGCGTTGTTCCGCGGTTGGGTTTGGTCCCTGAATAACGACGATTCCAATACCTTGTAGATTCCGATGAGGTTTGCGCCAATCGCGGGAGAATTGCTGCTGTGCATTTTCAACTGGCTCTCTCCATTTCGTGCAAAAATGCTTTTGCTGCTGGTTTGGTGGTCCGTTATTCTAGTTCTGCGGACTGCCTCCTTGCTGTCTATTCCCTCGTGGTTTGTCGTTGCGAAAACCTTCCGATGCGGAGCGCGCGGTTGCTCGCCGTGGAGGTTCGAGTCCTCACTGGGTCATGGGTGTGTGTGTTGTCCTTAGGTTAGTTTACCTAGGTTTAAGTAGTTTGTACGCTACGGACTGATGACCACGCAGTTTGGTCCGATAGATTTACAAACATTTGAACATTTGAAAACCTTCCGATCATACGATCCTGTTATTTCCACGATTTAGGTACTGCCTTGTTGATTCCATTTGTTGTTATTATGTTCCTTCTCTTTTCCCTTGCTTTTTGCGCGTCATAGGCATAGTCCAGTTCTCTGATAACTCTTTCAAACGTTTCGACGTCATCGTCACATCTTTTCCCTAGAGTTTGTTGATAATGAAATGGAAGTTTGATGTAATAGAACCGGATAATATCACTTGGACTGCCCCGTGCATGTAGGAACTGATTCTTACAACAGATTCAAGAAGTTTAATAGGGATCTTGAATACGAGAATTCGAAGCCTCTACAGAGCATTATTTCCTGCGTTATTCTGTCTTGCGTAGCCTTTCACCAATAACTGTTAAGGAATGTTGTTCTGAATTGTCTGCACGAATTGAAATTTGCTGCAGTACCACACATAATAACGTGAATAATAAATAACCATAATGAACGAATGTCCACCTCCACAGTGTTCTCTGTATCGTGACAATTTTTTTAGGCTTATGGGATTACTAAATACATTCAGTTGGACGATACTAAGATTGTTCGGCGAAACAGAGTAGATAAATGTCGACTGATGCAGGTCAATTGTTATATAAAGCAACCCAGAAGCCGCGCGGATGTAACCAAGCTGTCTGGAGCGCCATGTTGCGGACCGCACGGCCTCCCGCGTCGGAGGTTCGAATCCTCCCTCGTCCATGGTTGTTGTGTTGTCTTTAGTTTAAGTTAGTTCATAAGTAGTTTGTAAGTTTAGGGACTGATGACCCCGCAGTTAAGTCCCATAAGCTTAACAAACATTTGAACAACCCAGAAGTTTTTAATGACTAAAACTTGGACACATAATAGATTTCACGTACCCTGGAATGGCAAAACCTCGGAAATACTGTTGTCTAATGAATCTGGAGTCATTTCATTAATATAACACACATATATTATATTGTTGCTAAAGAGAAATTGATATTAATCAGTCGGACACCGATCTATATCGTGGACTAAACATTTTACATGCCAATACTCAAGTTTATCGGATTGCTACTAGAGACAAACGTGGTGTATTTCCAGTTAATGTGGCTAGTTCACGTAATATATTTATTAGGTGTCACTTGAAGAAACACTGATCTTTCACAACTCTGTTACAAGGTATTTCCTCCAGAAAAATGGTAATGCTAAAACGCAACAGCAAGAAATGTTCATAACTGTATCTTTTTCTGTAAGAACACAAATAGCTAAACATATTATTTTTATTGTTTAAGTCAGAAAAGGACGTGTACTTTGAAATAATAAAACTGTCAAACTGTGCCGTAAATGTAACATCTTTTTCTAGATATCTGATTGTCTTCCTTTGACACTTTAATTACCAAGACATCGTCTACATTATTAATAGCATCTAAAGTACTGGTATGTTACACCATGTATGACCTCCAGCATTTCCTCCTCTGCTGTAAGGAAATTTCTCTTCTCGTTTTTTAAAATGACGTGAAGCATAGTCTACCAGATGACATATTCCTTATAACTGTTGACAATACTTTGCCAAGTACATTAGTGCTTGAATCACATGAAAAGACGAATTTCTTCGCACAGTTCGGAACCATCACACTTGCTTCAGTTATCAACAATTATTTTCATTTCCCAAACTCATCTCTGCACTCTAATGTCCTATGTTCAAATCTTTTTGCAATAATTGTGACATGGCATTGGTTATGTTATTTCTGTAAATACTGGAACAAACGTAATGTAGTGATTTGCTGAACCCAAGAAAGACTGTAATTCCATGGTGTATGGCATTGGGAAACACTGTAAAATATTTGCTGGTCTAGAGTTTGTCTGGAATCGTTCATGACTAATCACGTGAACTAACTATTGTTATTCATATAGCATGTTAAAAGAATCTACTACAACTAAAGTCAGTCGGCCAGACCAAACTACCCGGCCGATTTCCTTCATTTTTGTTTTAAACGTAAGGTATTCATCCAAAGATTTGTCATAAAGTATCAGAATTTACATAACTCTCGCCTTCCTTTTTTCTATACTCAAACGCGATTTCCTTCTGTAGTCCAGGATCTTTATGCTAAAAAAGGACCTGAAGACGAAAAAATTAGGGGAGAGATGAAACCACTTTCAATAGTCTCAGTCTGATGGCCTAGTTAACATACTAAAAGTCCACGAAGCTCCGGACTGTGGAATCGCGCTTATGCCGTCATAAATATGGCGTTTGTTAGAAACTGTAGAGTAATCTTAGAACGGCTATAAATTATCACAGGATTGACATAAAAAGGTCCTTTTTGCTCCAAATTATATAGGAAGGCCTGAAAAACGTATGTAATTATAGCAATATCATACGTATATATAACATTTCGTCTGAGCTATACTAAAAAAAAAAAAAAGAAAAAAATATAATTTTTTTGAAGTTTCTCTGTTAATAACTGCGTAATTATGCAACGAAATGATGATTTCTTTAAAATTAATTATGTAACACATTCTTAGAGATTTAAAACAATAGTAGTATGTTTTTCCTATCATTAATAATAAGGGAGTCATCTGAAATTATTTACTGTAAGGTGTGACTATTCACTAGTCAGACCGCATGTTAGAATTTTAAGGAGGTATTTCTTAAAACTTTGTTCAAGACGTGCAAGTACATGTGAATGTTCTCAAAAGATAGTCGTTTCACTATTTCTATAAACATTGCATACATGTCGGCATTTATTTTTTGCAAAAATAAATAATACATATCTAAATATACAAAGCGCTGATTTGTATTACAAATTTACATGAATGATATGGATTCATTCATTTATATATACATATAAGTGTTTATATTTACCAGCTTTACTGCCTGGTTAAAGGTGAGACGTAAATTATTTTGTCAAAAAAGGAACCATTGCGAACAATATTATTTTGTCATTGAATCAATTAATAAGGGTGCATTCTGACCAAAAATAATTAACACATATTTAAAAAAAATGAACAGATTGCACTCTGAACGTCAATACGGAGTGCCACCCACACACGAATAAAATTGTTACAATATAAGTAGCTGAATGTCTTCATAAATTTGCTGTTAAAAATATGAATCACATCTTAAACATTCTGAATCATCTTTCTCATCACACTCCTGGACAGAAGGTTCATCTTCATCCTCATCAAAATCGAGAATATTTGACTTGCTGTATCCAGTGCCATTGCAATATCCACACTGTTTAATGATGTCGTTCCTTTAGGTGCACCATACAATGCTAAAAGAAATTGCTCTCCTGATTCAGTTACTTCTTGAGAATTTGCGTTGTTATTATTGAAAATAGAAGTAATTTTCCGTAGATTAGGCTGTGTTTGGAGGAGTTTGAATGCTGTTTTCTTCCCTTGGCCAAAAAAGGACAATGTCGCGTCACATCCGGATACAGCATGAAAAATAACATACCTTGACATAAATCTCCAAATGCTGCTTGGAGGGATGTAATATGATAATTCCTTGAAGGGCCTTTTCCCACAGACGTATTCTGAAAGTAAATGGGCAGGTTATCAGGAGCAAGTGCAATTAGAAGGACGAGTAAATCGATATCTGTAACAACCACCATAGTTGCCTTCTCGCTTGCCATCTCCAGTGCTGTTCCAAAAATCAGTTTATCAGCATCAGCCTCTTACTGCCGCGTCAAAATATTCCAGATGACTTCTTAAACCAACAATAAATCGTTCCTTATTTCCAGAATTGTTCAGAAATTTTTCTTGGCACACTGTACACATCATATTTTCTGTAAAGTGGATGACAACTGACTTACATTTTGCCTGACATTGTCTGTGATCTTCACTTTTTGTGCTGGGCGTGGTATAATCGGCAAAAACGACAACGCAGTTATTACCAACATGTTTCCTCACATAATTTACGTACAGTCCATATAATTCTTTGTAAGTCAAACATTGTGACCAAACAACTCTTCGCAATAAATGTCCGGCATCTACAACATAGGCAGAATCTTGAGGAGGTGAGAGATGCTTGTCACTTGATATACTGTTCTCTATCATCCAAAATTGAGTTTTGTGGTTTTCTCATGTAATAAATCAAACAAGGATAAGGGATGAGTTGTCAGTTCATGGTTTAAGCATTTCTGGAGGTCCTCATCAGTTTTCGCAACACAACTAACTCTGAAGAATAGCTGCATGGTGTTAATAGATGGAACAATGCCATCGTTGATCTTGACAGCGCTAGTCATGTGTGCTAATGTTCGCACCTTAGAACTTCGATGTAAATGAACATCCGTGAATGTTTTCACTACAATCCATCCAACTGCAGCTTTTCCGACATTAACTGCATCGTCACAGTTAATAGCCTAACTTGCTATAATACCACTTGACAATGATATGAGCTGAGAACGATTTGTGAGCGGAGAATGTGAGGCGAACCGCGCCACCATTTTTGAAGAATCTATATTATCACGTGCTTGTCGTGATTTCCTTAGATGAACGAGTTGGTCAGAGGAGGTTACTTCTATACCACAAAATTTCTCAAAGTGCTGAATGAGCTCTGAACATGCATACATCCCCTGCACCCATCGATTCAGGGTACTACTTTTTATCCCACGTCCATGTGTCAGGCCAGCAGATGATTTGAACAATCTCATCAATACTTGTTCTATCGTCATATCACTCCAGTTGGTAATTGGAGTGATATTTTGTTGGTACGTCTAATTGCAAACTGTCCTGTGGTGACAAACTTTTGGAACTCTTGTGGTGTCAGCCTGTCTTCAAGTGTTGACATCTGTTCTACGTATAAATGCGCGCAGTTTGCATATGCAAGGTGGTCAGCTGCATGGAAAAAAGGAATCACATTTTCACCATTTCTACAGGTAAAAAGCTAATCTGTGTTGTTCTCTAAGCAAAGGCCATCAAGCAGAAGTAGATAGATGCCAACTCCTAGTTTTTTTTCAGGATTTTAAATAAAAAAGGGAATGCATTTGAGATTTGTAAAATGGAAACGTATACCTACTGTATAAATAGGACTGTAGCTATCAGTTTTTATTGGTATACGTCTTGAGGTTGACTGTGTAACATCACGATGTATTGATTATAGGTGTTGTTTAAAATACACCTACTTGCATTACTGAAAAATAGATGTTAAGAGCTATTCAAGAACTTTAAATGGTGAAGATATTCAAAATTGCGATATGAAATTTGCTATCATTATCAGAAGTAATTTTTTTAAAGAAATGGTGTTTGAGTGCAGAATTTTTAAAATGTAATGATTTTGCAAAATTTATCGATCGATAATCGGGATTAAATATCATCTTTGCAAGAAAGTTATTACAAATATTTTATTTTTGTTGAGAAGACATTTAAATTTGACTTTAATCTGTCTCTCACGCATTAAGACGGTTGAGAAACTGAATCATGGATTAATTTCCAAAATCTTATGCACATTCTTTGGCCACAATTTCAAAGATGGTGTGTAGGCTCCATTGTAAACTCTTTCTGACCGTCCGCCCTGAGTGTTCTGTATGATGAGGTAGTTGCTGCTCTAGATATATATTTTGATGAACAAATTAATGTTGCAATACCTATTTCATACTTTTTCATACTTCGTAAAATCGCAATCAAGCAAGTAATGAATGGTTAACGTATTTGAGATGGTCAACTAAGCAGTGCCAATTCAAGTATGAATATGGTAAGTACGAGGGTTGTTTAAAAAAAAGTACGAAACGACACTGTGGGTATAATTGGAGTCTCTGTTCAGAAGTATTCACCAGAGGTCTGAACACGAGTATTCCACTATTTAACGAGCTGAAGGATTACCTGTCTCAGAATTCCTGTGGCTATGACAAAAGCCAGTTCTCTAGTGTGTCTTTCAGTTCGTCGTCAGAGTTGAACGCTTCCCTTGGATATTACAGGGCAGCCTGTCCGGTCTTTAGGGCGGATGCTCAGGCTGCTCCCACGTGAACGTGTCCAGTACACTTTGTGTGACCCTGAAGACGGTTGGACGCGCGTTATCGTGGAGCAGAGTCACTCCCTCCATGAACAGCCCATGCTGTTGGTTCTTGATTGACTTTCGTACCCTACGGAGTGTCTCACAGTGCACGTCACTGTCCATGGTTTTTCCGTGCACCAGCAGTTCGATGAGTTTCGGACCTCGGATGTCGAAAAGGACGGTGAGCGTCATCTGGCTTCCTGAGAGCCTAGAATCTTTTAAGGGGAGGTGACGACGCAGGCTTCGCGGCCCTAGACGTCGCACTGCGTTATCCTTAAGCGGATTTTCAAACTTCAACCGGTTTGGTTGTTAAGAAGTTTCGTACCTTTTCATTTGAACACCCCTCGTACAACAGCTACACTATGTTGTGTGATGCCATAAAACAGTATGTATGAGACAGTCAAGTAAGGGAAAAAAATTCCAAAGTTTCCACATAGTGCTTTAAGGCAAGTGCGTCATTTGCTGGAAAATCAAGACAATTTAGACGGTGCAGTGGTAGGATTCGAGTCCGTACTCATATTATTTGTGCAAAGTAGTGACAGTGAACAGGCGGTACGTGCAAGTCAATGCCTGAGGACGTTATGGTAGAGACTGGGCATCACGGTGGAAGTCAGCAACAGCGCCACACCCAACAGTAGTTTGTAGTATATTACAGTATAAAATCTCGTCCACTATGTTGTAAGTCTGACAAGCGGCAGGTATGTCCTTGCTAAAATACAGAGTTTTACAACTGCAGCACGCATGGTCACATTGTCAGTACATGAAAAAGGCCTTTAAGAAAAGTCAGTAGTTAATTTATTAAAATATGCCACGTATTTTGAGTGGTCCTGTCCAAAACAGCTAACGAGAAGAAAGTATGAATTCCGAATTCCAAATCGAAATCAGAATTTGTCTTCTAATTGTCATACACACACACACACACACACACACACACACACACATAGATATATATATATATATATATATATATATATATATATATCCCTGCCACATTCAAGAAAGTTGCAAAAACAACGTTGTTTGTTGTACTCTGTACAAAAGACAATACGAACATTTTTTACAATGACTCCTTTCACCTGTAAGTACAAATACATGACAATGTGTTGTCTGTCAAGAGTTTTGTACCTAATGACTGTGTCTCACAGTTGTATAATAAGATTTGTGCATTTTTTCAGGACATGTTAGATAAAGTTAATAATTTTGATATGTGCATAAAATTAAACGACAATACTAAACCGAAATTCGTTTGGGCATAGCCTGTTCTGCAAGCTATTTGAGACAAAGTAGCTGAGGAATTAGAACTGTACAGCTGAGACGTTACAGCGCTGGTCTCTTATTTCGTCTAATCATCATTATAAATGATCGTTATAAGATTATCACCATCCTATGATTAAACTCTTCAATGCTGACACCATGTCAGTATTAGTTGTTGGATACAATCCTGTATTTGACAAGTGAGATGATTCATATTTTTATGTGGATACACAGGCAGCAGTGACACCTTAGAACTTCCTCCTCCATAGACTAAATCAGGTTACTGAGGATCGATGCAGTTGAGTCAACTTTAGTTTAGATTTGCAGTCCAACCCCTGGACTTGCCTCGTTGACTAACCATGTTGGCTTACCTGAAACAAGAGAAAATTTATGGTAAAGACAATTGCTTATAGCTGTATAAAATGTTTCTTTTTCTGGTACAAAGGCTGGATAAAAGTAATGAGAACTATTATTTTTCTCTTATTACTAAGAGGGCCCCACATAGTTGGCGCGGTGACAGCTACTGTACGTTACTACGCTGTCAGTTGGCCCACGACGTTGAGACTAGTTGAGTTCATCTACTATCACCTAGGTGACCTCTCGCGTTATTGTATCAAAATCGAGGTCATCTTTCCAAATGTGCAAAGTTTTCTTTTTCGACAATGTATTAAAAATTCAAAATTTGTAAACCAATGATCTTCTGGGCTACAAATAGAATTGTGAAGACTCCACTTGAGACGTGCTATAGCCATTTCAGGCCCTGCACGCACAATTGTGCAGCTTCTGGTTTTGCTAGCTTTATTTCTCTGTGATTCACGCTAGGGAGATCGGGCCTGCGTCACAAAATAGTGGATGGACTGTGGAAAAGTGCACAACGTATTTTAGTTCCATGTTTCTACAATGGATGACACCAGCAGTCGGCAGACTTCCAGTACACTTACAATGGCGGCAAGAAGGACTTGTTGACAAGGTGTTGATATCCTTGTTTTGGCATGTGAAGTTCTCAAATCTGACAGCCAGTTGATGGTATATGATCCTATGATGTTATCATGTCATTTCTTTGAAACGGATGTTACTTTAAGAAGGCGCAGATCATAAAAATTGTGGTGAAGGACCCAAAACAGAGAATTGCGTGGGTGCAAAATTTTTGAAAATAAATTTATTTTCTTTTTTGTAATGAATTGGTGTATGTATTTATTATCTTAAACGTACCTCTCTATATTAATGTCACATCAGCTATAACCTTGGGTCAGAAAGAGATAGAGTTGTCAAACACTGGCCGGCCGCAGTGGCCGAGCAGTCTGAGGCGCACCAGACACGGTCTGCACGGCCACTACGGTCGGGGGTTCGAATCCCCTGTCGGGCATGCCTATTTGTGCTGTCCTTAGTATTGATGCTGTCGCGTCGTTCAAATATCTAGGCTTAACATTGCAGAGCGATATGAAATGGAACGAGCATGTAAGGACAGTTGTGAGTAAGGCGGACAGCCGACTTCGGTTTATTGGGAGAATTTTGGGAAGATGTGCTTCACCTGTAAAGGAGACAGCATATAAAACGCTTGTACGACCACGTCTTGAGTATTGCTCAAGTGTTTGGGACCCGCAGCAGATCAGTTTAAAGGAAGACATAGAGGCGGTTCAGAGGCAAGCAGCTAGATTTGTTACCGGTAGGTTCGACCAATGCGCGAGTGTCACGGAAATGCTCCGCTGGAAGAAAGACGACGTTCTTTTCGTGAATTTCTGTTAAGTAAATTTAGAGGGCCGGAATTTGAAGCTGAGTGTAGTACGATCTTGCTGCCGCCTACTTACATTTCGCGTAAAGATCACAAAGACAAGATAAGAGAACTTAGGGCTCGTACGGAGGCATATAGGCATTCTTTTTTTCCTCGTTCGATTTGGGAGTGGAATAGGAAAGAAAATACCTAGTAGTGGTACAGTGTACCCTCCGCCACGCACCTTACGGTGAATTGCGGATTATGTAAGTAGATGTAGAAGTAGGTAGTTCATAAGTAGCAGTGGCGTAACTAGGACTTGTCTTTGGGGGGGGGGGGATAGATCTGCTTGACGAGCAAAATTTTAGTCTGTGTCCAGACAGACTACCATCTACCACTTCCGTTTAAGAAATTAATTATCACCCATCCAATGAAAGCTTATGGTAAAACACCTCAAGTTTCCAATCTTTACCTTTACCAGATCGCTGTTATACGATTTCTTTTTATTTATTTTATTTTAGTTTATTTATTTTTTTGGAGGGGGGTCTGGGGGGGGATTATACCCCCTCATCCTCCCCCCCCCCATAGTTACGCGACTGATAAGTAGTTTGTAAGTTTAGGGACTGATGACGCCGTAGTTAAGTCCCATAAGCTCTACAAACGATTTGAACATTTGATTTGTCAAACACTGCCTTCTCGGTCTGTCGGCTGATAATTGTAAGGAAAGGCATGTCAGAGGGTGCGGGCACAGTAAGAGGTGAGGAAAGGCAATGAAGAGAGGAGCAGCTGTTGGGAGGGCGTGTGCGGGTGGTAAGTGGGGCATGGGCATGCAGGCGGCGTGCGCGTCCGTTGCCCCAGCAGGTGCACCCGCAGCCAGCGCCTATATAGGCACCGCGCCGCCGCCTCCGCAGCCAGCGACCATCTCTCGCAGGTACGTACCGCCGCTGCGCTGCGCTTCTCGCACTCTCTCGTCTGCAATCCAACCCATTCTCCACTCTTTTGTTTGGGGTTCATCATACTGCATTCCAGGAAAATACTACTTTCAGACTGTTCATGCACCATTCCATTTTCGAATAGCACACGGAAAGTAAGAACACCTAACTCTCTCCGATAGAGCTCTTATTTCTCTTATAATGATGATAATTTTTCCCTACGTAGATGGGAGTCAGGAATATGCAGGGTGAGTCAGAAAACGCAGTACACCCTTCTATATCAAAAACTCTGCAGGTATTGGGAAACCTGAATTTTCCAGTAAGGCGTGGGTGAGATGGTCTGTCTTTTACACTATGTACTGTACACGGGCGCCATTTTGAATTCGGCCATCTTGAATGTAAATCATTTTTCCTTTTTTTAATTTTTAAATGGAAGGGGGACGTGTGATATGAGGAAGTGAAGCAGTCAACAATCCTAAGATTGGTTTGAACACCACAGTGCTTTACTAGGCATGGTCCTGTTTGGAGGTGGTATGCCGTTGCCATCCTCCGACCTTCTAACTGACTTACCCTGCCAGTTATAGGGGAACCTACAGTTTAACGTGGGTTCCGAAACACGGTGCTACTCGGTATTTTTCACATGAGCAATACTGCCAGAGGTGAAGGAAGTGGAAAGTGACAGATAAAAATCCTAGGACCTGGCGGGGATTGAACCCGCGACTTTTGGATTTGAAGTCTGGCACTCTACCACTGTGCAACCGAGGCATCACGCAATAGTACCATTTTTTGACAAGTTTATTCCTGTAAACAGTTCCGACGTAACAGTTATCAGTGTTTTTTGTGGTGGAATACGTAACCTACGCCAACTCCACAGTTAGAAAAAAAAAGTTCAAATGTCTGTAAATCTAACGGACCAAACTGCGTGGTCATCAGTCCATAGCTTACAAACTACATAAACCAAGGTAAACTAACCTACGGACAAACACACACACCCATGCCCCAGGGAGGACTCGAACCTCCACAGCGAGCCACCGCGCGCTCCGCAGCGAGGTTCATTAGACCGCTCGGATACTCCACCGCCGAAGGGAGAGTACGATTCAACCTTTCCCTGCCTAAGAAGTCATTAGATTCGGAACACAGACTGAGGAAATGTTGGGGAGTAAAATCTGCCGTGCTATTTTCAAAGGTACGAACCCGAAATTTAGTGAGTGATTTAGGAAAACTAGAGAATCTCAGGGAGAGTTGAACCAATTTCATTCTTTAGGTTTAAATTCATCAGATTTTTAATTTTTTTTCGTTTCTGGCAGCATATTCTAATATATTGTCATATAAATGATTGAGGCCCTCCCATTTAAAATATAAGACGTACATTGAAATAAAAAAGGCCAACGGCTGTGCCGCAGTGGATACACCTATCCCATTTGATCACCGAAGTTATTCACTGTCGTGCTTGCCTAGCACATGGCTGGCTGCCCGCCTGTCCACACCTCGGTGCGGCGGACGGGTTGTTTACGTCGAGTGTTTGCTTAGGCTGGCGGCGTCGTTGCGGCCGCATGCCTCCTCACCTTCGTTGCTGTTTACAGTTGAAATGCAATGAATTATGATAATAGTGAAGAGCGAGAAAATAGCGTACAGTGGGAGTTCGATAAAAGCGTAGCACGGCCGTCGCCGTTGGTTGTTCGAAGACTATCATTTGACGTCAAACGATATTCTCGGTGTTCAACTTGATACTTTCCTAAACTATATGTTTTTAAAGCTTCATACCTCCGAACTTTCTGACTATCTTGTTAATGTTTCCGATGGTATACGTAAATTTAGGCTCCTCGACGGAATTATCAGTAATGTAAACATGTTCCATGAAGGCTTTGGCATGCAGCAAGTTCGTGTTTTTAATTTACCGTTCGATTTTCGGAATGAGACTACCGCTCGTATGTTGTCCCCGTATGGAACTGTCATATCGAGAAAGAAAAGTGGTCCACCGTATATATTTTTTTTAATAATGATTTTAAGAATGCTGGAGATTGTTTGAATAATCAAAAGATGTTATCAGTAGATTATTTATAACATCTTTTGATTATTCAAGCAATCTCCAGCATTTTTAAAATCATTAGTAAAATTTTACAATGAAGGTTGCATACCTCTACCAAGACTTTCAGTCTAAAATAAGCATATATTTTTGAAGTTGAGAACGGCGTGTGAAGTTTGAAAATGGTTATTAGAAAGTGCATTCGGTCGTTTGCCCTTGTTAACGGGCACCGCGCTTACGTAACATACAGCGGCCAGCCCCAGATGTGCTCGCACTGAAACGGTATCTGCCACTACCGCCAGGCGTGTCCCTAGCGCCGCCGCCCCCCGCTGCCACGGCACGAGGTCTCCTTCGCCGCAGTGGCGGCCATCGCGCTCGGCCCCGTCTGCGACTCGTCGCATAGCCGACGCCGCCCGGGCGGCCGACGCCTACGCTATGGATACGTCACCTGACGTCGAACAACCCGTCCTAGCATCTCAGAGCTCAAACTATTCACACGATTGCAACAGAGGACTCTTCATCTAACCAGCATCACCAGGAATCACTGCACGAACCTGTTCAGGAAGTCTCCACGGCGTCCCAGTCACATCCTATGATGCCGTCCGATTCCTTAGTAGTGCCTGCAGTAGTTGCTTCACCTCCCCCGCACGACGTAACACCGCCAAAGTCGGTCGTTGCTTCAGGTCTAAGTTCAGAGACTGTCCCTGCCAGAGTTACCGCTCCTGTTACGGAAGCTTCCACGGCCGTGACATCCGAACCCACCTCCGAGTTTCAAATTCCCATTGCAGCTGCAGCAGTTCCCGCAGAGGACCCGAACACCGCGCCGAAGCCGCGTCGTGAACTTTACGTTTCCCGCCGTAGCTACGGGCAACGCGTTCTCATTGCCAGCAGCAGCGCAAAATTGAAAACGCAGGGCTTCTCTCTGACGTATCGTGGCCCGTCTCCGATGACAAAATCGCAGTCTCGACACCACCTGGACGTGCACGAGCATGTTCCGAGCAGGAACGTAGACTTGGAGCGACGGTACACTTCGGGTGCCGACTGCTCGAGCCGACACGTAGATCTTAGGCGTCGGCAGTCTTCGGGCGCGGACCGCGCGGGCCGAAACGTCGACCTGCAGCAACGGCACACATCCGGCGCTGAGCGCCACTCGCACCGATCCACATCGCGAGACTAACCCGACAGCACCGCGAATGTTGCCGCCGAAAGGCTGGACGTGACCGTTCCACACCTGCAGACTGCCTTGCGTAAAAAGAACGGTAGCGAAGACTAGGACTACACGACGGACACGTCAGATGCGGCGTCTGCGCCACTGTCTGTTAAACGCAAAGCGGAAGACAGCCACCAACGCTGCCATCGCCCCCTTGCATATGACTCCGGGTAGGGCCCCTCTACTGACGTCGAGATGTTCGCTCCGTCGGTCTCGGGAGATGTGTCGGCGCGGCGGCGGTGGGTCACCCTCCACCCCCGCAGTCTGACCAGTAAGTGGATTGGTCTGAATGTGCGGACAAACGCTGCGGAAGTTAAAGTCAAGTCAGTAATGATGGTGTCACCCCCTCTTCTCTGTACGGAACGTTTTATCTGGTTTTATTGTATTAAGTGGATTTTCTTGTGTGTTTCGTGTTACCATGGTGCTTGACCATTGTCGGTGCAATATTTTAACGCTGAATTCGAACAAGATGCGCAATCAGTGTAAAGACCTTCTTGGGGGACAATGCATGTCATATTGTGCATATTGTGTTTCTACAAGAAGTTACCCGTGATGTTTTCCTGTTTATGTATGATTTTACCGATTGTATCGTAATTGATAACATTGTGCGGGGGAAGATACGGGAACTGCGATTTTAGTTCGTTCGGAGCTCGACGTTACGAACGTTACAAATGTTCAAATGTTTGTAGAGCTTGTGGGACTTAACTACGGGGTCATCAGTCCCTAAACTAACAAACTACTTATGAACTAGCTAATGCTAAGGACAGCACAAATATCCATGCCCCTGGGAGGATTCGAACCCCCGACCGTAGTGGCGGTGCAAATACTAACGGTTACAATCCTACCTAACGGCCGCTCCTTTGCCTACGAAGGTTTATGGTCTATCAGGTACTAACAAAACAGCAAAATACGTCTTCTATGGACAGAAATTGTGCCATATTCCTAACCGGCGTAATGATAATATTATTTTAGGCGGGGATTTCAACGCCGTTGTGGATGATAGAGACCAGGTGGGGCGGCCGAATCATTGCCAGGAACTCCAAAAAAATTGTTCAAATGTTTGTAGAGTCTATGGGACTTAACTACGGGATCATCAGTCCCTAAACTTACAAACTACTTATGAACTACTTACAACTAAGGACGGCACAAATATCCATGCCCGAGGGGGGATTCGAACCCCCGACCGTAGTGGCCGTGCAGACCGTGACTGGAGCGCCTCCCAGGAACTCCGTACGATTCTTGTAAGTCTTCGACTTCGTGACGCTTGGCGATTACAGCATCCGGATGTGACTCATTTTAATTACTTTTACCCCATCGGATACAGCCACTTAGATCGTATCTATGTCGCCACACAGCGTGCAGATCATATTACGACGAACACAGTAAAACCTGTAATTTTCTCCGACCACAGTAGTTTTTTGTGTCAGATTGTTTTACCAAATTTAAGTCTGCCACGTCGCTAGAATCTCTAGAAATTTAATTGTAATTATTTACGAGATACTCATTTTAGTCATAGTTCTACCCTTATGTGGCAAAAGCTTGTGCAAACAAAGCGTGATGACACCAACGCCCTCCACTGGTGGGTCCACGTGGCCAAACCAGCTATCAGGAACTTTTTAACATATTTTGGCCGTGAAGCATCACGTCGGGCGACGGCGCGCTTCCATCAGAGCTGTTCACAAGATTTAGCCCATTGCGTGACGTCACACTCTGGACTCCTGCCCGTTTATAAACAATTTCAGGCACAAAAACTCGCCGATTTGCACCGTAACAAGTGAAGCTGTGATCATACGAAGCCAGCCTATCAGTGTTGTCGTTGGAGAGCCCCCTTCTATTTATCATTTAAATCGAGAAAGGAAACGACGTGAGCAGTTGTCAATCACCTCGTGGTGTCGGCCAAGTGGCTCCAGGACTTCTACCCAGGCAGACATTGAGCACGACATCTTTGCACATTTTACTGCACTCTTTCAACATCTTGCTATTAACAACGATGATCTTCGTGGTGTTTTACAATCTATTCCGCATGTCCTAAGCCGCCTTGAACGGGCTCGACTGAACGCCGCATTTACAGTTGATGATTTGGCAAATGCCGTTCGTCGGAGTCCGAAAGGAAAGTCTCCCGGCCCCGATGGGATACCTTCAGAATTTTATTTAACGTTTTTTAACCTTTTTAGTGGTATCTTCGTTGAAATTATTACTGCCATTCTAAATGGTGGTACGATTCCGCATGAGTTTGAGGAGGGGTGCATCATCCTATTACCAAAATCGACTGCGACATCTAGTGCTAATAATATCCGCCCAATAACATTGCTCATCACAAACTATAAGGTCATAACGCGTTGTGTGGCACACAGGCTCAAGAGTGTCCTGGCTCTATTTCTTAGTGAGAATTAGACTTGTGCTATACGCGACAGGAACATTTTTGATGCTCTCTTGGCATACAGAGAATGTATCGACTACGTCAAAACTGTGAGACTTCGACTGGCAGCCATACTGACGGTGGACTTTAAAATTGCCTTTGATAGAATAAGTCACATGCACTTATGTAAGGTGCTGGTCAAGATGGGCTTTGGTTCCGACGCGGCGGAGCTGCCAAGCGCATTGAGGCGCTACGCTACGATGCGCTAGGCCGTTCCCCGTCGGGGGTTCGAATCCCCCCTCGGGCATGGATGTTTGTGTCATCTTTAGTATAAGGTAGTTTAGGGACTGATGACCCCGCAGTTAAGTCCCTTAAGCTTAACAAACATTTGAGAAGATTTTCTAAGTTTACCACAATGGTGCGCAATGTATTACGTCATGCAACGTCCAGAGTGTCTGTCAGTGCCCACCTCAGCCCGGTTTTGCGTATTGGCCGTTCAGTGATAAAATCCCCGGGGTCCGCGCCTCATGGGAGCCCCAAGCAAGTCAAGAATTCGGGCCGTACGGGCTGTTGAAGATGTAAAATATCACACAGCTATTTAAATGTTCAAATGTTAGTAAATCTGTGGGCCTTAACCACTCTGGTCATCAGTCGCTAGTCTTACAAACTACTTAAACTAACTTATGATAAGGACAACAAATACACCCACACAGGTATTGAAACGCCTACTGTAGCAGAGGCAGCAGTCAGTGAACAGCACAGCACAGCACAGGACAGGCCGGTGGCGATCACTGCGCCTAATGTTTCCCCACGCCTCGCTGTACCGCAGGCTGTAGTTCGGAGAGTCCAGCATTATAGCAATGCGTAAACCAACTTTAAACATGTTGTAAATTTTCCTTTAGTAATATGGGCTCCGATATATTAAGTGGATATTCTCGTCTTCTGTAAGTGCTTGAATCTCTCACAACTAGCGTCTGTAAAGTTAGAATCTTTCCCTCAATTTTTCGTCAGAACCTTCCATAGGCAAAATACAATCACCGTGTGTTGTTCATTTTCCTTTTCCGTACTTACAACTCCATAGAAACCTACCACTGCTTTTATATGCTCTGTACAACAGGTACAGGCGCAGAATAAAATAAAATAAAAAAGAGGTGTTTGGTTAGTGTTACCTGTAGTCGCGGAACGTCCCGATTCACTCTCGACCGGGACACCAAATATCCCTATTTTGGGTCAATCAATGTTCCAGACCTTAAACAATGGTGCGATACACACCTGATTATTGACTCGTTCTTTTCGCTGGTGCGTCGCTACGGCCAATTTGACAGTGGCGCAGCCACGAGGAGGGGGGGATGGGGAAGAGGGGGGAGGGAGCTAAGGGGCTGAAGCCCCTCCCCCAGCACCTCCTAGAAATTTTTAAATTTTATTACTTTTTACTGTTTTCACTTTTTATTTTTTTAAACAGGTCTTCACCGGAAATTTGAAATAGTACACATGTAATAAATCACAACGAAACTATAATTTGCCAAGCACAAGTGAACGTGACAATGGGTTGCCAACGTGATGCCGCCACTGATAACGTGTGTAGTTGTCACTGTGGGCGATTTTAATGCCGTCGTGGCCAGCTTTGATGCTACCGCTATTGTTACTGCTATGCTGAAGTTACGAGCCGATTGTTCATAAAAATGTTCAAATGTTTGTTAAGCTTATGGGACTTAACTACGGGGTCATCAGTCCCTAAACTTACAAACTACTTATGAACTACTTACGAACTAGGACGGCACAAATATCCATGCCCGAGGGGGGATTCGAACCCCCGACCGTAGTGGCCGTGCTGACCATGACTGGAGCGCCTCAGTCACCTCGGCCACCGCGGCCGGCGATTGTTCATATAAAATAATGTTAATTAAGTTCAATTTTTTACACATAGAGTCTCATGTTAAACTGTAAAGACCTTTCTCTTTGGCTAGACACATAGAAGCTGCTTAATTATTATACTAGCTGATTATACACACTCCATTTCCTCCACGTTGGTCCTTTTCAACCTCCAAATTAATGCGAGCATACTCATTTTCTTTCTTGTGCAATTATTTTCGAAGTATAATTGGTTAAATAATAAAAAGTGTGAAAATAAATCATAGCTTCATAAATTCAGTAGGCTTCATTTTTAAAAACTTAGCCCCTCCCCGAGAAAGAAATCTTGGTTGCGCCACTGCTCATACTGAAAACCCGCGATAGCCACGGAGAACGTTCGTGTGAAAGCAGCCAGACTAAAACGTGCGGTTAGCCGCCGGCCGCGGTGGCCGAGGGGACTGTGGCGCTTCAGTCACGGTCTGCACGGCCACTACGGTCGGGGGTTTGAATCCCCCTTCGGGCATGGATATTTGTGCCGTCCTTAGTTGTAACTAGTTCATAAGTAGTTTGTAAGTTTAGGGACTGATGACCCCGTAGTTAAGTCCCATAAGCTCTACAAACATTTGAATTTTGCGGTTAGCCGCCTGTCGTGCCTGCCGCTACTGCTAGCGCAGATACCAGAAACTCACACGCCTGCTTATAGTCGTGCGCGCTGTGCCCCACTCCACATTTCATTCGCTGACGCAGGCACATGGAGTTGTATTTGTTCTGGACGCCTTCAAATTCAAATGTTCAAATGTTTGTTAGCTTAAGGGACTTAACTACGGGGTCATCAGTCCCTAAACTTACAAACTACTTATGAACTACCTACAACTAAGGACGACACAAATATCCATGCCCGAGGGGGGATTCGAACCCCCGACCGTAGTGGCCGTGCAGACCGTGACTGGAGCGCTTCAGTCCCCTCGGCCACCGTGGCCGGCTCTGGACGCCTTACAGTTTCTTATGCGGAAACCAACGTTAAGTCATAGACAAGCAATACTTTTACGTATCTGTTGCAAGTTGTATTCTTACCGTAAATAAACTTCTTAACGTTCAGTAATGCCTTTACCTGCACATTTAACATTCCTGTATCCATTATAAGTGACCCCAAAAAAAAAAAAAAGAAAAAACGGAAGGAACAGCTCATATCGAATATTCCTGTGGCTGTGTCTGGTAATTGGAGATAACTGCTGGCCGCGGTGACCGCGGGGACTGAGGCGCATCAGTCACGGTCTACTCGGCCACTACGGCCGGGGTTTCGAATCCCACCTCGGGCATGGATATTTGTGCCGTCCTTAGTGTAAGCTAGTTCATAAGTAGTTTGTAACTTTGGGGTCTGATGACCCCGTAGTTAAGTTCCATAAGCTATACAAATATTTGAACATTTTGGAGATAACTAACTGAGGGTGATGCTTACGCTTGCGCTGAAATTAGGAAAGAAACGTAAGTAACACAAGTATTCTTTTATATATGAAATCATACTCCTCAAACCACAGACACAGACATTTGATTTGACTCCTCACATGAGTGATATTCTTAATTCCTTTATTTTGGTTTAGAATTTTACAATAAACATTGCTCGTTGAGTTTCCACTTTCAGCTCCGATTTTTCCGTTCGCATTTATGTCATCAACAAAAATACTGCGTCGTTAGATGCGTTCACCTCTGATTAACAGAGAAAGTAGTGTACCAGGGCCGCGCGGGAGTAGCCGAGCGGTCTGGAGCGTCACGTTACGTACCGCGCGGCCTCCTGCGTCGGGGTTGGAATCCCCCCTTGGGCATGGATGTTGTGTTGTCTTAAGGGTAGTTTAACTTAGTTTAAGTAGTCTAGGGACTTATGACCAAAGTACCGGTTGATCAAAAAGTCAGTATAAATTTGAAAACTTAATAAATCACGGAATAATGTAGATAGAGAGGTAAAAATTGACACACATGCTTGGAATGACATGGGGTTTTATTAGAAACAAAAAAAAAAAAAAAAAAAAAAAAAAAAGGTCCGGCTTCATCTGATCAGAAAAGCAATAATTAGCATAACAAATTAAGACAAAGCAAAGATGATGTTCTTTACAGGAAATGCTCAAGCTCAATATGTTCACAATCATTCCTCAACAATAGCTTTAGTCGAGGAATAATGTTGTGAACTGCTCTGTAAAGCATGTCCGGTGTTATGGTGAGGCATTGGCGACGGATGTTGTCTTTCAGCATCCCTAGAGAAGTCGTTTGATCACAATACACTTGCGACTTCAGGTAACCCCAAAGCAAATAATCGCACGGACTGAGGTCTGGGGACCTGGGAGGCCAAGCATGACGAAAGTGGCGGCTGAGCACACGATCATCACCAAACGACGTGTGCAAGAGATCTTTCACGCGTCTAGCAATACTTTGTTTTAGTTCTAATAAAACACTATGTTATTCCAAGCATGTGTGGCAATTTGTACCTCTCTATCTACATTATTCCGTGATTTATTAAGTTTCCAAACTTATACTGACTTTTTGATCAACCGGTAGTTTCATCCCATAAGAATTACAAACATTTGAACGTTTGTTTTACTGTACCAGGGGAGGCATCTTTTTCATGGTATCTATCGTTCATTAAGTTCCCCGACCACATCTTATCGTGTGTGTTTGCACTGCTCTTCATCTACACCCATCATCCATCACTTCATAAATCGTGCTGCAAGAAGTTCTGAAAGCGATAGATATTGATAACAAGGGAACTGTATTCAAAAAATCCCCTCTCTATACAAGATACCACTTTCACTTACGTATCATTTGCTGATGTAATTGAAAATCTTGCTGTTAACACGATCGACGGTCGTACCGTAATGGATACACCAGTTCCAGTTAGATCACCGAAGTTAATCATTGGCTAGCACTTGGATGGGTAACCATCCCAGTCTGCCGAGCGCTGTTAGTCAGCGGGGTGCACTTATCCCTTGTGAGGCCAACTGAGGAGCTACTTGATTGAGAAGCAGCGGCTTCCGTCTGGCAAACCGTCACAACGGGATTGTGGGCCGCGCTGACCATGTCCCTCTCATACTGCATCCGGAGACGCTTTCGGGCGGTGGATGAAACGACAGCCGGTTGGTACCCGTTGGGTCCTCGAGATCTGTGTGGGTCGGAGCTACTTCGGCGCTGTGCGGTAGTACAGAACAAAAATTTAACAATACTACAAAAAGGGCATACTTACTTAAAACAGTAAAGGTCCTAATTTGCAGTAGTAATAAATATTTTTCAAGGCATTCATTCCTATTTCAAATGCTACAATAGACAGATTTTTGTTGTTGTAAAATATAGTTTGGTCTAAGTAACGAAAGGTACTATCTCTTGAACACGTAAAAGACGACATACAAATAAAGGCTAACTACAAAATGTCATGCACAGAATTTTTAATAATTCTACAAAGACAACGCGTAGCTGAAAGCTGTAAAATCTAATTCAATATATATTTTCCACAAAAATAATTATTTCATTACAAGGTAATGTTGGTTTTAATGAGACAAATGTAATAAAATATTAATCACAAGTACCGCCTTCGGGCTGAATTGGTCGATAAAGTAAAAATAAAGGCAGCAGAAACATTATGACTTTATTGATAATATGACGCATTTATTTCCGAAACGCGTCATATGAGCAATAAAGTCAGTGCCTGATGTCTGACTTTTGCCTCTGTGGCCATGAAAGTATAATTATAAAGATGGTATTCTTTCTTGATTTTAATTTTTTAAATTTTTATTTATTTATTTATTTATTTTGCACACAGACTAATCCGTTTAGTGTGTTAATTCTTTCAGAGTCACAGTGGGAAATTTGAGATATGATTTTACGATTATTTTCTTGTGTCACTACATTCTAAAATATTTTGATTCTAACAGAATATTATAGGTGGACGACAAACACCATGTCTAGTTTTCTGATATAATAGGAAGCATGAAAGTACACATTTTTCTTAACAGAGCAACGTCCATAAATGCATTGTTTTAACTTACAGTGATATGAAAGAAGCTCTACAGTGTAAAGCACAAGAATGCTCAGAGGACTCCATTGTGAAACACATATGAAAATCAGAGCACGATCATACAAGGAGAGCACTCCTACTCGTCAACGCCGCATTCGTTCAAATTTATGGTACATGTAGGGAGTGGTGAGATATGAAAGTGCACCAAGTGGGAACCCCAGATGGCTAAGCGTTTAGGAAATAAAATGAATTTTGATACGGATCTATCTCCATATGCACCTTATCAACTACCCCTGAGAGAATCTGTTAGGAAGCGGTGTTTAGCTCACGCTGTAATTAATCTAATTTTGTGCCGGGCGTCGTGGCTCAGCGCGCTCGGTCAGGGGGGGGGGGGGCTAAACGTCCTCTGTAATAAAAAAGCCGAGCCAAATATACAACTAACAAACAAGAACGAACGGAAACAACGACCGCAAAACTTAAATCCGCCTGAAGAACAGAATAATAATAATAATAATAATAATAAAAGCGGTAAGAGATCGGATTTTTATTGAAAGGTTCGCGGGTTCGATTCCGCCCGGCGGCAAATATTTTTTTGCTCCTTGGCAATGCATACACTACTGACTGCACAATTAACCGCAACATCATATATGTTATTTTGTATTTATATGTGCGCAAGATGCGGTCAAAATTATTGCTTCCCCTGTTTCTTCGATGAATATCACCCCGGTACATGTAATTGATCAATTGCAAAAGAATGGAAGTTTCGATTTACATACACGACGTCCCCAAGCACACGTTAACTACAGTCCCTTTTTAAATGTTTGTAGTCCCGAATTTCATCGAATGCCCTTTCTTTTTTTGCTTATTGAAATTAATAAAATAACCGATATGATGTTGCGGTTAATTGTGACGTCAGTCTAAATCTATATCAATACTCAGTAAACCACCGTGAAGAGCATGGCAGAGGGTACGTCCCACTGTACCACTTATTAGGGTTTTCCCCATTCCATTCACGTATTGTGCGTGGGAAGAATGATTGTTTAAATGCCTCCGTGCTTGTTGTAATTAATCTAATCTTGTCCTCACGATTCTTACGGGAAAAATTTGTAGGTGTACGCATTGCCAAGGAGCAGAAAAAATTTGCTGCCGGTATTTTTTATTATTATTGGGCGGAAACTATATTTTATTTCTTTGTTGCATTGTTGTTTTTAAGGGGACTTTATTTCATTTATTCGTGGGAGGGGAACTTGTTTTTTACATTCTTAGATTTCTTATAATTGACATTAGGAGAATTCTTCTTAGATCAAGAATTTACAATAAATGGAATACATATTGTTTATCGCTGGCTCAGGGGTCCCTCGGGAAGGATCCAGTGTTTTCCTACGTCATTCCGTAGCTACGTTGCGTTACGTCATTCAAAATGTAAGTCGTGCTGACTTTTCCGCAACTTGGCAAACAGTCTATGCTCCCCTTACCGAGGGATTTCTTTTCCTCCGAGAGAAGTCCTCCTTGCATCAAAATTAGCAAACGCGATTGGAGTTGAACCCGCGACCTTCTCAATACGAATCCGGACTTTTACCGCTGAGGCAAACACCGCTTCCTATACACGACGTCACAGGGACCGTTGATAAGATGCATATTGCGATAGATCCGTATCAAACTTCCTTTTATATACTAAACGCTTGGCCATCTGGAGTTTCCCACTTGGGCCACTTTCGTGTCTCACTACGCCCTACATCTACCATAAATTTGGACGAATTCGGCGATGACGAGTAGGCGTTCTCTCCCTGTTAGAATGGTACATTACGCAAGTGTGCTACCAACTGTTTACTTTTTTCTACGACATAATGATGCTTAAATACGATGAAAAGATATCAACAAATATTAATGTGTAGCTATCTGCGTAGGTAATTTCCAGGAATGTTTACGGGCTTTGTTATACAGAATATCACTGCATCCGACATACAGTTGAAGTTAGTGCTATTCAAATGTTCAAATGTTTGTTAAGCTTATGGGACTTAACTACGGGGTCTTCAGTCCCTAAACTTACAAACTACTTATCAACTACCTTATACTAAGGACGGCACAAATATCCATGCGCGAGGGGGGATTCGAACCCCCGACCGTAGTGGCCGTGCAGACCGTGACTGGAGTGCCTCAGTCCCCTCGGCCACCACGGCCGGCTTAGTGCTATTAATAGTGGTTCGACAATACACGTGCCCATACTACCGGACTGAGGATCAATGAATGCGGGCTAACCACGCAGCGTTACAGTTCATAATTTTTTGGCCTATTGCTTTGTCATTCTTTCAGATTTGCCGATGGCCACATTGCAACAGGATAATACGCTACCACACGTGGCACACAATGTTCAGGACTTTTTCGCCGTCCTTCGGGTTGCACTTCTGTCTTGGCCTCCCTGTTCTGCTGATCTCTCATCTAATCGAAAACGCCTGCTCTATGATTAAAAAACTGCTGGTCCAGGAAACAGCACCCGTTGCTACTCCAGATCAGCTTTGGCGGTTTGTGGAAGCAGCATGGACTGCCGTACTTCAACACTTCCAGATCGTCTATGAGTCACTGGCGGCAACAGACACTACTGATTTCATCATCTTCCTCATTTCACATGTGATATTTGTAGAACGTTTTACCTCCGGTCCCTTTTGGTGTTGCATTTTCGAGGGCCAACAGTGTAGATACTGCGAAAATTTAAATGTTACTGATTGTACCTTTCTCGTGAGGAACTGAAAATAATTATGTTCCTGAATGCTTTCAGATGGGTCGCTTCACATTATTCACTTATATTTCACGAGGATATATTAAGTTCTTTCTGAAGTGGCTCGTAGGAAGCCGACTTGTTGAGGTAGGAAACAGTAATGTTAACAACTAGAGCTGAGACGTTCATTATGTTCATAGAACTTTCTCAACAGGAGGAATCTGCTTCAGTTAGCTGTAGTTTACGTATAAAAATTTGGGGGTATTTGATAGTGATGCATATTCCTTGCTATCGAAGCCGAGAATGATCACAAGTAAGTAGTCTCAGCTACCCAGCCGCACGGTGCCATGCCAGGGATTGCGCGGACGCTCCCACTATAGGTTCGAGTTATCTTTGGGCATGGGTGTGTGTGTTGTTCTTAGGATTTCTTTAATTGATTTTAGTATTTTGTAAGTCTAGGGACCGATGACTACAGTAGTTTAGTACCATAGGTTTACAGACATTTCATTTGAGTTTTTCTCTACTGTTGTAGTGTTATATCTCTATCCTATACGTTGTGAGTTTATAAAAAAAGGTCATGTGAAACTAAACCTGCTTCTTAAGAGAAGGAATTGAATAGCCTTTGTCGAATTTATATTTCTAAAAATATTCAAATGTTTGGACCAAACTGCTTTGGTCATCAGTCCCTAGACTAACAAACTACTTTAACTAATACTAAGGACAACACACACACAAAAGCACACAAGATGTCCGAGGGAGGACTCGAACCTCAGGTGGGAGCGGCCGCCCAGTCCGCAGCATGATGTCTTAGACCACGCGGCTATTCCCGCGATGCTGTTGCTGATTTCTACTTTCACAAATAATGTACCCGTAATTCAGCGTAATGTAAAAATATGTATAAAAAAACTTGGGGCATCACTGGGGCTTATATCAAAACTGAAAAAAGCATGTCATATTCACAGAATATATGACATCAACTGCGAATAGGCGAAGCGGAAAATGTGTACCCAGCCGGGATTCGAACCCGGGTCTCCTGCTTTCTAGGCAGTTCTGCTAACCCCTACACCACTGGGGACACAGTGATCACCGCACCTGCAAGGACTATCCAAGCACGCCCCCCGTCAGATACAAATTCACAGCTTCACCCTGCCCACAGTACTCAAACTCGTAGTTGTGAAACTAATTCCCGTAAGAGTAAGGGCCACAAACGTGCCCACCTATCCCCACTAACGAAATGATCGTTGCCCATCACCGGCATGCATATGTATTTACTACATTCAACCCAACTACGTTATGGCTCATAGCGCATACGTCGAGCATAAATTTACGGGTGAAGTACTGAATGATAAACGAAGCTTTCAGATGGATAGCATCGTTGCTGTCAAAACTCGTAAACAGTTCCGATCATTTAGTGATTTATGTCGGATAGCTTGGAACGTAGATATATGTTTATTAATCAGATCTGTTTGTACTGATAAATTAGAATATTATGACCGCACATCTATTATCGATATACATCCGTAGCAGTGTCACCTGACGAGGAATGACTGCTAGTCAGAAATACGCGCGGTGTATGTAATAACAGTGAGCGCCATGCCCATGTGTAAGGCACGCGATCTATCTGAGTTTGTCCGAGGACACTCTGTGATGGTCCGGAGCCTCGGAACGGGCATTTTGCGACTAACCGGGTGTACGAGGAGTGCTGTGGTAATTGGTGAAACCAAGCAGAACCAAGGGCAATACGTCCAGGGATAGGGCGGCTGTCCCTCGTTACAGATGTCAGACGTTGTGGGCTGCTAAAACAGGACAGCTGACCAGCCGTGGCGGAGCTAACACCAGACTTCAAAGCTGGCAAATTACTCGTGTGTCTGAAGACATAGTGCAGCCAGCACTCGTTAGGATGGGCCTCTGCAGCCGTTACGCACGCATGTGACAATTAAGATCGCGGCATCGGCAACTAACACTGAAATGAACGCATAACCATCGTCACAGGACGTTTACAAAGTGCCAGAGCGTTGCACTGTTTGATGAAACCCGATAACTTCTTCATTATGCTTGACGACGTTTTTTTGTGCTCTCTCAGTGACTGGGTGCTAAATTCATTGATAACACTGTTTGTTATTGTCTTTAAATGAATTATGCCATTTGAGCCTATACATAAATAATTATTAAATATTCTGACTTGTTTCATTACGACAGCTTTAATCTAATCATACTTTCCTTCCTACAAACGTGTACTGAATTTGATGATGAGCGTGTTTACATTGTGTATTCATAAATCCATATTACTTCGGTGTCAAAATGTATATCGTAAGTACCGGTTACACACCTCCGTGCGTTGTCAATACTGGAAAAGAAAGGGTGAAACATCCTTCCTCTAACTCCGCATTTTCAACGACAGTTAGCCGTCTGTCCCGGAGATAAGCGGACAACTTTACTTAGCTTGTGGCCGAGACGTGGATTTTCAGTACTTCTTTCAATATTACTGTCTCTGAGTGTTTCTTATTTGCAAGGTTTGAACGGTATAACAGAGGAACATACGAAAATTAAAACGTGAAAGCAGCTTGTGAGTCACGATTTGAATACTACGCCAGGAACGCAGTGCCTGCTATAAACACTGTTTAGGAGTCTCTTCGCCATGTCTGGAAGACACCCTATGACATCACAAGAAGCTAACAAAATACCTGTTACGTACACTTTACAACAAAGTTGTACGGCTACCTTTTTTCCATTTAGTATTATTATTCAGGAGGGAAAGAGAGTCGAGTTCAACGTACCGTTGACAACGATGTCGTTAGAGACGGAGCACAAGCTGGGATTTTGGAAATCTGACGTGTTCTGTCAAAGGAACTATACGCGTATTTGCCTGGAATGATTCAGATTAAAACACAAGTCTGTATGATCGGATATGGGTTTGAACCTCTGTCCCCCTGAAAGTAAGCCACAACTTGCTCGGGTCGCGGTGGAGTGGCCGAGCGCCCTAAGTCGCCTTGCTGCGGAGCGTACGGTTGCTCGCCGTCGGAGGTTCGAGTCCTCCCTTGGACATGGGTGTGTCTTGTCCTTAGCATAAGTAGTTTGTAAGCCTAGGGACTGATGACCACAGCAGTCCCTTAGTTTACAAACATTTGAATCTTGCTCTATTGACAGTTTCTCACTATCTGCACTCTTATGTAGAGTGTACCTTGCAGTCTTTCCTGTTTGCTTGTAAAAAATTAGAAAGTGTTTCACAATTAAAACAATAAATATAAGAAAAAATGCAACGTTTCGTCGAACGTTTAACAAAGTGGTAACGAGAGCTCCTCACTTGAAGTCCGACAGAGTGATTCGTGCGAATAGCCAGTGCCATCAACTGAATAGGCTATACAGTTATTCACACTGTCAATATCAACAACATCTTGCTCCAGTTCACGCAAAATTTCGTCGTCCTTGAAAAGCATTTGTTTACGTACTACTGAATAGCTATCGCCCCCAGCAGCTTGACTTCATACAATAAACGGCTGCTTTAGAAGATACATACCGCTCACAACACGATGAAGACCTCTAGAGTCTACCACACATGATTTAGTAATTCAAAACTAGATAAGTCGTATCCCAAGACTTGCTGTAGATTGCGCTGTTATCTATAATGAAGTACTGTTCGAAGATAGTTGCACAAATATTCAGTCTGATCATGATAAGATTTCATATTGCTTTAAAGATTGCGAACTTGCATTAAATGTTCAGAAATGTAAACTGTCCAACTCCAAAAACTGTAAAACGTAGTTTTCTATGTCTAACGCAATAATGATTGATAATTTAAACCAATGAAGTGACAAAACATAATTGTGACAATATGGAAGACATGAAGATTCAGGCGTAGGTAAGGCGGGTGTTAGGGTTACGTGTAGGGTAAAAGGAAAATCCCCTAGAAAGGATATTGTTTCGAAAAATACTTGCATCGTAGAAAGTTGTTCAAACTAAACAAAACGCAGATGCAAAATTGATTATCTAAGAAAAAGGGTAGCGCAAATTATGAGTGTTTGGTGCATGGGAGGGCTTCACGAAGATGCTGAAAATACTCAATGAAACTGGAGCGTCACGTTACGGATCGCAAGGCCTCCCGCGTCGGAGGTTCGAATCCTCCCTCGGGTATGGATGTGTGTGTTGTCCTTAGGTTAGTTTAACTTAGTTTAAGTAGTTTGTAAGACCAGGGACTGATGACCAACGTAGTTTGGTCCCATATAATTACAAACATTTGATTTTTGAACTCAATGAAAGACGATTCAACTTCAACGGCAAAAATGCCGCGAATGGCTACTTACTAAGCTCCAAGAAGCACAGTTAACTGAGGAATATAGAGATACTAGCCGCTACTCGTGACTTCGTTCGCTTGACGAAATTAAATACAGTCCATTCCTTTATTTAACAATCACTTTATTAACATAATAAAAACAAAAATCTTTTACTTTTTAACAGAGAATTTATTAACATACTACAAGCAAACACCCTTCGTTTTTGACATTTTTTAACAATAAAATCATTGACATACTAAAAACAATCACCCTTAACTTTGAATTCTTTACAATGAACTTACTGACGTTCTAAAAAAAATATCGTTCATTTTCAAAAATTTTCATAACAGTAAAATTATTGACGTACTATAAAGTGACTCTTTTCGTTTTGAAACTTTTTTCCTTAACAATAAAATTATTGATCTACTAAAAGCAAGCAGCTTTCATATTGAAACAATTTTTCCAATAAATTATTAATGTATTGAAAATAACGAAAGTGCCACTGTGAACAATCGCATATTATTAGTTACTATGAACCTAAAAAATAAAAATCATTTGTGACGTGATGGTCAGCCAAGAGAATTTAGAAAGATGGTTGTATGTTGATCCTGTCCGTTGTTAGGTAGTGAAACATCTCAAAACATTCGAAAGCAAACACAATGATACAAAAAGGAGACTAAATGGTAATTAATATTAATTTCCAATCATTCGGCTCTCAATAGTAAAGATTCTTTGTGAAGTAGGTCTTGGACAACACGGTAGACGCAATGTTTGTTTCTGTGAAACATATGAAATAACTTAAGAGAAAATTGTATTTTTATAGCCTCAATAACAAAGCTACTTTCCTAAAACCTCTCGATAGATCACATTTTTATTTTTATTTTCCGGCTCAGAATATAAAACTTTCAGGTGAATTTACTTTGGAGCAGGCCGCATACAATTGTCCGTAGGAGAAACAATCGTTTCTCAGATCAGTGGTTGTGACGTCGTATCTGTTGATCAATGCGTGTAGCTCCTATCAGTGGTATATTTGGATATTGTTTGCGGAATGTGCTGAGAACAGAGTAATAAAGACTTAACAAAATGTCAAACTTAATGCAGTACCTATTTACGGTTGTCAAGTTTATGACGTAATATCCCCTGAATTATGTATCCTGCAAAAACATTATTTACTAGGTTCGTAGAGTGGAATATTAGGAAACTGCCTGCGAAATGTGTTGTAAACGGAGTTGATAGTGAAGACGTAGTAAAATACAACTTCATGCTTATTAGGACGAATTTTCACGCATTTTTTGTCTTAAAGTGCTCTCCTTCTCAAATAGTGGACTGATAAAAGTCACACTATCACGTGCCGCAAGAGGGGAAGCTGTCATTGTTTATGACCTATTATCTCCTGAAATCCTATCTCAAAATCCTTTCTTAGTTGACGTCTTCTACCTATAAACTACATTCCTGCCAAATGTCAGCTTCATAGGTGAAGTAGTTTTCGAGATTCCGTGTTCAGTCAGTGAGTGAGTGAGTGTCCTTTCGCTTTTTATACAGATAGAGATAATACGGGAACCCTATATCTTGCTGTTGTAGGATTAGACTAATTACTAGTCAAATGTGAATGGAATGGAAGAGAATCTTATACATGATAAAGTGGTATGTACCCTCTATCACAATGACTTGCGGAATATAGATGTAGACGGCATGCAAGTACTCTGTGTTAACCACTGCGTCAACCCGATCGCTTACAGAAATAATAATACGACAGAATGCATCCTAGCGGACGCCATTAGTAGGACTGGCTATGTTCAACAAATGTTCAAATGTTGGAAAATCTATGGGAATCAACTGATTGGTTATTAGATCCTAGCTCACAAACTACTTAAATTAAGGTAAACTAACCTAAGGACAACACATACACCCATGCCCGAGGGAGGACTCGAAACCCCGATGGCGAACGGCCGCGGGCACCGCAACAAGGCGCCTCAGTGCGCACGGCTATTCCGCCACGGCCACTGGCTACGTAATTTATGAAGAAATCATCTTGAAATAACCAAATTTGAGCTTCGTGTTGAAATATAATGCTTTTCAGGGAGTGCACTTACACAGAGTTGATTGACAGGCATGGAATCAATTAAGGAATCAGTTTACCAATTACATAAGGTAGATCGCAGGAACTGGCGAAAGCATGAACCACAGCATGTGCAGCTTGTCTCTCGAACTTCCATGCTAATTTAAAGTATAGTTCTTTTCTTGCGCTACGTCTAATTAGTCATTGATTATCCGTGGCTAACGCATCAGGAGCTAATTACTTCATGAGCCAACGATTATAACGCAATTGTGAGATAAGTGTAAAATTAGTGAAAGTAGGCACTTATTGAACAGATGGTTTGGGCTTCAGCCCAGAAAAATAGCTCTGTCGGTAGTTCTTTTCACTTTGCTATCTATCCGACTTATTGTACGTTATTTCTCGGTGTAGGGTAACATTACCAAATTACTCTGAGAATTACGCTTGGAACTGCAAAAATTACACCACTTATGAAGCGTGCTTATAGCAGTGTTGAGGCCTTAATGGCCCGCATCGGACAATGGGCAGGCGGCATTTTTCAGCGATCTCGGCTATTTCCTTCCTTTTATATATATAGCTGCGTCGCTCGCATCGTCAGTGTCGTGCTAGTTGATCCGAGCAGAGGACAGCTTATGCGATGGCTCTGTTCGTGTTCATAGGAAAGAGTGTGTCCTTTCGATCACAGGTATGACGTGTGCTTTATCCTTAAATGTAACTGGTTTTGCTTCACGCCTCGTACATATCTTGTTTTTCTGTAGTTTGAATTAACCACTATTTTAAAAGAATGTCGAATATTCAGCGTGATTACAAAAATCTTTGAATACTTCGATTACTAAACCTGCAAAGTTTTGTGCAATATGAAGGGTATTCCGTACTCAGATATAAAATAATAACTAAATGCAGTCTATGAGAATCATGTAGTGCTGTTTTCTGTCTATTGTTTTCTTCATAAATGTAGTCTCCATTGCAAAGAGGTATTTGCGCGGTTTCCTTCTTGAGGGTGTCTACAATACAAAACATAGTTTATTATTCCAGCCTAAATTTTACAGTTTAAGTCAATACACGTTGAGAAATATCATATTTTTTCAGATGCAAGTTAAGTGACGCCTTTGTTCTTCCTTTAATATTTTATCGATATGGATTCATTCAGAATGAAGATCTGTGATTACCAATGCTTTCCAAAAGTATTAATCTCAATATCGAGCAAGATTTCTCAATGTTATTCGCATTTATTCTTGCCTTTATCCTGTAATTTTAGTTAAATTTAAATAGACATTGTAGTTTTTACACACAAAACTTCCTGCCGGAAAGTGTCGGTATGCAAAAGACTGCGCCTTAGTTTTAGCATTCGTCTATATTGGTTTATGAAATCCATTGTAGATGGAAGCCAAAATGCGGCAAGGTGGAGGAGGGATAGGGATCGAAAATGAGATTCTGAAGATAGCGAGGATAATGTGGTAATGCCATTCATTAAGGCTTCACGTGGAACTTGCAACGTCCTTCAAGTGCTAGGTTCGAATTTATCGTTTCTGTCAGTAAAGTTTGTACATCTTGAATCAGAATTCTTGATTGATGTTACAGGCAAAGACTGTAGTTGGTTTCTTAACTATGCATAGAAATACTCAGATTCCTTCAGTGTTTGTATATGTATTTAGATTAGCTTGCAACGGTTTTGAATTACGTCTCAGCTATGTGATGCGCATCAGTTTTAGGAGTTCCAGTAGAAGAAATGTACAGCAAATTTAACCAACACGATATTACATATAGTGTCATGTACATGATTAATAAACAAATTAATCCATAACATCAGGAAGTGGCTTCGAGAGAACAGATTATTGTTGGTTGTTTTAAGGGGACTAAACAGCTAGGTTATCAGTCAGATTACACTTAACGGCAAAATAAATAATTAAATGAAAATAGTGCAGACTGTTTCTGACTCCCAACTCTTCAAAGAGCAATATTTTATTGCCCCGACGTCCAACAGTCAATGAAGTCGATTATTTAAGATTTCGTAATCTGAGTGTAGATGAAAAACATTTTTGGAACTACCACGATCAAGATGTGCAGCAATGGAATACTGCTCTGTTCAGTATAAGGATAATTTCCATTGTCCCTGACACTGAATAGTAAAGTCTCGTATAATTTGCTTATTTCGACGCTACTGTATCTCGTGTTATAATTTTTTTGGGGAAACTCTATCCATTTACCCAAAATATTCTTAGCCCAGAAAATGTGGTCAGGCAGATCTGTGATATCTGTTGGCGAACATCGTATATATTGTTGCTCTGGTGTCTCATAAATCTAACACTGATATTCCCGTACATATACTCTATCAAGAGATTTGCTGTTAACAATATTGTCTTATTTAAAATAAACTACTATATTCATTCACTGAACATCAGATGTACAATATTTCCTTAAGCGCTGTACATAAATTAAACATCTGATGTAATTTTCAATAAGAATTCAGTAGAACTGATATCAGTGATACTCTAAGTCTTCAGACATAAATTGAAAGTTTCCTCGGGGAACACGCCAGTACTGTGCGGGAGATCCTTCCAATACTAAAGTTCTGTAATCGATTTTGTATGTCTTTTCAGTCATCGCTTTTCCAGTGATTCAGTTACTCTTTAGGTTACTTTTTTAATAATTTTCCTATGGAGCAATAAGTTCACCATGAAGAGATCATTCCATGGCCAAGCAGCTTTGACCCGCACGGTTCATAGGAATCTAATAAATACATAAAATGAAGTAAACCATCTGGTATCCATGTCTTTTATGAAAAGACACCAAAACCACTATGATCACTCAAAAATTATTGTTAATAATCCTACTGAATTAACTATGCCTTTATTCATTTGCAGCTATTTATGGAGTCTTAGGAAATGCAAAACCAGAATTACTGAACCGGAATTTGAAGAATCACAAATACGAGTCCTTTATATAGAATGTGCACTTCCGCTGAGTTTCTCCTATTTTAGAAGTTTTTCTGCACTTAATCGTGATTGGATGGATTTTCTGGCTGCTAAACACTTTTGTAGAAGATGCTTGTAGATTTAGAAGGTGTGTAGGTTAGTCTTTGAAATTCAGTTCAAAAATGTTCAAATGTTTGTTAAGCTTATGGGCGCTTAACTACGGGGTCATCAGTCCCTAAACTTACAAACTACTTATGAACTACTTACGAACTAGGACGGCACAAATATCCATGCCCGTGGGGGGATTCGAACCCCCGACCGTAGTGGCCGTGCCGACCGTGACTGGAGCGCCTCAGTCACGTCGGTCACCGCGGCCGGCTTGAAATTCAGTCGTACCCTTATTTCGAGGCAGTATTTGTGTTATACTATCTTTACAAAGAGTACTCATTTTTTGTATGTCATCAGGAATGCTTAGCTTCGTTATGTCTTCTTTTACACGGGGCGCAGAAAACTTTCCCATTCTTTGTTAATCAGTATTTTCGGAAGAGAATGACATTTAGGTACCATTACTTAGCCATTTAAGCATCATTGCGGGTGCTAGAACTGAGCATCATTACCGACTAAATAGTGCTAACACCAAAGAACTAATGAGGGTACTGTAGCAATGTGTACAATGTGGTTACGATGCATGATGCCTCCTCTTACCGTCTTCGGTGTAGTTGATTTTTGTCATTAAAATTCGACCTTCAAGCCATAAGATGTTACCTCTGGAAGCCAAGATGATCACTCAGTAGCATCTTTTCGATTGATATATTTTGTACGGATAGAGAGTCATCCAACCATGTAGTGACATTTAAAAACTGTTGTAGTAGTAGGTAAAATATGCATTACTTAAGTATAAAATAATAAATCATTGTCCAGAGACATATTTTGTCTCAATATATATCAGAGATATTGGCTTTCTTAAAATAAACTACAATATTCATTTCTGAACATCAGTCGTGCAATATTCCCTTAAGCATTATACATAAATTAAACATTAAATGAGTCTCCTTTAGTTTAATATTTAAGTGTCTGCAGAATGATAATATCTGAGTTTTACGTATATCGATATACACCAGAACATCTCCATTTACATCTAAATCGGTAATTTGCAAGTCACTGTGTGGTGAATGGTGGAGGGTACATGAAGGTCTGACAGTCTCTTATTCCTCTTTATTCCATACGTGGATGTTGTATTAGAGAAAAATTGCTAACAATCCTCTCTACTATTTTTCCTATCATGTCCACTACAACATATGAATTTTGGAGTAAGTAGTGAACCGTAGTCTCTCTTAATTTTGACAGGTCTTCCAGCGATACGTTGCGTCTTTCTTATAACGTTAACCACAGGCGTTTGTTGAGCGTTTGAGGATTTATATAACTCTCTCGCGCTGACCAAACGAACTGTGGAGAAGCACGAGCTCTTCTTTGATTTCTCTCATAATCTTTAACGCAATTTTTAAGGGATTCAGATCAAAGAACAATATTCAAGAAGTAGCCATACGCATCACTCTTCATGACAGTATGAAACGTCTGTACGATTCTTATCATAAATATGTCTGCTATCTGCATCTTGGGAAAGGCGTCCCTGTCTACTTGACAACTGAAAGTGATCAGGTGGTTAACGGAAACCGTGTAGTACTACTTTGAGTATAATAACTGGTATTACACGCCATGTATTTATATTAGCCGTCGTACTAAACTCTACTCGTATGTTTTCCTGCATTTTGTAAACGACTATTTCATCTCCAGGCCATCTACAGAGAATAACAAAACTTTTCTGTTACGATATTTATATATGTCATGCATTACCGAGTTAGGTAGAGCGGTGGTAACGTACTAGACTTCCATTCGGAAGGACGGAGATCCAGATTTAGGTTTTTTATGATTTCACTAAATCATTTCAAAGGAGCATAAAAAAATCCGAGCCGAGAAATCGACGAAAGACCTAGAACAAACATGAACGAACGGCCTCAAAGAACCGTTCCACCCGACCACCGGAAATTAAAAAAGAAAAAGCACGGCCGTTTTCCCTTCCCATCTCAGACAAAAACTATCCGAGCGTGTTGTTAAACCCTAAGCTCTCTTCTTTTCCATGAGTTATAGCGGTGTCATGCGTACTGTCTACTTCCGTTTCTGATGCTCCGATTAAGATATGTAGAATGGCTACTCTGGAGTTACCGTCCATGCGTTGTTTGTTTACTTGATGACTGTTCAGAGCGCACTGAAGACCTTCCGCAGATCGAGAATCTCTTTGCCAACGTGGGCACTTTTCGATTTCGTGAAGGAACAGAACAGGCCTAGTTGAGTATTTCTGTGCATCTTCCTCACAAGTGAAATTCCCCATGAGAACCTTAAGATTTAGTGGTAAGTTGCTGCAATGGATAGACGGTTAAAAATCGATCACAGACCAAGCATGAAAGCACGATGAAGGTGTACGGAACTGTGAAAAAAGAAGAAAAAGTAGAAACAGTGACTGTTAGAAACGCAAAGTGTGCAGCAGTGACGGTGAGCCGTGGTTATGTGGTTAAAGTGTTAGGTGGTGGCCTGGGTTATCCGTGTTCAAATCCTCACCGTTCTCAATTACTTTACTTTTTGTTTTTCACAAAATTATGAATGTCTGTCCGGCCATTGACGAGTAAGTTATCTGTATTTAGTTTTGTGTTTGTCGTGTGTTAACGTGCGTCTGCAACAGCGATATGCAAGGAAGTGATCTATAATTTTTTCTACACGTGTACCACATATTTTGACTCTTGCGCTACATTTTTGCGGTTTCGACTCGAATTACTTTGTTGTAAACTGGTTCACACTCGTTTATTTATTGTTTTCTTTTCTGTGAGAGGTCTAGGAGAAACTAAAAATCCTTAATCCACCGAGTTTCGATTCTTTGAGCATACTATTTATCTCCTGACCATCTGACATGTGTTTAAGTAGTTCATATTTTATGTTTTGATGAGTGAGTTTGCAAATGTCAAGATAATTATGTGAGATATTTCTGTATCTGTATTGATGACATTGATTTAGCGGTTAAACTTTTTACACTGCTAAGGGACCGTAGACCTTGATTGTTAACAAACATTTAAATTTGTTACTTCTAGTCGTTTCTAATAAAAAGGTGGTATAACAGAAAGAGAGAGAGAGAGAGAGAGAGAGAGAGAGAGAGAGAGGAAGAGGCAGATATTCGCTAACAAATGTCAGCCGCGGCGGAGTGGCCGACCGCATTGACGTGCTATGCTGCGATGCGTGAGGTCGTTCCCCGTCGGGTGTTCGTATCCTCCCTCGGGCATGGATGTTTGTGTTGTCTTTAGTATAAGTTAGTTTGTAAGTTTAGGGACTGATGACCCCGCAGTTAAGTCCCGTAAGCTTAAAAAACATTTGAACGTTTGAACAAATGGCAAAGAAATAATTATTATTTCTTGTGCTTAAAAATTAACGCTTTTTTGAAGTTCTCCTATACTTATAATATGACGCATCGTCTCTTGCCAAATTTTGTGATTTTAGGTCAATGGGAAGTAACCTATAGGTTAAGATGAGTGAGTTTGCAGATATCGACATATGTAAGACAAATCACCGTATCTTTTTATTTCATTGGCCTAGAAGTTTAAATTTCGCACAGTCAAGGAGTCGTACACCTTAATATGTGTTATATACTTCTACGCCGTTCTTACACCCGCTCCTGAGAAAAACAGGTGTTAATATGTGGACAAACAGACGAAAAACATAGTTTTTGCCGATTGAGATACGGAAACTTCGTCTTCTTCTTCTTTTAAGCTATGAGACTAAACTGCAGTGGTCATCAGACCCTTGACTTACAAACTGCTCAAACTAACCTTTATGAGGACGATACAATACCCATTACCGAGGCAGAACTCATACCTCCGACGGGAGCAGCAAGACGTCTTAGAGCGCATGGCATTTCCCGCTCGGCGACACGGAATCTTAAAAATAACTACAAAGCACCGTGGCCACATATAGAATACAAGGCACGTAAACATCACGCGTATTTATTACCCAATTTATGTGAACGGCTGGATTTACAGAAGCATAATAGACGAAAATAGGGTATTTTACCGCATAGGTCAGTTTGAAAAGCGTTATCTGCAATACCTTTCTGTTGGCATACCGTGTCTCGTAACCACTCCTAGTAGTGCAGCCTTCCTGCGATGCACATTGCCTACTTCGGGGGTTAGGACGTCCAGCGGGCCGACTGGAAGCAGAAGACGCGCGACAGGACATTTCAATTTCCACTGTCTATACTTCTACAAATACATTCATACAAGGTTGTCAGCATGACCGGGAAGGATCTGGAATCACACTCATAGCATTGGGAGTTATAAAACATAACAAAATAATTTTTATTTACATGTGAAATTTCATCTTTTTTTCACTTACTATTGGCTGTATTTGCTGCTATAGGTACACTTTCCTTCAGCAGTAAGAGAGATTCTTCAATGAATTTTGCACGACATACAAACCATACTTATAGGTGTATGAAACTTTAGAATTTTCCAAGTATATTAAAAACTATGGAAAAAAAGTTTGTTAATTATAATATTTTCGTTTTTTAAAACATATAATTTAAAATGTAACGTCTTATTCATTTTTTCATAAATTAAATACATTCTAGAGTTTCGCACAGCTGTAAGTATGATTTTTGTGCTGTGTAAAACACAGTGAAGAATCTCTCTTAGTTCCGAAGAAAAGTGTACCTATAGTAACAAATGCAGCCAATAGTAACTGAAAATATGATGATATTTCACATGTAAATAAAAATATTTTGTTATGTTTTAGAACTCCTACTGCTATAAGTGTAAATCCTGAATCCTTCCCGGCTGAAAAAGTTTTATGAGTTTCTTTGTAGAAGTATAGACTGTGTAAATTAAAATATCCTATTGTGCGTCTCCTGCTTAAAGTCGGTCCGCTTGACGCCCTACCTCTCTTAATAATCCTCAGAATTGCATGCACACTTCATCGGCTTTCCACACATCAGCGCACATACATTCGACAGTTTATTACGGGGATAACATATTTTCGGCGATGTGTAGGTGACAGGAGAGTTCCAACCGCTTTCTGAAACTTCTGTTGCGTCGCTTTCATGTGTATCTACTTCAACACGGTGTTGTACTTTTTAAAAATAAATCCTCATATCAGCTATTCTTCATGTACTGGTATCTGCTTGTGGCAAGCACGTAACTCATATGCCCTTCGTTGGGAGAAAAATTTACTAGAATGAAATATATTACCCATAACATTTAAGTATATAAAAGTGATAACACTTTTGTGAATTTGAAGATTGTGCGACTGATATTGCCAATACGTTTCTGCTTGATAAGTGATGTTTTTAAATCAGTTTTAAATTTAGGTCTTGAACAGAGATGTTAGTGTCAGTGATTAGTAGTATTCCTGAGGAAACTAAACTGTTCGTATGATCTCAGATTACATGTGATATTGCCAGTTGTCTTTTCTGCAGTCCTCATCCTTGAGTAATTTATGAAGCTTTTACATGAAATGCTTAAAAGTCGAGTAGATACTGTATTACAGTAGCACGTGATATAAATGCTCTTCACGTAAATCGTAGGCAGTAGATTTTACCGTGAATCCGTGAATCTAAAACGTTACACCTAATATTACACTTTCTTGATGTATTTACAAGAATTGTTAGTACTACTTCTTAATACTTATTCACTACATTACGTAACACTAATGAATGGGTACGACAGTAACATCAACATCTTCCTTGAACTGTTGCTGGCGCACATTATTAAATATGAAAATAAAGTGAATTTATTTCTGTCATGAAAACATGCGATACTTTTACTACAGTAAATTAAAATGGCCGCGGTGGAGTGGCCAAGCACATTGAGGCGCTATGCTCCGATGCGCAAGACCGTTACCCGTCGGGGGTTCGAATCCCCCTCGGGCATGGATGTTTGTGCCGTCTTTAGTATAAGGTAGTTCATAAGTAGGTAGTTTGTAACTTTAGTGACTGATGACCCCGCAGTTAAGTCCCTTCAAAAAAATAAAATGTTTAATTACTTTGAGTTTCTCGTGCAGCAGTGTAAAAATTAATTGACGCAATTTAATATGTATCACTGAAAAATGTTCTGTTTTAGCTCAGTCCCTTTTTGAAACAGAGTTTATGTTTTCTTTTTTTTCTGAACCGAATAAATGTATTAGTTATTCCACATAAAATGAAACAGTTGAAAGACTAGCAGTACATCGGTGGTCTCTCTGACAACGAAGACTGATTTTAAAACGCTCACAATAAGCTTGCGATATTTTGTTTTCTTGATGTAGAAAAAACTTGAACACAAGACCGACGGCAGGTTTTATGCCGTAGGGGCAAAATATTTATCCAGACATGTGATTTACAATTTTTGAGCTCGTCGTTTTATTTTATATAACTTTTACGTTATTTTATCAATATTTTGCGGATCCTTATTTGATAAATTTTCATGGTATTTCAGGTAATGAAACTCGAGGACCTCTTTCATATTCGTAAACTAATTCTCAGTAGGGGCACTTACCCCAAAGGTTACCCCTGGGGGCGCTCTTGGATGAACATGAATCATATTTAATGTGTAAAATTGGAAAAATCTTGAAAATTGTGTGCCGGAACCGGGACTCGAACCTGGGCCCTTTACCTTTCGCAGGCAAGAGTTCTACCACTGAGCTATCCTAACACGACGCACGGTGCTTCAATTCAATATCAGCGCACACTCCGCTGCAGAGTGAAAGTTTCATTCTGGAAAAATCTTATAGACGCACATCAACTGTAAACTGACAAGTACCGGTACTCCTAACATAGTTTACATATTATCCATTTTATGGATACAACGCAGTGCTTGTTGAGAGAATCATTGTTATTGTTAATAATGCAACACACACAAAGCAGTGTTAACTCAAAATTATGCATCTCGAGAATCAAGCTCTCATTATCTCTCATTCTTTGGTTAAATGACAACACTAGAAAGCAACTGGAATGCAACAAAGAGACAGGGTGAAAAGAATCCCAAGAAATACGAGGACTGTTTGTCCTAATAATTTAAGTTTTTTGTCTGTTACTCTGTATGTATTAAATAAAATAACAAGAAACAATGCTTGTTGCCACTGTTCAGACGGCATAGTTTTCAAATTGTTTTCAGACTGAAATATGTCTTACACATATAATTCTTCTTCTTGAACTGATAAATAATCCAACTTCTTTGTTTACAGGAAGAAAGGAGTGAAATAACACCATGCTGCTCTGCAAGGAGACTCTTGCTTCTCTCGGTAAGTCATCAAGTGTTTTGGCTTTCTTTCATACCCTCCTACATTAAAAGTCACTAACGGCAGAGAAATATCAGCGTCCGATCGAGTCGTTCGCGAGGCCTTAGCGAAGAGATCTCTTTCACTGTCCCATAAAATGAAAAAAGTTACGAACATGTTTATCTATCAATCAAGTAAATGTTACCAAAAAAGCGAAACATTACGCCTTTTGCGCATTTTACTTTAAGAAACATTATTCAGAATGTAGTATTTATATGGGGATAGTCAAATGAAAACTAGAGAAATGGAATAAAGTAAGTAAAATGTTTATCGTTTCAAAACTATTCACCATAAATCTCATTACATTTGTCACATTGTCAGTGCCTTAGTGATAAATGTTTATGGTTGCCTAAGGAAACTTTGTTGTTCCTCGTCGTCCAAAGTAAATGAAAGCTCTTTTTCAAGGTTCAAGAAACGTAGTTATCACACGGGCAGATACTGTGGCTGTGTGGAAGATGTAGAAGGGCTATCCGCGAAGCCTCTGCCGTGTAGAGGAAACAACCTTGGCAACATGTACGCGGCGGGGATTGTTCTGCAACATAATGGTACCCGTTTCGACTCCATTGCATAAGTTTTGCTGGGAAGCCCTTATACATCCTCCATAAGGCTGTGATCGATCCCCATGCACATTACATGGTTTTGGAGTTCTGAAGAAAGATTTTCGTGCCTTTTACAAGGACGTACACGTTTGGGTACAATCATGGTTCCGCAGGTAACCGCAAGGATTTGTCTACGAAGGTCTTACTTTCTTGTCTTAGTGCGAGATAAAGGTAAACATTTTTATAGCAATTACTTTTGCCAGTTCACTCTCTGTTGCTCAACTAACTTGTCTAAATTTATATTTTGAAAGGTATGCAGGCTGATTCACCAAAAACTTTCACTCTTTTTATTTCATAAATGCTCCCAGATATGAAACGATGTTTCCGACAAATGATAGTGGCAAGCGGGAGTGACAAGGAGTCGTAATTTTTTTTTATGGGAATGCATACTTTCATAACAGCATCCAATAGCTCTTGGATAGACAATTACAGAGTTATAGCACTTGTTAACACTGGCGTGTTTTAATTAAGCTTTTTTCCATTTAAGGGGAAAAAGCTCATATACAACTGTCTTCAAAAAATGAATGTATCTCATTTGAGCACTCTAGCACCGGAAATAATCATTTTTCCAGGCTCCTCACCACATATCAACAATCCCATAGTTACTTTCGACCAATATTCACTCACAGTACTACTTCTGTGGGTTAGTTGGAGGGCGAGAACACGTAACGCCGCGGCGGAGCGGCCGAGCGCATTGAGGCGCTAAGCTACGATGCTCGAGGCCGTTCGCCGTCGGGGGCTCAAATCCCCCCTCGGGCATGGATATTTGTGCCGTCTATAGTATAAGGTAGTTCATAAGTAGTTTGTATATTTACGGACTGATGGCCCCGTAGTTAAGTCCCATAAGCTCTACAAACATTTGAACATTTAGAACACGTAACAACTCTTTGTAGTGGTTTTCCTTTCAACTCTCAACAGTCAAAGAATTGTCAACAACTGGGTCCCAGATCGCTTGCATGTGCGTGAATTTGTATTTAACTTCATAAGTAATGGCGAAATTAAGGTACACATCTACGGCTTATCCTAGAATATAGTTTAAGCAAAGGCAAACCTCTGTTTTCAGCATTTGTCAGTTTAGAGAATGCTTTTCATACTGTTGACTGGAATCCACTCTTTCAAATTCTGACGGTAGTAGGGACTATGTATAAGGAACGAAAAATTATATAGTGTTAGTTATTAGAGTCGAAGGGCATGAAAGGTTCGCAGTGGCTGGGAAGGGAGTAAGACAGGGTTTCCCCTATATTATTTAATCTAACTTCTTTGACTGAGATATCTCTTCTGCACTCCATTGCAATACATTCAAAGTGTTCACACTCTTTCTTCTCAATGTAGACCCCTTCGTGACATCCGTGAAGGAATGCAAGGAGAAATTTGGCGAAAGAATTAAAGTTCAGGAAGAAGAAATAAAACCTTCGCGGTTTTCCGATGAAATTGTGTTTCTGTCAGAGACAGGACCTGCAAATGCAATTGCACGGAATGGACAGTGTCTTGAAAGGAGGTTATGAGGTGAACATTAACAAGACCAAAAAAAAGGTAATGGAATTTATGGTAAGAGAACAAGGCGATGCCGAAGGAATTAGGCTAGGTAACGGGGCAATAGAAGTAGTAGCTGAGTTTTGTTATCTGGGTAGCAAAATAACTTCTGATAGCCGAAGTAAAGAATATGTAGACTGCAGAATGGCTATGAGAAGAAAGGCACTTCTGAAGAAGCGAAATATTTTGACATCCAAAGGTAATTGAAATATTAGGAAATTCTTTATGAAGGCTTTTGTCTGGAGTGTAGCCTTGTACGCGAGCGAAACATGGACGACAAGGAGTTCAGACAAAAATATGTTTCTGACATATGTTTAGTAAGAAAAGGGATCGATTGGTAGGACACATTCTGAGGCATCGTGAGATAGTGTAATTAGCATTAGAGGTATGTGTGTGCGATCAGAACCGCAAAGGGAGACCGAGAGACGAATACAGTAAGAAGATTCAAATGGATGTGGGTTGCCGTTCGTATGAGGAGATGAAGAGGCTTAAACAGGTTTGAGTAGGGCGGAGAACTGCATCAATCCAGTCTCCGAAATGAAGATCACAACAACATCTTATCGATGCGTCTTTGTTTCCAAGATTCTTTCATTTACTTTCCTATTAATTTGATACTGCAAACTTCGTACACTCGTAGTACTCCATGAGGACAACAAAATGTGTAAGCAGTAGCGGGTACTTCTTAAGAGTTATTGAGAAAATCGCAAGATAATTTCGGTCGGTCGTCAAATATGTAGCATATGTACCTGTGCGTGGCCGTTTTTGTCACGAAGCGGTGGCAGCCGAGTGGAGACGGGCGCCGTGGCTCAGCGCGCCCAGTCAGAGGGCTGAACGCCTCTCTGCAATAAAAAAAAGCTGAGCCAAGAACTCATCGAACGACAACGAACAAACAGGATCAACATCCGAAATGAACTAAAATACGCATAGGAGGAGAAAAAAAACCGATTTGGCTCCGTACTCGTTGGTCGCTGGATCGAGTCCCGTTCGTGAACTTTTTTCTTTCAAGACAAACATATTTGTTATTATTTGTATTACAAATGATATAACGGGAAAAATACGTGTAATGAGATGGACTTTTATTAAATTTACGATGTTATTTGGCTGTCTATTTTATGTTTTCCATGTTTTTACGAAAAATACCATCCTGCAACTTTTACTCGTAATGTCGAAAGCGACGATAAGTTGCACATCTTTCGAAAGTCGTCTGTGGCGGTCAAAACTTGCAGGTAACGAGTTGTTTCGGTCTCCTTATAGAAATAAGGGATTTCTCAAATCACGGACAAGCAAAATTTTCACGTCAGTATCACTTTATGCGTTTGGTCGTTTACTATTATTAGTGATAATAAAACTTTGTAGACTGCCAAATAACACTGTAAATTTGATAAAAGTACATATGATTACACGTATTTTTCCCGTTATATCAATTGTAATATAAGTAGTGACGAATATTAACGTGTTACAAAAAAAAAAAAAAAAAAAAAAAAAAAAAAAAAAAAAAAAAAAAAAAAAAAGGGACGAACAGGACTCCATCCAGCGACCAACGAGTACGGGGCTTGGACGCTAACCACTTTTTTCTATTTTTTTCTTTTTCCTTTTTTCCTCTCTTCAAGTACATCTGTGCTTTGCGGTCATTGGTTCAGTTCGTTCTTGATTGTGCGTTGAGATATTTGGCTCAGCTTTTTTATTACAGAGGGCATTTGGCCCCCTGACCAGGCGCGCTGAGCCACGGCGCCCGGCAAAATATTTGATTCTGAGGATCCTCCAACCAGCGCTGCAGGACATCTTCCATGTCACAGTCAACGACTTTGCTGCCTATGCTACGCCCCTAATACCACTCAACTGCCGCCGCTTCGTGACAAAAGCGGCCGCGCACAGATATATATGGTACATATTTGACGACCGACCGAAATTATCTTGCGATTTTCTCAATAACGCTTGAGAAGTAAGCGCTACTGCTAACACATTTTGATGTCCTCATGGAGTACTACGAATAAACGAAGTTAACAGTGAGCCACGGTGAAGTGTGTGCGGGTGTAGATATGGTAATCAGATCTCCTAAGTACCCTCTGAAGCGCCAGAAGCTAGCATATACCGTAGTCCAATACAAAATTATTGATCCTGTACCTACGTTGTAAAGGAAATGATGCTTTAATTACGCAGGCCTATCTTTCTGCATAGTAACTACGACGCCTCGCTGGTGTGATAGCTGTACTTGGCGGTCTTTGCACGGTATAGCCGACGCCGGCAGCATTTTTTTCTAATGTTAGTACTTTTCTCTATTTGTTTTGCGAAAAGGTTCGACGCCAAGAGCTATTAAATGCAGTGGTGAAAGATATACATTTCCATAAAAATCACTTACTTCAGTGTCTCCATCGATACGAGAGCTACGACACTTTGTTAAGTACCAAAGTACAGGGTGTCCAGAAAAGGACTCCCTGATTTCAAAATTAAATATCTCGAAATCAAAGATCGATAGAGGAATGCAGTAAACGGCATGTTTATTGTGAAAGCTGTAAGAAGTTTATACAGCAGTTTGAAATAATAGTTACAAAAGCTGCTAACAGATGGCGCTGTAATCGCCATACGTAATGCCTAGTATAAATAGTGATCCGAAGCCCAGAGCGATCAGTTCCACTAATGAAACAAACGTGAAAGGAGGTTAGCGTATCGAAGGAAGAGATTAAAACCATGTACTCCATTGAACAACGCGTTTTTCTGGTGCTAGATTACCACAGGTTAGAAGAGTCCTTCGGCAACAAGGCGAAGTTTTCAAGCACGATTTAATGTTCCAAAAGGACCCGATGCGAAAACCATTCGTACGCTCTTCGCAAAATTTCAGCGAACAGGCAGCGTAACTGATGATCTAGTGGGGCATGTTGGCCGCAAGCAAACCGCAGTTACGCCTGAAAATATCGCCACAGTTTCTGGAATTATTCAGCGAAATCCAATGTCATCCGTCCGTAGAATTGCATCTGAGACTGGTTTGAAGCGTTCCAGCACGCAGAAAATACTGAGAAAGCGCCTACACATGTTTCCATTCAAAATTCAAACGCACCAGGCCATACCCGCACGAGCTGTGCAACAAAGGGTTGCCTGTGCTGATCAGATGGTCACGATGATTGATAGTGAAGAATTTGATGTTGGCTGCATCTGGTTTACAGATGAAGCACACTTCCACCTGAATGGATACGTGAATAAGCAGAACTGGCGATTTTGGGGTTCCGAAAAGACATATTGGTGTGAAGCGAAACCCATGTAGTCTCCTAAAGTTACTGTGTGGGCTGCAGTATGCAGCAGAGGTATTATTGGCCCTTTTTTCATGCGAGAAACGGTCACTGGTGCACGTTACGTTGCAATTTTGGAACAATTTGTCGCCACACAGCAAGCGTTAGAGGATCGACCAGGTACTGAATGGTTTATGCAAGATGGAGCCCGACCACATCGGACCGAACAAGTGTTTCGCTTTCTTCAGGAATACTTCGGGAATCGAGTCGTTGCTTTGGAATATCCCAAATTTATTGGTGCAGGCATGGATTGGCCACCATATGCGCCGGATTTGACTCCCTGTGACTTTTTTTGAGGGGCACAGTGAAAGACATGGCTACCCGAAGCATCCCGCCACGCTGGACGAGCTTGAATCGGCGATCTCTGTGGCATGTGAATCTATTTCGGTTGAGACACTACGAAATGTGATGGCGAATTTCATTCTTCGTTTGCGCCACCTCTGTAGTAGCAATGGTGAACATTTTGAAGCCGGCCGCGGTGGCCGAGGGGACTGAGGCGCTTCAGTCACGGTCTGCACGGCCACTACGGTCGGGGGTTGTGCCGTCCTTAGTTGTAAGTAGTTCATAAGTAGTTTGTAAGTTTAGGGACTGATGACGCCGTAGTTAAGTCCCTTAAGCTTAACAACCATTTGAACATTTTTGAACATTTTGAAAACATTGTGATGTGATTGTTTGCAAAGAGTGTTTTCATACGATTATTTCACTTACGTATGCTGATATGAGCTGTACAGCGTACAGCGCCATCTGTTAGCAGCTTTTGTAACTATTATTTCAAACTGCTGTATAAACTTCTTACAGCTTTCACAATAAACATACCGTTTACTGCATTCCTCTATCGATCTTTGTTTTCGAGATATTTAATTTTGAAATCAGGGAGCCCTTTTCTGGACACCCTGTATGTGCCCCTAAGCGCACCATCTTTTGCCGAATTCCTAGTTTCTATATCTGGAACAGTTCACAAAATAAAATGGTTGGAAGCTTTACGTGATTCACCCTGTACATACCATTCGGTAAATTAATTTTAATGGGACTTGAAGTGGGACATTTTATGTGGTGCTAACAAGGACGTCAGTATGGAAGTAGCCCTGTGAGGAGAGCAGAGAGCCGGCCGCGGTGGCCGAGGTGACTGAGGCGCTCCAGTCACGGTCAGCACGGCCACTACGGTCGGGGGTTCGAATCCCCCCTCGGGCATGGATATTTGTGCCGTCCTAGTTCGTAAGTAGTTGATAAGTAGTTTGTAAGTTTAGGGACTGATGACCCCGTAGTTAAGTCCCATAAGCTTAACAAACATTTGAACATTTGAGAGCAGAGATGTGAGGTTGAGGCGTGTGTGCAGCGGTGGTGCTGGTGGTGGCGGCTGCGGCTGCGGCTCCTGAGGAAGGCGGCGGCTTGCTGCTGAAGCCTCACGTGGCCCGCCGCAGCGACTTCTTCCTCAAGACGGCCAAGTCGGTGCCCCGCATCGGCCGCAGGAGCGACCTCTTCCTCAAGAGCGCCAAGTCCGTGCCCAGGATCGGCCGCCGCACCAACCTCGCGCCAATAGTAAGTTGTCACAATGCTCTCACACAACTCGACGTTTTAGTGATGTTCATCTCTGCATAACTACTGCATTAAGCCTTAGTCTCCTACGACGATTTTGACCCCTAAATTTCCTCTTGTAAGCATACTGACAAGGGAAGTACTTGGGCTCGAACAAACACATACATCAAAATCGTATGAGAGATAATGTAAAGATCCCTTATTGCACTAGTGATACTCCCGCATCTGCAAAACTCTGCAGTCGTCCGTTAGAGGCCTCTGCGTGTGCCTTGCCACATTGCACTTTGACCTGTCGGTTGGCCAGTAGGGACGGTGCAGTGTGCCTCCGAAGTTGCGTTTTGTGACGTTATTGGTGTGGTGAAGCGTCAGATGAGGCAGCGATTGGTAATCTATCCTGCAAATATATTGCGATTGGTTGAGACGAAATTACGAAGAACCCTTCCTCGTGAAGATGGTATTAGTGTAGAAGATGAATCATTCGCATGCTTTCTCGTATCTGTTTTGGTACAGAAATATGAGCATAAGTTAGATACTGTTGTAACACTAACACATTATGATGATAATAGGGATGATAATGACGAACAACTCATTGCAAGCGGTAGTGCTACGGTAAATGCGGGAAGAGGCGATAGAAGCAGTGGCAGTGAATACAAACAGTCTTCCGAGAAGAATGTTAAAGTTGCAACTATCATCACGGCTTTTGACGACAATACGCTAAATAACATGCAAGATGATTATTACATAAATTATAGTTAAGATTTCTGGACTGCGTATGGCGTCTGCAATTACATCTACAGTGCTATCTACAGCAAGATTGCAGAGTTTTGCATAGAAACGACACCAATCAGCACATTGAGGTGTACGTGGAGATCCTGTAACCAAACGTTCATACAGATGTTTGTTCGAGCCCATATACTTTCCTTGTGAATATCCTGTTTTGCTTCAAGAAGTGTCAAACTGACTGGTCTGTTCTTTTAGCGATTCTATACCACAAAAGTTTCTCAATTTTTGGATTCTTTATTGCTGCGGTGGAACGGCCGAGCGCTCTAAGGAGTCTTACTGTGAAGCGCGCAGTTGCTCCCCGTCGGAGATTCGAGTCCTAAATCGGAAATGGACGTGTGTGTTGTCCTTAGGTCAGTTTAAGTAGTTCGTAAGCCTAGTGACTGATAACCTCAGTAGTTAAGACCTATTTGAACATTTTGAGATACTTAATTGCTCATTCTTATCTTCAGTAGTCGTCCGTAGAGCTACATTTCACGTCTTCTATTGTTTCTTGTCTTTCGTACTAGACAGTGAAGTAACGTGGGGCGAAGTGCATCTATCACGCCCCGGTTACTAATGACAGAGTGGTGCCAAATGGTCTCCAAGACAGACAAGACTTCCCGAAAAGCAGAGTTTTAAAACTTTTTTTGGCTGTAACTTAAAGCATAACCTGAGCCTGTGTTCTTATTTATCATGGCAAACTGTCTGGTATTTTGCAAGGGCATAGGTAGTTTCTAACCATTCCTAATATATAGAATAGCAAATGTTCAAATGTTTGTAAAGCTTATGGGATTTAACTGCGTGGTCATTAGTCCCTAAACTTACAAACTACTTATGAACTAACTTATATTAAAGACAAAACAAACATCCATGCCCGAGGGAGGATTCGAACCTCCGACGCGGGATGCCGTGCGATCCGCAACATGGCGCTCCAGACCGCTCGGCTACTCCCGCACGGCACATAGTAGTACAAAAGTCGCTGGAAAACTGGTAAAAAGAGAACAAAAGTAAAAGCAAGACGCGGTGCAGTAGGAACTTTTAACAGTTATTACCAAATGATTCATAACCGTTTAGTGTTGGTATGCAATGCGTTACAAAAGAAAAAATAGATAAAAATAAAAACAGATACTATACTCGAACTATTTAATGCTAAAAGCGTGATCTGTGTGTGAGACGTGTTTTACGAATTACCACCATGTTAACAAAAGAAGAACATTTTCACGTGAAACACAATTTATAAAAGTGGTGTTAATGCAGATGTTAATAAATGGGGAAGAAAATGTTCAAATGTTTGTTAAGCTTATGGGACTTAACTACGGGGTCATCAGTCCCTAAACTTACAAACTACTTATGAACTACTTACGAACTAGGACGGCACAAATATCCATGCCCGAGGGGGGATTCGAACCCCCGACCGTAGTGGCCGTGCAGACCGTGACTGGAGCGCCTCAGTCCCCTCGGCCACCGCGGCCGAGGAAATGGGGAAGACACTTGTGATCAGCACCACTGTCTAGACAGACGGTGTACGACATACGAGATCTGTTGTTTTCGGAAAGCTAAGGGACCAAACTGGTGAAGTCTTCGGTCACTATACTTACAAACTACTTAAACTAACTCAATCTATTTATGTTAAGAACAACACACGCACGCCCATTCTCGAGGTAGGATTAGATTGGAGATTAGATTACATTAGAATAGTGATTATTTCATAGATCATGAATACGATATTTCGTAACGATGTGGAACGTGCCAGTTTAATGAAAGGTATCTTTACATGTTATTTCAGCACATAATTCTTTTATTTTTAGAATTTTTGATAAATTTTTCCTTTTTTTAGTAAAATTACTAATTTATATCTAAAAATTTATCTGCTGAGCAGAAGCAATGACCATTCAAAAAGTCTTTTAATTTTTCTAAAATGTTAGTTGGTTCTGTGTCATACGTTTGATGCCATTTGGAACATGACCAAAGACTTTTGTGGTGGAATAATTCACCCCTTTCCGGGCCAAAGTTATATTTAACGTTGAGTAGTGATAATCCTTTCTCCTAGTGTTGTAGTTATGTACGTTGTTATTACTTTTGAATTAGGTTCGGTTATTAATAATAAATTCCACAAGTAAAACGGTAATTCCACAAGTATATATTAGTGCTGCTCTAGTTAGCGTGATTTCCAGGTAGCAATTATCGCTGCAGAAAGAGAACACGACGATAATATGAGACTTTTGGGATGTAATCCTTATAATGAAAGTTTTTTAATCTTAATTTTTGCACTATAATTTAACCGAAATAAGGCTCAGTATATATTTCACTTATTTATATCTCCAAAAAGAACATTAATAGCAAATGCGATTGAAAATTTGGAATTATAAATAATTTTTAAATATAGAATTGTATTTACAACGTCCACGAGGACACAGCAAATTACTTTCCAAGAAGGAATTATAATTACAGCGTATCGGTGTTCAAACTGCGTTAATTTCATCTTCGCCTACGAGGTTTATTAGGTGTGGTTTACTGATAAAGTATGAGGTTAGAGAGAACTTTTTATGACTGTAATATGAAGTTTATTTTTCTATGAAACTTTAAAATAACCTTGTAATTATAACTTACGCAAGATGCGGAGAAAAATACTGCTTCTCCTGTTTTTACGATTAATGTATCCACAGCACCTGTAAATTACCAACCGTAAATTAATACAAATATTTGGCTTTGTATCCTAAGTTCTCGTTCACGAGTTACAATCCTTTTCGTGTGTTTATTTGCAGAATTCTCGTAGATGTTGTACGTTCAGTCGTTTCTTGAAACAATCCCAAATTTACGTTTACATTTCCTTTTAACGCCTTAATGAAAATATTAAGAAATACGACGTATTAAGAGTGATTTAGTTTTATTTATAGCGCAATTAAAGAAAAAAATTGGAATGAAAAGTTTTCGCCCGTGGGCTCAACCTCACGACCGTCGGTTCACTCTCTATACTGTTCCGCTGCGCTTTCTGGTGCCTGGAACCTGCTCTAACATAAGTCTCGTATGCGTCATACTACACGCTCCAAAAATGCTGTTTTTCTAACCTCTTGGCCTTCAGGACTTCCCGTTTCGTCACTTTGATTTCTGGGCAAGCCCTGCACGTACCTCAGCTTTAGATGAAATCCGTGATGACGGGTAAGCGCTGTGCAGTAGTACGCGCCGCCCTGGACATGGTACCAAACCACGTAGCAGGTTGCCTGTTTGCTTCCAGAGGCAACAAAAATTGATTATCAGTATAAACAGTGACCGAATCATAAAAACTTAAAATTCCGGTATAATCTATTCATTAAGAGATATAATATTACATAAAGCATCAACATAACAAGAAAAGAGTAGCACCAGTGTCTAGAGGGTTATGGTCATCAGTCCTTAGACTTACAAACTACTGAAAATTACTTAATCTAACCTAAGGACAACACACACACACACACACACACACACACACACACACACACACATGCCCCAGGGAGCACTCGAACCTCCGACGGCGAGCAACCACGCTCTCCGCAGCAAGACACTTTAGTACGCTCGGTTACTCCACCGTGGCAGGCTATATTCACCCAAATATCTTATAATGAGAGCACTTAATGTTTGTTCCAAAATAATTTACGCATATCTTGAAGTCTTTGCGATAGTTTTATTCGCTGATACCCCTTGCAAAATCATCAAAGGAAAAATGTTAAATACTTCCTCTGCTTTCACTATACATTCAGTAAAACTGCGCAACTAACACGAAATTTATATATTCGAAAATGAGATACTTCAGGGTCCCAAAATTCGGGTTCTACTGATCACAGACATAAGGTGTCTTGTGTTTTGAATAGCCTTTTCCTCAGTGATCATTTCACTATCTATCAGAAAGTTTGGTATACTGTATCTACCCAACAGTACAGCATCAAAATTTAAACACTGTACACCTCCTGCAGCCAAAACAGATTGAGAAAACCGGTTGCTTTTATAAATTAGACGTTTCTATGGTGCGCTTTATATGGCTTGTAAAGTATCATTTGTTCATGGGCTGTTCCTGAGCAAAACCACGAAAAACATAATTTTTTCGTACAAAACTACGAATTGCGGGAATGATCACTCCTATACTTCCTAATCATTCAAAACAGTTGAAAATTATACCACATTTTCCTAAGGTGATATTCTCAAATTTCGTTTTAAATTTTTTCGGTATCTTTATCCGTCACGAACATCTGGAGATTCAATATCGGGAGTTGAGATTATTTTTAATGATAATTTTTTAAATGTTGTGAAGAAAGTTGGATCTAGAAGTTCATTAGAAGCGGTGAGGCTGTTAATGGAAGAGGCCATGCCTGTACCATTTGACACAACTGAAATTTCACCCACCTCTTCCGTTGAAATTATTATTATTATTATTATTATTAATCTCACTGAAAAGTAAAAGCTCGTAAGTAATTAATGGCATTTCCATCAGAATACCAAGTTTTTTTCCAGCAGGTAAGTAGGAATCTCAGCCACATATGTAATAGCTCTCTGAAACAAGATATTCTTCTGTATCAAAAATTCTTGAAGTAATGTATTCCAGAGTATGTTCATATATTTGTAAAAATAAAGTACTAAAAATGTAAATATGATTTTCAGAAAGGCTTCTAAACAGAAAATGCTATACATGCTTTTCCTGATCAAATATTAAATGCTCTGAATAACAGGATATCACACGTTGCAATTTTTTGAGACCTCTCGAAGTCTTTTAATTGCGTAAATAATAGAATTTTTCTAGATGTAGATAAGCTGAAGTACTGTGGTATAAATGGAATATTGCATGAGTGGTCTAATTATTACTTATCTGGAAGAGAACAGAAAGTTAAAATAAGTAGTTCACATAATGTGCAAAAATCAGTTGTTTCCTCAAACTGGGTAGCTATCAGCAATAGGGTCCCACTGGGCTTGGTCGTGGGTCCTTTGATGTTATATATTAATGGCGCGCCATGCTATATTCACGAAGATGCAAAGCTAATGCCTTTTGCTGATGATGCAATTATTATTGTAATCACACCTGAGAAACAGGAATTAACTGATGCAGTTGTAAATAATGTGTTTCATAAAATCGTTAAGTGGTTCTCTGCATGTGCACTCTCATTAAATATTGATAAAACACAACATATTCAGTTCTTTATAGTAAATAGTACGTATCCATTAATAAACATAGACTCTGGACAGACGTCTGTAGCTAAGGAAGGATACTCGGCATTTTTAGGTGTATGTATTGACGAGAGATTGAATTGGGAGACACACGTAGATGAACTGCTGAAACGTTTGAGTTCAGCTACCTCTGATACTAGGGTTATTTATAACTTTGGCGATAGATATCTCAGTAAATTTGCTTATTATGCATATTTTCATTCACTTCTTTCATATGACATAATTCATCACTGAATATAAGGTATTCATTGCACAAAAGCGTTTCTAGAGCACATCGTAGATTATCCTGTAGTCATTTATTTAAGGAACTAGGGATCTTCACAGTATCCTCACAATATACAGATTCACTTATGAAATTTTTTATTAATAACCGAACTCAATTCATGAGTAATATGATTGTGGATAACTACAACACTAGGAGAAAGGATGATCTTCAGAATTAAAGGTTAAAGCTAACTTTGGCCAGAAAGCGGTGACAAAAGTCGCGAAAGTCTTTGGTCGCTTACGAAATAGCAACAAAAGTCTGGCAGATATCCAACCTCTATTAAGAAACGAATTAAAATAATTTTCGAATGACAACTCCTTAGTAAGTTCACAAATAAAAACATAGAAATAAAAAATGTATACAACAATTTAAAAAATTGTGTCCCTTTTAATATCATGTAAAGATACCTTTTATTAAACTGGAACGTTCTACATCATTACAAAATGTCATATTCATGATCTATAGAACAAGTACTAAAGTAATGTAATCTAATCTAATCAAGGCTGCCCGTAATTAGGCACAAACTCAAATAAACGTATTAAAAGTCATTTCGGCAACATCGGCCGAAAATGTATAAGTACGGTAACTAAAATCATAGCAAGTTGCTCAAATTTCGAGTATAACTTTTTATCATTTGTCTAGAAAACATATTTCCCCGTTTCCGAAAACCATTATCCGTTATTAAGACAGCTCAAAACCATAATGTTTGTGTCTCAAAAGTGCCAATTGTGCTGCGAAACTATCTTACGGCTGCTACGGAACTTACTATCCGGTTTTAAGGTATCAACTCAACGAAATCATTTATTGTGTGCATCTTACAGTTTGCTATCTCTGCTCGGGGAAGGATTGGTTTTATTTTCGTCATTCGGCGAAGTTACTGTGCAGCATCATGTTAAAACTAAGCCGCGGCCGAGTGCGTTGAGGCGCTGTGCTGCGATGCGCAAAGCCGTTCCCCGTCGGGGGTTCGAATCCCCCCTCGGGCATGGATGTTTGTACCGTCTTTAGTATAAGTTAGTTCATAAGTAGTTTGTAAGTTTAGGGACTGATGAACCCACAGTTAAGTCCCTTAAGCTTAACAAACATTTGAACATTTTATTAAAACTAATGAAAGGACTACACAAACCCACCCGCTCGGTTAGCCGTGTGGTCTAACGCACCGGTTTCTGAGACGGGGAGGCGTACCGGCCCCGGTTCGAATCTGTCCGGCGGGTTACCGAAAGTGGTCGGAGTGCCGGCCAGCCTGGATGTAGTTTTTAGGCGGTTTTCCACATCCACCTAGGTGAATACCGGGATGTTCCTCAAGTCGCGCCTCAGTTACACAGTTCGCAAACATTTCGTAACACGTACATTTTCGCACACTTATAACACTATACGCAGACATTTGGGGTACAAATTTCCTCCTGGGGGGCATGGGGTGGCGGGAGAAAGGGCATCCGGCCACCCTGTTAATATTAACACATGTCAATTCCGCGTTTAACACAGTGTCGACTCTCCATGCGCGAAAGGGCAAAAGAGATAGATAGAATAGAAGGACTACACAAACCCATGCCCGAGGGAGGACTCGAAACTCCGTTGGGAACGGCCGCCCAGTTCCCTCAGAGAGACGAAGTTTATTAACAAACATTGTGTCCACTTTTCCCAATCCTCGATGTCCAAATGATGAGTTTGCCGGTCTAGCGGTTGCAAGCATGAGCAAACCATTCACAAGGACATGTGTAAGAGGGGACAATGGTTACTGAAAAGACAGATAGCGGACTCTTTCAAAGATAGGGGCACTGAGAAACAGAGTTGAATAAAGCCAATGGCAGAAACACTCTGAAAGTGGCAGAGAACGAGAATGTGGTGAGGAAAATCAAGAGAAATGAATAGACATTGACAGCAGGAGAGAAAGACAGGAGAAAATACCAGTGGGAGAAAAATGAGTCTCTGGGTATTCAAAGTTCTCTACGAGGCGAGACTGCGTATCAAGATTTAGAACATTCTGTGTTAAGACAGCGCAAATGTTTTCGCATTCCAAAATTTTCCTGAGGAAGGCGAAATGACGACTGAGACAGCTGGTTCCTCACTTTTCTGTCAATGTCTTTTAAACAGGAACGATCTTTTTTCAGCTCCGATAGGTGCATTTTTGTGTCATCCACTTGACAATGGCAGAGGAGATCTCTGTCGAAAGCTCGTGGGCAGAAAACCACATGACGCGGCTTGTAACCCGAGAAGATTTGATTAATGATTTATTTCTCTTTCATTATTAAGTATATTGTCATCGTATCTTTTAGACATTTTCCAAATAAAACACTGAATGTGCATGTAAAATTGTATCAGTGTGTGAGACAATGTTCAGGTGATGCTACATAGTAACATTGAGATGCATCGAAAACTAGCTATTGCTTCAAAATGACCTGAATAAACTCATTCAGTGATTGATAACGAGTGTACCCAGGGACATCCAACTGAGTTTCAACTTAATTTAATATTTTTTCCAAACTCTTTCTGGCTTATATGCTTACTGTCACATTTTTACTACATTAACTCATTTTTAAAGTAATTAGAAGTCTGGAGACGTCTGACACATGGGTGTTCTATGCCTTAACGAATCGAGGTTTTACTGGCATTTAATATTTCAGTTCATAGAATAAGAATAAATAAAATTTCTTATTAAGAAACTTCCTGGCAGATTAAAATTGTGTTCCGGAACCGGGACTCGAACCTGGGACCTTTGCCTTTCGCGGGCAAGCGCACTATCGACTGTGCTATCCCGACACGACTCGCGATGCCGCCTCACAACTTTACTTCCGCCAGTACCTCGCCTCCTACTTTCCAAACTTCACAGAAGCTCTCCTGCAAACACGCAAGACTAGCACTCCTGGAAGAAAGGATATGGTGGAGACATGGCTTAGCCACAGCCTAAGGGATTCTGGAAAATTTCTTATTGTTTGTATGAAAAGAGGATACTGAGTCTTACGAAAATCAAATAAATTGAAAAAGATTAGGGACAGGATTCCATCGACATCGCTGTCATAAAAGACAGCAGTGCGGTCTCAACGAGTGCACAACCTCTCACCATCTTTCTCGTAAACTCATAGTAAATACGGACCTTTTTATCAGTGGGCGTGAATCACATATGACAATTCTTCATTGTTGTAAACATAAAGGGAAATATGGAAATTTGGTAGGACGTGAAAAGAATATGTTGTTAATAGAAAAGACTAGGGATTGACACACTTCGCATTAAGTGACCACTTGAAACTCGATGAAATCGTGGTGAAATCGCGACTATGACATTCAAGTATTTGCCAAGTCCATGTGGGATTCGATGTCGTTTCTGAAATATTTTACGACGATGGACACGAGAAAACAGAAAATAGTCGTATTTCACGTTGAAATCCTCATCTTCGCATATGACATAAATAGATTTGTGTGGACTGACTTTATGTAAAGATGGTGACAAAAATAGCATAGCATTCTAGTAGAATGAGTATTTTGTAATATACGAGGAGTGGTCTGATACTGAGGCTACAAAGGCTGCAGTGGAGTCTGTCCATTAAATTTTATACAACCACCTGGTACTACGTACATGTTATTTTCCGACAAACTCTGCATATCGGCCGCCATGCGGGTACGGCCGCGCGTTCCGAGGCGCCATGTCACGGAGTAAGCGGGCAATTCCGCCGAAGGTTCGAATCATCTCTTGGGCATGGGTGTGTGTCTAGTCCTTAACAAAAATTAGTTTAAGTACGTTGGTCATCAGTCCCTAGACTGCAACTACTTAACTTAAAAGTAACTTATGCTAAGGACAACACAAACACCCATGTCCGAGTGAGGACTCGAACCTCCGACGGCAAACAACTGCGCGCTCCCAGCAAGGCGCTTTAGAACGCTCGGCCACTTGACCGCTGCTCTGCGATAGTCGTCGATGACGTTTCCTGATCTAGCTACCAATGAATTTCGGCCACGGTTACTTGTTTCACCCGCAGATGTACAAAAACTGAGCTGATTTCTTCGCGAGACGAATTTGCCATTTGTGTTTTCCTTCAACTAGCGCTCAAAGCCTGTACGGTCGCCAACCGCATGTACCGGAATTACCGCGCACTACGAATTCCTGTGTTACAGTAGAACTCGGCTTGTAAGTTAGTTGTAATGAGCCCTGGCAGCTGAAGCAAGGCAGTGTCAGGAGGTGTGTCGTGTTGCAGGAGGCGCAGGACGGCGGCGAGTGGCTGTGGCCCGGAGGGGCCGACGCGCTGCCCATGCCCGCCAGGCGCCAGGCCTACTACGTGCGCAAGGACGGTACGTTACTGCTTCCTATCATTCTCTTTGTTCAGCGCCTCACAAACAATCATCTCACACTTTTGCAGATGATGCATGTATCTCTAACTAGTCAAAAACCCGGCGTAGCCATTTTTTATTTAAATTTATGCCAACCTTCTGACGATCCATCTCCTCTCTCTGCTTCCCCCTACCTACCTCTGCCTCCTTGCTCTCCTCTTCCATCCACCCCCTTGTCTCCGTCAACACCCTTCTCCCCTTCTTCTGGTACAAGCAACGGCACGTGTATAAATGATGTATTGGTTCCACTAGTCCGTGACTGCTCCTGCCCCTCCTGTCAGCCCACCAACTCCTCCTGCCCCCTTTGTCATTTCCTGCTCTCATCTGTCGCCCTATCTCTTCCTCTCCCTCCCTCTATTCATCTTATCCTCCTCCCTCTCTGTACATCTACTGCTCCTCCTCTCTCTTTATCCATCCCCATCTCCGCCTCTCTCAATCCATCTCCGCCCTGTGTATGAAAATTACATTTTCTGACAATTTTCATTATTATTATTATTATTGTTATAGTGCAGTTAAGATCTAAGTAAGGTTCTTGCTGTTGATTTAATAATATTTTGCCAAACGTATCACTTTTTCTATTGTACTTTACAGTTAGTTACTTTCCAACATATGTCATTTTCGCATTTAAAGATCTAGTTGAAAGAGAAATAGCCGTAGTAACACTAAAAGTGGGCCTTTGCGATCGTCTTTTGACAGCTCGAAATTTAAATGAAAATAACGGCTTAACTATTCATCTGACACGAAAATTGAATAACCGAATTTGTAGAGGAGAAAATTCTCTACAACTTTGCTCTCTTATGTGTTTTTCGTAACTCGTAGCGTTTCAGAGATATTTGCAAAAATAACGCCGATTTTGGGATGTCTGTCTGTCTGTCCGTAATGTGTTCCCTGTTTTTAAGACGAACCGATCAGCACCAAATTTTACAGACATGATTGTAGGCCGCCAGAGACCAGAACCTCCCTTTTTCAAATTTTTCGGACAAAAAATACGTAGTAATACCCAAAAAAGCCGTTTGTAATGTAATTGTAATTGCAAACGAACCGTTCATCTGACACGAAAATTGAATAACCTAATTGGTAGAGGGGAAAATTCTCTACAACTCTGTTCCCTTATGTTTTTTTCATATCTCGTATCGTTTGAGAGATATTTGCAAAAATAACTGAGATTTGACATCCTCCATTGCATTAACGAAAACCAGCCGTTCGGATACATCACGTGACATTCCTTGCACAGACCTCTCTGCCATCGCCATCTGGTTTTACGTATTTGATGATTTTCTTATTGTAACTTACACGTTGTCATTTTAAAGCAATGGCGCACTGAAGAATTAACAACAACACATCGTTCTTTGTACGATAAATGATAATCTAGTCTCTACAAATGCGTTATCATCAGTTAACAACGGCCATCAATAGTATGAGATTACAGGAAATATCCTTTGATTGATAGCCGTAGCGTAGTGAGCAAGGTGTTGGACTATGACGCTGAAGGTCAGTTGTTCGGAACCCGCCACTACCTATTTTTTTCCTAAAATAGTTTCAGACACTTATTAATTAATTTTTTATTATTTAGATTATTAATTTTCTCCAAAATGTTTGCAAATACTTATAAAACTACAAATCTAAAGTGAGCCGTAAAACACGTCAGTGCGATTTTTTTCTATAATGCTACGTTCCTTAAATATGTCATACAGTTGTATGTTTCTTTCGGATTCACCACGATCCACAGGCAGGCATCCTTATCAACAGGAAACACTTTCCTGATATTCAGTAAATAATATTTATAATTATTTGCGAAAAAGCCCCTTAGGGTGATTCAGAGTCCTGGGAGGTGTCCATACTTCTGATACGTCCTTCGCTCTCATCTTGCGGGCATCCAACCTATCTTCGGACCAAATGATTTCGGTCCTCTTGCTTGGCTTTTCCTCTTGGTCACCTTGGTATTATTACATATCGTTCCTGGATATTTTGTAGTGTTGGACATTTTCTGGAGTAGTTCCTGCTGCTTTCAAATTTGTTCTCATCTCTTCAAGTAATTTCATCCTTTCTGTTTTGGCTTTACTGCTTAAAACAAAATTTTTGTAAGTCGGCCTGGATTCATTATTTTAATGTGTCCAAATAGTAATAACTTATATGTATTGTTTCATTTCCTGATTGCTTCTGAGGAACTATTGTATATTTGCAAGTTTTGAGCCTAGAATTTTTCCTACGATTTTGTGTGCCTTCGTCCCAAGGTTTTCAGTGTCTATTTTCCTATAAAAATTACCATCTGTTAAGCCTAGAGGCATTCTGGTTTGATTCCTGTATTTTAATGTCTTAGTTTTATGTGCTTGAAGTTATTTTCTGTTGTGGATATTTTGGGTAAATCAGTGTGCAGTCTTCATTTTTGAATCTAAGTTAATTTGCTTTTGTTCATTCCTTTGTGGTTTCACCGAAATATTTCAACTGTGGAACTCGTTTAATTTTGTCATATTTCTACTCTATGAATTTTGGTGTTTGGTTGTTGTATGTCATATACTCCGTCGTTATAACACTGTCTGGAGACTGTTTTTTGTTATGATTTTGTTTCAGGAATTGTTTCTGATTTCGGATCGATGAAAGGTTGCGAGTAAATGTTGCCGAATCGTCTATATCAACATCATCATCAGTTAAGGTTTATTTATTACCTTAAGCATTCATTCTGGAGCGTAGTCCCTCTTATAAATTCATCCCAGATCTCCTGTTCAATGCTAATATTTATACCTCGTCTGATGTTAAGTCTGTTAATTCAGGTTCATTCTTGACCGAATCTAAGTAATTTCTCCGTCTATAAATTACTAGCCATCAATAGATAACTTGACTCTGCCTAATGTGATTAGTTGGTCAGTTCTAAGGGCTGATTTCTGTTTGCGCCATTTTTGTTTCACTATCTCAAGGAGAAAATTGACAAGTAACGTAGCCAGTCCTTCTCCTCGTCTTACTGCCGTATTTGATTTCGAAACGACCTGAGAATTTTACCATGAATTTAACCTAAAATATTGCCGGCAGCGGTGGCCGAGGGGACTGAGGCGCTACAGTCACGGTCTGCACGGCCACTACGGTCGGGGGTTCGAATTCCCCCCTCGGACATGGATATTTATGCCGTCCTTAGGATAAGCTAGTTGATAAGTAGTTTGTAAGTTTAGGGACCGATGACCCCGTAGTTAAGTCCCATAAGCTATACAAACATTTGAACATTTAAACCTAAAATATTGTCATTGGCAGCTAATATCTGTTAATTACAAATGAGCTATCGGGCAGCTGTAGATGATCTAAGGAGCCATAAATAGATCTGTGGTTAAGTAAATTAAAATTTAAGGACACCAGGATATCGTTCCCTTTTGCTATTCTGAGAGCTTCTATACCTGCATATGATCGAACAGGATTTGTAAGTAACTTACATATGATTATTTTGATTTTCATACATTTATTCGGCTCTTTAAGATATTTGACGAACATATATTTTAATTTAATCGTTCACTTATTTTATAAAGGTTCACCGACCTTTAAATTGGTTTACATTTCAAATGTTTGTTTGGATTTTTTATCCATTATGGATGAGAATAGCCATGACTGTGCCGAATAAATATTTCCGGAAATAGAGGTAACCAATCACTTTTGAAGTTTTCTACTTCACCATGTCCGGTTTTGAGTCACAAAGAGACTTGTCATTAGTAGGTTATGTGTTAGATCTGTCGCTATATCTTGTGGACGACTAGATGCGAGTTTTTAAACTTCCGCAAAAAGTCCAAGTCTAAGCGTAAAATTTTACTCACTGTATTATCACCGAAACGTTCACGTGGTCCTTCAGATTGAACAAATTGCCTACATAAATACGCCATTTCCTTATGCGATTATGTACTTATATTCTCGTGATGGATAATGTGAGCAGAAGTTTCCAGATTAGTCATATGTGTTAGTAAATACCGTAGTTCACTGGAAAAATCGATAATGGGGGCAGGTGAAGTATACCCATCTAATGTTCACTTCTGTCGCATTAACAAGCTGCCTAAAGACACCTTTAATTTTTGTATCGCTAGAAACATCTTTGTTATTCTGAACACAATGAAGCAGCAGTGGCCTACGTGTTCAGGGCAGACAGAGAGGTTCAGTCGTACTTTGTGATATCAGACTCAACAACAATGTTTTCCATCACTAGATTGCCCGACAGTGTGCGATTCAGTATCACAGGCAACTTCCAAGTAGCAAGTGACACCGAACTAGACCCTTGTTGTTTGTAAACAACGATGAGTATGCTTTCCATCCAGTACAATAAAACGTCGAAAAATCATAAGCAGCATGATACTGGAAATGTTTTGTTTGTAAAGCTTATGGGACTTAACTGCGGGGTCATCAGTCCCTTAACTTATGTTAAGAGCATAAAATTAAAGTTGCTGATTTTCATAGAACATTGATAAAATTGATGAAATAAGAAACGAATTCGATAAATATTTTGTTGATTTGATGTAGTTTGATGAAATTTTTTCACTTTTACGAGACCTTTCTCTTTCAAGTTTGAAAATCTCCGGTCCATGTAGCTAGAATTAACTGATTTTTAAATTTTAAAAAACAAATATTCTGAAGTGGGAATTCCTAAAATATATTCTTATTTAAACGTAAGGCACTCAGAAATTTAAATAACTGCTGCATAGGTTTTATAAATTTTTACATCATTACGTGAGTAATTGTTAGTATCCATGAAATTACTTAAAACTCTTAACAGATTGACTGAAAAATATCTGTCTGCTATATTGAAGATTGTTTGCTCTCAGACTTTGAATCCAGATATTTTGACATCTTGTAGGAGAAAAATGTTAACAATTTTCCGGGAAAAAAGAATAAATGTTCGATTTATAAATGTGTAAGCCTATATTAAATAATTTAAATGTTTAAATATAATGAGTACTACATGGGTGTATATTATTATACTGAATTCAACAAATTACATTAAACTATGTAATTATTCTGGGTTCCTATATTATCACTGCAGT